>OZ017739.1:172236629-172374129 GCA_963969285.1 Odontomyia ornata | reverse complement strand
TGAGAAAAAATGCAGAAAGGTGCAAAGTGCTAATTATAAAACAGATCACTATTAGGAGTGAATGAAACGCATCCGAAATTACAGCATCGACCATTTAAGTGCTGAAAATCAGTTAATTAAATTGAGCGTGTGCAAATTTGATTGTTTCATCGCAACAAGTGCACACAAGAAGAAGAAGAATCAAAAGTCCCGATGTGCGTGT
Organism: Odontomyia ornata; assembly: GCA_963969285.1. Taxonomy (NCBI): domain Eukaryota; kingdom Metazoa; phylum Arthropoda; class Insecta; order Diptera; family Stratiomyidae; genus Odontomyia; species Odontomyia ornata. The sequence continues at coordinate 172,373,927 of OZ017739.1, read as the reverse complement.
TAAGGACTTGAAAAGATTTTTCTTTTAAATTTATATCGTTGCGTTTGCGGAACTAGTTCGAGTGCAAGTTTCACCGTTCGCTACGTACATTTTTTTGATGGGGCTGTAAAGACGAGTCTTAAAAAATTTTACCTCTAATAAAAGTGCACATTAACAACAGAGATTTAATCATTCATGATTGACAAAACAGTTACATCGCTAAATGCAAATGATCAGCATCTATTGATAATTTCATCATCCTGCAGCAACCCACTTCACAACAATATCGACTAGTGAGCTTGTCATCATTCGCGACATTAAATAGGTCGAACGTGTCTCATGGAGAGTGCAACATAAGTGTCGATTTGTCGATAACACTCCTGCATTAAATTCCACCCCTTATGCTGTTGACTTCTTAACAAATTTTTGTAAAGTGTCGCATCTTGAATGGTAAAAAAGTTAGAAGTGGTTGATTTGTGCTATTTGCGGAAAATTCTGAAAAGTGACGATACGTGAGACAACGAACTACGTGTGTTGGAAGCAATTCAAGTGGGATGTTCACTGTTTAAGACGACAGCATGGTTCAAATTTAGGTTATCACTAATTTTCTTTTTTGTTCGTTAGTAAATTGGCTGAGTTTTGAATCAGTTTTCAAAGTTAAATTTTTCCTGACGAATCTAAGAATCGTAGGAACAATAAAAATATATTATAAAAGGTTGAAATATGAACATTATTGACTGGCTTAATTTCAATAATAATGATGCAATATACGTGAGGGTCAGCTTCCCAACAAGACGTTTACAGTTTTCATCACAGAAAGTTGCAGTGTCTCCTTTTCGTTTATCTCATTCATGAATCAAATAGGATTATAGATAAATTTCAAGGCTGTACCCACATAATCAGCGGGAGCCTAGCGAGGATGAGGGTAAGTACCCGTTTATTTTCTTTTTAATTCATACATATTAATATTTTTTCAACCAACCTTTATGATGGCATACTATTTTTAGCAATTGTAATCGGGAAAATAGAGTAGATTATTTTTTCACAAAATTTCTTTTTTTGATGGCTTCTGCAGATGGAATCATTCATCTAAATCGCTTGTATCGTTGATTATGTTCATGTTCTATTTCCCATCTGTTTTATAGCAATATAATTTTCAACTTTTCCACGCTAAGTTAATGAATATTTTGATTAGATTAATTCTGAGACGCAATAGGTCTTTTTGTTGTAATGTTGAAAAATCGAATTTGAAATAAAAATGTTTTATAGCTAAAATTGGAAGCTTCGGTCTTTCTCCTTCTTTCGGCCTGGCCGGGTATAGGACCCGCACCAATAGCATGCTCCTCCGCTAACAAAGGCTAGCCACCGGGCGCGCTCTTCCCTTTTTTTGCTTAACAGGGGCTCTCGTCGGATAGAGTGGCCTTCCGCTCGCGTGCCCTTCTATGGTATAGAGTTATGTGATTCCGTCGCATAACACTACGTTTGTATTCCTCATTTGAGGGAAAGAGTCATACAAAGTACTTTTGTATGAGTTTTTCACTCAAATGGGAAACACATGGCCACGTCTATGTTAGGACTTGAACCGGTTGGAGGGTGTGAGGGGGCACCGCTTCCACCTGGATGCCCGACTCTTATTTGTGGGCCATAAGTATCGTCGGTAACGACGAAGTCTCTGAAAGCCCATCCGTTTCCTCGGGGCCCAATTTTTACTCTGAACCAGCAATTTCCTAACCCATTTGTGAATGAAAATCTCGGCGGACCTTAACATCCTCTTCCGCTGAGGCAGCAGACCATCGCTGCAGTCAACGGACATTTTATCTACTCGATTCCCTACAAAATGAGGCCCAACTTGGGGCCCGAAAAAAGCCCGGCTGGTTCAACAGTCATGACCATGAGACAGACCATCGTCTCTAGGTGACCCTACAAGGTGTCCAGATTTTTGGCGAGTAGGTAACTACTAACGGATATTGCACAAATAGTGCCCCAGCATCTCTAATAGCTTCCGGACGTGTGTTGTCCTCGGACATCAATATCGTTTGGACCTGCTTTGACTTATACATTGGTGGTTTACCACCGTTCTATGACTAGTAAGGCCAAATGATATTATAGTCATTATGTGTATTCGGAAGTTGTTATCCAACATCATTTTTGCGGCGGATTCTGATCTGCACCCCAAACCAACTGGTGCCCAAGTGTCTTCCATTACATGGATTTTGATTTCCTGTGATTGGCTGTTTAGCTAGTCCGTGACTATTCATGATAAGACACGCGCTGCTTGCGGGTCAGAATTTACCCTGGGCTGTCAAATTGTACCTTGTGAAAACTTGCGAACGAGAGAGCACTTCCGTACCCTGATTCTTATGGTGCCTCAAGAGAGTAGTCCCTGTAACGCTACAGGAAGAGCTCACCATTGGTGTCCCGAATTTTCATGATACATATTTATTTTTCTGAGGTTCAAGAATAGCTCGTCACTTTCGGCCACTATAATACATTTTTTTAAGTTTTTTTATTTATAATTACGTCCATATATATACAGTTAAGATTGATTCTTATTTTAGGTTATATTTAGGATAAAGACTTTTGTTTTGGGAGAAATGTCAATGAAACGCACGCCAGATAAACGTCGCTTACGTTCAGATGTGGGACCAACGGCGCTCTGAGTGATCTGTCAGCAGGCTAGAAATGATGGCAAACGCTACCGTGCAGCGTCAGTTCCACAAGACCTGCGTGACCCAACATCGTATGGTCAACCGGACGTGCCCACCTTACCATCAATCAGCTACACTGAAACACCAGCTACACAAGGAGCGGTGCCCAAACATAAGAATCGCCGGGAACGAGGTTCGCCAATACCAGATGATCTTGACACGATGGCAAGAGCCGAAGCAGTGCCGCCTGCTGAAGGGCAGAGCCGAACTGTACCAGTCGAGGCGACAGTCCTGCAGGATCTGATGACCCTAATGCAGGGTTTGACCATCCGGGTAGCCGCTTTGGCGAGCAAGCAGGAAAACCCACCTCCAGCACATCCACGAACGCCTCCGATGTGGGACTCGGACTTAAACCGTTGGGATTTTCCATTGGACCCAAGACGTTAGCCCGATCGAGATAGACCCAGCTCATCAATGAGTCCCATGGCTTCGGTGTACCAGCCTAGGCTGAGACAAGTAGAACCACCGACTCCAGTGGCTCCTCAGGACCAACGCGGCCCTTCACACACACCGTATCGATTGAAGCCGACGCAGATCTCCAGCATTGTTCAGGGCTGGAATCTCCATTTTAGCGGGGAGCCGAACCCAATTACCGTGTAGGTCTTCATTGGTCGGGTGGAGTCCTTGATAAATCAGATGTTGCCAGGAGACCACATGGTGCTGGCCGGCTACTTGCCGATGCTGCTTAGGGGAGCAGCGCCTGACACCTACTTCCCGAATTACCCAGATTGCGCCACTTCAAAAAACGGCCGAGCGAGTACCCGACCATCTCAGCGGTACTCCAAAGCCCCACAGTAGGTTGCCAGCCTGCTGCAAACCCCAATATTGACGATAACACACCAGCCTTGACAATTATAACTGCGGAGGTTCCCTCCCTTCCGGAAGCCTCTCCAACGACACTGTTGAAGCGAACACCGCAGTTACTGCCTGAAGAACCCCGGCAGCCATGAATTCGCATGCTAAAGCCATATCATGTTCGACTGCAGGAATACCGTGCGGCCCGAGAACGAATCTTTGCTTCCGAAGAAGTCACCTCTCGCTCGCGCAAAGCAAAATGGTCTACTCGTCGTTGGCGGAGTTTCCGCAAGAGAGTGCGCACCTGCCGTCAAACCCTAAACTTATGCAACATCTCGGAGGTTTCCGAAAACGACACCAGGCCTTACGCCCCAATAAAACTGACACGGGTGCAAGTATCAGCTGCCTTGCCTCGAGCCTCGGCTCAAAGGTACTCCATCAACATCCTACTGTGATAAAAGCCTGACGCTCTGAAATCAGCACCGCTGATGTTACCAAGCATTCTATCCAGGGTAGATTGACCACACCCGTGACGTTCCGAGGTCAAACTAAGGATATTACCTTCTTCATTATCCCTTCTCTGACTCAGAACGTGTACCTTGTCGTCGATTTCGTCCTTCAGGTTGGTTTGTCTCCGGAATTATTCACAGACGCACCTTTAAATACTAGAAATGTCAACGAACTCGCTTCTATACCCGACAGGCATGAATTAACGCCTAACATCGCTGCTTTTCCATCTTACGCCACGCAAGGCCTTGGCCGCACCACACTGGCCAATAAAACAGAGACACTATGTCATCTCACCGGCCATAGAAAAGCTAGTGTACGCATAGTTGGACAGGATGCTCGCGTTGGGGGTTATAGAGGGGTCCAAAGTGTCTGGTCCTCACCGGTATCCTTGGTGGTGAAGCCAGGTAAAGTCCGTCTTTCTCTAGATGCCCGGAAAGTTAATGCAGTGACTGTTAAAGACGCTTACCCTCTTCCGCTCATCGATGGAATATTGGGGAGACTGCCGAAAGCGAACTACATTACCAGTCTCGACCTAAAACACAGTGCCCGGACGACCATTATATCAGTTCATCACAATGCCTTTTGGCCTGTGTAACACTCCGCAAACGATGATCCGGCTGATGGACAAAGTAATTCCACCCCATCTGAAACACCAAGTGGATGATCATCTACTCATCACGGAAATGTTTTACCAATATATTCTACTGTTCAAGAAGTAGCTCTGCATATCAGTAAGGCGGGACTCACCATCAACGCCCAGAAAAGTAAATTTGTTATGACCGAAGTCCGATATCTAGGACATGTCATCGGATATGGCACTATCAAAACGGATCCGGACAAAACTCGGGCAATTGATGAGCTTCCTTTACCGAAGACCGTTAAGCAATTACGACGTTTCCTTTGAGTGTGCGGTTGGTACCGAAGGTTCGTTCGGAATCACGCAACAGTTTCAGCTCCACTGTCGGACATGCTCCGGAAAGGGAGTTCATTTGGACCGAACTCAGTCGAAAGGCATTTGAAGAGCTCAAACAAGCCTTAACATCTGCTCCAGTCTTGCACAGCCCCGACTTTCAGAAACCCTTCTCCATTCATTGTGACGCAAGTCAACATGGAGTTGGAGCCGTGCTTGTGCAATTGACCGAAGAGGGAGAGGAAGCTCCCATTGCTTTCATGTCCAGTAAGCTGAACTCGGCCCAAATGAACTACACCGTATTCACGACTCCACACATCGTGAAATTTTTAGAGAGTCGAGTATTCCACATGTCTGGGGTACCAGAAAGTGTGTACTCAGACAACGGATTTAGACAGCCCGCATTTTAAGTCAGATAGCTACAACGAGTTGAGGCAAACCATCGTAACCAAACAAACACAGTTGCCTGATTTGAAAGTGATAGACGGCTATGTGTATCGACGTAATGAATACGCCACGGGTGATTCATTACAGGAAGAAGAGTCCTGGAAACTCTGGGTGCCGGAGGAAATGGTTCACAATCTGATCCTCTGCGTACACGACCATCCTCCAAGTGCCCACGGGGCTATGGTCGGACGCTTAAGCGCCTTAAGAAGTACTTCTTTTGGCCTAAAATGTCATCCCATGTCAAAGACTATGTGAGCCCCTGTGAGACCTGTAAAGGCACTAAAGCTCCCAACCAGCCTCTTCGACCTCCTATGAGTCCCCTATTCCAACATCTGTATATAGATCTGCTCGGTCCATATCCTCGTTCTTCTATGGGACACTTCGGAGCTATCGTTGTGTTAGACCAGCTCTCGAAATTCCCACTGTTGGAACTTATTCGCAAATTCACGACTTCACCCATTGTGAAATTTTTAGAGAGTCGAGTATTCCACGTGTTCGGAGTACCAGACAGTGTGTACTCGGACAACGGAGTACAGTTCCGATCACGGCAGGTTAAGGGTCTACTTGAACAGTACAGTGTTGAGCACCAACTGACGCCCATATACTTTCTTCAATCTAACGCATCTGAACGTCTGAATCGCACACTGTTAGCCGCGATCCGTTCTTATATCCATCCAACTCAGAAGGATTGGGACCACGGATTGTCCGCCATCACTTGTGCTCCGCGGTCATCTTATCATTCCGTCACCGGTGCCTCGCCTTACTTTGTCGCCTTCGGAAAGCACATGATTTGCCATGACAAATCATACAGGCTACTACGACAATTGAAGTGTTTGGGAGATCCCGTCGTTGCGCTGGAGCCCCACGAGCGTTTAGGAGACCTCCGCCAACAAATCGGACGGAAGATAAAAGCCCCAGGACGTGCAAATGAGACGCATTACAGCCTCGGTATCGACCTTCCGATTTTAAAGAAGGGGATGATGTTTTTCTTCGCAATTTCCGTCAAAGCGACGCCGCGGGGCATTACAACTCCGAGCTAGACCGGCGTTTCCTGAAAAGCCGTGTACGGAAGGTAGTAGGACCCAATCGTTACCTTCTCACCGACCTGTCGGGGAAAGAAGTCGGGGTGTATCACGCAAAAGACCTGCGTCGATAGTTTAAACATACACGTCTGTTTTGTTCGTCCATACTCCGTTTCAACCACACGCATAGTTTATACACGTACAGCAAAGCGAAAATATTTGTGTCAGTCTGTCCGTCCGCTAATCGTTTTCTTCTGTCGTCCCACTTCGCGTTTCGACCCCGAACACAACCGATTTTCCACCTGAAGATCCTTCAGCTCCTTATTCGCCATCCACTTCTTTTTGGGATCGCGAGAAAATTAGCTGCCCTGTAATAATCGAGCAGTCGCCTAAGCAAACTGCTTGAAAACCAACACATTGCGGATCCAAATTGCAATTGTAAATTTAAAATAATACTTATCATTTTAATTTGCAATTGAAATCTGGATACGGCAACCCCCTTCCCAACGGAGCTCTTCCACGACCGCACTTTTGCGATGAAAAGGAAAGTGGATGGGAGGCTCGTCGACTGGTTTTTGAGCGGTACCGTAAGGCCACGACGAGCAAAAAACCGGCAGTCGAAACAAGAACGGGAGTCGTGGAAGTCGTGGGCGGATCGCAGCGGTGTAGTGCGCGGCGACATTGGCAAACAGGCAAACGAAGAAAAACCATGAAAAACGTCGCGGCGGAAATGTCGTCGCTGCTGGAAAAATGAAGTGGAAAGTCGTAGGTCGTCCGCGGTGTGAAAACTGTGTGATTTGATTAGAACTCCTGTCGCTCCACCAGCGCTGAAAAGTGAAAAGCAAACGCGAAACACAGCCAAGTCGCTACGACGACTTCGACGCGAAAGAAAAGTTTCGCGGAGTAACCGTGGTGAAAATCGCAGAATGTTTGCGGTCGTTGGGGCTACGGTCCGTTCGCTGATCCGCTTGTGCACGGTCCGCCCGGGCGTGCTATTCTTGCAAAAAAATGTGAAAACATAGTTCTTCAATGACTACAATATCAGCGATTTTGTCACGACACCTGCAATCGATCAAGTGATAACTGGAACGAAGATTTTCACTGGTAATCTGCACATTAAAGAATCATGTGAAGTGGAAAATATCAACGGTGTGAATTTGAAAGGTACATTACTATTCAAGTCGAGCCAAGTAGTAGCCTATGCGGACGACATCAACATTTTCTCACGGTCATTAATAACTTCCAAAGATCTTTTCCTGAAACTCGACAGCGAAGCAAAACTAGCAGGGCTACAAATCAATGAAAATAAAACAAAGCTCATGACGCAGTCGAGGAAAAATACCTCAAATACACAAAATATTACATTTGGTAAATATAGTATCGAAAATGTTAGCGAATTTGTGTATTTAGGCGCCAAAATAACGAAAACGGGCAATGAAAGAGACGAAATACGCCGAAGAATACAGCTCGCAAATATAGTATTTTATTCAGTATTGACGATCTTGAAGACCAGCTGCATACACAGGAAAAAAAAAGCTCCAAGTATACAAATCTGCGATATGCTATGGGTGTGAAATATGGACCCTAACCCAAGTATCCGTAAATATATTGAACGCCTTTGAGCGACGGGTCCTGAGGCGAATAATCGGAGCGAAGCTAGACGGGGACCAATGGCGAATTCGATACAACCATGAGCTGTATGAAATTTTTGACGAACCGGAGGTTTCAAGGATTGTAAGACTGCGGAAGCTGCAATGGGCTGGACACATGAATCGTATGGACGAACAACGGGTACCCAAGAAGGTATTTGTTGGGAGAACTGAAGGCCGGCGGCCAGTGGGGAAACCGAGGAAACGCTGGTCTAACTCGGTCGACGAAGACAGTTCATCGCTGCTCGGATTTCGGAATTGGAAGACGCGGTCAATGGACCGAGACAGTTGGGTGTGGTCTAGTGGTTAGAGCATAAGACGCATAAGCCGAAGGTCCCAGGTTCAAATCTCGTTGGTGAACAACGTGATTTAGTTTAGGGGATTTTTTCGGACGGACTACGAGTGTTGACTCAGTGGTGATATGTACTGATGTAATCAGATCATATCATAGCTGAGCAGACACACGGGAGCATGGTACTGACCAAACCAACTTCCAAAAAAATCAATTCGGTCATGAAAATAAGATACTCTAACTATCTCTAAGCGAAGGCCCGAGAGGGGTTGTAGTGCTAAAAAGATAAAGAAGAAATGAAGATCGATTACAAAAATATGAAAATCAAATAATTACCGGAAATTTGCGATTTAAAGGTGTTGATATAGAAAGCGTTTCATCCATTAATGTCAGGCTGGGAGAAGCCAATATTGAAAATATCCTGACAACATCTACTCTTCAAAATGTATCACAAATAACTATTGAAAATCTGCATGTTGGATATGCTCAAGTTAATCAAATGTCTGGCATAAATAAAATATTTGGTCAAAACCAAGACTTTATCATAAATGATACACTGCTTACGATTCCTCAGCTAATATAACAGGCTTCAAAAATTTCACTGGTGATTTTTCTAACGATAAGCTCATTCTCAATGGAAAAGTGAATCACAACCCAATAAATGAATTAATGCATTCACTTGGAAATTTAACCCAGGATATTGTGATTGATCATGATGTTCTTTTCGACAATGATATTGAAATCGATAGCTTAACATTTGAAGGCGAAATAAATGGAATTCCAGCAAGCAAATTTGGATCATGTTAGCTAACTAATGAAGGATATCAAACTTTCACTGCACCGCAAGTTTCTGACCAAATTACCGTTCAAAGCGTTTTTGTTGAAAGCCTAATAAACAAGAAAACTTCAACTGAAATATTTAATCAGATTATTTGGCTAGATAAAAGGTAGCGCTTATAAACCGTAACGTTTGCTGAAATAATTGCTAAAGAAAATCTAGGCGTGCATGGAAAGATAAATGGAATGAACTGCACTGAAAGTGTCTTACTACTAAAAGAAGCAACAGAGGTTCAAAACATTGAAGCGCCAATAACTTGGGAAGGCGATATTAGAGTCTCAGGTAAACTCACAGGCCTCAATACCTTCAATAATATTGATTTGATAAAGCTGCAAGCCATCTTAACAGGACAATCGGAAAATGCAAAACTGACTGTTGATTCGGCAATTTTTAAAAACCTCAAAAATTTCGTCTTTTAAATGGACGAAATTTCAACGATATTCTTAATAATGTCTGGCTATCAAATCAAGACGCGGTTATCGAAGGAATTAATATTGAATTGAATGGGCCGGTAAATGGTGTAGATTTGCAGTATCTGAAAGAAAAGTACTTTAGCATAACTAGTGATCAACGTGTATCAACACCTTTTATATTTAAACAACCTGTCACATTCGAGGAGACCTCAGCGCGATTCCCTGGGTGACCCCTTTATGTAAGCTACAGTACGGGTGAGTCAGTTAAACTATAAAAAACACCAGAAGAAGAAGAAAAAATACCAACGAAGGGACATTTTCATACTAGTATTAAGTGTAGTTGCAAATGATTAAATATAAGTAAAGTTAATTAATTAACTTTGGGCGCTAGTGTATGGCTACACAGCTAATTCCGGCGTTTCTAGTTTAAAAATGAAGTTCAAAATAATATTACCCGTAAAAACAGAAAGAAAATCATTTTCAAAAGTTAGTTAGTATTAAAAACCTAGCGTCTAAAATACTTTTATTCTCATATTAGCGTTACTTACAAATTATTCATCCCAGTTGTAAGGAACAAATCTAAACAATTTCATTTTATCTCGTATCCTCGTATTAAAGTCCAAAAAACTTTCTTAGCCAATTCATGATTCCATTCAATATTATACTCTATTTTCATCCATCCTTTCCACTCTCAACCCGTTCCTACTGATTAATTCAATATTTTTCATTTCTTTCATAATTATTTTGTTTATTCCTTGTATCAATAGTTTTTATCGTTTCGCTTAGAATTAACGTTAATTTTGATTAGGGTTTATGCGCTAAAAAAAAAAACGAATATAGATATTTTCTTTATACTTATAATTTATTTTATATTGAATTCTTAATCAACAAAATAATGTGGAGATAAAGTTAAAAAGAAACTCGGTCTTTCCTTTTTGACATGGCCTAGCCATCGGGCGCGCTCTTCCCTTCTTTTCGTTAACAGGGGATCTTGCCGGGTAGAGCGGCCTTCCATCGCGTAACGCTATAACATAAATTGGCTACGTTTGTATTCCTCATTTGATGGAAAGAGTCATGCAAAGTACGTTTGTATGAGTTTTCCACTCAAATGGGAGATACAAGGCCACATATACGTCTGGATCTTGATCCGGTTGGGAGAGTGCGAGGGGGCACCGCTTCTACCTGGATGCCCCACTCTTATTTGTGGGCCATAAATATCGACGGTAACGACGAAGTCTCCGCAAATCCGTCCGTTTTTGCCCGGTCCAGTTTGTTCCTTGAACAAACATTTCAACTTTTAGTAGGTTACCTCGGCCTCGACACCAGTCGATCGGCATTTTGACCTGTTAAATTCGTGAATGTGAATTTTTTTTGCAGTGGGTTCTTGTGCTGGGGAAAAGAATCTGCCCCACGACACCGCAACTGTAATAATCGAGCAGTCGTCTGAGCAAACTGCTCGAAAACCAACATATTGCTGTTCCAAATTTCAATTGTAAATTTAAAATAGTACTTATCATTTTAATTTGCAATTAAAATCAGGACACGGCAACCCCCTTTCCAACGGAGCCCTTCCACTATTGCACTTTCGCAATACCATGGAAAGTGAATGGGAGGCTCATCGATTGGTTTTTGAGCGGTCCCGTAAGGCAACAACAAGCAACAAACGGGGAGTCTGCTTTTGAACGGCATGGTGAGAACGTCGGGAAAACGCGATCCGCAAGAAGAAAATTAGGAGAGTCTTGAATTAAAATTGGTCCTGACAGTTAGCCATCCGCGGGCGATTCGAAAAGCGCGATTTAATTGAGAATTGAGCCCACTGAGAATGCGGGGAGTCCACGACTATCGACTGACTGTAGTGGAAAAGTGCGCGTGAACCGAGTAGTTGAGTTTTGTTTTTGTAGTCACCTGTCGTAGATTTGTGTTGGTTTTGAATGACGACTACAGTAACCAGCGTGTTTGGATCATTTGGAGCGTTTCAGTGTTCGTTTGAATGATTCTTGACCGCAATCGAAAATTAAATGAAGGAATTTTAAAGAGAAAATGTGCAAAAGCGCGAGCCGTGCATTGTATGTAAACAGATGCTATCGAAAATTTATCACACCTGTTTTTTGTCATTCACACATCTCGTCCGTTTGCCGTCACGTATCTTTGCATCTCGTATTCGCGTGGTCATAAATTACTCAAGATAGCGGTTGCCTACGTGGAATTGCAAGAGAAAAAATGCAGAAAAGTGAAAAGTGCCAATCATAAAACGGATCGCTATTAGGAGTGAATGAAACGCATCCGAAATTACGGCATCGACCATTTAAGTGCTGAAAATCAGTTAATTAAATTGATCGTGTGCAAATTTGATTGTTTCATCGAATCAAGTGCACACAAGTAGAAAAAGAATGAAAAGTCTTGATGTGCGTGTAAATGCCACTATAATTAAAACTCACTTTTTCAATTCACACTTAATGGTTCAAGTGACTTGAAAAGATTTTTCTTTAAATTTATATTGTTGCGTTTGCGGAACTAGTTCGAGTACAAGTTTCAACGTTCGCTACGTACATTTTTTTTATGAGGCTGTAAAGACGAGTCTTAACAAATTTTACGTCTAATAAAAGTGCACATTAACAACAGAGATTTAATCATTCATGATTGACAAAACAGTTACATCGCTAAATGCAAATCATTAGCTTCAATTGATAATTTCATCATCCTGCAGCAACCCACTTCACAACAATATCGACTAGTCAGCTTGTCATCATTCGCGACATTAAATAGGTCGAACGTGTCTCATGAAGAGTGCAACATAAGTGTCGATTTGTCGATAACAATCCTGCATTGAATTCCACCGCTTATGCTGTTGACTTCTTAAAAAATTTTTGTAAAGTGCCGCATCTTGAATGGCAACAAAGTTAAAAGTGGTTGGTTGGTTGTTAGTAAATTGGCTGAGTTTTGAATCAGTTTTCAAAGTTAAATTTTTCCTGACGAATCGAAGCATCGTAGGAATAATAAAAATATATTATAAAAGGTTGAAATATCAACATTATTGACTGGTTTAATTTCAATTATAATAATGCAATATACATGAGGGTCAACAAAGTATCGTCAGTAACGACGAAGCCTCAGCAAGTCCGTCCGTTTTTGCCCGGCCCAATTTGTTCCTTGATCAAGCATTTCAATCCTTAGTAGGTAACCTCGGCCTCGACACCAGTCGATCGGCATTTGGACCTCTTTAATTCGTGAATGCGAAATTTTTGCTGTAGTGGGTCCTTGTGCTAGGGAAAAGAACCCGCCCCACGACACCGCAACGCTGACCTGCCAGCGCATTCACGCGTCCCTAGACAAGGCCAATCTCGGCGGATCTCAACATCCTCTTCCGCTGAGGCAGCAGAGCGTCGCTGGAGTCCTTTACGGACATTTTATCTACTCACCTTACTACACATATTCTCATCAAATCGCAGATGAACTGATGTTTTGTTACTTTTCGATTTTGGTGAGCACTTTTTATGGAGTTCAGGCTTCTTAACCATAGATAATTACTGCAGAGGGGTATACGCAATCTTTTGTAAATGCAGGTCGCATAATTATTGTAGATGCAGACAAAATAAGTGTTGTTGTGCTACTTTACTCAATGAAGTAAGAAGCTGCCCTGACGGAGGAAAAACATTTTTCATATATTTCCCCCACTGTGCCCCCACTGAAGCAAAAACTGACAGTTTAACAATTGTTTTGAAAAGCTCCCATGAAAACTTTCATTTCATACTCATATCGGCTACGTTTGATAATTTTTTTTTTCAGGGGCCACCCTCCTGTACTGTTATCATCGATTAGTGGCCAATTTTTTCGAATCCTAGAATGGTTACAAAGCCCTTTTGCTAGGAGCTCTCTCCCACCTCCTTGACTTGTTTCACCTTTGAGCATTAATTGTAGGTACTCATCTTCAGTCATTCATTACATTGCATCAAGTGTTCAAACCATGCACCTTAAACGTTGAAGTTGGGAAAAAATAATTCAAAATTATTCAATCTTCGCTTTTAAAACAGCCACTATTTTGTTTTACGATTACTGATACCACAAGCTGAACCGATTCTCAAAGATATACATGACACCTATCATTCCTGAAATTTTCATGGATATCCTAGCAAAACTGTAGTGTCTGAGTCGGTAAAAAGCGCATGTTGTTCCATAGCCATATGTTGCCATAGTAATAAATGCAGCGCATATTGTTCCATAGTAATACAGGAAAATTCAAACCGCTATAACTTCGCTAAATATGAAACTCTCAGGATAGATCAATCTTAAAAATAGACATCTATGTACTGAATTTCATTGAATTTAAGGGTACTCTTAAGATTTTATTCAAGAAAACATAAAATCGATAAATCATACTATTACCAACAAAGTTGAGTGAATTCTGACTTCTCACGTATTTGTTGTTGTTGTTGTACTCACCAAGGCCTACTTTCCTGATTTTTTTCAGATTTTTCGGATCACAGGTGTCCAATCGCGAGGGGGGACACAAATTTTTCGTGTATTTCCCCTCCCTGTGCGCCCCCCGAAGCAAATTTTGCCAAACTAAGACCTGTTTTGAAAAGTTCTCATCAAGACCTTTCATTTGATACCCATATCGGCTACCTTCAATGAAATTTTTTTTCGGGGGGTCACTCTCCTCTTTGGGGAGGCCCCCTTAAATACTTTATAAAGTTTTTTGGTAGTTGAACTTTGAAGAGATCACCACTTTACACCTACACACAAAATTTGATGTTTCTAGCTTAAGTAGTTTCCAAGAAAAACTGCTGTGACACACGGACGGACGGACGGACAGACGGACAGACTTTGTAAAATTATTTTACAAAACCCTAAAAAAGAATATATGACGGATGCTATGCAGGCTACACCAACTTGTTTTGTCAGCACAAACTCACGCCTCTATCTTGTGTTATACCTTCTTCGCGTATGTCTGAGAATATTTCATGAACTATCCACAATCTTTCAAATCCTCTTTAGTTTGAAGTTGGCAAGTTGTAATTTCAAGCATCATCAATCAAAGTAGCATATGCATTGTGCTGATCCCATCCAAAGTGCCACCAGTTTAGTCATTGTTCACATATATCCGAAACGTTTTTCTAGTTTAGATCCCTGAAAAATGGTTGAAAGATGAGATTTTAGCTGTTGATCATCACAGTATAAAGCTCTAAAGCCAAATACCGTTTCCTCTTCCCCTCTCCCCTCCCGCTAGGAAAGGGATCCCCCAGCTTGAAGGCACCTCACGGCGTAACAAAACGAGACCTGGCCCGAACTAATGTGTCAAACGGTTCGAGGCTAGGTTCTCAGGTTGACAGGGAAGGTGTTTAGTGGGTAGTCCAGTCGCCTTCTTTCGAGCATGTGAGTCCAACACTCTGTGCACAAATGCTACCACAAAAAAAAGAAGCCAAATACCGTCAGTAATTTACTTAGTTTTGTTTCACATGTGTAATGAACAATGCTGGTGAAAATGTGCAAACAAATTAACAAGGTTGCGTTGCTCACTGTTTTTACTGCCACTTTCTCTAAACATCTTGTCTTTGTGGTATAAGGGCATCCATAACAAATTTGTAGGCATCAGGAATCATCCCTCCCGTGCCATTCAAAAACATATAGCTCAAGTTATAGCTCATAAATTTCTACCTATCTATCATTCCAACAACGCACCAATATTAAAGCTTTCTCAACAAGATTCTGACCCCATGCTTCCCAGAAAATTTTATCATTATGGTCCTCGCTTCAAGTTCATCAAAGAAATACGGGCGGTTATCTTGATCGTCCAACTGCTGAAGAATCTAATCTACGGCTAAAAAACGAACTCGTCCATTGGTACACATTTTCAACCCAGAAGAATTTCCTGTAACAGACTTTTTAATATATAGCATCAGCAGTATGTAAATTATTCACACCACTAAAGAAGATTAACGCACGCAAACGATCACATTTTATACATATATGCATATGCATACATTGATACCTATACCTATTTACTTACGTCAAGAAAAACAACGAGTTTGTTCCTAGCAAAATCTTACAATCAACCTAAAAATTTCAAAACGCTCTAACGTTCTAAAGATTAATAAAACGATATATTTTTAAAGGAATTTCAGTTCTCTATAACTTTATTTCCGATAATCTTTCTGTAAAATCTAAGGCAAAATAGTTACAACGGCAAGTATGCCAAAAAAGACACTTCAATTTTTTCAGCAAATTTACTTTTTTCCGGCACATGTCTCATAGACGTTAAGGCGTAGATATAAAGAAGTGGGTATTATTTTGAAGGGACTTTAGTAAGCTTTAATTTTGATCGAAACAAATTTTTCTATGTTACGTACTATTTTCGAAATATGCGACAAAAGCTGAAAAATTAGACCTTCCCCCCGCGGCACTGGAAATTGAGAGGATTTTATTAGGCCCAACTCAGGTGCTCTTCTTCTACACATTAATGAAAGTTTTGGAACTCCATGATTTTTTGCGGCAAAAATTCTAATTTGAGTGGACTTTACCGGCTGAAGATACCAACGGATTTTTTAATATTTGAGGAGGTTAAAGGAACTCCAATTGCCTTGTCTTACAAAAACAAGTACCTATGCAACGGTATGCGCTACCCATCGGCCTTGATATTGTGGTTTTGATTAGATTTTCACGAACATTTCGTGAAAATCTAATCTAATGTAAAGGGTGGTCCAACCCAAACGCACGATGTTAATTGTAAATAAAACAAAGAGTTTTCAGAGAATTATGTTAATATTTTTTATTATAATAGAAGGATCTATGACAATCATGTGTGAAACAAAATATCGTCCAAATGCTCGCCACGGCTGCGGTGGCATACTTTTATTCGATGGTCCATATTTACAATGACTCTAAGACATAATTGAGGTTCAATGTCGTTAATGTGCTGAATTATCTCATCCTTTAGCTCTTGAATTGTTCTTGGCTTATTGACGTACACTTTTTCTTTTAAATATCCCCAGAGAAGGAAGTCCAACGGTGTCAAATCACATGATCGTGGCGGCCATTTAACATCGCCAGAACGTGAGATAACACGGACATTGAATTTCTCGCACAAAAGAGTCGTTGTTTCGTTCCTGTTGGAACCACAGGTTCATGACCTCAATTTCTGGCCACAAGAAGTCTGTTACCATCTCGGAATAGCGAACACCATTCACGGTAACTGCTTGGCCGTCACTCTTTGTGGATGCATCGGCTTTTCAACAATCACTCGTGGCTTCTCATTTGCCCAAATGCGACGATTCTGCTTGTTAACGAATCAACTGAGGTGAAAGTGTGCCTCGCCGCTGAAGATGATTTTCTATGTAAAGCCACCATTCCCTTCTGCCTGTTCAATCAACCATTCGGCGTATTGCCGACGCTTGAAATGGTCAATAGGCTTCAGCTCTTGAGTCAATTGAACCTTGTAAGCGTGTAAATTCAAATCTTTATTCAAAATTCGCAACAGTGATGTTTGTGAGATATTCAATTGCTGGGCACAACGACGAGTCGAGGTTGACGGCCCTTCTGCCACACTATCGCGAACAACAGTAATGTTTTCCGTAGAAGGAACTGGGCGAGCATGCACAGGTGATTTCACATTTCCTACAGACCCGGTTTGCCGAAATTTGCGCACAATTCTCCCGATTGTGGACACATTTGGTCGATTATGCTGACCAAAAAAAATCACGAAGTGCATGAAATGCATTTTGATTTGAACGCCCATTTTCGTAAAAGACTTCAACAACCTTAACGCGCTGCTCAATTGTGTACCTCTCCATGATTGAATTTGTCAAACACTGAAATAAGAAATGTCATATTAAGTTGGGCGAAAAACTTGACGTCAAGGTATGCCTCACAATTAACATCGTGTATTATGGTTGAATCACCTTTTATATGATGGATATCTTCCGATATTTGTTTAATCGATGATATTAGGATATGAGCAAATTTGAGTCGTTTAGTGTTCATACTATTACATTGATGGTTAAAGTTATTTCGGATTGGTTGGGATAGTTGAATCCAAAACCCGTCCGGTAAGTCAAGCTACTCAACTATTTGTGTTTGCATTCCGTTTGTAAATGACTTTATATAGAACTTTGCATAACTACAATAGAACTGAATAATTCATAACTAATAATGAATTGTCTACCATTCATATTTTTATAAAATCGTCATATAGTCCCTAAGTTGCGCTTCATGTGTGGATTTCCTTCCTACTCCCCACTTTAAATAACTTCTTGGAAGAGCTCCTACCTCGTCCCATAATCAACTCTGGGCCTCATGAATTTGTGTTTTCACAGTCGCCTTTTTATACGTAAGTTACTTTCTTTAATAATCTTTCCATCTATATTAAGACCGATACCTAGTCTGATGCGCTTTCATGTAATTATTTACATTGCTTCTATCACCTAGGATCTAATGTCAGTCCCTTTCATTGCTTCTATCAAGAGCTTCTTAGATGTTTTTCCTCTTCATATTGCCCGCTAGCCCACTTTAATAATAAGTATAAGCTATTTCGTGTTATCAATGGTACCCCAATTATTCCCGAAACAAAAATTGTTGCGCGTTTTGTGTGCATGGCCTATAATTTGAATTTCTACGAAAGTGAAATACTTATTTTAATTAAAGTAAAATATATATTTACTAATAATTTTGTTTATTTGATATCCGCACGCCAATTCTTTTTTTTCTTGAAAAACCGTTGGGTGAACAGACGCGTTTCGACTCCTTTGAGTCATCTTCATTTATATTATCCTTATTAATATCTCACTTTCGATCGCAAATTAAACATAAAATGATTTCACTTAATTTTTTTCAGCTCAAATCAAGTATCACTTTACACCCCACGTACAATTTTCGCTTTTTCTGCTATCGCTCGGCAGTCAATCGTGCACAATTAACTGTCGCTCGTAACCGCTCAATTATACCAAGGACCCAGAACACTTCTATTGTCCCTTTATATATTAGAAATCAATGAGACTAGACTTCTTGAACATATTCTAGCATTGTTTCGGATTTTCTTATGCTTCATATTGCTGTGGTCGTTTACAAGATGTTTCGTATGTTACTTCTTAATGATAGTTTTTAACGAATCTAAAATTTGCTGTCTGGTGTTTGTTGTTACCTTGAATGATGTTATTCTTTTTATGTTAACTCGAGCGAAAAGAAAACTAATGGCGATTGTTTGCACATGTACCGATATTTGTCGTAATTATCGAATACAAAGTTTCAAAATTATAGCTATTATGCCACCTTTAACTATTTCTTCGACTTTCCTGCTGCTTAATGTTATCTCAGCAGTTATTTTTCAGTGTTATTATTCTGAACGAATTTTTTATTATTTTCAGGCAAAAATAGATTATCAAAAGCAGAGCAAAGAGAAGAAGTAGAAAAAATTATTCGGAAGGTTATTGAAGAAAAAATGGACATCAAAGGAGGATATGCTAAACCATCATTACGCGATATTTTGTGGTTGCAACTCATTTTCTTTCCATATATTTTAACAAAATATTTATTGTGGGTTGCCCGTTGGACTTGGAGGTTTACTATATTGAAGCAACGATACGGTGAAGAAGAACAACTTTATTTAATCCGCCGAAACATGGGCATGGGGCAGCACCAGTTCGATGCAGTAGAAGATAATAAAAAAAAGAGTTATCTCGAACTTGAACTTTGGAAACGAGAGGTGTTTGCTAAATGGAAAAAGGAACAAGAAGATGAAATGAAAAAGTCTTTAGCCGAGAATCCAAGGTATAAGCAATACAGGAGATATATGAAAAACCATGGCCCAGGTAGACTCACATTTGAAGATTAAGACTTACTGGCTAGTAACTATTTAAAGTCAAGTTTTATTGATTGGTGTAAGCATTAATATTCAGGTATTTGTGCTTGAAAACAATAAAAGTAATGTCAAATGCATTTGGTTTTCTTCAATAATTGATATAATAATCTAAGCTACAATTAAATCGAAGGTTTATTTCGGAAGTGTAATTGAGCGATCCGATTCACACCGAGTAAACATTAGGATATAATAACCCAATTTGACCTAATGGGGACTAACAATTTTATTAATATTAAAATTGATAAAAAGATTACCAGTAGCGTATGTGCCATAGTAAGATTGATCTATGAAAGTTTCTGTATGTGCCTCCATTACAGTTAATGACTACCGGGATCGCGAAAAAAGTGTATTAATCGAGCAGTTTCTCAAGCCAACTGCTCGAAAACCTCCCTATCCTCTACTTGTAATTTTATGTGGCATTGTTAGAAAAGTAATAACATAATTAATTCCGTTCATAATCGTCATTTAGGAAATAGTTTTCTTTTTCATTATTATTGTTAAAAGTAATTTTTTATCAATTCCCCTTTATATTAAATGCAATTTTATATCAATTTTCCTTATTATTAAATCTAAACGTTTTCCTTTAATTTTATTTTTCATGAAATTTAATTTTTATTACTATTTAAAAAAATCCTATTCATTTTTCTTAACTTCGTTCAAATTGAGTTCTTCTAGTACAATTTAAATCCGCCACATAAAATTAGCAGTGTACGAACGTTGATCGGGTACGCCGAACCGGTGTACTAAAAGTCGGAAGTGGTGGAGGGACGTCAAAAAGACAGCACGAGGAAAAGTGAGGGAAATGGCCACTGGTCGATAATCTTTCCTCACCCGGTGACGACGGATTGTGCGTGTTTTCAGTTGTTATTTTCTTTGCCTTTTCGTTTTCTTTTTTTTTTTGTTTTCCTTGTGAACGTACTCCTGTGTGAAAGGCGTTTGGCTGCGTGGAACACGAGGCGCAAATTTAGTCGAGCGCTAAATTCAGCAGTCTGCACTCCGTGCCAAAATTACGCACGGCCTAAGGGAACGGCATTCGGGAAAAGCGCAATATTTAACACCTTCGGCCAGGTTGTATTCACCACTGGTGGTGCATTGTTCGGAAACCCAGGTAGGTACATATTGGAATATTTTGGGGCATTGTATGCCAATTTATTTCCAACCCAGCAGCCAAATTTATCGGTGCTGGTGCCGCCACAGTAGGAGCCGCCGCAGTAGGAGCCGCTGGTTCTGGTGCCGACATCGGAACAGTATTCGGTTCCCTGATCATCAGCTATGCAAGGAATCCATCCCTCAAGCGACAGTTGTTCTCATACGCAATCTTGGGTTTCGCTTTGTCGGAAGTTATGGGACGATTCTGTCATATGATGGCCCTCCTGTTGCGCTTCGCTTTCTAGAAGTTGCAACGCAGAAATCGGAACATCCACACGTGCAGAACTAGGACTTGTCGCGTATATGTCAGGATTTGTATATCTTTGCTAGGATGCTGGCTGGGTTGCTGTTTGAGCCATTGTGAAGTAACGAACGTATGGATGTACATCACACTTGTCCGAATCACAAAGCGTAGCTAGGCGTGATAGACGATAAAGCGACGGCGTGGACAACGACGAGAACTAAATAAATGAGGAATCGGCTCCTAAGTGTGCAAAATGCTGTGAGTAAAGCCAATAGCTTATAAGGACCTGTTTCGTAAAGAACCCGTTTCGTTAATAATGTAGGATAATTCATATCTGCATTCAGCTTTGGCAGAGGTGTAGGTTAATTCGCTCACAAGCGATTCTGCTGAGCACAGAAAATACTACCTTTTTATTTCATTTCCTTCTCTCATTTAATGCTTGGTCTAATCAAAGAAATCTATTAAGTTCTAAAAGTGAAAGGGTTAAACACAGAAAAGAAGGTTTCAACCTTCAGGAGTACTGATTAATATTCGTTTGCTATTCATGTTTTATTAGAGCCTAAGATTTATCATACGGATCATCCGCGCAACATCTTAACTATGAGTAAAAATGAAAAAAACAATAAAACCAAAGATTCATCAAAAATTAAATAAATTTCATAAATTGTACCTAACAAATCGAAGAAAAGAATAGCAGTAATTGTTATATTTTAAGTGAAAATATGTTATCACATATTTTATAAATCGGCACAAATTCACGACTCTAATGTCACTTCCATGTTTCCATCTTGTTGTCTCATTACGCCATCCATTTCCCTCCCATGTTCGTTCTTTGCCGTAACAATTCACTTAATAAAATAGTGATACTGAAAAATACAGAAAAAAGAGGAAAAGGGGAGAATCTAAAACCAAAAACAAAACGATCTTACAATGTACAGGTATTATTTTAATTTAATAGCTATTGATGAGATAAAAAGAAAAAATAAATTGAAAGTTACATTACATTACATTACAATTTATGCATGAAACAAAAAAAAAATTGTCATTAAATACTATAATGATATTCAAGTAGATTTACTATAATTAATTCTATGATGTATGGAGCGAGATTAAATTAGCGATGAAACAGGACTTTCAATGAGAAAAGTAAGAGAAAAAGAGGAAAAATCACCTTGTAAATTTGTATTTTGAAGGAATCCACCCTTAGCTTGTAAATTAATTAAGAAAAAATAATATTAGGGTCCTAGTTATTCTCTTTTGTTCTACGTTAACGACTTGCTTCTTAGTTAATTCCATTCTATTGACTAGCGATATTCCATACTTCATGATTTTCTCTCCCGAAATATTTCGAGCTTTAAGAAATTTTCAAAAGAAATTGTGAAAAGAGTGCCATACGACGGAAAGTCAATCTCCTTCCGCAATTGAATCTCAACGTAATACTTCCTTTGTATTGTATGTATTTAAATCTGAATGTCTCATATTTTACGTCATCTCACATTTAACGAAAAACGAAATGAGCGAAATTTTTCATTCGAATAAAGTTTTAAATAATTCATTATTATTTGAATCCCTATTAAGTGGAGGAATTTATTGATAAGAGTGCATACTATTGTAAGACTTTAATGATCTAATTGATTTCCATAGCATTTATATTCGATTCTGTTGTTCAGCCGAAACAAAACAAAAAGCAAGCAGCTGTTAAAAAAATATATATATATATATTTTTTTTGAAGAATAATATAAATAAAATGGATTGTTAAATGTAAACCGTCAGTCTTTCCATTTCGCGCGATCAGACCGGGTATAGGTCCCGCATCGATGAAAGGCTCTTTCGTTCATATGGGCTAGCCATCGGGTGCGCCCCACCGTCTTTTGTCGTTTAACAGGGGCTCTTGCCTCATAGAGTGGCTTTTCGCTCGCGTGCCCTTTTATGGTATAGGGTTATGTGATTCGATCACATAATTCTATAACATAAATTGGTCACCTCGATTTTTCTCGTTTGATGGGAAAGTTCATGCAAATCACAATATGTTTGTATGAGTTTTCCACTCAAAAGTGAAATATATGGCCACGTCTACGTTTAGATCTTGATCCGTGTGGGAGGGTGCGAGGGGGCACCACCTCCATCTGGATGCCCCACTCTTATTTGTGGGCCATAAGAATCGTCGGGTAACGGCGAAGTTCCCTTAATTCTGTCTGTCTTCCCTAGGTCCAGTTTGCCCTTTTTCGTCTGCAATCGCCAACCCTTAATTGGTTACCTCCTTTTTTCGACTTCAGTCGAATTTCTTTTTGTGACCCAAGAATTCATGAATGCGAAATTCTTTTGTAGTGGGTCCTTGTGCTGGGGGAAAGAACCTGCCCCACGACAGCGCAACGCTAGCCTGCCAGCGCATTCACGCGTCCCCAGACAAAGCCAATCTCGGTGAGTCTTAACATTCTCTTTCGCTGAGGCAGCAAACCATCGCTGCAGTCCTTTACGGACATTAATCAGCCTAATTTCACTGCAAAAGGCTTCTTGCAACACCTAGAACTTGCTCTTGTAATGAATTTACATTTGATTCGATTCCAAATCCAAGTCGGCCCCACAAACCTCCCGAAGACGTGCAGTCTAAAGAAGTGGTAAGGAGGAGTACCACTATGGTCAACTGCTCAGCCACACGACAGTCTACTAATTTTGCGGCTGCTCGCAGACTAGCTAGTTCGGCGAGGAACTCGGTCACGGATCAAGTCGTGAGTAGATTTGTCGCTCGTTTACAATTAATTCAGCCACCAAAATGCCCGAGTTTTTAGACGCATTGCAAGCTTATTAGTTCAATCTACTCTTTGTTACTATAATCTTTAAACTTCTTCATTCACCAGTCAACAAAGCAAATAGAATAATCATTTTCGGATTTATAGCCCCCTTACAATAAATGAAGTAGTCCGCGGGGTGTTAAAAGTCGAGCCAAGTAGTAGCCTATGCGGACGACATCAAAATTTGTCACAGTCATTAGCAACCGCCAAAGAACTTTCCTGAAACTGGACAGCGAAGCAAAGCTAGAAGGGCTACAAATCAGTGAGAAATAAAACAAAGCTCATGACGCAGTCGAGGAAAAATACCTCAAACGCCCAAAATATCTCAATTGACGGATGCAATATCGAAAATGGAGCGAATTTGTGTATTTAGGCGCGAAATAACGAGAATCGCTCATGAAAGAGACAAAATACGCCGAAGAATACAGCTCGCAATTAAAATATTTTATTTAGTCTTGATGATATTGAAGACCAGCTGCACACACAGGAAAACAAAGCTCCAAGTTTACAAATCTGTGATAAGACCTGTGTTAGGCTATGGGTGTGAAATATGGAACCTAACACAAGCATCCGCAAATATATTGAACGCCTTTGAGCGACGGGTCCTGAGGCGAATAACCGGAGAGAAGCTAGACGGGGACCAATGGCGAATTCGATACAACCATGAGCTGTATGAAATTTTTGACGACCCGGATGTCTCAACGATCCAATGTGCTAGTCATTTGAATCGTATGGACGATCAACGGATCCCCAAAAAGGTATTCGTTGGGAGAACTGAAGGCTGGACACCTATGGGGAAACCGAGGAAACGCTGGTCTGATACGGCCAATGAAGACAGTTCAACGCTACTCGGATTTCAAAATTGGAGGACGCGTTTAATGGACCGCGAAAGTTGGTTGCGCTGTAGTGCTACGAAGAAGAAGAAGAAGTCCGCGTTGTGTAGTGGTTAGAGTGTTCGCTGCGTAAGCCGAAGGGCTCTGGTTCGAATCCCGATGATGATAGCGAGATTTGTTTCGATCGTTCTTAGGATGGACTATAAGGCCGTTCAGATATAATACGTACTGGTTTAAAATCAGAACGTGTTGCAGCTGGGTGGACGGATCAACGGCCAAAGCATGGTACTGACCATATCACCTTCTTGAGTCCCGATACATTCGATCATATGATCAGATACTCTATCTCTAAGCAAAGGCCCGAAGGGGGCTGTAGTGCCAAAGCAAAAAACAAAATAAAAGACAGATTTATAAATATTCCATTAAAAGCTTTATTTATATTCTATTTGCCGGATATTGATATTTGGAGAGAAATTGTCTCCATCAGTTGCGATATTCTGAGGCTTCATTCTCTTTACATTGGCTTTTGTTAGAATAAATTTTTCCTCCGGAGTAATTAAAAGTAATTCACATAAAAAGTTTCACAGAAAAAGAGTTTTCCTATAGAAAGAATAATATGATAATGACCCATATACACCAATTTCAAAGTCATTGTAACCGTTGCCAACATCCGTATTCATCTTTTTTTCCTGCGGAATTTGCGATATCCACAGACTTTTCTATCTATCCAGTTTCTTCCAATCTTCTTCCTGCGATGATGCTTGGATCGACTGACAAATGGAACCAAGTGGCACATTGTGTTGGGGCAGTCGTAAAAGATAAAAAGGATTCACTGCAGCCGGGGACGTCTACCAATTCCTCTTCCTCCCTCCCCTTCCGCTGGATAAGGGATCTTCCAGCTTGAAGGTGCATCATGGCGTAGCAAAACGAGACCTGGCAAGGAGTGATGTGTCAAACGGCTCTAGGTTGCCAAAAAAATGTTTTGTGGGTAGTCCAGTCGCGCCTGATCATGGGAACCCCATACAGTGCATAAATGGCATTCACCCCCCAAAAAGAAGGGGAACACGATTGTGATATGGAGTGAAGCCACTACGACCAACTTGTTAATGACGATCAATAAATAGAGTGAAAAAACTCTAAAAGAATGCACAGCAGCGATAGGTGATTTGAAAAGATTAAGATTACCAAACTCATGTTTACCAAGACTTAAATTTGCACCGGAGGGTCATAAAAAAAGTAATGAACTGAGGGAGATAATTACGGCGATGAATGCTCCAACGACGAAAATAGTCAAGTGGCTGCTAGCAGAAGGTAATAAACTCCCCTACAAGACCAGCAAGCGCTCCGTCAAAAGCAGGGAAGAGTTCATCGAGACACTCGTAACAGTGGAAATGACAGAGGATGATATACTGGTCTCATAAGACGTCTCCGTTTGCGAGCCTACC
Source organism: Odontomyia ornata (assembly GCA_963969285.1). Classification (NCBI taxonomy): domain Eukaryota; kingdom Metazoa; phylum Arthropoda; class Insecta; order Diptera; family Stratiomyidae; genus Odontomyia; species Odontomyia ornata. Next base: position 172,348,050 of record OZ017739.1, on the reverse strand, counting down.
AGTAAAGCAAGCCTTGGCACTTTTTGAAGACTGGTTGCTCAAATATGACATGTCACCGGAGTGGAGGAAACTTGCAAATGCTACACAAAACTGGCCATCTGATGCATGAGCTAGAATTATTTTGTGTTCAGAAGAAAGTTCTACAAAGCAACTGTAGGAGCAGTAGTGGGAAACCTTCTCTCCAATATATTCAGCAACATCTTTATAGAATGGCTCGAGAAGGAAATACTGCCACGTACCTGGAATAGCTATGTAAACGATATCTTCACGGTAATCAAAAACCAGGAAGCGGAAAAGCTTTTGGAGGCGCTGAATAATATACATCCATTAATACGATTTACAATGGAGAAAGAAAAGAACGAACAAATATCTTTCCTGGTTATCAACTGTTCATTATTCTACTTTCTTAAACATTTATTCTCCTTTCAATTACGAACGTACGAATTACTCTATTTTCACATTCGTAAGTAAATTCTAGCGTAAAATTAATTTCACAACATAACATACACCTATGTACGCTCCCACGATGTATCCACAATAAGCAATGTAATCATAAAATATTGTATAAAATTGCTTGTTTTTAGAATAAAGATTCCTTCGAGTTGTATTCAATTGGTGACCCCGATTAGAGGATATCAAAGCCATAATTAGGACCTGATGTGAGGTTGCACTAGGCTGCTCTATTTTCCTTAAATGAATATCCCTTGTCCTAAAACAAGTCCTTTCCTCAGAGTATTATACTCTAAAGCGCTTTTCGCTCTTCAGCATAGGCATCTTTCGACAACGCTTATGTGAGCACCAGGAAAGCAGCCAGCGTTTTTTGCGGTCTCGCTGATTCGAGGGATTGGACCTTCCAACGACGCTCAGGTGAGCACCAGGAAGTTAGCCAACATTAAGAACAGTCTGGATACTAAGGGGGAGTTCACCTTCCAACGATGCTCAGGTGAACACCAGGAAGGTAGCCAACGTTTTTGCCCTCTTGCTGCTTCGAGGGATTGTACCCTCTGATGATCCTTAGATGAGCACAAGGAAGACAGCCAAGTTTTTGCCGTTTTGCTGCTTCGAGGGGTTGGACCTTCCAATGATGCTCAGGTGAGCACCAGGAAGGAAGCCAACACATTTTGCCGTCTAGCCGCTTCCAGGGATTTTTTTTTGTGGTAGGGAGGTGAATGCTATTTAAGCACATAGTGTGGGACTCCCATGCGCGACTGGACTTCCCACTAAACACCTCCCCTGTCAACCTGAGAACCCAGCCTGGAACCGTTTGACACATTACTTCGGGCCAGGTCTCGTTTTGTTACGCCGTGGGGCGCCTTCAAGCTGGGGAGTCCCTTTCCTAGCGGGAGGGGAGGGGGGAAGAGGAATTGCCAGAAGAGCGATCCCCCAGCCCCAGCGCCCCCGGCTGCTGTGAGTCCCTTTTATATTTTAGGACTGCCCGAGCATAATGTGCCACCTTGTCCCATTTGTCAACCGATTCGAGCATCACCGCAACTGTATTATCCGGGGTGAGCTCTCCCGTTTCCCTGTAGAGTTCCCTTCGCAGCCTGACCCATTTCGTACACGCAAAAAATGTGTGACAGGCATTGTCCTCCTCTCCTGGGCAAAACCGACAATCGGGAGACCGTGACTTACCGATCTTGTGCAGGTAAGACTGAAAACACCCGTGCCCGCTCAAAAGCTGGGCCAGATAGAAGTCAGTCTCGCCATGCCTTCGATTTAGCCACGGTCTCACATCCGGGATGAGGCGCGCAGTCCACCTTCCCTTCGTGCAATTCCTCCAAGACTGCTGCCAATCGTTGAGCGAGCGCTGTCTCTCCTTGCGGACAACTATCTCCCTCGCATCCTCGTTTCGGCGCAGGTAAATAGCACGGCGCTCTCTAGCAAGGAGGGCGACAGGTATCACGCCTGCAATCACTCTCACCGCCGAGTCGGAGACTGTTGGATACGAAGATGCAATTCTCAGTGGTCCTCTTCTCTGTACCTGTGCCAATCGTTTTCGGTATACGTCCTTGCTGAGAGCGTCGCCCCATACCTCTGCTCCGTACAGTAGCACTGACCCTACAGCACTCATCAAGAGGCGTCTTCTTGATGGGCTGGGTCCCCCTACGTTGGCCATAAGTCGACTCAGGGCCGATATTCCCGAAGCAGCCTTCTCAGCCGTTGCCCTGATTTGCTCAGAGAAACTCATCTTCGAGTCGATCAGTAGCCCCAGGTACTTCACCGCTGGCTTCGATTCGATTTGTATGTCTCCAATACTGATCATCCTTACTCTAGGGATTCTCTTTTTTGTCAAGATGACCACTTCGGTTTTCTCCAGTGCTAAACTGAGCCCGCGAGCAGTCATCCAGTCCCTCACTCGGCGCATTAGCATACCTAGCCTAAGTTGCGCTTGTTCAACGGTGCGTCCAGCGACCAGAGCCGCAACATCATCCGCATAGCCGACCAAGAGCGGCTTATCTGGCATGTCAAGTCTCAGTGGCCCGTCGTAAGACACGTTCCACAGGTCCGGACCAAGGATAGATCCCTGGGCAACACCCGATGTAATTTCAATTAGGTAGTTCCTTAAAAGCCGCATTAGATATTCTGGAACTTGAAAAGAGTTTTCCAGCGTGTCTAGAATATCCACCCATCTAGCGGAGTTGAAGGCATTCCTGACGTCGAGTGTCACCAACAGGACGATCCGTCGCTTGGTGCGACTATATGCCTCTGCCTTTTGGACCGCGTTCACCACCTCTGCAATCGCATCAATGGTAGAACGTCCTGCTCTAAAGCAGTACTGCCGAGGAGATAGGTCCCCAGCAGCACGAATCGCGTCAGTGAGTCTTCCCTTGATGAGTTTCTCTAGCGCCTTCCCAGCCGTGTCTAGCATGCATAACGGGCGGTATGCAGACGGCGATTCGGGATTTCCCTTCCCCTTGCTGATCAGCACGAGCCTCGCCACCTTCCATCGTACCGGGAAAACCCCGTCCCGTAGGCAAGCGTTGAATGTGCTGAGCAGCAAGTCAGGACAATGGTGATAGACGAGCCAGAACAGCTGGAACACCATCTGGACCTAGAGTTTTCCTCGCTTTCAAGGAGAGGACTGCCTCCTCCAGTTCCAGCTGTGTAAAGAGTGGGCACTCTACTGCTGTTTCACCATGGACAGCGTCAACACGGACGGGATGGGCGGGGAAGAGTCCCCGCACTATCGCGTCCATCTTTTCCGCGTCATGTATACAAGGCTTCCGTAGGACACCAAGTTTCCCCATGACCAGCTTGTAGCCAAGGCCCCACGGATCCTTGTTCACATTGTCCACTAGGTCTTGCCAGCAGCGAGCCTTGCTACTGTTGATCACTTTGCGAAGGCGTTTCCTGGCCGACTTATATGCTGCCACCTGGTTGCATGCCTTGTTACGGTTCCGCGCCCGTTGAGCCTCACGTCGAAGCTTGTGACACTCCCTCCGCTTTTCAGCGATTTCAGTAGACCACCAGTACACTGGGGGCTTGCCGTGCCGGGGTCTTCGACGGGGCATAGAAGCGCAGCAAGCAGTCGTGATGATGCTCATAGTAGAGTTCACCACGTCTTGAGCTGCCAGTTCTTCCGTCCCCTCCGAAGCTCCCTGCAGCGGCTCACCTGCTGTGAGAACCTTGACGAACCTCTCGACGTCCATCCTTCCGATGTTCCATCCAGTTGTAGAAGGCCGAGAGCACGGACGTCGGGAGACAGCATCACTTATCTCAAGCAGAATGCACTGATGATCACTGGCTGAGTAGTCCTCTAATACTTCCCAGTTGTGTATCCTCCGTACTAAGGACTCCGAGGCGAATGTCACGTCCGGTATGGTTCCCTCACAGCCAATACGGCGGAAAGTCGGTGTGTTTCCGGAGTTTAGTACGACGAGGGCCGTCCTGGCCGCCATTTCCAGGATTCGTTTTCCCCGCGGATCCGTCTGAGGCATGCCCCATTCGATTGCTTTAGCATTGAAGTCGCCCCAACGAGCACTTTGCCCTCTGCGTTCGAGACAGCGCCCTCCAAAGCATTAAGCTTGGCTTGGAAAGATGATATCGACTCGTTAGGCGTTAGGTACACACTAAAGAAGGTGATCCCTGAGCACCGAACCCACACGAAACCATCCCCCCGTCCAGAACTCTCCGCCTGAAAGTCACTGTTCCGAAACCAGATAGCGGCAGTACCAGTTTCATCAGAGTGCTATAATGCAGGACTTTTATTGTGGTGTTGCTCACTCAGCAGCAAGAAGTCGGCTTTCATGTCCCTCGCAAACTGCTCAAGCAGATTTTGGGCGGTTGAACTGCGGTGTAGGTTTAGCTGCAGGATGCGGGTCACCGGAGCTCTGATTTTGCCTTGGCTAGGGCTTCCTGGAACACCCGGCATTTTCCTGATCCCAAGACGAGTCCAAAATCAAGTTTTGGATCAGCATCCTTGCAAAGAATACAGTGTGCCTCCTTCGTACACTCTTTTCTTTTATGTCCCATTTCACCGCATTTGTAACACAGGGAACTCCTATTGGGTCCTTTGCATACTTGTGTGGTGTGACCATAGCCAAGGCATTTGAAACATTGAAGAGGCGTTGCTCTTCGCCGTATCCTACAGACAACCCACCCAATTCGTACTTTGCCCTTGTTCAGGAATTGTTCGGCGTCCTTTTCAGTCAAGTCAACTATGGCCATGCGTTGTCCCCTGTTGTTTTCTGGTGTCAGTCTCGCTTTGATCCTTCCCACGCTAGGGAACTCCCTTTTGATGGCCTCTTCTACCTCGGCCAGATCCGTTACGCAGTCTTTGTCTCGTATTTCGATCGTTGCCATCGGCTCGAGCGGGGCTATAGCTGCGCTTTTGCCGAGGACTTTCTTTACTGCGTCACAGAATGCTTCTTTATTGCCGGCCTCTGCTCCGAATTCGACCAGTATGTGGCCCGACCGCGTTGGTCGTACTACTTTAATGGTAGTATTGATGTCTTCGGGCCTTACGTTTCCCCTGATATCCCGCAGTACTTCCGCGTAGGATCGGCCATCTTGGGGCTTTACAAGCAGTGCCTGCTGCCGGGGTCTGATCGGGGCTTCTGCCTCTCCTGTTTTGCATCAGGAGCTTTTTGTAATTGGGCGTCCGTACGAACTTTACTTTCTGGCTTTTTTTGAAGGAGTTTCTTTGCGGCTTTCTTCGCTCCTTTTGTAAGCACTGTCTGGAACCCCTGATCTGGTGCTCCTCGCCCGTCAAATGCCTCTTCCTTCCTTCTTTTATCCCGATTTCCTTCGATTGGGCTAGACGCCATTCTTTTATTGACGTTTAATGGTGGAGCTATCTGTGTGTCGCCTTTAGATTTCGCCCCAAGCGCCTCTTTAGCCTTCTCTTCGTCTTCGGCCCTTAACCAGCTCCTCCGATAGTGCCCTATGCGATCTAGGAGCTCCTCTAGTTCAAGGAGCCCTGCCTTTGCTGCTTTGCTGATTTTTGGGGAGTCGCATGCAGCTTGTATTCTTTTGAGAACATCTCCCGCTTTTCGGAGTAGTCTTTCGCTGGGCCGCAATTGTACCTTGCAACCATCCTTGGGAGAGGTTTTCGCGTTCCGTTTCCGAGTGCAGTACTTCCGCCACATTTTCAACTTTGGCGGTGCATTCACGCGGTGTCTGGTCACTCTTTGCTTTTAGTGCCGTAATCTCCTCGTTGGCTTCTGGATTTTTCGTTGCAATGTCGGGGTTTGTGACCCTTGCATCGGTCGCTTCGGTAACGATCGCAGCAGTGACAATCGAATTTTCGGTGTTCTTTATGTTATTTCCCACCGCTCGAACACCTGAAGTGTCCTGCAGAGTTTCCCGTTTCTCCTTAATAGGACGCTCGGGCGTTCGCATCATTTTTTTGCTGCGCCCGAACGCCGCACTAATCTCAGTCTGTATTCTCCGTTTTTCGTCCGTCTTCACTGTCGTTGTGTTAGTCTTCGTTTTTGTCGTTGTTAGTACCGTTCGCGATGTACTGTTGACATCATGGCTGCAACCGCTGGTTGCGTCATCGTTATTATTTTTCGTTTCTTTTTCTGGGTATTTGTGGTCTTTTGATTTTGTTTGCTCCAGTTTTGTTGGGTCCCCCCTCGGAGCCGCTATCTCCGTTCGTGTGTGTAGTCGCCTTTTTGGTCCCATGGTTATCTTTGCAGAGCAGGGAGGCCATGCGAGGGTTGGCACAAGCCCTTATGGGGACAAGTGCTCAGAGCCAGACCAGCGCTAATCGGGAGTCCGTCTCAACCGAACCTACACCACCAACCCAATGGTGCGAACTTCGAACGTACTCCGAGGCCTGCCAAGGTTTTACCGGGACGGAGACGGTATGATAGTTGAATTGGAGCCGTTCACACACGAGTTTCACCTCGGCGCTACTGTGCAAAGCAACTAGGTCCAAACCATCACATCCGCCAGCCCAAAGCGTCATTTCCAGGTCGGTGTCCAAAGCGTAGTCCAAATCCAATCAGAGTCGTTACCTGTCATCCCAGGAGGGGACCTCACGGCGCCCCCCATATCCTCGGGTCCGTGGGGGCGGCGCTCCCCAAAGAATGGTAGCCTCCAAGAGTGCTCTTGTCGACCGGCATTCTCCCTGCGGGAATTTCCTCGGGTACGTGGGGGCGGAACTCCCCAAAGAATGCTAGCCTCCAAGAGTGCTCTTGTCGATCGGCATTCCCCCTGCGGAGTTTGCTCGGGTACGTGGGGGCGGAACTCCAGGGATTAGACTTTGCAATAAAGCTCAGGTGAGCAGCAGAAAGGTAGCCAACATTTTCTGCGGTCTCGTTGCTTCGACCGATTGGATCTTCCAATGACGACCATTTGAGCACCAGGAAGACAGCCAACATTGAGTACGGTCTCGCTAATATGGGGGACTGCAACTCTCGTACTTCGAAGTATTAGACCTTTCAACGACGCTCAGGTGAGCACCAGAAAGGCTGCCAAAATTGAGTACGGTCTCGCTTCTACGAAGGATTACACCTTCCGACGACGCTTAAGTGAGCACCTGGAAGGCAGCCAATGTTTTTTGCCGTCTCGCCGCTTCGGGGATTAGACTGACGTTCCAACGACCCTCAGGAATACACCAGAAAAGAAGCCAACGTTTTCTGCCCTCTCACTGCTCAGATGGATTAGATCTTCCAATGACGCCCAGGAAGGCAGCCAACATTGAGTACGTCTCGTTAGTACGGGGGATTGCACTTACAACAGCGCTCAGGTGAGAACCAGGAAGGTAGACAATGTTTTTGCCGTCTCGCAACTTCCAGGGATTAGACCTTCCAACGACGCTCAAGTGAACACCAGGAAGGTAGGCAACGTTTTTTGCCGTCTTACTGCTTCGCTGGAAGAAAGCAGCCAACATTGATTATGGTCTCTCTACTACAAGGGATTGCACCTTCTAACGACGCTCAGGTGAGTACCAGGAAGGAAGTCAATGTTTACTATCATCTCGCTGCTTCCAGGGATTAGACCTTCCAACGACGCTCAGGTGAGCACAAAGAAGGCAGCCAATGTTTTTTGCTGTCTCGCTTCTTCAAGGGATTAGACCTTCCAACGACGCTCAGGTGAGCACCAGGAAGGCAGCCAAAATTGAGTTACGGTCTCGCTACTATGGGAAATTGCACTTCCCGACTACGCCCAGCAAGGCAGCCAACATTTTTTGCCGTCTTGCTACTACGAGGGATTGCACCTTCCGACGACACTCTACTTAGCACCAGGTAGGTAGCTAGATATAATATTACTTTGCTCCTTTCTTTCAAAAACGCTCTAAACCATGAATAAGTTATTTAAAAATAAGTCCAAATTGGGGAAATGCCATAGAGATAAGGCAGGAAAATTATCGAAAAACTTCCACTTCGAGAGGAATTTTGCGATATTGGCAGACTCAACTTGATTCATTGGAATCTGAGTGGGCCGAATCCAGTGGAAACCATATCGAATTATCTGAGTTTGAGGAAATGAATGCTAGCCACCCTTACTTCGAAGAAGATTTCTTCACGGGTGTACGGGATACATACTCGGAACTCAAGATTGAACTTGATAATCCAATTAAAAATTCCCCTTCCGCTGACGAACTAAGATCACCGCACAAAGTTTGTTATAAGTTCCCTTAGGAACTGTCTAGATGCCCTAGAAAACTTTTTGAAAAATCCTAAATTGAGAACTTTGTATGCAACATTCATCCAATATATCCAACAGTTAGCAGTTAATAACCACTAACCATTACGACCTTCTGGCAGAATACACTTCTCTTTACGATAGTAACCAATATACAGATCTGCAGGTAAAATATAATGATATGGCAATCAAGTTCTTGAAATTTAGTGGCCCATCACCAGAAAATGACAAAATACGTGCCTACTTTCATGGGAGACTATGCCAAATGGCAGCAGTTTAATGATATTTTTACAAACGTGATTTATCAACAACCAATGTCTAATTCTCGAAAAATGTTCGACCTCGAATCTAGTCTCTCAGATGAGCCAAGTGGGCTCATTCAGCATCTATAAATTTCGGAACCAAACTGCAATATTGCTCGGGGAATACTTAAAAACGTTATGATAACAAGCGTCTGATTGTATCAGCCTTCATTGATAGTATATTGTCATTTAATAGCATGTCAGCTGTATATCTTCAACAGCAATCAAACAGCTTCATGGCATAGTTATCGAAGTAATGCGGGGTATCAAAAGCTAAGAGATTAACACTTCTAACTTGGATCTTTCAGCTACTCTTAAAGAAAGTCGGCCGTGAATCTCACAGACTCTGGAAGAAAGCCTTAAATTCCCAAAGAAATTCTGACTCTTGTTTCGTTCTTAAACTTCATTGAAGCTAGATTTCCATCTTGGAAACTCTTGGAGAAAGACGGACGGAAATAGCACAAGGAGAAAAATGTCAAGAAATCAATTACGTTTCTGACAACAAGCCAAACAAATTCTTGCGAGCTATGCGAGAATTAGACCCATGCTCTGAAATATTGTTCAAAGTTTCTAAAATTCTTTCCTCCAAAACGAATAAATGCAGCGAAAAAACTGCAAATTTGTATCAACTATTTGAAAAAGGGTCATAGGACTGCCACTTGCCCTTTCAGAAATTGCCTAAAATGCAATGGGCGATATAATGCCTTACTTCACCTTGAAAGGCCCGATAATATTTCTGCATAAGCAACCTCACAAAAAACACACGGTGAGGAAATATCAGAATAATGAAATGCAAGTCTCGGTTCACACTGTCTCTGAAAATGATCATTTACCATCAAGTAATACATTCCTGGCAACGGCGGAATCAAAAACTGTCTGGGACAAGGTATATCCTAGAGAACATTGTTGGGTTCTGGATCACATTTGAATCGATCAACCAAGTGTCGTTGTTAGAAACCAATGATTGGCCAATCTCAAAAATATAAAATTGGCAGGCCCTGATTTCAGTAAGGTCAGAAAAATCTATCTACTTCTGGGTGCTGACATATATGCAAATCTGGTGTCAATTGGTCAAATCACCTACCTTACAGAATTCAGTACTTGGGTGCATTGTCTTGGGGACAACTCGTCAACTCACCGCAAATCTGGTAACACCCAGTAAAGTAGTCATTTTATCAGTAGAGGCACAACTCAACGGAATTTCGGGAACTAGCAAAATACGATGCAGATGCCAAACAAATGACAAAGGTCGAAAAAATGTGTGAAAAAAACACATATAAAACGGCATTTTCAAGACAGTTTCAAAGTTTGTTTCCCTTTGGTACAGCCCCCAAGTATACTGGGAAATTTCAAGGGACTGCGGAACAAAGCTTCTTTAGTCTTGAGGCTCTTTATAAGAACAACCCAGAGTTGAAGCACCAATACATTGTTTTCATGAGAGAACTACTTTATTTAAATCACAAATATTTGATTTCTCAAATGCCAAAACAAAACTATTGTCAGCCTCATCACATCGTGCTCAACCAAAAAGCTATGAGTGGTGTTTGATGGATTCATTATTGTGAGCCTTCATCGAGATTATTACTATCCCTTTGTTAATGACGAGCTACGGCTTTATATGACAGTGGATGGTACAGATTATATTTGCGATAAGAGGCACAAGTTATGCCACAAAATAGTTGGACCCGTAATCTGTGAACTAAATATTATAAACCAACCAGGGAACCTACCACATAGTTGTTCCTAAGATCCACTTCCACAATCAAATGATTGGACTCGACTTCCTAACCCCAATACATAGCTCTACAATTTCAAAGCTTGTGTAACCAACAGCATCGTGTGTGACCTCCAATCTGCACAACATGTATTGAAAGAAGTCGGCTAAATAAGATTTAAACTCAAATCCATGATTATCTCTGCTCATGCTCACATTTATAATAATCGCAATGCTTCATTTACGGCTTCCACAATAATGAACATAACCGATATTAAGAACCACTTACTCAAAACCCAACTAAAACGAGCAACGTAAAACATTATCATTAAGCAAAACTTAGAAGACATTGAGAACCTAAATCTATCACTACAAAAGCATAAGAATGATGAGATTGTTTCATTTGACTTAAAAGAAAGCATCCACCACTAACAGTAAGTTACTTGGCTCTAACTTCAGTACTAATTCTTTTTTAAATATATGTATGTAACACTAAAACTAATTAATAAGAAAAGATATGCACCAGAACTCGCTCCTAGAGAGTAAACTTCAGACTAAGCGACCAGCAAATATTGGAACTTGATAAATTTCAAGGCATGGGAGTGTTTATTATTCTACTTTCAATTTAAGTATCTTACGCCTCATGTTCATTATTCTACTTTCAATTTAAATTTTTTACACCTCATATTTGTAATTAAATCCAGAACGTACGTATTACATTTTGTTCATATTCGCAAGAAAATTCTAACGGGAAATTAATTTCACACGATAACTGTAGCCAAATCAATCTTAGTTCCCATCATATTCCATATATCTGTGTACGTTCCCATGATGTATCCACAATTAGCAATGCAAGCATAAAATAATATATAAAATCGCTTGTTTTTAAAATAAAGGTTCATTGTGAAAAAGACACAACTTGAATTTGACATATATAGAAAAGAAACAACCACGCACAGAAGGATCTCGAGCACGCCAAACCACAAATATGGGCACACAATGATAGCATACAGTATGATAATTCACCGGATGATTACGGCAACAATGACGAACGAGCGACTAAAATTAGAAAAAGACTACAGCAATCAAAAATAGGTATAGCTGGAAAATAATCGAGCAATTGACAAAAAAAGCTGCAAGAACAATGCAAAACTTAGTCGACAACATTTTTCAAACAGGAGCTAGAACAGCACGCAAGAAGAATTCCTCCCATCCACACAACAATGTCGAAACGCTCAAGAGGATAATAAGAAACACGGAAACAACGCAGATTTCAAATACAGCCTAGAAGAAGATTTCGGATCAGCAAAAGACTTGAAAAACAAAGTCAAAAAAGGAGGTATCTACAAAATCACTTGCCCAGAGTGTGACAAAATTTATATTGGGCAATCAAAACGACTAGCGAAAATCAGGTGGCAACAGCATATCAAAGAAGCGGAACAGATCATCAAACGCGGTTCAACAGAAGCAAGATATGCGATAGCGAGACATAAAGTCGAAAAAAAAAACAAAATCGAGTGGAAAAATCTGGAGATAGCGCAGGAAGTAGGAGATTTGTGGGTATCACCAGTTCTGGAGGAAAAAGGGATGAATAGGGGTGTCGGTGACGATTACATTGACTTGGTGAGGTTGGTGTAGCATATAAGTTATTATCTAAAAAAAAAATCCTTTCTCATAAAAAAAACCTCTCTCTGTAAAACCCTTTATGCAAATTATCTTTAACTCCCCTAGGGGAGAAACCATTGTAATAAAAGTCGATGTAAAGAGAATGTTGCCACTGAAATGTCAATATCTGGCAAATAAAAAACGAAATAGTATTAAAATGTATCGATTTTATAGTTTTTGTTAACGTTTAAATATTCAAATATAGGATTCGTGGCGACACCACATCGCACGGTCATTCTGCAAAACACTAATACATTTGACATTCATAGCATTGTAATTTTTGTACAGTCACTTCACTTCACATACAGCATTCATTAAATTAGCACGTATAAAATATAGTCGCTTGCTTGTTTCATTTTTCTTTAATTGTTTTTTGCTGCGAATACATCGGTCAAAGGTAAAATCTCAACAGGTTATGGGCCCAGACAACGCAAAATAATTAGGGAAAAGAATTTTTGGTGAGCAAAAATTGAGGGTGACGCAATAGTTGATACGATTGTGAAATTCACTGACACAGCACAGGAAAACGCGTGCAGCGGTACGAACGTTCTGGAACAATTGTATTGTATTGAACAGAGTAGCTGAGCAATTGGTGTTACGTTTGGATGAAATTTTGCGGACAAATCGTTGAAATTTATTTTATTTGGTCAAAAGGAATAAAATAATAGCGTTGCAATGGAAACCGAAGTAATTAAAATTGACAAGTTACAAGATATTAGTCAATGGATGACGTGGCGATTTCAAGTGAAAGTATGTTTGAATGCGGCTGGTTATTTCGATATTGTTGATGGAACAAGTAAATCGCCCGTGGCAACAACAGAGGATCCAAAGGTGAAGGAAATTGCTGAATGGAAACAAAAAGATGCTAAGGCTCAGCGGATCATTGTTACATCGATTGGACGAAAACCAACACAGCTCATAGTTCGTTGCAATACATCGGCTGAAATGTGGACAAAATTGCATGCTGTATACGAGCAAAGGCACGATGCTGGTAAACAATTGTTAATGGAACGATTTTATTCATACAAGTGCAATTCATCGGACGATATGGCTACAAATATTGCAAAATTGGAATATTTGGTGCAGCAAATACGTGATGCTGGCAATGTAATTTCGGATGAGATATTGATTTCGAAATTAATATCAAGTTTGCCGGATGAATATAGTCATTTGAGTAGCGCTTGGGATTCAACGGCAACAGCTGAGAAAACATTGGATAATCTCACACAAAGATTAATGTTGGAAGAGCATCGCAACAACACACGAAAAGCTGAACGTGGTGAATCGGCTGAGAAAAGTGAAGCATTTTTCGCAAAACGGGATGGCGATAAAAAGAAGAATAAGAAGCAAAGCAAACAAAAGGGTCGTTGTTTTAAATGTGGTAGCGATCAACATTACAAGCGGGATTGCCCTGATTTGAAGCATTCAAAGGTGACAAAAGCAACAAAGATGAAACTGAATCGAAGGCATTTTTGTGTGAAGCGAATGAATCAATTTTAAAGCAACAACAACGGGATTCTTGGTTTGTCGACTCTGGTGCAACATCTCATATGTGTAATCGAATCGATTGGCTTGAAAATTACGAGAAATTGCAAACACCCATTCCAGTTACCATCGGTGATGGATCGAAAATGACAGGCATTGGACGCGGCAATGTGAAAGCATTAACATTCACAGGTGAGAAATGGATTTCAAAAACATTAGTTAATGTTCTTTTCGTACCGGACGGGTGCGTGAATCTTTTTTCATCAAGTAAAGCGTTGGACAATGGTCACAAGTTGAAAGCTGATGCGGATTCATTCAAATTCTATGATAAAGACAAAGTGGTAGCGATTGCATTGCGTAGAGGTGGTCTATGGCAAATGATTATACAACCTATTGAAGCATCGGAATGTGAAAAATCAGCGGCACATGTGGCAATGAAAACACTCACATTGCAAATGTGGCATGAACGTTTGGCACATCAGCATGTTGCATATGTACGAAAAATTTTACGAAATCGGAACATTGAATTCATCGATGAGGATTTTGATTGTGATGGATGCGCATATGGCAAGCAGCACAGATTGAGTTTTGAATCACGTGTAGAAAAGTCAAAGGCATGCGGTGAAATAATCGATGGTGATTTATGGGGACCATACGATAAATCAATTGGTGGATCGATATATTTTGTTGTATTCAAGGATGATTTTTCACACATGCGATTCATTTATTGTTTGAAAAACAAGGCTGAAGTCGTTGACAGGCTCAAGACGTTCATCAAGTTTAGCGAAAAACAGTGGGGCCATCAAATCAAGGCATTTCAATCGGACCAAGGAACGGAATGTGATAATGCTGAAGTGAATCATTTTCTTGAGGAAAATGGAATTCAACATCGTCGATCTGTCAAATACACACCGGAACAGAATGGATATGCAGAACGTGAGATGCGTACGATCGTTGAATCAGCACGTTCAATGATACATGCAAAGGGTTTGAATGAAAATTTGTGGGCGGAGGCTGTAAATTTGGCCGTATATGTCTTAAATCGCACTGGAACGAGCACGGTCAAGAATAAAACACCATATGAATTGTGGTGTGGTAAACCGGCACAGGTTGAAAATCTTCGTTCGTTTGGCACTGGTGTATACGTTCATGTACCGAAACAAAAACGTCGTAAAATGGAACCAAAATCAAAGAAATGTATTTTCGTTGGATTTGACGATAATATCAAAGGTTATCGTGTTTATGATCCGGATACAAAGAAAATCGAGGTGGTTCGCGATGTGAAATTTTTATCGGATGAATTTAATACAATAAAAATCTTGGCACAAGTACACGGTGGTCAGGAAAAAGCGGTACAAACGGATGAGAATGAGGATGAGCTCAAGCCTGAGCAATCGAATGTTGAACAAAATAAAGCGGAGTCAAGTGATGCATCAACATCAACCGCAACGGCAGCAACGGCCGAACAACAACAACAACAGGCAGCAAGAATTGTCAAGCGTGGAACAACGGGTTTGACTGATATTGATGAGGACAATATACTTGAATCGCGTACACGTAATCGAAATCAAACGACATTGGTTGCAATGGCACTTATTGCAATTGATGATGAGCCTCAAACGTATCGGGAAGCAGTTGAATCACCGAACAGCGATAGGTGGTTACAAGCAATGCAAGAGGAATACGATTCAGTGGTGCGAAATAACACATGGAAATTGGTCGAAAAACCACACGATCAAAAGGTCATCGATAATAAGTGGGTTTTCAAGGTGAAAAGTAATCCGGATGATTCAATTGAACGATACAAAGCGCGGTTAGTGGCACGTGGCTTTAATCAACAGCATGGAATTGATTATGAAGAAACGTTCAGTCCGGTGGTGCGTTTTGATTCAATTCGGACATTATTTTCAATTGCAGGGCAAAGAAATTGAAAATGCGACAATTTGACGTGAAAACAGCATTTTTATACGGAGATCTACGTGAAAATGTGTACATGAAACAAACGATTGGATTCAGCGATGATACAAACAAGGTATGCAAGTTACGTAAAAGTTTGTATGGCTTAAAACAAAGTTCAAGATGCTGGAATCAAAAGTTTAAGGATTCATCGAAGAATTCGGCTTTAAATCATCATTGGCTGATCCATGTGTTTTTGCAAAGTCAAATGGGAAAACACAGTTATTTTATGTATTTATGTTGACGATGGCATGATTTTTGGTGACAGTGATGATGTGATCGATGAGATCATCAATCATTTGAAGCAAAAGTTCGAGATAAAAGTAATCGACGCCAGGTGTTTTCTTGGTATTGAAATTGATCGTTTGAACGACGGATCGATTTTTGTACATCAAACGGCATATGCACGCAAGGTTATTCGAAAGTTCAACATGGAAAATTGTGTTTCAGTGGGAGTACCAAGCGATACAAATCAAAAATTATCGCAATACGAAGACAGCGATCCATCGAATTTTCCGTATCGACAACTTGTGGGCAGCATTATGTATTTGGCAATGAGAACACGACCTGACATTTCGTATGCAATCGGCGTGGCCAGTCGTTATTTGGAAAAACCATCGATCGCTCATGTGAATGCGGCGAAGCGTATTTTGAAATACATAAATGGTACATTGAATCGTGGTATTTTGTACGGCTCTACAACGGGTGAAATTACATTCAATGGATACAGCGATTCGGATTATGCTGGCGATCTTGATACACGCAGATCGACAACTGGTTTCATTTTTACTGTGAATAATAGCGCCATAACTTGGTGTTCAAGGCGGCAATCAAGTGTATCGAAATCAACGGCTGAAGCTGAATATATTGCTGCTTCTGAAGCGACATCCGAATTGATTTGGGTGAAAAGATTATTGAATGAAATCGTACCGGATCAAGTGAACGAACCAACTTTGTACATCGACAACGAAAGTGCGGTGAAATTGATTAAAAATCCGGTGTTCCATCGTCGAACAAAGCATATTGATGTGGCTTATCATTTTATTCGGGAACAGCACGAACGAAAGGAATTGGCAGTTGAATCAATCTCAAGTCATGATCAATTGGCAGACGGTTTGACAAAAGCATTACCAAAAAGTCGATTTGAATTTATATGGCAATCATTTGGCATGACAAATTGAATTTTACTTTTTTCATTTTGATTACATTCTCGAATTCAATCAAGATTTTTGTTAATGATTCATTCAATTATTTTGCATTGGCCCTTATGGCAATAGTTTTTATTGGAACATAGTTTTTGGTTTATCTGGTAGTTAACAAAAGGTGGGAGTATTAAAATGTATCGATTTTATAGTTTTTGTTAACGTTTAAATATTCAAATATAGGATTCGTGGCGACACAATATCGCACGGTCATTCTGCAAAACACTAATACATTTGACATTCATAGCATTGTAATTTTTGCACAGTCACTTCTCTTTACATACAGCATTCATTAAATTAGTACGTATAAAATATAGTCGCTTGCTTGTTTCATTTTTCTTTAATTGTTTTTTGCTGCAAATACATCGGTCAAAGGTAAAATCTCAACAAATAGCGCCTTCAAAACGATATTTATTAAGCAAATAGACTCAATCATGACAAGAAAGACAGTTTTACAAATACTGATTTGCGAAACTTTTGCTTGATTTAATGCAGTGAATATACAGTCATAAACATGCTCAACAAACTCTTCTTCTTCTTAGCGCTTCAGCCCTTTTCAGGTCTTCGCTTCCAGCAACAAGGCCTCCAGGTGCCTCGACCCATTGACCGCGCCCTCCAATTTCGAAATCCGAGCAGCGATGAACTGTCTTCGTCGACCGAGTCAGTTTCCTTGGTTTCCCCACTGGTCTCCGGCCTTTAATTCTCCCAAGGAATACCTTTCTGGATATCCGTTCGTATCACAGATTTGTATATTTGGAGCTTTGTTTTCCTGTGTATGCAGCTGGTCTTCAAGATCGTCAAAACAGAATAAAATACTTTATTTGCGAGCTGTATTCTTCAGCTTATTTCGTCTTTTTCATTACCGGTTTTCATTATTTTGGCGCCTAAATACACAAATTCGTTCAAATTTTCGATATTGTATTCGGCAAGTGTGATATTTTGTGTATTTGAGTTATTTTTCCTTGACTGCGTCTGAGCTTTGATTCATTTCTCATTGATTTATACATAGCTCTACCAGTTTTGCTTCGCTGTTGAGTTTCAGGAAGATTTCTTTGGTAGTTGTTAATGACCGTGGCAAAACGTTGATGTCATCCGCATAGTCCAGAGCCAAATTAAATAGCAATGGGGCCAGCCCATATTGATGCGTCATTGTCATTCTGGTAAGATGGACTGATTTGGTTGGGATACCAAAGCAAAGGATTATATGGTACAGTACGTTACGACCAATACTATCATATGCTTGCTTAAAGTCAACGAAAATTTGGTGGACGTCTATGTTGAACTCCTAGCATTTCTCAAGTACCTGCTTGACAGTGAACAACTAGTCTACCTTCGATCTACCTGCTCTAAAGCCATCTTGATACTCCCCAATAATACTAATGGTCACCGTACAAAGTAACGATATGCCTCTATAATTTTCGCACTGTAGCTTGTCACATTTTTTTGTGGATAGAGAATATAACTGACTGACTCCTCTCATTTGGCATATGTTCTTATTGCCAAATGTGCTGTATGATTTTATGAAAGGCTTTCTGAACACCGCTGCCACTATATTTAATGAGCTCCGCTGGAATCTCATCGATGCCCGGATCTTTATTATTTTTTGGCCCATGATGGTGGAGCAAACTCCATGCAGAGCTAGTGGGGCCAATCAAAGCTCTCCGGGAATATCTATAGGCTCTCATCATGGCAGAGCGTGGTTTTGGGCTGATAATCTCGTATCAGGCTTTTCACTACTTTGTATGCTTATCTTGTGTGGTTGTTCGCTGGACTTATATCGATACTTTTCAGTTGGTCGTCATAGTATTTTCTTTTCTTCAGCGAATTGGAAGAACCATATTAACAATCTTGTTTAATATTTCAATCACAAAGTATGTATGATAGTTTCAAAATATTAAGAAGAGTTTAGATTAAAAGAGAAGAGAACTAAAAACATCCGATAATTGCAGTGTATAGTATGTACGTGCAACTTTATCACTCGGCATCGGTTTTCACTATATTGATAGTGTAGTAAGTAAACTTTGTCTGATTGAAATCTAAATAATTTTATACGAAGAAAAAAAACAGTGTATTGCCTATCTAAATCAAATATTCGCCTTAAGATTTTTTTTTCTCTGAAATCGTCTTCCCTTTTCTTTTCTTCTTCTTCTTCTTTGTAGCACTATAGCCCCTCTCAGGCCTTCGTTTGGAGATAGTTAGAGTATCTCATTTTTCATGACCGTATTGATTTTTTCGGAAGTTGGTTTGGTCACTATCATGCTCCCGTGTGCTTGCTCAGCTATGATATGATCTGATTAAATCAGTACATATCACCACTGAGTGAACACTCGTAGTCTGTCCTAAAAATCCCCTGAACTAAATCACGTTGCTCCCAACGAGATTTGAACCTGGGACCTTCGGCTTATGCGTTCATGCTCTAACCACTAGACCACACAGATTTCCTTTTTCTTTTACCGTGTGGTATACGTTGGGATTTACTTGATGCTGCGAAATGGGTTTTATCTTAGTGACTTAGTACTGATTTCATTCTATAATTCGAAGTAATCTACCAAAAATATATTGTAAATAGGGGCGGTTGAAACAGTTTTGTTTTACACTCACTACGATCCGCAAATCATACCTTGGACTTTTCTTCAACGTAGCAGATTTCCCCGCAGGGGGAATACTGGCCGACAGGAATACTCTTGGAGGAGAACATTGTTTGAGGAGCGCTGCCACCACGGACCCGAGGATATCAAGGTCGCCGTGAGGCTCCCTCCTGGAAAAATAGGTAATGACCTTGATCGAATCTGGGACTACACTTTGGACAACGAACTGGAATTTATGCTTTAGACTGGCGGATATGATGGTTTGGACCTAGTTGCTTTGCATGGTAGCGCCAAGGTGACACTCGTACGTGAACGACTCCAATTCAACTATCATACCGTCTCCGTCCCGATAAAATTTTCGCAGGCCTCGGAATACGTTCGAAGTTCGCACCATTGGGTGGGTGGTGTAGTTTCGGTTGAGACGGACTCCCTATTAGCGCTGGTCTGGCTCTGAGCACTTGTACCCATAAGGGCTTGTGCCAACTCTCGCATGGTCTCCCTGCTCTGCAAAGATAATCATGGGACCAAAAATCTGACTACACACACGAACGCAAATAGCGGCTCCGACGGGGACCCAACCAAACTGGAGTAATTTCAACTAAAAATCCTAAAAATAGGTAAAAAAATAAATAAAAAATCTGCGGCTGCAGCCACGATGCTAACAGCACATCGAGAGAAGAAGAGCTGGCTAAAGGACAACGAGAACCAGAAGGCCCAAGAAGGGCAGAAAATTAAAGAAGTGGTGAGGGCTAAGCCTAAAGGCTATGCGCAGATAGCTCCACCATCAAACATCAATAAAAGAATACCACATAGCGCAATCGAGGGACATCGGGGTCAAAGAAGGAAGGAAGTAGCATTTGATGTACAAAAGGAAGGAAGAAAGCCGCTAAAAAACTCCTTCAAAAGTACCAGAAAATAAAGTTCGCATGGAGGCCCAACAAGAAAAAGCCCTGATGCAAAACAGGAGAGAAAAAAGCCCCGACGAAGACCCCGGCACCAGGCACTGCTCGTAAAATCCCAAGTGGGCCGATCCTACGTAGAATGTAAGGCCCAAAGTCACCATAACTGCTATTAAAGCAGTACGAAGAAATGCTGTTGGGCCACATACTGGTCGAATTTGGAGCAGAGTATGACAATAAAAGAGCATTCTACGCCGCAGTAAAGAAAGTCCTCGGCAACATCGTAACTATAGCTTTATTCGAGCCGATGGCAATGATCACAATAAGAGACACTGACTCCGTCACGGACCTAGCCGAAGTAGAAGAGGCCATTAAAATGGAGCTCCTTAGCGTGGGCAGGATCAAAGCCTGGCTGACACCGGAAAATCAAATGGGACAACGCACGGCCATCATTGACTTGACAGAAAATGACACCGAAAATTTCTGAATAAGAGCAAAATAAGAATAAGCTGAAGATATTCGTTGGGAGAACTCAAGGCCGGAGACCAGCGGGGAAACCGAGGGAACGCTGGTATGACTCGGTCAATGAATACAGTTTATCGCTGCTCGGATTTCAAAATTGGAGGACGCGGTCGATATACCGAGATACTCGGAGGCGCTATTTGCAGGAAGCGAAGGTCCGATAGGGGTTGTAGTGCTACGAAGAAAAAGAAGCGGGATAGGCTGGGCTCTTCAATATTTTAAATGAACCGATAGGAGTTCCTTATGCTAGTACATAAACATAACATAAAACAAAAGAGTGAACAAAGATGCACGCTGTATCCTTTGCAAGGATGCTGGTCTAAGACTGGATCTTAGGCACGTTTTGGAATCAGGGAAATGTCGAGTTTTCCAGGAAGCCCTAGCCAAGACAAAACAAAACTTCGATTACCCGTATCCTGGAACTAAACCTACACCGCAGTTCAACCGCCCAAAACCTGCTTAAGCCATTTGCGAGGGACATGCAAGCTGATTTTTTGCTGCTGAGTGAGCAACGCCACGATAAAAGTTCGGCATCATGGTATCCTGATGAAACTGGTAATGCCGCCACTGCGTTCGGAACAGTGATTTCCAGGGGGCGGAATGTGAATGGCGGAGGAGGGGGTGCTTTCAGGCGGGGTGCTTTCATGTAGGGGTGCTTTCATGTGGATTCGGTGCTCATGGACCACCTTCTTTAATGTGTATCTAAAGCCGAACGAACCAATATAATCTTCCCAAGCCAAGATTAATGCTGTAAAGGGCCCTATCTTGAACGCAGATGGCAACTTGCTCATTGGGGAGCGTTAAAGCAATCGAATGGGCATGCCTGAAACAGATCTTCGGGGAAAACAAATCCTAGAAATAGTGGCTAGGACGGCATTCGTTGTACGAATCCCCGGAAATACGCGGACTTTCCACGGCATTGGCTGTGAAGGAACCATACCGGTCGTGACATTAAAGATTATAAGAGGACTACTCAGCCGGTGATCATCAGTACATTCTACTTAAGATCCGAGGTGTTGTCTCCCGACGCCCGTGCTCTCGATCTTCTACAACTGGGTGGAACACTGGAAGCATGCACATCGAAAGGTTCGTCGAGGGGCTCATGGTAGTTGCTCTGGTGCAGGGGGATTTGCAGGGGACAGAAGAGCTGGCAGCCCAAGATGTGGCGAACTTGGCTATGACCATCATCACGACTGCTTGCAGCGCTTTCATGCCCCGTTGAAAACCCCGACATGGCGTGAGGCTCAACGGGCGCGTAACCATGAAGAGGTATGCAACCGGGTAGCAGCATATTAGTCGGCCAGGAAATGCATTCGCAAATTGATTAACAAAAGCAAGGCTCGCTGCTGGCAAGATCTAGTGGCCAATGTGAACAAGGATCCGTGGGGCCTTGGCTACAAGCTAGTTATGCGGAAGCTTGGCGCCCTACGGATGCCTTACATACATGAAGTGAAAAAGGTGGACGAGATATTGCGGGCAAGCTTCCCCGCCCATCCTGTCCGTTTTGGCGCTGTCCATGGTGAAATAGCAGTCGAGTGCCCACTCTACATACAGCCGGAACTGGAAAAGATAGTCTTTTCATTGAAAGCAAGGAAGGCTCTAGGCCCAGATGGTGTTTCAGCTGAGGTGTTGTAACTTGTCTATCACCATTGTCCTGACTTGCTGCTCAGCACATTCAACGCTTGCCTACAGGACGGAGTTTTCCAGTACGCTGGAAGGTGGCGAGTCTCGTGCTGATCAGCAAGGTGAAGGGAAATGTGGAATCGCCGTCTGCGTACCACCCGTTATGCATGCAAGACACGGCTGGAAAAGTGCTAGAGAAACTCGTCAAGGGAAGACTCACTGACGCGATTCATGCTGGTGGGGACCTATCTCCTTGGCAGTACGGCTTTAAGGCAGGTCACTCCACCATTGATGTGATTGCAGAGGTGGTGAGCGTGGTCAAAAAGGCAGAGGCATATAGCCGCAACAAGCGGCGAATTGTCCTGTTGGTGACACTTGACGTTAGGAACGCCTTCTACTCCGTTAGACGGGTGGATATTCTGGATACCTGGGAAAACCCTGTTCAATTTGCAGAATATCTGATACGGCTTCTGAGGGATTAGCTGATGGACCCAAGCCTAGTTTCATTGGGTGTTGCCGAGGGATCTATCCTTGGTCTAGACCTGTGGAACATGTCTTACGACGGGCTACTGAGACTGGAGATGTCAAATGAGTCACACTTGATCGGCTATGTGAATGATGTTGGAGCTCTGGTTGCTGAACGTACCCTTGAACAGGCGCAACTAAGGCTAGGTATGCGAATGTACCGAGTGAGGGACTGGATGACTGCTTGCGGGATAAGTTTAGCCCTTGAGAAAACCGAAGTGATCATCTTGACAAAGAGGAGAACCCCTAAGGTAAGGATGATCAGTATTGGAGATAAACTTATCGAATCGAAGGAGCGGTGAAGATGAGTTTCTCTGAGCAAATCAGGGCTTCTTGCGTATTGGCTCTGAGTCAACTTATGGCCAACGTAGGGGGGCCCAACCCATCAAGACGGAGTCCTGAGAACTGCATCTTCATATCTCGGTCTCTGATTCAGAAGTCAGAGTTATTGCAGACGTGATACCTGTTGCCCTCCTTGCTAGAGAGTGTCACGCTCTTGAGCTGCGTTAAGGTGGAAACGCGAGGACCACGGTTGCCAACGAGAAGAGACAGCGCTCGTTCAACGATTGGCTTGGGTAAATTGCACGAAGGGAAGGTGGACTATGTGGCTCATCCCAGACCTAAGACCGTGGCTAAATCGAAGGCATGGTGAGACTGACTTCTATCTGGCCCAGCTTTTGCGCGGGCATGGTTGTTTTCAGTCTTCCTAACACGAGATTGGCAAGTCACGCTCCCCCAAATGTAGACTTTGCCCAGGAGATGAAGATGATGCCTGCCATACATTTTTTGGTTGCCAAAAATGGGACAGGCTGTAAGAAGAGGGATCCCCCAACTTGAGGGTGCCTCACCTTGTGACAAAATGAACTCTGGGCCAAAGTAAGGTGTCAAACGGTTCCAGGTTATGTTCTGTGGTTGACAGGGGAGGTGTTTAGTAGTTAGTGCAGTTGCTCACGTGCATGGGAGCTTCACACTCAATGCGTAAATGGCATTCACCTCCCAACAACAACAAAAAAGTCTTGAATGTTTTAGAGCAAGAAACAGTTACTGCACTTCTGCTCTTCTCCATAGGTATTTGTAACCTATTGAACGGCCTTGATTTTAACGTGTCTCTAACGCGGTCATTAGTGGCGTTTGCTGATGACCTGATAATTTATATGGCACATCGGGAGGCATCGGTTGTTGGCTCGTCAAGACCTTAAACGTACATTTTTGCTGGCGAAGGTAGTTTAGAACAGGTTTCACATCAATCCTGTGTTCAGTGTTTACCTCGATCGTTATCTGTACTATAATGGACATTTCAAAGCCATGCTCAGTAAAGCGCGTAAAGTGTTCATGTCCTTTCGGCGGCTCTTTCATATCTGTTACAACACTCTGGTTAGACCGGTCTTGAGATATGGATGTCCGATATGGTATAATTAGACTGCTAGAACAATGGAAATGTTACGAAATTTCGAGAGGAAATATCATCACGCTCATACTGGCCTGTACAGAAAGTCTGAGAGGGATTACAAACACTATATAACGAATTGAAAAATTTGTAAAACTACTAAAGTGATGAGGGTCGATGCATTCATTTTGAAGCTTGTTTGAAATAATATCGCGAATTTTTTAATTGTGAGTGAAAACTCCTGGATTTTGAAGCCGTTCCACGCTACCGACAAGTACCATGAGACTGGCTTCATTTCTCCAAAAGCATTCGGGTATTTGGAGATAAATCGGTTAAGTTTTGAGTCTAATGGGGCCCTGATTATATACCATCTATATAAATGGGCCACCAATAAGAGGATACAAGTAGAATATCCTCCGAATTTGAGCTCGCGGGATAAACGGTTTCAATGGAGATACTCATTTGCGAGGTATTTGCTGGTCGAGCTGAGACAGAGTAGTCTAGGTTTTGGTGGTTAAGTGGCAATCACTAGATAATTCGTGGTCGTTTGTGGTTTTGTTTCTTTAATTTTTTTGTTGCAGCTTATTATTTCTAGCTTAATTTTAGTTGTAATTTGATAAGTTTAACATGTATGTTAGGAATATTATAATATTGTTCTGTTAGGATTAGTTAGTTCTTTTTTTTTCTTAATGTGGTAAAATTGATTAGAGTTTAATTGATACATACTAGTTGTAAGCTCATTGTTCGCTTTTTTGTTGTGTTATATGGTCATATGTAGTTTTTAATAGAGTTGCTTGGTGTTTTCCCCTTTTTTTTAAAACATTTGATATAAGTTGAGCAATTTTTTTGTTTTGATTGAATATTGCTCAGATTTAAGGTGCCATGAGAGCGATTAAGTTTTCGAGTACTACAGGGCATTTTTTAGAGGCACAGAACTTGTCACAACCACGGAAGTCACTGCAGTTGCAGACATTAATTTCTAGCAGAGGGGTGCGCGACTTGGGGTGGTGTGTTGAGGCCGACTAGCGCTCAGTCGTGTCGCAGGTCATCCCGGGCACCCTCTGCTCGTGCTGAGCCATCCTACATATAAAAACTTAACACGAAGGGGAAAGGATGTGAGAGGAGAGGATCATTATGAGAAGTGAAACATTCGTTTTTTTTAAATGGACATGGCCGTTTATTTAAAATAAGAAGAAAAATAAAACAATTAACCCCGTTTTTCTATAAAACTGAAACAATTTCAAATATGATGCTAAACAAACCAAATCCAAATTATTACGTACCAAGCGGAAAAACAAATTCAAAATAGAATGCAAAAATAATAATAGAATAATAATAATAATAATAAAACAGAAAGAAAAATATGTAAATTACTCACCCCTTTCTTGGCTGCGGAGCGCTCTGCAACTGGTGGAGGGGTGGGACACTGAAAATTAATTCTCCAATTTATGTTTTTAAATGAAAACAAAGTGACTAAATGACCACTCAGTTTTTTTTCTTCCTCGAAATGGTCCGACCACTGTTTTAATGTTTCCCGTCCACTTAGTATTTTAATCAAAAAAATTCAACCTAACCTAGTTTATCTTTTTCAAAATCAATATAACTACATTTCTTTTTTCACTTTGTTGTCTCTTTTTAAATTTAATAATTTAGTTTTTAGTTTAACACTCTCGTCACTCGAGTGTTTAATTATGGTGGTATCCCTGCACCAACCTTTGGACTTATTCTACACTTTTACCACTTTAGCCATAAGTTATACAGTGAATATTTAATATTTGTAGTAGTAGAAGTAAATACATTGTTTTTCCGATAATTTATCGCGCTCGGAATATGAAATCTATTTTCTTTGTGTTCCGAAATCGCTAGCCAAATTAGCACTTTCACTTTCAAATCTCTCTTGATTTTTCTGTTCCCCTTCTCGCCAACCTTCCGTCACTAAGTTTTCTTTTCACACGTTCACGCACTTCGTTACCCATCAAAAATCTTTCACCCCCAAAACCAAATCCAGGCTGACCCAAAAACCAATCCCGCAATTACCGCTGCCGTACCAAGGTAACGTAATCGAAGTGCAGTACACTTCCAGTTTGTTCCTCACACATCTAATCACTTCCGAGAAATGCAATAATTTCCATTTGCATATATGGCGATTTGCATAACCATGATAACGTTTAGTTATGTGCGAATTATCATACATACGGATACAATTGCTTTTGCCGAAATTGCTTTTGTCTACAATAGATAATCCGAGAAACAAAGACGCATGGTACTTTGACTCAGGGACCACGTCACACATGAGTTTTAAGGAGAACATGCTGGATTGTTTATCTGAAGATTTTGGTACAGTGAGTGCTTCAAACAAAAGCAAGATGCAGGTAAAAGCGCGTGGAACGGGAACAATAAGACCAGCATGCAATACGTCTGCACTTAAAATCAATGATTTGAAGTTGATTCCTGATTTAACCATCAATCTTTTATCCGTCGGTCAAATCGTAAAACAAGGTCACATATTAGAGTTCAAAGTAGTAATTGCAACAGGCACAAGCGTTAATGACTTGTTTAAATTGGAAACGAAATCGTCAAAGAATGTTGCATTTGCGTGTAGTTCAAAATGGCATCGTCGAATGGGCCACCTGAACAACGAAAGTTTAGACAAACTATGCAGTAGACTGGTAACTGGAATATATTTCATCAACAAAATTGACAAAGACTGCAAGGTGTGTGCCATTGGCAAACAACAAATGTTGCCATTCAGTAAGTGCGGTAGCAGTGCTAATGAGCTGCTTGAATTAGTGCACACTGACATACATATGTGGACCCATGAAACACAGTTCGCTTGGTGGAAGTCGTTATTTTATAACATTTGTTGATGACAAATCGAGGAAAATTATTGTATACTACCTAAAAACAAAAATGGATTGGGAATTACTGTCATGTTTTGAAGACTTTATGATGTTCGCCCGAAAGCAAAGTGGTCACAAGCTCAAGACTCTGCGTTCTGATAACGGTAAGGATTTATGAATGGCAAATTTTAAGCCACTCTTTGGAAAAATGGGATCCATCACCAAACCACCAATGTGTGCATGCCAGAGCAGAACGACTTGCCGAACGCAACAATCGTTTTATCGTGGAAAAGGCGAGATGTATATTTGCCGACTCAAAAATGTCGAAAACACAAAGCAGTTGCATACTCTGTATATCTTCTAAACCGTTCGCCATCAAAAGGAACCAACACAACACCAGTTCAAGCGTGGAGTCAAAGAGTACTTGACCTTGCGCATATTATGAAACACATCCCGAAAGGCAACCGAAAAAAAGGATCCAAAATCTAACGAATGTATTATGGTCGGATATGATGAAAACACCAAAGGCTACCGCCTTTATAACCCAGTTAAAAATTATATATTTAAAAGTCGAGATGTATACATTTGTAATGAAGACTCTGATTTTTCTGCATCCGAAACATTAAAGAAGTCAACAACAAGTAAAAAAATTGAACTCATCTACCAAGACGAAATGCAACCATCCGAGATCATCAACCAAAGTGAAGCTGAAAACAATCACAACGATCTGGTCAAAGTTGTCGTTATCAGCAACGAACAGCAATATACGAAGACAGTTTTCAAGATGCAGTCGCAACAATTGATTCAGATTCTTCGGCGCTCCCTCAGCAATCCAACTCTAACCCACTGCAACAGCATGTGTTGAGGCGCAGCAAAAGGGAGCGCAAAACCCCAGGCAAGTATACTGATTTTTTACTTAAAAAAAGGAGATTCTTCTTCTTTTTCTTTTCCTGAAGATGAAATGGAACCATTTGAATGTTTCTTAGCCCCTGCATCGTACCAGAATTACTTTCAAGATGACCCGGCGACACCAGAAGAAGCATTTTCCTGACCTGATGCGAACCAATGGAAGCTGGCTATGGAAGAAGAGATTCAGTCACTACTCGCAAATGATACATGGACACTTCAAGTCTTACCAAACAATCGAAAGGTGATAAAATCTAAAAGGGTCGTCCGTAAAAAACGTAATTTCACTATACAAATTGATCGCTACAAGGCCTGGTTGGTCTTAAAAGGATACTTGCAGCGAAAGGGGGTGGACTATGAGGACACATACTCACCTGTTGTCCGACACAATTCTCTGTGCTATCTTTTCGCAACTGCAGCTCAATTAAACCTCAAGCTGGAACAGATGGATGCAATTTCCGCTTTTCTTCAAGGAAACCTTTCGGAAGAAATTTATATGGAACAGCTTGCGTACTACCAGTGTCGAGAAAACCCATCGATGGTAATCCATATAAGGCCTTTAAAAAAGGCCTTATATGGATTAAAGTAGTCCAGTAGGTTCTAAAATCAAGAGCTGGAACTAAAATCATTTGAATTAGAAAGATCTAAGCATGACCCGTGCATTTATGTCAAAGCAAAAAACGAAAATATACTTATCATAGCGGTATACGTTGATGATTTTTTGGTCGTCTCAAATAAAACCGACTGGCTTATACATATTTAAGCGCGACTCCATCAGCAGTTCAAAATGAAAGAGCTTAGAATAGCGAAATGAACCCTTGGAATGTGTATAAAAATATCAATTGCAATTGATCAAAAGCAATATATTCAGAAAATTCTACAAAAGTTTGGGATGGAAAGGGCCAAACCCACGATAATGAATTCTAGTGAAAAGATATCAACTAAAGATGGTGAATCTGTAATAAAAGATATTGTATACATGAGGAATGTTCCATACCAAGAGGCAATTTGTTGTCTAATGTATTTAGCACAATGTACATGATCTGACATACTATGCGGTAAACCTACTTAGTCGATTCAGTTCCAGTCCTAGACCACGATATTGGAAAGCATTTACTTCGCTATCTGCGTGGTACATCTTCAATGAAACTAAAATAATTGGTTACACCGATGCTGATTGGACAGCTAATATCGTAGTTCCACCACTGCATTCGTCTTCATTGCTCAAGGAGGAGCGATATCTTGGAGTTCCAAAAGACAGCAAACAGTGGCGCTTTCGCCGTGTGAAGCTGAATACATGGTGCTCTCAGCTAATTTACTAGAGGTACTGTGGTGGAACGGACTTGTCACTCAATTTGGTCAAAAGAAGCGGCCACTTCAAATCCTGCGTGACAACTAAAGCACAATTGAGATCGCCTCAAATGCAGGATTCTATCCCAGAAACAAACATATTGACATACGTCATCACTTCATACAGGATGTAATCAACCAAAATCAGATAAAAGTCGATTAAATAAGCACCACTGAGCATGTTGCAGATGTTCTTACAAAATCCCTGAGCAAGACCAAACAGGCACAATTCAGAGAAGCAATGGGAGTGCAACAAGAACCATCATCCTAAGGAGGAGTGTTAGAGTCACCCTATAATACTGTTACATGCACGAATAATTCCGCGAGCTACTGTTGCAATTGTTTTCACAACCATTAAGAACCTCATGATCAACAAAGTGAATTTACTCGAAACCACGAGAACCCACCAAGCATGATCAACATCTGAAAGTGACGTCACTCCATTCATTAAGTTGCTCGAATATACTAGATACCTCTCGGCAGAACATTCGCCAATGTACGAGAAGTGGGTTGAACGGCTAGAGGCCCTATATAAAGGCGAGCTGAATGAATGGGGGGATCATTCATTAGAACTGCGAAAGTGTGGAGTACGAATTGAAAAGCGATATTCATCGAGTAATACAGGTAGTAGAGTGATTTTCGTTGATTGTGAAGTGATTTTAGTGGACAGTTGAAGTAAAAATTTATAGACTAGGGAATAACATTTAAATTAATTTTTATGAAATAGTTAAATGACTGATTGTGCATTTTTAGTAATTATATAAACTCTTTTAATTTAATTTAAAAGACGTTGCGTTTTCACTTTCCCGGAACATTAAAATTATTGGCCGCGAACCATAACACGCGACAATACCAATGTTCATTGTCACACTTTTATTTTTCTTTTATGAACTTCATAACATATTTTAAATAAAATGTCACTTCTGTCATAGTCAACAAGTCGACCACACGTATTTTCCTTCTTCTCTGCTAATCAACCTAAGGCTCTCCACCTTTAAAAAATCACCATTTAAATTCCACCGTTCGAATATGGTGTCAAATGACACTAACGAAATATACCGGAAATATATACCACCAGCCCATAAAACCTATTCGTGATAAAATAGCAAACCAAACTAACCATAAAACACGTGACAGCTATCAGACCATACGTAGCATTAAAAAGTGATGCCTACTTAAAGTTGGATACCTCAAAAAAAACACCGTTTGTAATGTTTTAAAACCTGCTTTATGTTTTTATAAAATTTGTAACAAATGAATCAATAAAATGCTTATGAATTAGAATTTGAGAAATGTGAGCGAATGGGTTCTATGAACAGCTTAACAAGCGATGTACTAGAAAGCCCTACTACCACATAGGCTGACTTTGCTTGCTAGTATATATGAAGGCCAATGAAAACTTGTGGTTTTGTGTTTTGTTGTCGTACAAATATTTGCATTCTGCCGAAGTAGGCTGACAGCTCACGCCAGCTGGCCACAAGTAGGCTGACTACTACAAATGCAAATTTTGGAAGGCTCGTAACACTTACGTTGGTGTTGGTTGTATGGGTTCACTGTGGTGTAGAGTCAGTAGTGGCCGGTGTAGTAGTGCTAATTTGAGACTGAGAGTATTATAACTAACTAGTTTTGATTGCTTGTAAAGCAGCGAGTCTTTGTTCACGAACAGAAAACCACATGGATATTATATGATTAACCCAATGTCTCACTTCTGGTGTGTTTGCCAATCAATGAGCTTAACCACGCGGTTTTGGCAAATTTCAAGCGACTTCTGCGAATAAAATGCAAAAGCGAATAGCATTGAGAACGTTTACATTATTATGCGTCGTAGGTACAAACGGTGAGATGGTACCACCTTAGATATCAGTTTGAGGTGTAAGAGGTGTACCTACATTGGTAGTAGCGACAATAATGTCTATGGCCAGGCGGTTTTGTTTACGATAATGAAAACCTGTCTCGCTACCACGTGTTTTCTTAGAATCTTGTTGAATTTGAATGGATGACTCTTTAATACGCCCCGACGGGAACGAATTATATACAATATTGAAACATGTATATGAGATGTTGTTTTTTGAATAATATATGAATGATAACGATTGCGCCTAATGAGATACACAGAAAGTAAAGTGAATCTCGTCGATCGTATGAATGGAACACCTGTTTGAAGTAGTTTTTCTTTTTACTGTTATGAAAGATGAGATGAAGGAAAGAAGTCAAATGCATTATCATAGCCAAGTGTTGTAGTCCCCGTGGAGTAGTGGTTAAAGTACTCATCCCGTAAGCCAAAGGTTCCTGGTTTGACTCTCGTTGGAGTCAACGAGATTTAATTGAAGCGATTCTTCGGACGGACTATAAGCCCGTTCAGTTATAATACGTGCCAGTTTCAAAGTCAGAACGTATCGCAACAGGGTGGACGGACAACTGGCCAAAGCGTGATACTGACCATATCACCTTGTGGAGTGCCGACACTTGGATAATGGTAATTATCTCTAAGCGAAGGCCCAAAAGGGGCTGTGGTGTTCCATTTTTTTTAGCCAGGTGTTATGATGTGTGCGGTGTATACGATGATGATAACTCTTGAGATATTTTGATAGATTTGTAATTTACGTAATAAATGTGATGATTAACGATTGAATAAATTTATATAGGCTATAAGAAAAGAATAAAGATGATGATTTTTTGACGATTTTTATGGCGCTAATCTGTGAAAAGGGAATGACGGCGTTTATGTTTGCATATTCGTCGTATAGGAATTTTTTGATTTAATCGACTGAGTGAATGAAATTATGATTGACTAATTAACGTAATGGTCTTCAGGGGTTTCATGAATTAACTTATGATCCGTATCGAACAAGGAACTTAAGTTATATATTTTTTGTGTTATATGCATCATGTTAATTAATTTAAGTATATTAACTTATAATATGAATTAATAGAGTCTATAACCACAGTATCCACCTGCATGTTCATCTTTAAGAAAAATTCTTTGCAAGAAAAGTCTTTGGGCGTAATGCCTCCTATTGGCTACTAAAAAGGTAAGAATCAATCGCTCATTGGCGCGAATTAGATCGCCTGGCGGGAATCTCAAGTGACTGGCTGAAATGGCAAGGTGGGGTTTAATTTGGAGACAGATACGGTCTATGAATTTTTTGGGTACTTTCATCATGGGTGTGTGGAATATTTCAAAATAAAGGAAACGTCTGGTAATAATCTAGTTCAGACTTCATCTCGGAAATATGAGAGTACTCTAGGAAGAATCGAAATGATTCAGCGGAGTGGGTGCAGCTTGGGAGCGTGAGCTCCGTAAATTCTTGAAGAAAAAACCTGTAGCGGATCAAGAGCTAGTTAAGGCGGTATCGAATATTGTACTACCGCTTAATCCTCGAGACGTAGTTTTGGAGATTGCATCGAAGTCTTCAAGCTGTATCATAAAATGGAAAAGGATCAAGTCATATGATATCTTGATTTTTCTAGCTTGTATCCATATCTCAACAAGTACGCGCCATATCCTATAGGGCATCCAAAAGTCTATCGTGGGAACGATGTTCCCCCATCTGCAGAAATACATGGTTTCATAACTTGTTCTATAATTTCACCAACTAGTTTATAACGACTTGTATTTCTATTCAGAACTAATTCAAAGCTATACTTTGTACCCTAGAATCGAGTGCCTGACTGTTTTTATATAGAGAACGAGCACGAAATTACCGGCACAAGGATAAAAATTAGACTTATCTATGAAGTTTGGAAATACAACCACACGCAATATGACTCTGCAACCAAAAGTGGAGGTTTGTTTACCGAATATATAAATATCTTCTTGCAGATAAAGTTGGGGACTAGTGGTTGGGGTTTAATTTTACAGGTGATGAAGAAAAAGATGCTCTCATAAAATCTTACAATGAGAGAGAAGACATCTGTTTAGAGAAATAACTGCTTGAGAAAAACCCCGTAGATGTAATACTGCAAAAGTTTACCTTACCTCGTTTTTTTTTTGAATACCTCCATTCCCTACCACTCTCTTCATCACTCATCGCACAACGCTCGTGCGATCTGCACTTCGCACGTCGAAGATTCCTACGTGTGCCTTTGGGGCAAGTTTGCGCAAAAAGAAGTTCTTACCAGTTGTAAAAAATGTTCTAAACTAAACTATGTGGGTGACATGGAACTCTGCCGCAGACGGTCCCAAGCCCAGTTGAGAAAGGAGGAGGCATCCCCTTGTTTTCCCCACCTCCAGCTTCCATAATTCCTCATCCTGAATATCACGACCAAATGGTAAATGTTCTCGGAGTCGCACATTGGGTTTACTGGTTCCCCAAAGATGGGACGCCGAATGCCGAGAAATGCTAATAATTGCAAATATACCTGCAGCTCTACTACTGAATCCTACTAACACGTCCTTTGTGGTGATGTAAGAGGGTGAAAGCGAGTGTTCCGTGCCTGATAACGGAATTGAAAGTAATGACCATGCCATCGGAATGGAGGTTGGGCGATGGGCTAACTCCCCATCTCTGTAAAATTTTACATTGTTTCGAAACCTGCAACAGAGCCTGGGAATGGATTGGATCTACGGCAGCGACCTCGTAACCGAAAAATGGGACTTTGGCATTCGATCCTGGAATATCAGATCACTGAACTACCCTGGCGCTGTTAAGGACCTTTTACAACAAGCCAGTCAATATAAATTAAACATACTGGCAATCCAGCAAACGAATTGGACTGGAAATAATATTCAAGATATGAGATCGCACACAATATTCAAAAGTAGGAAGCCTACTGGAAAGCGGAAATTCGGAGTGGCCTTCATTGTGGATAGAGAGTTCAAATCGCACATTATTGATTTTAAGGCAATCAATGAACGGTTGTATGCGATCCGTATAAAATCGATATTCTTCAAAATTTGGGTAAGTAATGTACATGCCCCGACCGAAGAAAAGGACGAAGAAACGAAGGAAACGTCTACGATCACGTAGAAAGACTAGTCGACCCATTGCCTGCAAACGACACAAAAATTATTCTGGCTGATTTCAACGCTAAAGTTAGAATGAGCTTTTTCATCGGGGAACGACTGGACGATATAGCCTCCATGATGAAACAAATGACAATGGACAGCGCCTGATTGACTTTGCATGTAGCAGAAATCTAGTCATACGTTCGACTGTTCTGATCCAACAACGTTGGGCCTCGAGCATACTTGGCGTCCGTACATACCGAGGAGCCAATTGTAATTCGGATGATTACTTGATCAAATTAACCTATCGATGTCACATGTCAAAGGCATATTCGGCGAAGACCAGCCCGCCACAACGATTCGGCATCGAAAGGCTCCAAAAGGCGTCTGTGGCAAAAAATTTCATGGAGGCCCTCGACAACCAGCTAGCTCCCATCCTATCAGATACATCGCTGAAAAAAAGAAACGAGCTATGGGTGGAAGTGAACGCGGCAAATAGGCCTGGTGCAAAAAAAATGATTGGTTTGATGATGAGTGCCAGAATGCATTAGACAAAAAACATTAGGCGGATAACGAATATTTAGGCAGAAAAACCAGGACGAAGAGAGAACCCTATATAAATCTCAGAAGAGTAGCGAATAAGATAATTAGGATAAGAAAAGAATCTACCATGACGACCAGTTGAGAAGTATCGATGAAATTCTAGCGAGCAACAACACAAGACAACCATACAAAGTAGTAAAAAGCTTGAAACGTAGTTATCAGTCCAAAACCACGCTCTGCCGTGATGACATCGGCAAAATCATCGCTGACAGCAAGAGGATTAAGAGAACATGGGCATCGTATTTCAAGAACCTCCTTAATCCTCCGCACAGCTCTCGAACATCGGAGCTTAAAGATATTCCCGGAGAGCTTCCATTGGCCCCACCAACTCTGGATGAAGTTTGTTCCACCATCAAAGCTACAAGTCGAAAACTATAGAGGCATATCACTACTATGTACGGCGTACGAAATATTTTCAAAGATGTTAAAAAATAAAATCAGATCATACGCCAACAGTATAATTGGGGAGTATCAAGATAGTTTTAAACAAGTAGATCAACGAAAGACCAACTGTTTACAGTCAAGCAGGTACTTGAAAAATGCTGCGAGTTCAACATAGACGTACACCAAATTTTTGTTGACTTTAAGCACGCATACGACAGTATTGATCGTAACGTACTGTACCAAATAATGCTTTGCTTTGGCATCCCAGTCCAATTAGTCCGTCTTACCAACATGACAATGACGTCGACAAACTCCCAGGTCTGCATGAATAACCAACTCATCGATGTCTTTGACGCAAAAATCGGACTAAAGCAGAGAGATGTCCTGGCCCGACTGCTATTCAATTTGGCTCTCGAGCAAAGTGGTAGACTATGCGGACAACATCAATATTTTGTCACGGTTGTTAACAAACTTATCCTAAAACTTGGAAGCGAAGCAAAACTAGTAGGGCTACAAACCAATGAGACTAAAACATACTCATAATGCAGTCGAGGAAAATCAAACGTCCAAAATATCACACTTGGTGAAAACAACATCGAAAATGTGGGCGAACTTGTATAGTAAAGCGCCAAAATAACGAGAGCTGGTAATGAAAGAGGCGAAATACGCCGAAGAATACAGCTCGCAAATAAAACATTTTATTAATTTTCGACAATCTTGAAAACCACCTGCGTACACATGAAAATAAACCTCTAAGTTTATAAATCTGTGATAAGACCTGTGCTTTGCTATGGGTGTGAAACATGGAAAAATGGAGCGAGTAATCGGAGCGAAGCTAGATGGGGATCAATGGCGAGGACGGGGACCATGAGCGGTATGAAATTTTTGACGAACCGGAGGTCTCAACGACTGTAAGACTGCGAAAGCTGCAATGGGCTGGACACATGAATCGTATGAACGAACAACGGATATCCAAGAAGGTATTCGATGAGAGAACTGAAGGCCGGAGACCAGTGGGAAAACAGAGGAAACGCTGGTCTGACTTGGTCGACGAAACCAGTTCATCGCTGCTCGGATTTCGAAATTGGGAGGACGTGGTCAATGAAGCGAGGTATTTGAAGGCGCTTGTTGTAGAAGACGAACGCCCGTGAGGACCTATAGTGCTATGAAGAAGGACAAATAGACATGGACATATGTTGGATAGCATTTAAATATGCAATCCCATGTAAATACAAGTATACGTGTTGCTGCATATACACTAGCATTTGCTAGGCTTAAACCTTACGCAGCTTTGAAAAAGGTAGAAGAGAAAGTTCTTTATATCGATCGTAGTTTGATCTTTGCAGATGATGAATTGAGTCTAACCTCCTTTGAGTTTTCAGACTTTTTGGGCAACTTAACTGATGAAATTGAAAGTTTGTGTTTCAAATGAGCCCAAAATTAAACAAAAACGACCGGGAATCTTTACTTTTGCCCTCTCCGAGAGGAAACATTTATAATTTACCGTTTGATGGGAGAATATTTTGTTACGAAAGAAAATTTTTCTATTTCTTACAGATGTAAATACATAGATTAATTTAGCATCTACATTTTTGTCGTAATGTTATTCATTGTATATAGAGAAAATTTATCAAACATAATGAAATAAAATTTATGTAAATGTTAGTTGAAATGAAATTTGTTTTATTTAATCACTAATTATCTCACTTACATCGCCGAAGCTCATTTTCGATATTATGCCTACAGTTTACTACTTACCTCCACCCTATCCTTACCAGGAGCTGGGTTGTAAGGCATGAAGGCAGAACGAGTTTGAAGCTAAGAACATCAACAGTTTACTATGAGGCAACGGTGAGGTTAACAACAACAATCTTCCAGGCATTCTAAAGCCATTCAGCGAGTCTATGATCTTCGTGAAAGGTGACACGAAGGTTTAATTTCTGAAGAGGTATCTATCATCCGCAACCATATTTCACCAGGAGATACCGAAACTACGAGAGTTGAAGCAGTTCAAAACTATCTGTAAATTCCACGACACGCTCCCAACGACTCGATTCGTGGTTAAAAACTGCGTAAATCTTTGTATGTATTATCTTATGAACTATAAATATAATTGAATAGGAAATTAAATATATGTTTATAGACCAAAAATGTGTTTGTATTATTTCATGAGTTCGAAATTAAGGTCATTCAGGATATCATAGTGCTGAGTAGTTTATGTTCGTAACGGTAGGAAAAAGTCTTCCGTGTCCAGCTTATACAGCTTCTTTTCTCGGTATCTGGCACAATATTGCTCGAAGTATTCCTTCACACAGGATGTTGATAAATTGTTGTGATGTATAACAATGTTGAAGAAGTTGTGCAGTGCAAACAGTTCAGGATGTGTCAACGTCATGGTGGCGTTACCAACGGGTATCAGATGACGCTCTAAAAGACCAAGTTGATTTCAAGGCACTCCCTCTACAATATTCCTCAGATAATCGAGATAAAAAAAAGTTGACTTCCAGTGGCCATAGTCTGCTTCCACCATCTCTTGACCAGCACAACGGAAGATGATTTTAGCTTGGAATGTTCGCGGGTCGAATCCAAGTATCACTTTGCTTTTGTGGATTCCTTCATCCAGGTAGTAGGTGCAGTTTAGTTAAAGACTGAAGACATGCTATTTTTTCAATCGCTTCTCCTTCTAGCAGCCTTGATTGGAGATTCGGCAGTTGGTTTATCTTGCACCACTTCGCTATTCTGCATGACGAGGTTAAAGTTAAGTGGGTCGTTTGATTCACTGGAACTCGGCATGTTTACCTCATCCTTGTTTACCAGCTTCTGCCTTCCCGGTAGACTGAGGCGAAGGCTACTCGATGGATCCCGTAGATCGCACCTCTTCATGATTCTGTATAATGTGGCCGAAATTAAAAGGAAAAAGTCCTTCACTAGTACTCTAGGTAATTGTTTCAGCTATTTTCATCAGCTTCTGCTTTCTTGATAAAATGTTGCAGGGATCCTGAGCTTGCATATTATTTGAATTTGTAACAATGTACTCCATTTTCTAGCCGTGACTAACGTGACTACTGTTTCAATCTACTGTTTTTATACCGCTAGTCCTTCTTCTACAGGACTGCTTACAGCACTCCACACCAATTTGGCAGAATCGCTGGAGGTAAATTCGACGATACCTGTTTATTATTTCATCATTGTTTCAATTATAATTTGAGGTGGAGAACCAGGTTAGAAAACGTTTAAAACTCCCACCTCTACAATGATAATAAAGGAAGACACACCAATACTGACCACATGTACTTGAGAATGCATTCTGTAGCCTTCGTTTGTTACTTATAAAGAGTTTGGAATTAGTCTGCTTCAAGTAAATCGTTGGTGGTGTGGCTTTTCGTATATTTATAAACTTTATAGAAGCTGGTGTAAATGTTCCGATTCTTATCAATTTCAATACTCTCATCATGCTCTGCGTATACAATATAGCGTATACAATATACCCAACGCTATTTTTCAAAGCTTTTTTGAACCGACCCTCGATTCCTACTATCCGCTATTTTAACAAACTCTCACAAGGTGCATCGTATGAATTATCTGCAGTCAGGTCAAACGCGAGCAGAAAACATCCATTATCGAAGAATTTTTTTTATATCCGATGACCTTTGTCCAGATAGCATGTGCCTGTACTTTGAAAAGGGTCAAGTATCTCCATGTGCTTATTGGCTTAGCTTTTGAATAATCGAATTCTATTGGTTGGTTTGGTATTTGTATACCATTAACTGATACATTATATCTTGTAATGTTTTTATGCTCAAAGTTGTACGGATTCTTAGTATATTTACCAGCACAAGCATCGTTGTCCACCATAGTGAAAATAAGCAAGTGTGTTAATTATCCAACCATCACATTATCCAGTGACAGGGTGAATGTATTTGCTGCTAAAGTGTAAGTTATCACATTGACGTTGAAGAACTGATTAATGAGCTAGAAGAATATTCGGATTGGCAGTGGTACAATTCATGTATATTGTTGCCTCTTGGATTTTGATGCGGGGCAAGAATTTGTCATCTTTCGGTTTCTTTAGTGATTATGTTATACGCAAGTCCGCACCATTGACCAACAGCTTTTCCTGATTCAATATAAATATTACTGTGGATTTTGCCCATTAGCTTCACCACGTTACTTCCCACAAAAACTTTGGATGGAGCAAGATAATCTCTATTTTCCGGAAATGAAGATGATCGAAGGAGGAGGTATTCCTTCGATCATCTCCATTTCGTTCTCGTCCAGATACCATGCAATGGATTTAGGATGTGATGTTGCCGCATCCTTACCGTAATTCAATAGGTTTTCAATGTAAGCCTTGTACTGGTAATTATTACCTGTTGTTGCAAAATTTCTACCATTTAGTTGAACTTTACATTGTCTAAAAAGCGAGTGCATCAAATTCTTCACCACACCAATTGGGTCAATTTCAGTAACTGTTCCATCAGCTTTCTCCGTTCCCATAAATGGAGAAAGCTGATATCAAACTTTTATTCAATTGGGTTTCTCATCCTGATTCCTTCATTTGAGAATTATTTAATCAGAATATTAATATAGAAAACACAAATGGATAAATTTCTTCTAGTAAATCTTTGTGTATTAATAATTATCTACTGCTTACGCCCTAAATACCTGATCATCATAAGCCACTATTTTTCTCTATCGGGGACCACTATTATTTATAACATATGTCATATACAGGCTTCATGGCAATTTTATGCTTGCTTTTCACAGTCGATTTGCTTCTTGTTTTACGTGACGTCGATTTTTTCCCTCTCTACCTTCTACGTCACTTAGGTAAAGACCTAGATTGAATTGATGTAAAGCAGTTACATCTTTTTATAAGCATACCGTTGCCTACACCAGCCATCTTAACAAAAAGCTTGTTTGTGCCTCTCTATGCTAAATCCTGTGCATCCGTTTTTCCGTGTTCTCTCAGGAGCTCTTTCACCGACTTGTTTTAGAAATAATTTACCTGAATTCAACGCCTGCTGTTTTGTAGCTTTTGCACCTGACATCGCCAAGGGCTTTAAATATTGCTATTAAGCTACAATATCCACTTTATTAAGGAGCATATAAGTTCATATTTTATTGCTGATTTATTACGCACCAACAAATTATATTGCTCCACCCCTTCCCCTAGAAAAAGCAGGATGATGTGACTAAATACTTAGCTACATCAGCCACCCCGATACCTCCAGAACCAATGCAAATAGGAACATTTTTAAGGTGGCATATTTTGTTTCTAATGGCAATGTAAGCAACAAGTAAGTTCTCAAAACCACAACTTCAACCGCTACAGCGTATTTCATCCCTCCTCCATATTAAGCCACATCATCCATTTTATTAGGGAGCATTCATTATATGTGCATATTTTATTGCTAATTTGTTACGCATGGAAAAGTTTTAATCCTCCATCCCTTTTCTAGAAAACTACCCCAGCAACTCCTAGCTGGTACTTCGGCCTCGGAAAACGGTCACAAGTTTCTAAAAATATTTTTGCACACTGAATAAAGCCAGGAGAAATTATTCTTGAACTTTTACCCAGAACTCAATCCGACTGCTTCACCCATTCCCCTAGAAATGCGGGTAATGTGGCTCAAGACTTGAGTTACATGTCCCACTCCCATATCGCAAGAACCAATACAGATAGAGACTTAATCAAGGTGGCAGATTTTATTGCTAATTTATTGCTAGTGATTTAAGAAACAAGCAAGTTTCCCAAACCACCCTTTTAACCCCTACGGCATATTTCACCTCTCCTTCATATTAAGCTACATCATCCACTTTATTAGGGAGCAATCTTTGTAGGTGCATATTTGATTTTTATTTACTACATATTAACAAATTTTATTGCTCTAGCCCTTTAATGGCAAACCGCCCAGCAACCCTTACCGTATATCTCACCCCAGGCAAATTTTCAGGAAGATGTAAAATTATTTTTGAACACTAAATAAAGCCAGGTGATGCTATTGTTGAACTTCTGTGAAGAACTCTATCTAATTGCTTGACCCCTTCCCCGGCAAAGTGGGCAATGTGGCTTAAGCTACTAAAGCTACCCCGTATTTCAATAACTAATGCAATTTAAAGAAGCCAGTTTTTATTAGAGTTGCCACAAATATTCGGCTACTATTCGGTATTCGGCCTATTCGGCCACTTTTTTTGGTATTCGGTATTCGGCCGAATAATACGTACTATTCGGCCGAATACCAAATCAGGGACAATAAAGACGAATCTTATTAGCCAAGATTTGTATTTATTACCAAATTACAATACTTTAATAAGTAAAATTAGTCAGCGGTAAGTTGTGATGGATAAAAACAAGTTTTTCAGCATTTGATGG
The DNA here is from genome assembly GCA_963969285.1 of Odontomyia ornata. NCBI lineage: Eukaryota > Metazoa > Arthropoda > Insecta > Diptera > Stratiomyidae > Odontomyia > Odontomyia ornata. Next base: position 172,306,681 of record OZ017739.1, on the reverse strand, counting down.
TAGCAAACGATTACGCTTTTCATCGTAAATGATTCCAGCTTCAGAAAACAACCTCTCACTTATACACGCTACTCCCGGGAGAAGAAAGATAAACTTTAGCAAATTTCGAGAGGTTTGGGTATTGTGTTTCGTTTGCTGACCACCACTTGTAAGGATCAGCTTTCCTATCTAGGCGAATTGTTTTCAAATAAGAACCCATCCCATTTACCACAATATTCTTCTCTACGTTCTCCTCATCATTATAATTACTATTTCGCATATTATCTGTAGCGACTTCCTCAAAGCATTTCCAGAAACTATCGTGTATTTCAAATATCTTATCATTTTCATTCAAGTTTCTTTTCTTACGAAGTGGAGAAGAATCGTCATCGGTACTACTAGATTCATAATTACAACTTAGTTTTAGAGCTTCTAGAAGAATTTTTTGTCTTGCTCTTTCTGCTTGAACCAGTCCTAGGAAACTTGTTTTGAAGCGTGGATCAAGAAACGTAGCAACCAGATATTTGTTGTTTTCATCAAATTTAAATCGCTTTTCAAGCTCGGCTTGCAGTGAAGATCTCATTGTCACTAAATTTGGTACTTTCTCAGCTGTCTCTGCCTTTCCCAGATATTTTAATGAAGTAACTGCATGTGGAATCACTTCAGGGATGCAGGAGATACCTGAGCTGGTTATTTTGGTAATCTCTTCGAATGGTTTGAGAAGTTTGATACATTGTTCCATTAGTTCCCATGGAGCATGTGTTAAATTATTTAATGTATCATGATTTGTTATGTACAAGGATACTGCTCGCTTTTGTTCTAATAATCGCTCCTTTAAATAATACGTACAATTCCAGCGTGTGCTCACATCTTGTACTAGTTGGTGGTTAGGCAAGTTAAGTTCTTGTTGAATGGATTTAAGTTTCTGCTCTGCTAAACCTGAGTGGTTAAAATGAGTAACGATTCGTCTCGCAGCAGCTACCATCTGTAGTACTTCTTGTTGAGATTTTAGTGACTCCTCTATAGCTCGTTGCAATGAATGAATAAAGCACCTGCCTGAATCATATGCTGCATCTCGCACACCTTTTATCATATTAGCCCCACTATCATGGACAAGTAAATGGATCTTGCTTTTAGGTATATTCCATCTTTCTGTAATAGCCTCGAGTTCTTTAGCAATATAAGTACCAGAATGTGAGCCGGAAAACGATTTCATAGCTAAAACGCCATGTTCCAAAACGAACTCTGGAGATATCCAGTGCGCAGTGAAGCTCAAAAAGCTCTCGTTATTGTGCTGACATGTCCATATAGCAGATGTCACTGATACTGCTGTCGCCTGCAAAATACTGGCTTCTATTTTAGACCTAATTCTGTTGTATATATCAGGAACAACTTTCTCGCTCATGTTAGTGCGACCAGGTACTCTATAATGGGGCACAGCAGTTGCCATAAGCCTCTGAAAGCCGACCCTTTCAACAAGTGATAATGGTTCGTTGTCTAAACAAATCATTTCACCAATCAAGTAATGATATTTTATTGATTTCGGATCATTAATGTCCCATAGCAATTTCCTATCAGATGTTTCTTTCAGGGTTAGCTGTCGTTCTCTTGATTTGGACGTTCCAGGTACTGCTGGTATCTTGGAATCGGTGGAAGTAGAAGTACCGCCCTTATTGCTGCCACTTGTCGAGGGAACATCAGTTAAAGTAGCGTACTGCTCAGCATGTTTGTGAATAAAAGAAAACTAAAATGAATTACAATTAATGAGTTATGCACTAACATTTTCTATCCACTACAAAAAACGAAGCTGTTAAGTTTGTAAACTACGATTCAGTTAAATAAGAGAGTTAAATAAGAATAACTTTATTACTAGAAAGAATTAATTGCTACGTGTACGCTTATTAGTAGCCTTAAGCAGAGTGTTCACACAATATCGAATCGTGGAAAATGACGGACAGGTCTTGTAATGAATCATGCGACGCCACTGGCGACCACTACTAGCACACCTGGCTGCTAGGTGGCTTGTCATTTCACGTTGGTTGCGACGGGCGCACATCCCACGTCAATTTTGTCGTGGGATGTCAAGAGGAATTCACAGCCACATGGCAGCAGAGTGTGCGCGTAGTGGACGTCACCCAAGAGAGTTTACCTTGAGTTGGCCGGTCGCGATTTAAGATTCGCCGGGTGGTTTAAGATAATTGTAAATTACACGTTGGAAGTTCGGTTATCTACCTCCAACAACTCAGGAGATTGCTTGGTAACTTCTACCTTGCATTACATCGAGAAGGGAGGGAGTTTTTGCTGAAGAAAGTGGCCCATCAACGACCATCAAAGGAATCAGGCTAGCAGGTTAGTGTCAAAATACTAAATATTAAAAGTACAATTACAAATGATACCTCAAAAGATTTTACGGGACGAATTGGATTACTTAGAATGCAACATCAAATACCATCGAATAATTATCATCATTTCAATCAACGCTCGAACTCACCATTCGATGGAACCTTCGTACGGTACAAGTACCGCAGGGGCCATATAATTCTGGACCGCTACGTTATTTATAGAATTTGAGAGTGGCCCCCGACGCGGGCCTACATTTTAGTATGCCTTTTTGATGGATCGCAAATATAATCGCAAATTTAATCGCAACAGAAAGGAAACGAGCATTGTTACACGAAAATGAAAATCATTCACTCAAATACACAAACGATTATCGTAAAGCAGCCATTACGTTAAAAAGTAGAAATTTGGATGAAATATAAGATATATAAGGAACTTAATTGGAAAAGCTCAATTTATTTTCAAAGATCGTGCATACTCGTATGGTCAGCAACGGCTAGATTGTTTGCGTTATTATTTATCTTTTAATTAGATGTTGTTTCGGATGAACTTTATATATTGTAAAATGATTAACGTAAGCAGCAAACAAGATATTGTATTTCCTCCCAGAAGAGTGTAAAGTTGACCGGAAATATTGAAAATATAAAAAAAAACGCATGTGTGAATGATCTTATTGCGATTAGCTTTTATTCACTTTGAGAAAATCACAATTCGTTAGCTATTGTATCCATAAAAGTATGAGAAAATTAATCTATGACGGAATCGCTCTTAAAAATGTTGCTTTGCTTCAAGAAATAATTTCTTTCTTTGGTTGATTGGCGCGATTATAAAACTGTGATCTTTTAAGAATGATATATGAAACGGATCAACCGAAGCCACGCCAGAAACAGTAAATAAAAAAAATTGCTGTTGATTTCTCCGATCCCCATTGAATTTTAAAGAGATGTCCACAAAAAAAAAAACAGGATAACGCCACAAAAAAAAATTAGTTGTCGTTCTTATGCTTTTGCCTTTCTTGTAATGCAAACGAAAATGGAAAATTTACTCCGCGCTATTTTTTATTTGGTTTTCATATAAAAACACCTTCCAGTTAATAGAATCTAGTCATTTTTGTTAAATGATCAACAATATATTTGGTTTAGTATCAATTGAAGCATAAAGTGAGGCATCCCTTTCAAAGACTAAAATCAATATATAAGAATTCATCTCATGGACAATATGATTGCATATTGTTCCATATGATATAAAAAAAATTCCGAATGAATGCCCTTAGAAAACAGAACAATTTCAACTGTTGGATAAGAAAAATTCAAAACGAAATTAAGTGCAAACGTATTCGCTGTGAGTTTCAAATTTTTTTTGTGAGGCAATTGTACATACTTGAAAAGGTTTTAATCCCTAAATAATTTTAATTTTGCATTCCTTTTTAAACTATTTTATCTAATAACGGTGAGAATATGGGGTGGAGTGTCGAACTCAGAGACAATTATTCGCTGTGAATTGATATTTGCGCCTTCAACCAACCGATAGGAAATCATTTAAGAAGTTGTTTTAAACTAAACAATTTAAACGTGCTTAGTCATGTTTTTAGTTCTATCGTATCTTTTGTAAGTCCTTGATAGTTTGATCTTCAATGAATATGAAACAAATAATTTAAAATATTGGTATCGCGTTTAAAGTTACAGTAGAGATAGAACATTTTAGTTAGTAACTGATATCAAATTGATCAACAATTGAGTTAGCGTAGCATATTTTTCGGTACCGCGTCGGAAATTCGGGAACGCGAAGTAAAAATTAGATTTTTGTTCTTGACGGATTGAATGAAGAAATACGGAGTAACGTAAAGTAGGTTTCCTCTCCGTATGGTTTTGTTTTGTGACGCGTTTGAAAGCGGGCATGTATTGGTGGCTGAAGATTGTAGATGAGCGTAATCCATTCGGAGACCCGCGACCGAAATCCTCTCCGATCTAGCTGGCCGACAAGCAGCCACCGCGTGAATGGATTACGGTGCACGGATTGGTTGACCGGTGGGTACCATCCGTTGGCACTACTCAGACTTAACGTCTAGAACCGATGAGAGGTCGGTTCCTCGTTCGGACTTAGACATTTAAAATCATTACAAATGGCGCCCAACGTGGGGCCAAAAACATCCTAAGGGGATAAAAGATTCGCGTCTTCTGACGAGTTGGTCCTTGACGGAGGATGTAAGGTACTTTGGTACTCGAGCCTCACAAGCAGGAGCAGTGGAGTTGTGTGATACAAACTAGCAGTCACTTCACGTGAGTTGTAGCTTCCGCTCTCCTTTGTTTAATTTTTTTTTGCGACAGAATCCTTCCGATGTGTTGTCTCAGGTTAACCCCTGTAAGGACCTTCTATTTTCTTGATGGAACTGTCAGCCAGATGGGGTTTCTCCAGTCGGCTTGGACGCTCAAGAAAATAGAAGGCTACCTTGCCTTTATGTCGCGGAAGGATTCTACTTATTTCGTATGCGTGATAGACGAGTGGTATCGGTTCAACGTTCGGTGGCATATGCTGAAGTTGCGAAGCCCGGAATGCTTCCACGCGTCGGGAATTTTGATCGCGTACAAAACTGTTACGGTAGCTCTACCACTTGTCTCGTCGAGTCATTTAACATAGTTTAGAGACGGTTTTTTGTAATGTATGTGGGTATGGGGTTAATTTTTGTGAATCGACCGAAAGCACCCTTTCTTCGGCAGACTACCACGCACTCTCATTTCTCTTTGGAGGAGTCGACTGCTGGAAAGGAAAGTATAAATTAAATAAATTTTTTTGCCTATTGTACATAAATAGCTGGCCACTATCGGCCACTAAATTATTTTTAAGTTCTTTTTTCATATTAGAGAGTTACTTTTTTTTCTTTCAGTAAGACTTAGTGCCACCACCCAGATTAAAACAAACATGGCAACGAAGCGGACCGCAGATAAGCGTTGGACCAGATCCAAAACGGTCCAACCAGCTAACTGCGGGATCTGCTTTGAAGACGTAGCGGAGGGCGTACACAGCGTGCGATTGGAGTGCGGACACCTGTTCCATCGTGCCTGTGTGCAACAGCTCCTCCTAACGTCCGAGCTTTGCCCACTATGCCGGCGACCCATAGAGCGGACCGCGGTAGACTTCCCCCTCGGAACGCCCGTCCCAATGCGCGGAGCAGTGGCGAAAGGGGTCCCAGATGCCGACCCGCCCCAATCACTGATGGACTTGCAAGGAGCCGTGGGCGGGGAAGTTCCTGCTGCAGTTGTCGCGGCCGAAGTTACACCCGCGCCTTCCACCCACTCCATTGACACCCTCGTGGCGTTGATGCGAGACATGTCTGAGAGGATTGGCAACTTGGAGGGAAGGCTCCAGAACCTCCCGATGAGCCAACCTCCCAGCCGCGTGAGAACTCCGCTTGGCTGGGAGTCCAATCCCAGTGTGGCTATGCCCCAATCTCGACCAGCTGATCAATGGACCCTACCTCCAAGGAACTCGGGAATGGACCCCAGAGCTCCCGAGTATCGACCACGACACAGCACCGCACCTCCGTTGGTACCTCCAGTCCCCGAGGCAGTCCCTTACAGCAGGTCAATCGAAGATGCGATTCCCCCCGGGAACGCATTGACACCTTTCCGAGACCCGACGCCTCGTATCATGGAGAGTTGGCGCCTGAACTTCACGGGTGTCAACGCGATGATATCAGCGGACCGGTTCCTTTCCAGGACTCAGGCGTTAGTATCCAGCACCCTGGGAGGGTAAGTAAAAATTAGATTTTTGTTCTTGACGGATTGAATGAAGAAATACGGAGTAACGTAAAGTAGGTTTCCTCTCCGTATGGTTTTGTTTTGTGACGCGTTTGAAAGCGGGCATGTATTGGTGGCTGAAGATTGTAGATGAGCGTAATCCATTCGGAGACCCGCGACCGAAATCCTCTCCGATCTAGCTGGCCGACAAGCAGCCACCGCGTGAATGGATTACGGTGCACGGATTGGTTGACCGGTGGGTACCATCCGTTGGCACTAATCAGACTTAACGTCTAGAACCGATGAGAGGTCGGTTCCTCGTTCGGACTTAGACATTTAAAATCATTACAAATGGCGCCCAACGTGGGGCCAAAAACATCCTAAGGGGATAAAAGATTCGCGTCTTCTGACGAGTTGGTCCTTGACGGAGGATGTAAGGTACTTTGGTACTCGAGCCTCACAAGCAGGAGCAGTGGAGTTGTGTGATACAAACTAGCAGTCACTTCACGTGAGTTGTAGCTTCCGCTCTCCTTTGTTTAATTTTTTTTTGCGACAGAATCCTTCCGATGTGTTGTCTCAGGTTAACCCCTGTAAGGACCTTCTATTTTCTTGATGGAACTGTCAGCCAGATGGGGTTTCTCCAGTCGGCTTGGACGCTCAAGAAAATAGAAGGCTACCTTGCCTTTATGTCGCGGAAGGATTCTACTTATTTCGTATGCGTGATAGACGAGTGGTATCGGTTCAACGTTCGGTGGCATATGCTGAAGTTGCGAAGCCCGGAATGCTTCCACGCGTCGGGAATTTTGATCGCGTACAAAACTGTTACGGTAGCTCTACCACTTGTCTCGTCGAGTCATTTAACGTAGTTTAGAGACGGTTTTTTGTAATGTATGTGGGTATGGGGTTAATTTTTGTAAATCGACCGAAAGCACCCTTTCTTCGGCAGACTACCACGCACTCTCATTTCCCTTTGGAGGAGTCGACTGCTGGAAAGGAAAGTATAAATTAAATAAATTTTTTTGCCTATTGTACATAAATAGCTCGCCACTATCGGCCACTAAATTATTTTTAAGTTCTTTTTTCATATTAGAGAGTTACTTTTTTTTCTTTCAGCAAGACTTAGTGCCACCACCCAGATTAAAACAAACATGGCAACGAAGCGGACCGCAGATAAGCGTTGGACCAGATCCAAAACGGTCCAACCAGCTAACTGCGGGATCTGCTTTGAAGACGTAGCGGAGGGCGTACACAGCGTGCGATTGGAGTGCGGACACCTGTTCCATCGTGCCTGTGTGCAACAGCTCCTCCTAACGTCCGAGCTTTGCCCACTATGCCGGCGACCCATAGAGCGGACCGCGGTAGACTTCCCCCTCGGAACGCCCGTCCCAATGCGCGGAGCAGTGGCGAAAGGGGTCCCAGATGCCGACCCGCCCCAATCACTGATGGACTTGCAAGGAGCCGTGGGCGGGGAAGTTCCTGCTGCAGTTGTCGCGGCCGAAGTTACACCCGCGCCTTCCACCCACTCCATTGACACCCTCGTGGCGTTGATGCGAGACATGTCTGAGAGGATTGGCAACTTGGAGGGAAGGCTCCAGAACCTCCCGATGAGCCAACCTCCCAGCCGCGTGAGAACTCCGCTTGGCTGGGAGTCCAATCCCAGTGTGGCTATGCCCCAATCTCGACCAGCTGATCAATGGACCCTACCTCCAAGGAACTCGGGAATGGACCCCAGAGCTCCCGAGTATCGACCACGACACAGCACCGCACCTCCGTTGGTACCTCCAGTCCCCGAGGCAGTCCCTTACAGCAGGTCAATCGAAGATGCGATTCCCCCCGGGAATCCCCGACGCCTCGTATCATGGAGAGTTGGCGCCTGAACTTCACGGGTGTCAACGCGATGATATCAGCGGACCGGTTCCTTTCCAGGACTCAGGCGTTAGTATCCAGCACCCTGGGAGGTGATTTCTTGGCCTTCCTCCGGCATGCACACCTTTTGTTCAGCGGAGATGCTGCCGACTGGGACTGGAGTTTTAAGGAGTCGACGCCACGTCCCACTTGGGATTCTTTCATTGCAGCCTTCCGCAATCGATTTGATGACGGCTTCACTGAAAGAGAACTAAGGGAACAAATAATGAAACGGAAACAAGGCGCTTATGAACCGTTTGACCAGTACTACACAAGCATAGTGAGATTGAGCACTCGCTTACGAACAACCATGCCCGAGGACGAACTGGTAGAAATTATCAGAGAGAATATGCGTTGGGAGCTTCAGAACAGCCTTCTGCATTTTTCCATCAACACCATACAGGGATTACGCCTCCATGCCCGTAGGCAAGAACAACTGGATGAGCGGCGAGGTACCTTCCGTCCACAACCTCGCATAACGGGACCAAATCCCCGAAATCATCACACCGCGGAGTTGATGGCAGCGGACCACCTACTTGCTGACCCAGTACCAGTACCGAGGAGCGGAGTACCACAGGAGCTTGAGGATCCAGCAATGACTAATCGACCATCCCTTGAAGCAATTACAAGCCCGACGGTCTGTTGGAACTGCCGACAAACGGGGCATCGGTTCTATGCATGTCCAGCGGAACCGACGCTCTTCTGTTACCGATGCGGGAAGGCAGACACGTACGCACCTGATTGCGCAAATTGCAAATTGCGAAAAAACTTGCCAGCGAGTGCCGCGACCACCCGTCGGCACTCCTAAAACCCGGACGAACCAATGCTGGTCCCATCACTAGCTATGACCAAGCCCCAGACATGACTCCAATTCTGCTGACTCGCACCGCCGAACACAGTTCTCCCGAAGTTCCACAATCGACGCCATCCTTTGTCGAGGCGGACGCGCAGGGAAATGATAGCGAGGCGAAGGTTCCTTGGCATGTCAAACCCTTCCACGTTAGACTGCGGAATTATTTGGCTACTCGACAGCGCATCTTCCATGAGGAGTTGGCTACAACTGTCCCACCGCGAAGAAAGCGAGCCACGCGTCGGATGCGGAGCTTCTGGAGAAGGGTCAGGCAGTCGAGGAAGGTGCTGAAGGACATACACCTAGACGAATTATTGAGGGATGACGTTCGACCATATGCGTCAGTACACCTCCTGCAAAAAACATTGTCGGGATTAGTCGATACGGGAGCCAGTGTGAATTGCATATCAGCCGATTTTGCAGGGAAGGTACTGGCAATGCACGCGGACCAAATCCACCATTTTACCACCTGGTTAAGCATGGCGGACGGAACTCGTCACTCTGTAGTGGGAAAAATTACGACGGATGTCACCTTTCAAGGAGTAACTAAACCTCTGGAATTTTACATCATACCTCAATTAACCCAGAATCTTTATCTAGGGGTGGATTTCGTTCGAAAATTTGACTTGGCCCCGGCACTGTTTTCTGGCACTGTTTTTCGGCATGACCCTGGAGTCCGTCACCACTGTTCCAGACCAAACTCAAACCACTCACTTATCACCACATACACTGGATGTGAATCAACAACTGCGACTTGACTCGGCTATATCGGCTTTTCCATCGCATGAGAAGGAAGGTCTCGGGCGGACGGCACTGGTGTTACACACTATAGATGTGGGGGATGCTAAACCCATAAAACAGAGACATTTTGCCATATCTCCGGCGAAGGAAAAGTTGTTATATGTCGAAGTTGATCAAATGCTAGCATTAGGCGTGATCGAAGAATCGCAGAGCGCGTGGGCTTCCCCGGTCACCTTAGTTGTCAAGCCGAACAAGGTCCGGCTATCCTTAGATGCCAGACGCTTGAACGCCGTCACTGTCAAGGACGCATACCCTCTACCGTTGATTGAAGGCATTTTGAGTCGGTTGCCTAAAGCCCACTTCATCACGAGCTTAGACCTCAAGGACGCCTCCTGGCAAATTCCTTTAGACCCTGGCTCAAAGGAGAAAACAGCCTTCACAGTCCCAGGTCGGCCCCTATATCAATTCGTGACCATGCCATTCGGATTGTGCAATGCCCCTCAAACAATGACGCGCCTTATGGATAAGGTGATACCACCTCAGTTACGGCACCAATTTTTCGTTTACTTGGACGATCTGCTGCTTATAACCGAGACCTTTAACGAACACATCGACCTGCTTCAGCAGGTGGCTCTGCACATCCGGAAGGCAGGGTTAACCATCAACATACAGAAGAGTCAGTTCGTGATGACGGAGGTGAAGTATTTGGGTCACATCATTGGGCATGGCAATATCAAGACCGATCCGGGCAAGACTCAAGCGATTGAAGTTTTCCCATTACCCAAGACCACCAAGCAATTACGCCGATTCCTAGGCTTATGCGGATGGTACCAGCGTTTCGTGCGTGACTATGCCACCATTACCACTCCTTTGACCGACATGCTGCGTAAGGGACGTAAGTTCGTCTGGGAAGAGCCCAGCTTGCGAGCCTTTGAAGAGCTAAAGAAGAGTCTGACAACAGCCCCCGTACTGCACAGCCCGGACTTTGACAAACCGTTCTCAATCCATTGTGACGCGAGTCAACATGGGGTGGGAGCAGTCTTAGTCCAGGTTGCACAAGACGGCGAGGAGAGACCTATAGCCTTCATGTCCCACAAGCTGAACCAGGCCCAGCGGAAGTACACGGTCTCGGAGCAGGAATGCCTGGCGGCTGTGCTGGCAGTAAAACGTTTTCGAGCATATGTAGAAGGACATCCCTTTGAAATCGTCACTGATCATGCGTCAATGAAATGGCTGATGAGCCAAACTGATCTCCACGGCCGCTTGGCCAGATGGGCCTTGAAATTACAGGCGTTTGACTTCACGATAAGACACCGCAAGGGAAGTCAGCACGTGGTACTGGACACACTATCAAGGATGTTCGCCCCTGAAGGAGCCGAGTTGGCCCAGGAGGACGACAGCCCCCCATGGATCGACTTGGACCATCCCGCCTTCAAGTCAGCATGTTATATCCAGCTGATGAATACGATTCAGGACCAGTTGCCACAGCTGCCAGAACTACGGGTGACGGAAGGATTTATATACAAGTGGATGAGACACGCCTCCGGAGACCCCATTCAAAAAGAGGAACAATGGAAGTTATGGGTGCCCGAAGAACTGACCTGCGAATTGATTAAGCGGGCTCATGACCAACCATTGAGTGCACATGGCGGTTATGGTCGTACGCTTCGGCGACTGAAGACTTTCTTTTGGCCTAAGATGGCGCAGCAAGTGAAAAAGTACGTAGCCGCTTGTGAGCTGTGCAAATGCACTAAAGCGCCCAATTCGGTTCTTCGGCCCCCGATGGGAAAATTCGAACTATCGGAGTGGGTGTTCCAGCGCCTGTATATAGATCTCATCGGTCCGTACCCCCGCTCGACTTCGGGATACACGGAAGCTGTCGTGGTCCTGAACCACTTGTCCAAATTTCCGATTGTGGAACCTCTTCGAAACCTGCACATCGGCCCCATAGTCAGTTTTCTGGAAAATCGCGTTTTCCATATATTTGGAGTACCGGAGAAGCTGGTCTCCGACAACGGAGTTCAGTTCACCTCGTCTAGATTTCGGGAATTAATGGAAAAGTATGGCATTACGCATCAGCGGACTGCCGTTTATTCTCCGCAAGCCAATGCGTCCGAGCGGTTGAACTGCACCCTCATAGCCGCCATTCGGGCCTACGTCCATCCGGATCAGAAGGATTGGGACCGCAGGATTTCCGTCATCACCTGTGCCCTGCGTTCGTCTTATCACTCCACCACAGGCATCTCCCCATACTTTGCCGTGTTCGGCCAGCATATGATGTGCCACGGAAACTCGTACCGGCTATTGCGGCAGTTGAAAGGTCTGGAAGACCCAATAGTGGTACTGGAGCCGCACAAGAAACTCCAAATTCTACGAGAACAAATCCGGGAGAGGATTGAAGACAGTAGATGGGTGGGGGAGGAGCGGTACAATCTGCGATCCCATCCTTCTGGCTTCAAGGCAGGCGACGAAATCTACCGACGGAATTTTAGGCAAAGTGAAGCAGGTCGGCACTACACTGCCAAGCTAGACAAGAAGTTCGTGAAGTGTCGAGTCTTACAAGTTTTAAGTCCCACGCGGTACCTCATTGTGGACATGTCCGGAAGGGAGCTGGGAGTCTACCATGCCAAAGACCTACGACGCTGAGAGAAAAAAAGAAAAAAAAACATAGGGCCAAGCAGCGTTTCCTTCAGTCTTCCCATGCCTGGTAGGCATCGTGGACACTGCCCTGTAATGAATCATGCGACGCCGCTGGCGACCACTACTAACACACCTGGCTGCTAGGTGGCTTGTCATTTTACGTTGGTTGCGACGGGCGCACATCCCACGTCAATTTTGTCGTGGGATGTCAAGAGGAATTCACAGCCACATGGCAGCGGAGTGTGCGCGTAGTGGACGTCACCCAAGTGAGTTTACCTTGAGTTGGCCGGTCGCGATTTAAGATTCGCCGGGTGGTTTAAGATAATTGTAAATTGCACGTTGGAAGTTCGGTTATCTACCTCCAACAACTGAGGAGATTGCTTGGTAACTTCTACCTCGCATGACATCGAGAAGGGAGGGAGTTTTTGCTGAAGAAAGTGGCCCATCAACGACCATCAAAGGAATCAGGCTAGCAGGTTAGTGTCAAAATACTAAATATTAAAAGTACAATTACAAATGATACCTCAAAAGATTTTACGGGACGAATTGGATTACTTGGAATGCAACATCAAATACCATCGAATAATTATCATCATTTCAATCAACGCTCGAACTCACCATTCGATGGAACCTTCGTACGGTACAAGTACCGCAGGGGCCATATAATTCTGGACCGCTACGTTATTTATAGAATTTGAGAGTGGCCCCCGACGCGGGCCTACATTTTAGTATGCCTTTTTGATGGATCGCAAATATAATCGCAAATTTAATCGCAACAGAAAGGAAACGAGCATTGTTACACGAAAATGAAAATCATTCACTCAAATGCACAAACGATTATCGTAAAGCAGCCATTACGTTAAAAAGTAGAAATTTGGATGAAATATAAGATATATAAGGAACTTAATTGGAAAAGCTCAATTTATTTTCAAAGATCGTGCATACTCGTATGGTCAGCAACGGCTAGATTGTTTGCGTTATTATTTATCTTTTAATTAGATGTTGTTTCGGATGAACTTTATATATTGTAAAATGATTAACGTAAGCAGCAAACAAGATATTGTATTTCCTCCCAGAAGAGTGTAAAGTTGACCGGAAATATTGAAAATATAAAAAAAAAACGCATGTGTGAATGATCTTATTGCGATTAGCTTTTATTCACTTTGAGAAAATCACAATTCGTTAGCTATTGTATCCATAAAAGTATGAGAAAATTAATCTATGACGGAATTGCTCTTAAAAATGTTGCTTTGCTTCAAGAAATAATTTCTTTCTTTGGTTGATTGGCGCGATTATAAAACTGTGATCTTTTAAGAATGATATATGAAACGGATCAACCGAAGCCACGCCAGAAACAGTAAATAAAAAAAATTGCTGTTGATTTCTCCGATCCCAATTGAATTTTAAAGAGATGTCCACAAAAAAAAAAACAGGATAACGCCACAAAAAAAAATTAGTTGTCGTTCTTATGCTTTTGCCTTTCTTGTAATGCAAACGAAAATGGAAAATTTACTCCGCGCTATTTTTTATTTGGTTTTCATATAAAAACACCTTCCAGTTAATAGAATCTAGTCATTTTTGTTAAATGATCAACAATATATTTGGTTTAGTATCGAATTGAAGCATAAAGTGAGGCATCCCTTTCAAAGACTAAAATCAATATATAAGAATTCATCTCATGGACAATATGATTGCATATTGTTCCATATGATATAAAAAAAATTCCGAATGAATGCCCTTAGAAAACAGAACAATTTCAACTGTTGGATAAGAAAAATTCAAAACGAAATTAAGTGCAAACGTATTCGCTGTGAGTTTCAAATTTTTTTTGTGAGGCAATTGTACATACTTGAAAAGGTTTTAATCCCTGAATAATTTTAATTTTGCATTCCTTTTTAAACTATTTTATCTAATAACGGTGAGAATATAGGGTGGAGTGTCGAACTCAGAGACAGTTATTCGCTGTGAATTGATATTTGCGCCTTCAACCAACCGATAGGAAATCATTTAAGAAGTTGTTTTAAACTAAACAATTTAAACGTGCTTAGTCATGTTTTTAGTTCTATCGTATCTTTTGTAAGTCCTTGATAGTTTGATCTTCAATGAATATGAAACAAATAATTTAAAATATTGGTATCGCGTTTAAAGTTACAGTAGAGATAGAACATTTTAGTTAGTAACTGATATCAAATTGATCAACAATTGAGTTAGCGTAGCATATTTTTCGGTACCGCGTCGGAAATTCGGGAACGCGAAGTAAAAATTAGATTTTTGTTCTTGACGGATTGAATGAAGAAATACGGAGTAACGTAAAGTAGGTTTCCTCTCCGTATGGTTTTGTTTTGTGACGCGTTTGAAAGCGGGCATGTATTGGTGGCTGAAGATTGTAGATGAGCGTAATCCATTCGGAGACCCGCGACCGAAATCCTCTCCGATCTAGCTGGCCGACAAGCAGCCACCGCGTGAATGGATTACGGTGCACGGATTGGTTGACCGGTGGGTACCATCCGTTGGCACTACTCAGACTTAACGTCTAGAACCGATGAGAGGTCGGCTCCTCGTTCGGACTTGGACATTTAAAATCATTACAAATGGCGCCCAACGTGGGGCCAAAAACATCCTAAGGGGATAAAAGATTCGCGTCTTCTGACGAGTTGGTCCTTGACGGAGGATGTAAGGTACTTTGGTACTCGAGCCTCACAAGCAGGAGCAGTGGAGTTGTGTGATACAAACTAGCAGTCGCTTCACGTGAGTTGTAGCTTCCGCTCTCCTTTGTTTAATTTTTTTTTGCGACAGAATCCTTCCGATGTGTTGTCTCAGGTTAACCCCTGTAAGGACCTTCTATTTTCTTGATGGAACTGTCAGCCAGATGGGGTTTCTCCAGTCGGCTTGGACGCTCAAGAAAATAGAAGGCTACCTTGCCTTTATGTCGCGGAAGGATTCTACTTATTTCGTATGCGTGATAGACGAGTGGTATCGGTTCAACGTTCGGTGGCATATGCTGAAGTTGCGAAGCCCGGAATGCTTCCACGCGTCGGGAATTTTGATCGCGTACAAAACTGTTACGGTAGCTCTACCACTTGTCTCGTCGAGTCATTTAACGTAGTTTAGAGACGGTTTTTTGTAATGTATGTGGGTATGGGGTTAATTTTTGTGAATCGACCGAAAGCACCCTTTCTTCGGCAGACTACCACGCACTCTCATTTCCGTTTGGAGGAGTCGACTGCTGGAAAGGAAAGTATAAATTAAATAAATTTTTTTGCCTATTGTACATAAATAGCCCGCCACTATCGGCCACTAAATTATTTTTAAGTTCTTTTTTCATATTAGAGAGTTACTTTTTTTTTCTTTCAGTAAGACTTAGTGCCACCACCCAGATTAAAACAAACATGGCAACGAAGCGGACCGCAGATAAGCGTTGGACCAGATCCAAAACGGTCCAACCAGCTAACTGCGGGATCTGCTTTGAAGACGTAGTGGAGGGCGTACACAGCGTGCGATTGGAGTGCGGACACCTGTTCCATCGTGCCTGTGTGCAATAGCTCCTCCTAACATCCGAGCTTTGCCCACTATGCCGGCGACCCATAGAGCGGACCACGGTAAACTTCCCCCTCGGAACGCCCGTCCCAACGCGCGGAGCAGTGGCGAAAGGGGTCCTAGATGCCGACTGATGCGTCAGTACACCTCCTGCAAAAACGATTGTCAGGTTTAGTTGATACGGGAGCCAGTGTGAATTGCAAATCAGCCGATTTTGCAGGGGAGGTACTGGCAATGCACACGGACCAAATCCACCATTTTATCACCTGGTTAAGCACGGCGGACGGAACTTGTCACTCTGTAGAGGGAAAAATTACGACGGATGTCACCTTTAAAGGAGTAACTAAACCTCTGGAATTTTACATCATACCTCAATTAACCCAGAATCTTTATCTAGGGGTGGGTTTCGTTCGAAAATTTGACTTGGCCCCGGCACTGTTTTCCGGCACGACCCTGGAGTCCGTCACCACTGTTCCAGACCAAACTCAAACCACTCACTTATCACCACATACACTGGATGTGAATCAACAACTGCGACTTGACTCGGCTATATCGGCTTTTCCATCGCATGAGAAGGAAGGTCTCGGGCGGACGGCACTGGTGTTACACACTATAGATGTGGGGGATGCTAAACCCATAAAACAGAGACATTTTGCCATATCTCCGGCGAAGGAAAAGTTGTTATATGTCGAAGTTGATCGAATGCTAGCATTAGGCGTGATCGAAGAATCGCAGAGCGCGTGGGCTTCCCCGGTCACCTTAGTTGTCAAGCCGAACAAGGTCCGGCTATCCTTAGATGCCAGACGCTTGAACGCCGTCACTGTCAAAGACGCATACCCTCTACCGTTGATTGAAGGCATTTTGAGTCGGTTGCCTAAAGCCCACTTCATCACGAGCTTAGACCTCAAGGACGCCTCCTGGCAAATTCCTTTAGACCCTGGCTCAAAGGAGAAAACAGCCTTCACAGTCCCAGGTCGGCCCCTATATCAATTCGTGACCATGCGATTCGGATTGTGCAATGCCCCTCAAACAATGGCGCGCCTTATGGATAAGGTGATACCACCTCAGTTACGGCACCAATTTTTCGTTTACTTGGACGATCTGCTGCTTATAACCGAGACCTTTAACGAACACATCGACCTGCTTCAGCAGGTGGCTCTGCACATCCGGAAGGCAGGGTTAACCATCAACATACAGAAGAGTCAGTTCGTGATGACGGAGGTGAAGTATTTGGGTCACATCATTGGGCATGGCAATATCAAGACCGATCCGGACAAGACTCAAGCGATTGAAGTTTTCCCATTACCCAAGACCACCAAGCAATTACGCCGATTCCTAGGCTTATGCGGATGGTACCAGCGTTTCGTGCGTGACTATGCCACCATTACCACTCCTTTGACCGACATGCTGCGTAAGGGACGTAAGTTCGTCTGGGAAGAGCCCAGCTTGCGAGCCTTTGAAGAGCTAAAGAAGAGTCTGACAACAGCCCCCGTACTGCACAGCCCCCGTACTGCACAGCCCGGACTTTGACAAACCGTTCTCAATCCATTGTGACGCGAGTCAACATGGGGTGGGAGCAGTCTTAGTCCAGGTTGCACAAGACGGCGAGGAGAGACCTATAGCCTTCATGTCCCACAAGCTGAACCAGGCCCAGCGGAAGTACACGGTCTCGGAGCAGGAATGCCTGGCGGCTGTGCTGGCAGTAAAACGTTTTCGAGCATATGTAGAAGGACATCCCTTTGAAATCGTCACTGATCATGCGTCACTGAAATGGCTGATGAGCCAAACGGATCTCCACGGCCGCTTGGCCAGATGGGCTTTGAAATTACAGGCGTTTGACTTCACGATAAGACACCGCAAGGGAAGTCAGCACGTGGTACTGGACACACTATCAAGGATGTTCGCCCCTGAAGGAGCCGAGTTGGTCCAGGAGGATGACAGCCCCCCATGGATCGACTTGGACCATCCCGCCTTCAAGTCAGCATGTTATATCCAGCTGATGAATACGATTCAGGACCAGTTGCCACAGCTGCCAGAACTACGGGTGACGGAAGGATTTATATACAAGCGGATGAGACACGCCTCCGGAGACCCCATTCAAGAAGAGGAACAATGGAAATTATGGGTGCCCGAAGAACTGACCTGCGAATTGATTAAGCGGGCTCATGACCAACCATTGAGTGCACATGGCGGTTATGGTCGTACGCTTCGGCGACTGAAGACTTTCTTTTGGCCTAAGATGGCGCAGCAAGTGAAAAAGTACGTAGCCGCTTGTGAGCTGTGCAAATGCACTAAAGCGCCCAAATCGGTTCTTCGGCCCCCGATGGGAAAATTCGAACTATCGGAGCGGGTGTTCCAGCGCCTGTATATAGATCTCATCGGTCCGTACCCCCGCTCGACTTCGGGATACACGGAAGCTGTCGTGGTCCTGGACCACTTGTCCAAATTTCCGATTGTGGAACCTCTTCGAAACCTGCACATCAGCCCCATAGTCAGTTTTCTGGAAAATCGCGTTTTCCATATATTTGGAGTACCGGAGAAGCTGGTCTCCGACAACGGAGTTCAGTTCACCTCGTCTAGATTTCGGGAATTAATGGAAAAGTATGGCATTACGCATCAGCGGACTGCCGTTTATTCTCCGCAAGCCAATGCGTCCGAGCGGTTGAACTGCACCCTCATAGCCGCCATTCGGGCCTACGTCCATCCGGATCAGAAGGGTTGGGACCGCAGGATTTCCGCCATCACCTGTGCCCTGCGTTCGTCTTATCACTCCACCACAGGCATCTCCCCATACTTTGCCGTGTTCGGCCAGCATATGATGTGCCACGGAAACTCGTACCGGCTATTGCGGCAGTTGAAAGGTCTGGAAGACCCAATAGTGGTACTGGAGCCGCACAAGAAACTCCAAATTCTACGAGAACAAATCCGGGAGAGGATTGAAGACAGTAGATGGGTGGGGGAGGAGCGGTACGATCTGCGATCCCATCCTTCTGGCTTCAAGGCAGGCGACGAAATCTACCGACGGAATTTTAGGCAAAGTGAAGCAGGTCGGCACTACACTGCCAAGCTAGACAAGAAGTTCGTGAAGTGTCGAGTCTTACAAGTTTTAAGTCCCACGCGGTACCTCATTGTGGACATGTCCGGAAGGGAGCTGGGAGTCTACCATGCCAAAGACCTACGACGCTGAGAGAAAAAAAGAAAAAAAAACATAGGGCCAAGCAGCGTTTCCTTCAGTCTTCCCATGCCTGGTAGGCATCGTGGACACTGCCCCGTAGTGAATCATGCGACGCCGCTGGCGACCACTACTAGCACACCTGGCTGCTAGGTGGCTTGTCATTTCACGTTGGTTGCGACGAGCGCACATCCCACGTCAATTATGTCGTGGGATGTCAAGAGGATTTGACAGCTACATGAGAGTGAAGTGTGCACGTAGTGGCCGCCACCCATGAAGAAGTCCCGGAGTGTGCCGACAGTTCCACAAAGGTTAAGTCGGTCAAATTCAACTCAACCAAATGATGTTGAATATTGGCAATTCGAATGAGTATACCGACGTCATACATTATAATACACTTCCCATTTATTACCCGAACCCAGTGTACAACTTCAATGTGGGTGAGAATATTCGTGGGCAGGCTAATCCAGACAGAACACCGAGCGCCGCTTCTAACACGGTATATGCAGCCAAAACGGTGCCAAAAAGCATCAAAAGGTTTAAAAATAACAGGAAGAAGAACTTTCCTACAAAATGGTCATCACAGATATCCATCGACTATTCAAAAGTAGTAGTAAATTTATCAGAAATTGGAATTGGTAAGTCTACGAATGCAAAGTTTGTTTTTCCGCTTCGAATTAAAACAACGTTTTAGTAATAGTTAAACTAATTGCAGATATCATCAATCAATCTATGCAGTATATAAATCCATGCAGAGAACGTGAAGTAGATCTACGAGGATACAAAACACCGCAAATAGAAAATTTGGGAGCTACACTGGACCAATTCGATACTATAGACTTCTCTGATAATGATCTACGCAAACGTGATGGATGTCCGTATTTGCCTAGATTCAAGTGCCTGCTATTAAACAACAACCGGATAATACGAATGGACGATTACTTGCATGAATCTATCCCCAATTTGGAGTCAGTAGTTCTTACTGGTAGCAATATTCAAGAGTTGGGCGATTTGGAACCACTCACGCACCTCAAAAAGCTGGAAACATTGTGCTTGCTTGTAAACCCCGTATCTACAAAGCCATATTACAGTGAGTATGTTGCATATAAGTTAAATCCGATCCAATCTGAAGGACTTATGAAGTAAACTTGCCACTAATGTAAAGAACGATAACATGTCGGAAGTCCCGCGGAAGAGTTTCTTTAGTTGATATCGGGAAAAACATGAATTTATTACTTTTTATGGAATTGTTTGCAGCTACGTATAAATGAGTTACATATTTTGAATAATAATTTTTCTGAAAAATTATTAGAGAAGAAAAATGTTAGAAGAAGGTGGTTTCGACGTGTGCACTAATTCTCCTCAGGCCATCACTCTTAGATACACACCGGTGATGGCGACCACCATGCTCAGAGGTGAGGGAGTTAATTTTTAATTTTTCTACTTATGCAAACTCAATATGTTTTTGTATCTGCAAGTTATATTCAAAGTAAATTTCTCTTGTAAGTACTTGTATTAGCTAAGCTTTTTAATTGGATCATTTCACCCTTTTTACATCAACTTAATGTAAATCTATACGACAAATTTGCTCTACATTTGAAGCTTATCTAACGTCGCGCGGATATCGATCACGCTTTCGGATGGCTCCGATAGCTTTTTAAATTACTTTTTATGGAATTGTTTGCAGCTACGTATAAATGAGTTGCATATTTTGAATAATAATTTTTCTGAAAAATTATTAGAGAAGAAAAATGTTAGAAGAAGGTGGTTTGATCGATATCCGCGCGACGTTAGATAAGCTTCAAATGTAGAGCAAATTTGTCGTATAGATTTACATTAAGTTGATGTAAAAAGGGTGAAATGATCCAATTAAAAAAAAAAGTTTAGCTAATACAAGTACTTACAAGAGAAATTTACCTTGAATATAACTTGCAGATACAAAAACATATTGAGTTTGCATAAGTAGAAAAATTAAAAATCAACTCCCTCACCTCTGAGCATGGTGGTCGCCATCACCGGTGTGTATCTAAGAGTGATAGCCTGAGGAGAATTAGTGCACACGTCGAAACCACTTTCTTCTAACATTTTTCTTCTCTAATAATTTTTCAGAAAAATTATTATTCAAAATATGCAACTCATTTATACGTAGTTGCAAACAATTCCATAAAAAGTAATTTAAAAAGCTATCGGAGCCATCCGAAAGAGTGATCGATATCCGCGCGACGTTAGATAAGCTTCAAATGTAGAGCAAGTTTGTCGTATAGATTTACATTAAGTTGATGTAAAAAGGGTGAAATGATCCAATTAAAAAAAAAAAATGAATTTATTGTTGCGTTTTCAACGAAATTCGAGCTCTTCCATAATCCTAGGTATATACATGTCATGTATGAAAATATGATCAACATAGACGGTGCAAGTGAAACATCTTGATCGAAAGAAAAATGTTTACGATGATATCCATAGTGTGTGTAGAAGTGATATATTCCGTGGAACGTACAAACGGGGTAAAGTAACAATGAGAACAGTTTCAATTTAGTAATCAAGGACATCCGGTTTATATTATTAGTGCCGCAATTTTTTAATAAAACTTTTATAACCGTCAAATTATATTTAATATCATGCAATTACTATTCAATAAAACATAAGCAAATTACATTAATGAGAAAAATGGTGGTGCGAGTGATGACCAAAGAAAAAAAACAAGGTATCATGTATTAAGAGGAGTAGAGATTTACTTAAATTCCCGGTCCAACGATATTCAGTAAGGACTATTCCATTTTTTTTTATTTTATATGTATGAAATATTGGATGATCTTGCCTACTTACTTTTAAGATCTGAATTAGCACGATAATTTTACCCAAATGAAATATTATTTATACTTACGGTGAAAGAAAGAAAATATCTTTGTATTTGTAAATTTTTCCAATTAAGAGGCGAAATTGAATTTAATTAAATTCTAAGATATTGCTAGGGAAGTCAATTAAATTTGAATCAATTTGGAAGCTTTTCGAGATTGAAAATGATGCGCATAAATTAATATTACCTTTTTTATTAATATATCAAAGAAAAAGAAAGGAATGAAGAGAAAGACAAAACACACCAATAACATAATTATATAAAGCTGTAGTAGATTTACACTATGGAAATACGGGCATTAATATATAATCATCCATTGATATGTGAATTAATAACTGGTAAATTTTTAGAAATTTTAATGAAATTAAGAATTTATGACGGTCATATTTGTAATGTTGAAGCTTAATAATAAATAACTCATAATACAAATAATAATACAAAATAATTTGAACACTATAATATCTAACAAATAATACTGAGAAATAATACGAACAATCATAATAAATAACCAATAATAATAAGATCTAATACTAAGCATGTTAATGAATACCAAATAATACAAACAATAATAAGGCATAATAGATATCATAATAATAAATAGCAACCAATGATACCAATAACAATAATTGAGATATTGATGAAAGTCAAATTCAGTATTTTTTTGCGAGTCTTTTTTCTTCTCTTCATACTCCAAACTAAGTACAATAGTGTGTAAACAAACTACCGAGGAAAATTTGTAACCTTTAAAATTGAGAAATTAAACAAAACTATTGAAAATAATTTTTGGGCCGCCACTTAGGTGCAAGAAAGTTAACACTTGTTAACTTTGATTCTTCCAGCTTTTTCTAATTGAAAACTTCCAGTCAATGGCCCATTAAAATTTCCAAATTCGGTCACCTTTGTATAATTTTCAAAAGGAAAGTGTCCTTACGCGAAAATTACCTTCAAAGTAATTTTTAAAAGAGAAATTGAAGGTTTATATCGGAGGTATATGAACTTACATGAAATGATTTCCTACATTTCTTGCAGTGAACGAGGCGGTTCAATGAACTTAGTTGCTAAATATTACAATCCCTTAAGAATTAACAAAACGTTTTATATTATATCCCTAAAACATTGATAATTATACCCTTTTATTGTTTACATGAGGTTGTAAATAATTTTTGTTAGAAACCAGTAAGGAATTTGTTCGATTAACTATAAATTGAACAGGTCACAAATTTAGTATTGAGATGCGAGAAATAAAAAGAATAATATGAATTGCTAATTTTAAAACACGACTTTCCTTTCCAGTTGTTCTTCCTTTCAGCGGGAAATAGAGTGCAGGGTAGGTATGCCGTCGCGAGGGTAGGGTTTGAGAAAATCCGCTGAGGTCGGTTTCGCGTCGCGCGCGGTACGCGGTACCTTTGTTGTTTTGCCCTTTCATTAGCGTAGCTTTCGTCGGGTTGAGTTAGCGTAGCATATTTTTCGGTACCGCGTCGGAAAATCGGGAACGCGAAGTAAAAATTAGATTTTTGTCCTCGACTGATTAAATGAAGAAATACGGAGTAACGTAAAGTATGTTTCCTATCCGTATGGTTTTGTTTTGGTGACGCGTTTGAAAACGGACATTTATTGGTGGTTGAAAATTGTAGATGAGCGTAATCCATTTGGAGACCCGCGACCGAAATCCTATCCGATCTAGCTGGCCGACAAGCAGCCACCGCGTGAATGGATTACGGTGCACGGATTGGTTGACCGGTGGGTACCATCCGTTGGCACTACTCAGACTTAACGTCTAGAACCGATGAGAGGTCGGTTCCTCGTTCGGACTTAGACATTTAAAATCATTACAGTCTCAAATCACATTTCAATTTTTGCCTAAAAACACGAATCATTATTTTTTTTGTAACGAGAAACGTCGAAACAAAATTCAGAAAATGTTCACATTTTGATGAATCGTGAAAAATAACGATTTCGTACGCAATGTGAACAACCAACTGTCATGACGTATCGTTATCGTGTTTTTTGACGAATCGTCAATGACGTAGATCTAGATATCCTGTGTAAACAAGGCATTAAATTAACTTAAGTTTTAACTTCCTTGCTTTTTTTCCTTCTCCGCCTCTTGAGATCTTGCTGCTTCACAACAAACATTTGGCCAATTTATTATTTCCACTGTCAATCTCATAATATTGCCATATGGGCGATTTTTTATTAACTGATGTCATTTTTTGACAAACAAACAATTGAAAAAGAACTAACGAACGAACTTTTCTACAAAATCGTAGGTGATGATTGATTTAATTTTTTTTTTTATTCTTCTGACAAAGCGTGCCGTGACGTGATTTACGACAGGTCGCGACGCGTCTTGTCGTATTATTATTTCTTTACGCGCTCGACAATCATGTACTTACTTTGTGCCGAACATACGGCGGCCGAATATTCGGCGCTTTGGCCGACAGCGTTGCAGAATATTCGGTATTCGGTATTCGACCAAATCACTATTCGTGGCAACTCTAGTTCTTATTGTAGATTTGTTGCTGGCAATCTAAGCAAAAAGCAAGTTCCCGAAACCACCCAGACAGCCTCTAACGCATATCTCACCCTCGAAAATTTTCAAATGTCTTAAGAAATTTCCAAACTAAAGTCAGGGTTATTAATCGCTATTTTATTGCTGAGTGATCAATGTTGCACATTCGAATAAGGTTATATTTCAAATATAAAAATGTGCAAAATAAATCTTTTGTTGATATTTGAGATAATTACGGGTACTGTTATTAATAATTTCATCTACCACTGAATCTAGTTTATTGGAAAGCTGAGATATAACTTAATTAAGACAGGTAGAGATTTCTATTTTAAGCCCGGATACAGTCTTTTACCGTAAGTAACCTTAACTTGGCTTCAGAACAACCGATTTATCGATGACTCAAATTTACGGTCTTCGTCTAAAATATCCTGTATTGTAGACCTATAAGCATTGATCCTATGTCGTGATATGGTCATATTTTATAATCATTCTTTTAAAACCAACTTCAACTATTCTCATTCTTGATCAGATCTTTTTAAAACATCATGGGCTCCTCAGAAAAGTAAAAGGAGTTGTGTAAAATTTTGTAATAATTCATGCAAACGTATGATTTCTTTTATTTAGAAAATATATGTGTATGGATGATGGGGATACCACAACTTTGAGCTCACTTTCCATTCGAAATTTTTTTTCACATCCCATAAAAATAAATTCATACAATGTTGAAATTACAAGGCCATACTATTATGTATGTGTAATGTCGGATCTCTTCAGGCATATTGTTTTGTGTTAAAGATCTGGCTGATTAATGTTCACGCCCCGACCGAAGAAAAGGACGAAGAAACGAAGGAAACGTTTTACGAACACCTAGAAAGACTGGTCGACTCATTGCCCACAAACGACACAAAAGTAGTGAGTGATTTTAACGCGAAGGTTGGCAATGAGCTATCTCATCGGGGAACGACTGGAGGATATAGCCTCCACGATGAAACAAATGACAACGGCTAGCGCCTGATTGACTGTGCATGTAGCAGTGATCTAGTCATACGTTCGACTTGCTTCCCACATCGACGCATTCATAAAATGACCTGGGTATCACGGGATGGCAATACACAAAACCAGATCGATCATGTGCTGACCCAACAACGTTGGGCCTCAAGCATACTTGACGTACGTACATACCGAGGAGCCAATTGTAACTCAGATCATTACTTGATCAAATCAACCTATGGAGGTCGTATGTCAAAGGCATATTCAGCGAAGACCAGCCCGGTACAAAAATTTGACATCGAAAGGCTCCAAACTGCGTCTGTGGCCAAATATTTCACGAAGGCCCTCGACAACCAGCTGGCTCCCATCTTATTAGACGCATCGTTAAAGACGAGCAACGAGCTCTGGATGGAACTGAAAGCGGCTATCAGGACCGTGGCAGAACAGACGATCGGACATCAAGCCCGGCGCAAGAGGAATGATTGGGTTACTGATGAGTGCCAGAATGCGTTGGATGAAAAGAATCAGGCGTAGGTAGGAAAATCAGGATGAAGAGAGAACACTATGAAAATCTCAGAAGAGTAGCGAATAAGATAATTAGGACAAGAAAAGAAAATACTATGACGACCAATTCAGAAGTACAGATGTAAGTTTAGCGAACAACAACACAAGACAAGCATACAAAGTAGTGAAAAGCGCTGAAACGTGGTTATCAGCCCAAAACCACGATCTGTCGTGATGATATCGGCAATATAATCGCTGATGAAACCAAGATTAAGGAAAGATGGGGATCATATTTCAAGAACCTCCTTAATCCTCCACACAGCTCCAGAACATCGGAGCCTATAGATGTCTCCGGAGAGCTTCATTGGCCACACCAACTCTGGAGAAGTTTGTTCCGACATCAAAGCCCAAAAGAATAATAAAGCGCCGGGCATTGATTAGAGTCCAGTGGAGCTCATCAAATATAGTGTTAGTAGTGTTGATCAAGCTATTCACAAAGCCATCCAATACATTTGGCAATAAGAACATATGCCAATCAATTACATTCCCTATCCACAAAAAAGGTGACAAGCTACAGTGCGAAAATTATAGAGGCATATCACTACTTTGTACGGCGTACAAAATATTTTCAAAAATTTTAGAAAATAAAATCGTATCATGCGCCTACAGTACTATTGGGGAGTATCAAGGTGGTTTTAGGGTAGGTAGATCAACAACAATTATTCGATTTAACGTAGAGCGCGAAATGTTTTATTATTTTTGTAAAAAGTTTTGACGATAATAAAACGTTTGGCTGATGTGTATGACGCCATGGTTAGAATTGTAAAAGACCAAACTGTCATAATCTGTCAATATATGGACCTGAAGTTGGTGATAAATAAGTTTTAAGGCCCATTCACATGTGTACACTTGTTATGAATCACCCTTTATGTATGTGTAGTATCGGATCTCTTCAGGCATATTATGTGTTGAAAAGACTCTTCAGGAATCATTTAAAATGTTGATCCTGTAGTAATCGAGCAGTTAAAGGGTTAACGAAAAACTCAAACATAAAATGTCCCAGATCAATTGAAACGATCGAACCGGTACGATTGCGGATTGAATTGGAACAACTTCCGATTGAACCAGAACAATTCGCGATCGAACTGGTACGATTTGAGATTGATCTGGTACGTTGAAATACTTTTGACAGGGCAGTTGTCATTGAATGAAGAAGGAGACTTGGGAGGTGATCCCACTTCCCATCCAACCTTCAGAGTGTGCAGTGGGTGTAGTGAGTGGTTGCAAGGAAAAGTCTAACCTAAAAATTCTTAAAATCACATTTTCAAGTAAAACAAAATCCTTTCATATGTGCAAGTATAAATAAAGTCTAATAGGGTTGGTTAATCCCCCTAACAATTAAATTTTTTTTAGCACAGTGAGATATTATTACTCAGTTAAAGAAAAGTCAATCTAAATCAAAACCAGTTCCCTAGAGTTTGCAAGTCACAGTCGAAGGGCAGGCTCACTTAGACAATCGTTTAACCAAAGGTACATATACATCATCGGCACCAGCAAAGAGTTCTGCAATTACTCGATCTCAACCGGTATCTGGTCAACAAGTGCAAAATGTAACAGAACGAAAACCAACCGGGCCTACTCGTCGATATAGGTTTGGGTACGGTTAAGGCGGGATCGGGTTCAGAATTTACCAAGCAAGTGAGTGATTATCGAGTTCACGTGCAAAAATGGAAGCATTCCAACAACAAGTGGAGCGTTGAGTAAAGTTACATGTTGGAGTCTGAGTACATCCGAGAAAATGTGGGAAACTTTAATTGGTTCCTTCGTTGTAAATTTTAGTGTGTACACAAAAATGTGCTGCTGGGCAGCCAAGATGGAACAATAAGATTTTTAAGTATAAAAACCGGAATAAGTGCTTTACCGATACTTCACTTAGCCACAGCCGCTACACAATGTGCTTTTTGCCCGGTAGGACACTTAGGTGGAGTTATATCTGAATGTGGACAACTTCGCGTTTGGAACATTGATCAATAAACAATATTTATCTCATCGTCATGTGCCGATATACTTAAAACAGGACAAGTTGTTCAATTCAATTTAACAGAATATAGAGTGCCGTTTGGTTGTTCTCAAACGGAAGCTCATATTCGTATTCAAAGAAAAGAGTGCATCCGTGAATCTTACAACATTCTAAATGGACAATTTGCGGAAGCATGTCAACCCGCTACAGAACGTATGATATCTGAAATGGACATTACCGACTGCCTGAGACGAGAGATAGACTAGAGCTATTGAAAAAGCATAGCATTACAAACTTTCAGGCTGCGGATACAGGAGTGAAAAATTGTATATTTATCAAAACCACATTTGAAGAGCCGATTGTGATTGGAGTGAGCTTATTAAAAGGATTTATCAAGAAAATTCTCCTGCCCCTAGATACGTACTCAGGTTTATACAGTACCAATCGTTTGCCGCGCTAACGTTGTGGACATAGTTTTTGCTTGCAGTTCTTTAATCGATCAATATTTTGTTTCTAGTGTTGGAAGCTTTTCAATTGTTATCAACAAGCGATTCAACAATAAAGTTGATCGAGACTGCCTATAAGGTAGATTTGAAAAATCCGGATTTGTGTATTATAGTAGAAGTGATAAAAGGAATTTGTTGCCTCAGTGTTTTACCAGACTACTACAAGTATAAGAAGTACAATTTGATGGAAGTAATAGCTTCTAAAATAGATGTTACAGAATCGAAATTTCAGGACCATCTGCATCGTCGTCGAGCGCTCGGAAGACCATGCGGGTGAGTACCCTTTTATTGCATCATATAAATTAAAACAATAGCAAAGGTTTTTATATGCATATGAAATAAAAAAAACACTAGTTGTGGTAGCTAGTATTGTTGATATATTATGTTCATTTAAACTATCATATTATTTAAATAGAAAAAAAAAACTTAGAGAAAGTATATTTAAAACATATTATTTACATTGAATGTACGAGTATGTGTCAACAAAACCGATTAATTTTTATTTTAGAGAAATTTACACTAGGATGCAAGCAAAAAAAAAAAAAAAATAAAGGAAATAGCGAATGTAAAAATAGAAATTGTGAAAAATGACCAGCTCATGTCCCAATAGTGATTCATACCACTTAAATTTTCCAACATTTCTAGATTACTGTGCATTTGAATTTGCCGGCTTTTATACATTAGTCATGATGTTGTTTGATACTGTTCAAAGCATTTTCAGTTTGAATTCCATATGTTGTGAATGTAGCTAGTTCGGTCAGTCCGCCAAAGCTCGTCGGGTAATGTTCAATACTATAGAAGACCACAGATAAAATATTTTTATAGATTAGCATATGCTAGAAAATTACAAACCTCGTTGGATTATATGTACTTTACGTAAAGATATTTATGTGCTTTAGTTTATATGCAAGCATATCCATTTACTTATGCTGCTCATTCACCTTTTTCCTATTTAAAGAAATTCGGACACAATGCACAATACGTCGCGGTTAACAGACATAGAGATGAGTGTACATATGCATATGAGAGAACTGATTTTCTAGATATTTTTATTATACACGAAGAGTTTGATAAAAGTGTACGTTACGGACAAATATAATATTAAAGCGAAAGAAATTTTCATATTATTATCACGCCAAAATTAACTAGCTAAATCGCTAATCAAACAATATGCTATGTCCTCACGAAACTAGAAAACGATATCCCCTAATAATTGTTTACATACTGATAGTATCAGTCCGCTTTTAAACGAACTAAATAAAAAATCCATTACAACTCATATTTTCTGCTTCAAATTATCTTTTATGAATGATTGATCTTCTTGCTGATTTTGCAATTTTTGGTTTGAGGTTTTTGTTTTTTTTTTTGATTCAACACCAGTTACTGTACGTCTTGTGTTATTTCTCTAAGCAATAAGTGGAAACATTGTCATTATTCGTATTATTTCCAAAGAAAAAAAAACACATCAGGCTCTTGCTTTAAAATAGGAAAACAAAGAAAAAACAAAATTTATTTATAATTCTAATAAATTTAATGCAATCAAGAAAATTGCAAAGGCGATGATAAATTATATCGAAAAAAAAACTAAATGAATTGTTATGTATTTATTGCACGTTTACATCGTTAGTTCTTGCATACAGAGTGCTTAACTTGTGAATAAATAGATCTGTATGCTTCATAATTATGATGTTTATGTTTAAATATATTTTGCGAAAGAATAAAATGAATAATCTAATGAAGTGCTAATTTTCCCACAAAATCGGTCTTTCCTTTCCCCCGACTCTAACCGGGTATAGGACCCGGTACGGTGGCAGGCTTCCACCTCAAGACATGAGCCAGCCGCCGGGTACTTAAACAATACTTCTCGTTTCAGGTGATATCGCGGGTTGAGTGGCCCAAGCAGAGTGCCTCTTTATGGCATAGAGTTATGCAATCAAATTGTATAATTCTATGGCATAAATTGGTCACCGGGGTAATCCCCTTCTGATGGGAAAGTTCATGCAATTCAAGTTGTATGAGTTTTCCACTCAGAAGAGGAATACCTGGCCACTGCAACAAAATATATATGGAATTATTCCAGTTGGGTGGGTGCGAAGGGGCTCCACTATCACCCGTTTGCCCCTCTTTCATTTGTAGGCCATGAACTTCGTCGGGTAATGACGAGGTTACCCCAAGTCCGCCTTTCTTTTCAGGTTCCACTTGTTCTCGTAACAAGTTCTATCTCCCTCTGTGTAGTTATCTACAATTTTTGCGACTTCGGTCGCCTCTTGATCTGCAATCCAATTCGTGAGTGCGAAATTTTTTGTTGTGGGTCCTCGTGCTGGGGAAATGAACCCCACGACACCGCAATGCTAGCCTGCCAGCGCATTCACGCGTCTCCAGACGAGGGCATTCTCGGCAGATACCGACACCTTCTTCTGCCGCGGCAGCAGACCATCGCTGCAGTCCTTCACGGACATTTTTGAACATTTAATGCACTACAATCCTTATTAAAATCATTAACATATTTCAATTTCTAGTTTAATAATATGGTTACACGTTTTGCGGATGTGGTAACCTTCCTTTTTTCCACGGCATTTTATTCTTCATTATCATTTGACATCAGGAACAATTGTCATAGAAACATACACTGATTACAGCAAGCCTCAAACATTGGTGGGACCCGGATCAAATACACGCTCATAAAATTATTTGTACATGTAACAAAATGTTTCAATTCCAAATTTAATATATTTAAACTTATAATTTAACATAATTATATTTCAATTTCAAATTCAACCCAACATTTCTTTGTAAATCCTCTAGTTTTGTGGCTTGTCTATCCATCTATCCATCTGCCTGTTCTTCCGGGCGTTACTGCAAGTTTTCTCAGAAACTGCAATAACTTGAATCATACAATTGTCAGACAAGTCAAACGTGTTGACTTCTTTAAAGCTTAAGTTTAAAAAAAACTGTATAAGGTATTTAAGAGTCAATAAGGCCTTGGAGAAATCTTTTCAAAAAAATTCTTTAATTTGTACTTTTGCTTCAAGAGGTGCAGGGGAAGGAGAAATGAGTAAAAAATGCCCCCCTCTCTGCGCGATTCAACATTTGTCATCCAAAAATTCTGAAAAAACAATCACAAGCAGGAAATACGTCAGAAGTCAACATTTGATCTTTTTTATGAATAATAAAACAGTTTATCAATTATAACTTTCCTCTTCCATTTTTGAATATATATATCATCTTTTAATTTTTTGGTCTTATAAAGCATGTCATCTGCTGCTGTACATCCTGTGTTTCCCCTTCGGGCATATGTTTATTCTGGGGTGGAGTAATCAGATTGAGTTCTAAATAGAATTTCAGCTATAATTACCCGTGGTTTTATTCAGTATGCAAGAATATTCTTACAACTTTAGACAACCTCCAGAGGGTGAGATACGCGCTAGTGGTTTATAGGGTGGTTTCTCGGAGAAGAGAGATAACATTTTTTGATGCGTCTCCGGAGAGCTTCCATTGGCTACACCAACTCTGGATGAAGTTTGTTCCGACATCAAAGCCCAAAAGAATAATAAAGCGCCGGGCATTGATTAGAGTCCAGTGGAGCTCATCAAATATGGTGGCAGTAGTGTTCATCAAGCTATTCACAAAGTCATCCAGTACATTTGGCAACAAGAACATATGCCGAAAGAGTGGAGCCAATCAATTACATTCCCTATCCACAAAAAAGGTGACAAGCTACAGTGCGAAAATTATAGAGGCATATCACTACTTTGTACGGCGTACAAAATATTTTCAAAAATCTTAGAAAATAAAATCGTATCATGTGCCAACAGTATTATTGGGGAGTATCAAGGTGGTTTTAGGGCAGGTAGATCAACAACAATTATTCGATTTCACGTAGATTTATTATTTTTGTAAAAAGTTTTGACAATAATAAAACGTTTGGCTGATGTGTATGACGCCATGGTTAGAATTGTAAAAGACCAAATTGTTATAATCTGTCAATATATAGACCTGAAGTTGATGATAAATAAGATTTGAGGCCCATTCACATATGTACACTTGTTATGAAGCACCCTTTATGTATTTGTAGTATCGGATCTCTTCAGGCATATTATGTGTTGAAAAGACTCTTCAGGAATCATTTGAAATTTTGATCCTTATTAAAATCATTAACATATTTCAATTTCTAATTTAATAATATGGTTTCACGTTTTGCAGATGTGGTAACCTTCCTTTTTTTCACGGCATTTTATTCTTCATTATCATTTGACATCAGGAACAATTGTCATAGAAACATACACTGATTACAGCAAGCCTCAAACATTGGCCGGAGATAAAATTTTTTGATGTGCAATAAAATATGCATCTAGAATGAACACTCCCTAATAAAGTGGATGATGTAGCGAAATATGATGGAGAGATGAGATAAGCCGCAGGGGTTGAAGAGATAGTTTCAGGAACTTAACATAATTTTTGCTTACATCGCCAGGAATAAATGAGCAATAGAATCTACCCGGTCGATAAAGTCTCCATGTTCATCGGTTCTGAGATACGGGAGTGGCTCATGTAGCTTAAGTTTTAAGCCAAATTACCCGCATTTCTGAAAGAAGGGGTGAAGCAGTCAGATCGAGCTCTGCGGAAAAGTTCAGCAATAACTTCCCCTGATTTTATTCAACGTGTAAAAATATTTTTACAACATTTGACAGTTTCTCGTGGGTGAAATAGGCACAAGGTGTTGATGGGGTTTTTCCGGAGAAGGGTTGGAGCAATAACATTTTTTCATGCGTGGTAAATTAGCAATTAATCAGCAATGAAATATTCACCTATAATGAATGCTCCCTAAGAAAGTGAATAATGTAGCTTAATATGTTGGAGGGGTAAGATACGCTGTAGGGGTTGAAGAGGTGGGTTTGGGAACTTGTTTACACCGCCAGCAATAAATTAGCAATATAATTTGCCACCTCAAAAATGTCCCTATCTGCATTGGTTCTTGAAATACGGAGGTGGCTGATGTAGCTTAAGTCTTAAGCCACATTACCCGCTTTTCCGGGGGAAATGTTTCGAAACCTGCAGATAGGCCTCGGAATGGATCGGGCTCTCGGCAACGACCTCGCAAACGAAAAAAGGACTATGACGTTGGATCCTAGAATCTCAGATCACACAATTACCTCGGCGGTGTTAAGGACCTTTTACAATAGGTCAGTCAATATCAATTAAAGATACTGGTAGTCCGAAAAACGAATTGGACTGGAAACGACATTCAAGACATAAGATCGCGCGCAATATTCAAAAGCGGGAAGCCTACTGGAAAACGAAAATTCGGAGTGGCCTTCATTGTGGATAGGGAGTTCAAATCGCACGTTATTGATTTTAAGGCAGTCAATGAACGGTTTTGTCTGATCCGTATAAAAGCGAAATTCTTCAAAATCTGGCTGATTAAATCGCCAACCGAATAGAAGGACGAAGAAACGAAGGAAACGTTTTACGATCACCTGGAAAGACTGGTCGACACATTGCCCACAAACGACACAAAAATAATTCTGAGTGATTTCAATGCTAAGGTTGGCAATGAGCTATCTCATCGGGGAACGACTGGAGGATATAGCCTCCACGATGAAACAAATGACAACGGCTAGCGCCTGATTGACTGTGCCTGTAGCAGTGATCTAGTCATACGTTCGACTTGCTTCCCACATCGACGCATTCATAAAATGACCTGGGTATCACGGGATGGCAATACACAAAACCAGATCGATCATGTGCTGACCCAACAACGTTGGGCCTCAAGCATACTTGACGTACGTACATACCGAGGAGCCAATTGTAACTCAGATCATTACTTGATCAAATTAACCTATCGAGTTCGTATGTCAAAGGCATATTCAGCGAAGACCAGCCCGGTACAAAAATTTGACATCGAAAGGCTCCAAACTGCGTCTGTGGCCAAATATTTCACGAAGGCTCTCGACAACCAGCTGGCTCCCATCTTATTAGACGCATCGTTAAAGGCGAGCAACGAGCTCTGGATGGAACTGAAAGCGGCTATCAGGACCGTGGCAGAACAGACGATCGGACATCAAGCCCGGCGCAAGAGGAATGATTGGGTTACTGATGAGTGCCAGAATGCATTGGATGAAAAGAATCAGGCGTATGAAGAATATGTAGGTAGGAAAATCAGGATGAAGAGAGAACACTATGAAAATCTCAGAAGAGTAGCGAATAAGATAATTAGGACAAGAAAAGAAAATACTATGACGACCAATTCAGAAGTACAGATGTAAGTTTAGCGAACAACAACACAAGACAAACATACAAAGTAGTGAAAAGCCTGAAACGTGGTTATCAGCCCAAAACCACGATCTGTCGTGATGATATCGGCAATATAATCGCTGATGAAACCAAGATTAAGGAAAGATGGGGATAATATTTCAAGAACCTCCTTAATCCTCCACACAGCTCCAGAACATCGGAGCCTATAGATGTCTCCGGAGAGTTTCATTGGCCACACCAACTCTGGATGAAGTTTGTTCCGACATCAAAGCCCAAAAGAATAATAAAGCGCCGGGCATTGATTAGAGTCCAGTGGAGCTCATCACATATAGTGTTAGTAGTGTTGATCAAGCTATTCACAAAGCCATCCAGTACATTTGGCAATAAGAACATATGCCGAAAGAGTGGAGCCAATCAATTACATTCCCTATCCACAAAAAAGGTGACAAGCTACAGTGCGAAAATTATAGAGGCATTTCACTACTTTGTACGGCGTACAAAATATTTTCAAAAATCTTAGAAAATAAAATCGTATCATGTGCCAACAGTATTATTGGGGAGTATCAAGGTGGTTTTAGGGCAGGTAGATCAATAACTGACCAATTTTTCACAGTCAAGCAGGTACTTAAAAAATGCAGGGAGTTCAACATAGACGTACACCAAATTTTCGTTGACTTCAAGCAAACATACGGCAGTATTGATCGTAACATACTGTATCAAATAATGCTTTGCTATGGCATCCCAGCCAAATTAGTCCGTCTTACCAAAATGACAATGACGTCGACAACCTCCCAGGTCCGCATCAATAACCAACTCACCGATGCCTTTGACACAAATATCGGACTAAAGCAGGGAGATGGGCTGGCTCCATTGCTATTCAATTTGGCTCTAGAGTACGTCATAAGCAACCTACCTGTCGATACGAGAGGTACATTACTATTCAAGTTGAGCCAAGTAGCAGCCTATGTGGATGACATAAACATTTTGTCACGGTCGTTAACAAATGTCAAAGAACTCTTCCTAAAACTCGACAGCGAAGTAAAACTAATAGGACTACAAATCAATAAAAATAAAACAAAGCTCATGACATAGTCGAGGAAAAATACCTCAAATACACAAAATATCACACTTGCCGAATACAGTATTTAAAATGTGAGCGAATTTGTGTAGTTAGGCGCCAAAATAATGAAAACGTGCAATGAAAAAGTCGAAATATGCCGAAGAATACAGCTCGCAAATATAGTATTTTATTCAGTATTGACGATCTTGAAGACCAGCTGCATACACAGGAAAACAAAGCTCCAAGTATACAAATCGGTGATAAGACCTGTGTTATGCTATGGGTGTGAAACATGGACCCTAACCCAATTATCCGCAAATATATTGAACGCCTTTGAGCGACGGCTCCTGAGGCGAATAATCGGAGCGAAGCTAGACGGGGACCAATGGTGAATTCCCTACAATCATGTGCTGTATGAAATTTTTGACGATGCGGAGGTCTCAAGGATTGTAAGGCTGCGGAAGCTTCAGTGGGCTGGACCCATGAATCGTATGGATGAACAACGGATACCCAAGAAGGTATTCGTTGGGAGAACTGAAGGCCGGAGGCCAGTGGGGAAACCGAGGAAACGCTGGTCTAACTCGGTCGACGAAACCAGTTCATCGCTGCTCGGATTTCGGAATTGGAAGACGCGGTCAACGGACTGAGACAGTTGGAGGCGCTGTTTGCAGGAAGCGAACGCCCGAAAGGGGCTGTAGTCCTAAGAAGAAGAAGAATGTTTTCTCAAAAAACAGTATTATACATGTTTGAACCTGAAAGCACTACCACAGTTCAGGTCGGGGATTATTCGTAAGTTTTTTTACTCATTTCTTTCCTGCGATTCAAGGTTTGATAATGCCCATGTAAACGTGTACCAGGCTCGCTGCTTTGCATTGCGCCGTAGATGTGGGTGTTTCTCGCCAATTTCCCTTGTCAAGGTTTTCAACACTTTTTTCGGATCAACTAATACTGTTTAAAAACAATGCTTTATTGAACGATTCCTTTAGTATCATATCGTAAGTATAGTATCTTTAGTATGGTATGTTTATTAACAGATGTTTTTAAAAATGCATCGATGAAAAATCCGACAATATTATCGGTTTCATCCACTTCAATTGAAGCAGGAGTTGTATTCACATTCGCATTAGATAATCTATATGGTATTTTTAAGATGGTGTAGGAGTTTGTTTTCTTCTATTCATCGGGAAATATTACAGTTCCCGATTCTCTAGCTACTCTCAAATAGTCTTATTTAATAGTTCAACTTCTGATTTTCGTAACTTATCGAAGCCGTATAAAAAAAAGTTTGATGGGTCTCTTCCAGATACATTATCAAGAAATTCAACACCATTTAGCAATAGAGCTATGAAACCTTCAAATTTAATTGCTGACAGAATTGGTAAGTCAATGTTTATCTTCGTATGATAATCCTTTAGATAAAACGTGTGGCTAGCCGGTTTAGCACCCTTCTCTTTAGCACGCATTAGTTTGACAAGGTTTTGTTTCTCTCTCGGTATTTGTCCAGTTATGTAATCTACAAGGTCTGTAAGTTTGTTTTTTTTTATTTAATTTTAAGTAAATAAAAATAAAGCAGCTTTGCTGGATTGATTAATATGTCTGTGAAAATCACCATTTTCTTTAGTCACGCTTATTTCTGGATTAACGTTTTTGTCTCCATCTTCTTTTATGCGGCTTTTAATCATCTGTTCAATTTTCCTCTTGTAGAGGTTGTAATAGTCAGGGATAATTGCTAAGAAGAACAATGAAAGGAATCTTGAAAAGGTGATGTAATTTTTTTCATAGCGTAACCTTCTCAATTTAACACCATTCCACCTAAAAATAACATTTTATTTGTTAATGAGGTAGCTGTGAAAGATATTTATGGTGGATAATTGATTCTGCTGGATCTGGTGAAGGTCGTAGCCTTTAATTATGTTTTCACCCTCTTCAGATTTATATGGTATAGAACGTTTAAAAATATCACTACTGACAGTTTCAGTTTTCTCATATTTGCGTTTTGGTAGGAATCGCCTTTATCCCAACACATCATTCATCGCCAAACTTGGAGGAGAGTGTGAGGCAGCTTGTTCTCACAAGATGATTACGTATTTTCAGGGTAAATGCTAAGTGAGTTGCTGCTTAAAAGACATCCATAGAAATCATGTACCTTTGAAAGTCAGCGGAATTTTTAGAAGTCTTTCCCAAGTACACTGGGCGCTTGAACTCTTTTCTCCTTTAGTCGCTCGCTTTGTCAAACAGGTAGTTTGCTGTAGTCGGAAGAACTAGCGGTGTATAGCTTTGAGTCGAGTATTGAATGCCTTAATATAGATTGCGCATCCAGTTTTGCCATCTCCACATCATCAATTCCGTCGGCTGCAAGTCGCTTTTCACCTTGAACACACCACGCCCTTCGTCTTCAAGTTTGCAATTGCCTCTATTGCACGCACAACTTTACCAGAATTCATATCATGTGTTATTCCATCATCGGCTGTTATTATCCTATAATCTTTATCGATTGATGTTTTCCGAAATGTTGGTGGCGGCTTAAGAGTTTTTGGTATTCCACTAGCTGACCGATGTCATTTAACTCCAGCTCATAATTTACTTTTCGGAGGGGTAATTTCACCTGTAGGCTCAAATAAACGTTCAACACGTGCAGGTGTAGTCTGTGTTGGGTTTTCACGTTTTATCAAGAACTTAGTTTGTGTAGTACCATAGATATAGTAGTATAGTGTGTAGTGCCATATATATAGATATGTCTTTGTGTAGTACTATCGTACTATCACGTACACTTTTCTCCATACTATTTACATTTTCTCTCGCTAAAGAAGAAGTAGGTGACGAATGGGTTAATTTACCTCTACCCCTTGGACTTGAAAATTTTATAGGCTCGTTCTCACTGCCTCCTTAAACCTGGCCGTCTTGCTCTGCAATTTCTGTGACATGACCTCATGCAAAAGTAAAACTGACAACTCCTGACAGTTAATGCAGTTCCAAACAATTAGACGTCAAAATAACTGTCATTGTTGTTCGAACGAGCACAACCTGTATCTCTTGTAAATCACGAGGAAGGAATTTCGTTACTCAACAAAATTGTTCACGAGCAAGAAATAGCCGAGAATGACGAAGAGCTTATTCGTGTCAAGGAACAAGGCATTCTGGAATTAGGTGAATTGTACAAACAGGAAGGAAAGGCCAAGGAGCTAGCAGACTTGATCAAAGTGACGAGACCGTTTCTTAGCCTGATTAGCAAAGCGAAGGCCGCCAAGTTAGTGCGGTCGTTAGTGTATTTGTTTTTAGACTTGGAAGCTGGTATTAGTATCGAGGTTTAACTTTTTAAAGAATGTATAGGATGGCCGAAACAAGAGAAATGAACATTCTTAAGACAATCGCTGGAAGCTCGATTTATTGCTTTATTTTTCGATACTGGATTGTATTCGGAAGCGCTAGCGCTGGGGTCACAGCTGCTGAAAGATTTAAAAAAGTTGGGCGAAAAAAATTTGCTCGTAGAAGCTCAACTTCTTGAAAGTAAGACCTATCATGCTCTAAGCAATTTGCCAAAAGCGCATGCTGTCCTGACCTCGGCACGTACCACGGCAAATGCTATCTATCTACTGTCCGCCTAAGATGCAGGGGGCTTTAGATTTGCAATCGGGTATCCTACATGCGGCAGATGAGAGGGACTTCAAAACAGCTTTTTCATATTTTTATGAAGCATTCGAAGGTTTCGACAGTGTCGTAAGTAACAGAGCATAAACTGCACTCAAATATATGTTGCTCTGCAAAACTATGCTTGGAAAGGCGGAAGATGTAAATCAAATTGTTAGTGGAAAGCTGGTAAGGATGTTGATTTAAAGTTTGTTGCATAGAAATTAATATTTTTTATTTATTAGGCTATCACGTGTTCAGGACGAGACACCGACGCAATGAAATCCGTCGCGCAAGCATCTCACAAAAGATCTCTAGCTGATTTTCAGGACACGCTCAAGCAATATCGAAAAGAGCTGGAGGAAGATGTAATTGTCAAAGCACATCTAGGTACATTGTCTGATAGAATGCTGGAACAAAATTTATGTAGAAACATTGAGCCGTATTCTCGAATGCAGGTATGGAGAAAACTTTTCTACATGTTTATTTATAGCCTAATGTTTGTTTTCTATAGGGTGCCAAATTATTTTCATAGCATAAGGTGAACATCGATTTTCAGTTATGTGCTTTCGGAAGTAATATCCACTTTTATATTGACCAGCGTCCGTAGCTATTGTTTCATTCTGACTGGCTGAAACTGATAAATCGTAAAGAGGAAGTGGTACATACCGAATTTTTTAAGCACCTCCATTTCTTACCACTATCTTCATTCATTCTTCGTTCATCAACACTCGTCCGCTTTGTGAAGAGTGTTCAATAAATCGGCATAAAGGAGCACACAGAATGAAATGAATCTATCCTTTCATGCATATTTAGTCAAATTCGTGATCAGGTCTCGGAGATAAAAAAAAACCGCATAACACGAAACTAAAAAAAAACTCTTGAGTAACTGTCTCTTCAAGTATCTCGTAGATAGGGTTAAAAATGCCCTAAGATACTGTACTGAAAAGACCATGTCCACGCTTCAATCAGTGTTCATCAGATGATCCCTGTCTTTTCTTAAATACCAATAGTGAGTTTGCATCCTTAACCATCTCTGGAAGATTGTTATATGTACTCGTACACAGAGCATCATTCTTTAGACGATAGGTTCTGAAAAAAGGCATTACGAATTAATTTGCATTCCTCGCACGTCAAAGTCAAACGTGCTTTATTCAATACTAATCGCCATAAATTTTCAAAGATTATAAAGCAAATTCTAAACAATAAAAAATTAAACTTTTTTTTAGTGCCTCCACTCCCTCCATCACTCTTTCTTCGTCGCACAACGCTCGTGCGATCTGCATTCACATGACCTCGCTTCGACCTTTGTGCTACCCAGACAATGTTCAATTCATC
Organism: Odontomyia ornata; assembly: GCA_963969285.1. Classification (NCBI taxonomy): domain Eukaryota; kingdom Metazoa; phylum Arthropoda; class Insecta; order Diptera; family Stratiomyidae; genus Odontomyia; species Odontomyia ornata. The sequence continues at coordinate 172,266,111 of OZ017739.1, read as the reverse complement.
GGTATAAGGGGGCAATGTGAACTAATCCTTTTCATGAACATCTAGCCCAAAAATCATGAGCAGCTCTCAAAGATAAAAAACAAATTCAATATAGTACGACGCATTCAAAAAAAAAGCTTTGAGTAACAGGCGCACGCTTCAATCAGTCCTTAGTCTTTTCTTAAATACCAAAAGAGAGCTTGCTTTCTGAACCATTTCTGGTAGATTGTTATAAATACGCAAAGCATCATTCGTTGCATCGTTCTCTAGTCTATCCGTTCCGGCAAAAAGTATTACGAATTTATCTGCATTCCTCGCATTATATGGGTTGAACTGTGATACCTTAATTAATGGTGTTCGTTCCGATCCATTAGTTTTTAAATTGTTGTAGATAAACATAGCTTTCTCCATTATAATGATTTGACTAAAGCTTAATGATTTTGCTAATTGGTAAACCAAACGAGTTTGAGTAAGCATTGGCAGTTTTAGAATGTTTTATATGCTATGTTCAGCAGCCTGGATATACTATTAAGATGTTGCTTTGCCGATTGACTCCAAATAAGTACTCCATATTGTAACTTCGTCAGCACATTTGCATTTAGAACAAGTTTCAACAGGCCTATTATTGGGTCTAATTTCCTCCTTAAGGTATTTATCATACGACGGTCCATGATAAGACCAAGATATTTCATTTCCAGCCCTCTTTTCAATTTTTCGCCGTTAATATTTAGGTCGACATCTATGTCTCCTTTGTTCTTCTGCTTAAAAACAATTTATTTTGTCTTTGTAGTGTTCTGTACTAGTTTATCTTCGATTAACCATTGATGGAATTTTCCTAGATCCAGGTTGATGGTTTTTTCAATGTTTTGTCTCGTCCTGAATAAAGTAGAACTGTGTCATCAGCATATAATGTATGATATCCCGTCAGTCCACATGTATTTAGACTATTTGTGTATAGCAGGAACAAAGTTGGGCCAAATAGTGAGCCTTGTTTTCGTAGGTGCTCGATCGCTAAGGACATTGTTGATTAAAGTTCTCTGTGATCTTCTCTCCAAGTAACTCTTAAACAATTGCTTAAAACTACCCTGAATACCATACGATTCAAGTTTACGAAGCAAGGGGTAATGATCAACTGTATCAAATGCTTTTTTTAAATTCACAAAAATGCCGATGACATTATCACCTCTGTCAAGTCCTAGATTGATGAAACGTGTGGCAGAATGTAGGGTATCCAAAGTACTCTTGTTCGTTTGAAAACCAAATTGATATTGGCTTACGATAGAGTTTTCAACTAAGAATGATGTCAATCGATTGTTTAGTATTTTTTCAAATATCTTACTAAATCCCGTCAGCAGCGTAATCGGGCTATAGTTATTCGGGTCGAGATGATCACCACCCTTAAATATAGGAACTATTTTTGCAAGTTTATATGTTGAATTGGTTAATTAATCGCGAATTTAATTATTTGCAGTCCGAGAATCCTGCTGTCAGAACATTCTAAAAACTTCTCGTTAAGCAATCAGCTTTTCCGATGCAGAGGAAATACTCGATCGAATGAAGCATTGGAAATAAAGTAGGCGCTTGCCGATCGGAAACCAAAATAATGAGACGTCGATGTCGAACTAAATATTAACGGCGAAAAATTGTAAAGAGTGCTAGAAATGAAATATCTTGGTCTTATCATAGACCATTATGTGACCTAGTTGCCACACATAAATAGCTTAAGGAGGCAATTAGCCCCAATAATAGGCTTGTTAAGAAGATGAGTCTTTTCCAATGCACATTAAGAAACTTGTTTTAAATGCGTTTATCCTGACGAAATTACATAATGGAGTACTTATTTGGAGTCAATGAGCAAAGCAACATTTAAATAGTATATCAAAGCTGCTGACCAAATCGAAGCTAGTAATATTGAATTAGTTGTTTTTTTCATATGTTCATCATGTTGTGTCATCATGTTTAAGATCGTCAAAACTGAATACAATATTTTATTTGCGAGCTGTATTCGTCGGCGTATTTCTTCTCTTTCATTAGCGTTTTCGTTATTTTGGTGCCTAGATGCACAAGTTCGCCCATATTTTCACTAGTGTATTCGCCAAGTGCGATATTTTGTGTACTTTAGGTATTTTTCCTCGACTGCGTAATGAGCTTTGTTTTATTCGCATTGATTTGTAGCCCAACTAGTTTTGCTTCGCTGTCGAGTTTCGGGAAAAATTCTTTGGCAGTTGCTAGCGACCGTAACAAAATGTTGCTATCATCTGCATAGGCTACCACTTGGCTTAACTTGTATAAAAGCGTATCTCTTGTATGGACAGGAAGCTTTCATAGCCAGAGCCAAATTGAATAGCAATGGATCCAGCCCATCTCCCTGCTTTAGTCCGCTTTTGGTGTCAAAGGCGTCGGTGAGTTGGTTATTAATGCAGACTTGGGAGGTTGTCCACGTCATTCTGATAAGACGGACTAATTTGGCTAGGTTGCCAAAGCAAAGCATTATTTAGTACAGCACGTTACGATCAATACTGTCGTTTGCTTGCTTTTCAATCTAGCTACATACGAAAGGACAGCAAGTTTAATAGGAGTATTTAACATGAAGTTATCCAAAACAGAAATACACGCGATAACAGGTTTAGCTTTTATAGATAAAGATAATTATCGCAGACTGTTTATCCACCTAGAAACTCTTAAGTAACTTCAATAGTTAAATTAAGATAGAGTTGTCTGTTAACCTACCGAAAACTTAAAATCTTAATGACTTTCAATAAGATAATATTTCTGATCTGCTTCCCTCACTAGCTTAGATGCATATCCTTTTTCCTCTAAATCCACAGAAATCCTCAATCCCTTCTTAAATTAGTTTGAATAATATTTATTTAATTCTTGCTTTATAAATTTTTTAACATCATTACAGCATCCGTGATAAAAAAACAGACGTTTTATAATCAAGATACAAGAATATTCAATGAGATTGATTCATTGACAGCAGCGCGACACACCAAATCGGGATTCAGCATCCACTAGCCATCTCGAATCATCACGGTTCTACGTCCATACTCATTGTTATTGCATTAAGATCTATAAAAAAAATTGTAAATTGATGTCATCAGCCTTGATAAATTATAAAATGTATTGAAACATATAGTTTAATGATTTTATTTAAAATTTATTTTATTTTCAATTAAGCTATAATGAAAAGCAGATCAAGCTACAAAGGTATTTTTAAAATAACGGCAAGGAAAACGTGCACTTTCAGTTCTTGTTGAGCCGGGCTGTAGTGCTAAAAAGAAGAAGAATAGCGAAATGGTCAAGTATTGATTTATGGATCGATATAGAACGAGGAAAGTCACATTTCTAGACAACCAAACGGGGAATAAACTTGCCGTAGAAAACAAGCGCGCAGTTAATCTCTAAAAAATGTATTGTTGACAGAACGCGATCATTTTGTCGGGCTCCTCTGCAGATATATGAAATGGAAAGACATTTTAATGCTCGCGTCAGTCGGCTTGATTCCAATTTATGAAAACAAAATTATGAACAATGGGTTACTTGGTCCATTAAAACACCCGTGATTAGATGCTAGCATTTATGCCTTTTCCCTGCAAATGTTCACAATATCTATTATGTTTAGGATTGCATGTTACAAAAGAACGAGATTTGAATTAAAATTAATTAAATTGCTTACAGATACTGCCAGTTCTATTGGAAGGAATAATTAGAAAAATCAGCTTTTAGGATGAATTGAAGACAGTTGCTCGTATTAAACATACATCGATTTGCTAATTATCTACGCCCATAAGCATAACATTTGCTGTAAAGATAGCTCTTTCCAAAAATTTTCTGTATAGGCTTAGCAGTTTAAGGATTTCCTGAAAAGTTTTATTATAAGGAATGTATGACTAAAACCTTATTGTTGTCCGTTTCATAATTAGAATAAGCAAAGAGATAGGGATCAAGCGAAAATCGTGGAACCTGATCAAAATTAAAAATAACTTTGTGTATTCTTTGATCGGCTTAAAATCGATGACACGAAATTTTTAAGCTTATATTCAATAATTTGCCATTGAAAAGCAATGATAATTATCACAATGTGTAATTGAATTTGGGACTGTTTGAACTTTGAGTTAATACCTATCATAGCCGAATTGAGAAATGGAAGAAACAAACACAATACTTGGCAAAAAAATATGCGTAAAGTATTTAATCCAATAATCAATAATTCATAAATAAGTAAATAACTCACCTGTTAAATAGCCTCTAACGTTTGTATCCGTTATGAATAAGTCATGCTTCTGATCTTTAAAGTCTGCCCACACTGGATGTTTCAATAAAATTTGCGATGCACGATCACCATAATTTAAATTTTGTGTCATCGCCTTGAGCGCAGCTACAACTTGTGCCTTCACCGCAGAAGGACTGTCTACATACTCCATACGACTTTCAAGCAAATTTAACAGGAATGGTATCAGATTACTTTCTAAAGACTGGCTAATCAATAAATCGTACAATTAACGCAATAACAGTTAGAGGTAAGCTTTTTTATCGAATCATTACACTCACATGTTGGTATTTAAACAAACGGCTTAACATTTCACACACTTTTTCTATCTGTGGCTTGTTATCTTCCATACACCGTTTTAAAGGCAAGATACATTCAGTTTGCGACACTGCTGTCACGCAGTACTAAAATAAAATACATGTTTATCTAAAATCAATTAAATTCTGGCAAATTGATCTTACCTCTGAAAGTGCTAATTGATCTAATACTGACAATGTATGTTTTGGTTGTACGTTAAGTAAATTTAAGAGTTTTGGTATGAGACCCCAAACTGGAATGTTATCTGCTAAATTAGGCTGCGCTCTTAATAATTCGACGAGTGCAGTAGATGCTAATTCCAATGCATCATTCTAAAAATATTGAAGAGTACGTTATGAAGATTCCAGAAGACCATTTACCGGTGATTTAAAAAATTAATTAACTTACATCCGGCGAATTTTTGTTGATAAGGTCTACAACGAAGTCCAGTAAATCTGATAATAACTTCGAATTGCGCAGAGTCCACGCTGGATTAGTAATCCAGCAAATAAACGCCAGATACAATTACCTCATTGGGTATATCTTTAAGAATATCTGGGTCTTTCCACAAAATTTTTGGATTTTGTTTCTGTGTTTTACAAAAACTGCATTTATACGTAAATATATATTATATTAGCTATTTAAAAATTTTACGCAATCTCAGTTAGCTTACCCATCGCACATATCAGCAACATCACATACTTTTGTTCTTGTCTTTACATTCCAAATTAATTCTGGATGCTCGTGAATTGATTCGAATAATTGGACGGAAGCTGTCGGAGATTCGATCATTGCATCGACGAATAATGGAGGTAGAAATTTGCAAACTGTTATGCGAACCTTCAGAATTTTATGCAATATTAGCTTTCTATCATTTTGTATATGTTATAATTTTCCTATCTTAGGTCCGCTTAAACGGTCAGCGGTCATTTTAGCGAGAATTTCAGCACAAAGTTATCACATTTGAGGATTCCTTGAATTACAGAACATATCCAGTAGATATATCACAGCACCTAAACAGGAAGTAAATATTTTATAATTGTTTGCCAAGAATTCACTTTACCTTTATTTTGAGCTTTTTTTATCATCTCATGTGAATTCAGAAGCCCTGAAAGTGTTTCCAGTACTTTCATTTGTTGGTCTCTTAAATCAGGATCTTTTAGCACAATAAGATAGCTTCCCTGTATTTCGCACGCTGCTATCTCGCTTACACATTCCTTATTGCGAGAAATCAATGCGACTACTTCTAGTGCAAGCGATTTAACTGTAGCATTCTGTAATGTGTAAAGTTTATAATTTACTGAAAGGAATCAATACTAATATTACATGATATTAAATATTATAAAACGCTTTTAAGCCTACCACACTGTTTCCGGATTCTGTCTAGTATTCAGTCTGGGATGAAATATTAACAATGGTCCTTAACAAGCACTGATAAAGGAGATATGACTTTCGAACAATGTTCATAAACGAAGTTTAATCGATCTGAAATTGAATGAGGTTCAGATTAATGTTGACTAAAATATGTATAAAATACTTAATTAACTGCTTTGCAACTTCCTACACGACTATACGACTCACAAAAATTATTCAGGCTATCCTGCTGAACTATTTTTCAGGCAACAAATTACCGCCAATAATGATTGCTCCCACAATTCGACAATAATCTGACACTTATTGGAGAAATGTCACGGGAGCTGATAAAAAAAGCAAAAAAGTAATGACGTCATTGATGAAACAGCTGATTGTCAGTTTACCTTTTCACTGCAACCTAGCAAGATGGCCAGGTTTAAGGAGGCAGTGCTCGTTCTTGTATTAATACCATTTATCTTTATCGTTAAACCTCCTACTTTTGAGTATCTTATCGATAGCCGTATCAAGCAAGGTGTGATTATTTGTGCTTTTAATTGTTTCTTTCAAATTTTTTTATACTTCCGGTGACAGAAGTAACATCTTGCTGAGTTGCTATTATTTTGCATATTTTTCAATTAGCGAGCCGATTGCACCTGAAGGTACACTGCGAAGCAATGTTGAATTAAGACCTTACGTTGTCGCGGAAATGAGCGTTTAGCGTCTACTAGCTTGCACATTCACATGTTATCTTCACACAGGTGGTTATATATCTTCCCTCGAAATAAGGGATTTCTTTCTAATGTATTCAGTCTAATTTCACATAGAGTTTTGATAACCGTCGGGTCTGCATTCTCAAGTGTGGCATTTCTCAAACACGGTTTAGTATGTCTCAACACGTATAACATTTGCTTGTTGTCCTTCAATCGCCTCATTCATGACATCAACCGTATGTGTCAAACTATCTTTTGAACAATAACACGACACAAAACTGAGTTACCTCTATTAATGAATAGCTGTGTGGATTCTGTGCTATTTCTTTATATATCCTCACAAGCTCTCTACTGTTTTCCGGATAGATTGTTTCGCCAAATGATACAATTGACTTTTGTCACGTGGATTCTTGAAACACACAAGATATTTACAGTTTAGCGAAATATCTCTACAGAATCGCCCTTGATGAAAAATGTTCTGTGTTAGAAGTATCACTGAAAAATTGCGATGGTCTGATCCTCTAGTAGATAGTTCACATACTTGCATTGAAAACGCATTCAACGTCATATCATCCTAAACAATGAGTGTGAGTGCGTTGGTATAGTTCACTAATTCTTCTAGAATTGTATTTATATTGATATTATTAAATATAGGCCCCTACGGTATCGCCTGAGTTTCAGCATTACACCAGATAACCTTCTTCACTCGCGGAAGGATCATGTAGTTGTTTTTCAAAAGACTTTCTATAAAACTCGTCTTACCGCACCCAGATGGCCCGACTATCATTTTGAAGAGGTGAATAAAGCGCGTCATTTTAACAACTGCCCATGGATTTTAACTTAAAACAAGTTCACTGCTCATATTTATGCATTTCGTCATCATGAGTAGAATGCAAATTGTGAATGAGCAACACAGACAGGCACTCAGAAATTTTGAACGACACCGTGCTACTATTAGAGGTATGGTTGATATCAATGCATACTCAAATGTAAATCGAGGCTACAAATTTTTACTCACGGTAATCGACACATTTTCAAAGTTTGCCTGGGTACTATCAATTTAGAACAGAAACAGCAAGGAAGTAGCCAGCGGAATGGATGCAATCCTCAAACAAAGACGTGTCACCAGAAACCTGCAAACGGACGATGGAAAAGAGTCTTTCAATAAAGCATTTCACCATCTTATGAAAAGATATGAAATTAACCACTACTCAACCCTTAAAAGCATCGATTGTAGAGTGCCTCAACCGAACTCTTAAAGGAATTCTTCTTCTTTGCAGCGCTGCAGCCCCTCTCGAGCCTTCGCTTCCTGTAACAAGCGCCTTCAACTGTCTTTGACCATGGACCGCGTCCTCCAATTTTGCAATCCGAGCAACGATGAACTGTCTTCGTCGACCGAGTTAGAACAGCGTTTCCTCGGTTTCCCCACTGGTCTCCGGCCTTCAATTCTCCCAACGAAAACTTTTTTGGTTATCCGTTGTTCGTCCATACGATTCATGTGGCCAGCCTATTGCAGCTTCCGCAGTCTTACAATCGTCGAGACCTCCGGCTTGTCAAAAATGTCATGCAGCATATGATTGTATCGAATTCTCCATTGGTCCCCGTGCAGCCTCGCTCCGATTATTCGACTTAAGATTCATCATTCAAAGGCGTTCAATATGTTCACGAATGCTTGGGTTAAGGTCCATGTTTCACCTCCATAGTATAGCACAAGTTTTATCACGGATTTGTATACTTGGAGCTTTTTTTCGTGTGTATGCAGCTAGTCTTCAAGATCGTCAATGCTGAATAAAATATTATATTTGCGGTCTGTAGTCTTCGGCGTATTTCCTCTCTTCCATTAACATCTTTAGTTGCTTCAGCGCCTAAATACACGAATTTGCGCAAATTTTTGATATTGGATTCGCCAAGTGAGACATTTTGCGCATTTGAGGTATTTTTCCTCGACTGATGAGCCTTGTTTTATTCTCATTGATTTGTAGCCCTATTCGTTTTGCTTCACTGTCGAGTTTCAGGTTCTTTCGTAGTTTTTGACGACCGTGACAAAATATTGATGTCATCCGTATAGTCTACCACTCGGCTTGATTCGTATAGTAATGTACTTCGCGTATCGACAGGTAGCTTTCTGATGACGTACTCTAGAGCCAAATTGAATAGTAATGGGACCAGCCCATCTCGCTGCTTTAATCCGATATTTATGTCAATGACGTCTGGGAGTTGGTTACTGATGCGGGCTTGGGAGGTTGTCGACGTCATTGTCATTTTGGTAAGACGGACTAATTTGGCTGGGATGCCAAAGCGAAGCATTATTTGGTACACTACGTTACGATTACAATAATACTGTCGTATGCTTGCTTAAAGTCAACGAAAATTTGGTGTACGTCTATGCTTGACTGTAAACAATTGATCTTTTGGTGATCTACTGCTTTAAAGCCATCTTGATACCCCCCAATAATACTGTTGGCGTATGATCTGATTTTATTTTTTTACATCTTTGAAAATATTTTGTACGCCGTACAAAGTAGTGATATGCCTCTATAGTTTTCGCACTGTAGCTTGTCACCTTTTTTGTTAATAGGGAATATCATCAGTTGGCTCCACTCGTTCGGCATATGTTCTTATTGTCAAATGTGCTGGATAATTTCATGGATAGCTTTCTGAACACCGCTGCCACCATACTTAATGAGTTCCACTGGAATCTCATCGATGCCCGGCGCTTTATTATTCTTTTGGGCTTTGATGGTGGAACAAACTTCATCCAGAGTTGATGGAGCTAATGCAAGCTCTCCGGGGATAGCTTTAAGCTTCGATGTTCTAGAGCTGTGGGGAGGATTAAATAGGTTCTTGAAATATGGTGCCCATCTTTCCTTAATCCTTTTGCTGTCAGCGATGATTTTACCCGACGTCATCACGGCTGAGCGTGGTTTTGGTCTGATAATCACGTTTTAAGCTTTTTACTAGTTTATATGGTTATCTTGTGTTGTTGCTCGCTAGACTTTCATCAATACTTCTCCACTGGTCATCATAGTAGATTCTTTTCTTAGTGGTCATTACCTTCTTCACTACTCTTCTGAGATTTGCATATTGTTCTCTCTCCGTCCTGATTTTCCTACCTAGGTATTGTTTGTACGCCTGATTTCTTTTTTTTAACGCGCTCTGGCGCTCATCCTATGACGAGTGCCAGAGAGCAATCATTTCTTTTGCGCAGGGCTTGATGTCCGATCGTCTGTTATGCCACGGTCTTAATTGCCGCGTTCACTTCCACCCATAGCTCGTCATTTTTAACGACGATGTATCTGATAAGATGGGAGCTAGCTGTTTGTGGAGGGTCTCCATGTAATTTTTTGCCACAGACGCCGTTTGGAGCCTTTCGATGTCAAATTTTCGTAGTGGGCTGGTCTTCGCTGAATACGCCTTTACAATACGACATCAATAGATTGATTTTATCAAGTAATGATGAGAAAGCTCATTCCAACTGTAGTGTTCAAACCATCCGAAACTACTTTTGTATCGTTTGTAGGCAATGAGTCGACCAGTCTATCTAGGTGATTGTAGATCGTTTCCTTCGTTTCGTCGTCCTTTTTTTCAGTCGGGGCGTGTTTATTTATTAGCCGAATTTTGAAGAATATCGCTTTTATACGGATCGGTCACAACCGTTTATTAATGGCCTTAAAATCAATAACTTGTGTATGTTGTAAAAGGTCTTTAACAGTGCCAGGGTAGTTCAGTGGTCTGACATTCCAGGATCCAATGCCACAGTCATTTTTTTGGTTGCGAGATCCTTGCCGTAGGTCCTTTCCACTCCAAGGCCCTGCTGCGGGTTCTGAAACAATGTAGAATTTTACAGGGATGGGGAGTTAGCCCATCGCCCAATCTCCATTCCGGTGGCATGGTCATTGCTTTCAATTCCGTTATCAAGCACGGAAAACTCATCCTCATACTCTAACGTCATCGCAAAGGAGCTGAATTTAAGTAGGGTCTAGTAGCAGAGCTGCAGGTGTGTTTGTAGTGATTGGCATTTCTCGGCATTTAATGTCCCATCATTGGGGCACAAGTAAACCGTGCAGTTTAGGATGAGGAATCATGGAAGCTAGGGGTGGGGGGAACAAGGGCATCTCTCCTCCTTTCTGAAACGGGCTTGGAACCGTCTACGACGCAGTTCTTTATGTGGAAAGATTTCAGCATGAACTATCATAAACATCATATTATTAAGATGCGTCCTAACGAAGTACAAAGACTGTAAGATGTTTATAGGAAAATCAAGGTAACCTCACAACGTAAATTCAAAATTGGTGACTTTGTGCGTATAAGTAAACATAAACACGGTTTTGAAAAACGCTACACACCAAACCGGACCTCTGAAATTTTGTCAATCAAAGAAGTAAGAAAAACACAGCCACAAAAATATTGGGAAATTATCAAGGAAATATGATACACGTGGGTTGTACAAATCTGTTGAGTAAATTATTATAACAAGAGGAAATTGTGTATTTGTTAAATGCTTGGCTTTCCTTTTCATCATAATTCCTGGATAGAAGTAAAAGACATGCTTTGAATTGAGTGACATTCATTCAAGATTTTGCGTTGTTTTTTTGTGGTAGTGAGGTGAATACCATTTATGCAAAGAGTGTGGGACTCCCATCGCGACTAGACTACCCACTAAATACCTCCCGTGTCAACCTGATAACCCAGCCTGGAGCTGTTTGACACATTACTTCGGGCCAGATCTCGTTTTGTTACGCCGTGGGGCGCCTTCAAGCTGGGGAGTCCCCTCCTAGCGGGAGGGGAGAGGGGAAGAGGAAATGCCAGAAGAGCGATCCCCCAGCCCCAGCGCCCCCGGCTGCTGTGAGTCCCTTTTATATTTTAGGACTGCCCGAGCATAATATGCCACCTGGTTCCATTTGTCAACCGATTCGAGCGTCACCGCAACTGTATTATCCGGGTGAGCTCTCCTGTCTCCCTGTAGAGTTCCCTTTGCAGCCTGACCCATTTGGTACACGCAAAAAATGTGTGACAGGCATTGTCCTCCTCTCCTGGGCAAAACCGACAGTCGAGAGACCGTGACTTACCGATCTTGTGCAGGAAAGACTGAAAACACCCATGCCCGCTCAAAAGCTGGGTGAGATAGAAGTCAGTCTCACCGTGCCTTCGATTCAGCCACGGTCTCACATCCGGGGTGAGGCGCGCAGTCCACCTTCCCTTCGTGCTATTCACCCAAGACTGCTACCAATCATTGAGCGAGCGCTGTCTCTCCTCGCGGACAACCATCTCCCTCGCATCCTCGTTTCGGCGCAGGTAAATAGCGCGGCGCTCTCTAGCAAGGAGGGTGACAGGTATTACGCCTGCAATAACTCTCACTGCCTAGTCGGAGACTGTTGGATACGAAGATGCGATTCTCAGTGCTCCTCTTCTCTGTACCTGTGCCAAACGTTTTCGGTATACCTCCTTGCTGAGAGCGTCGCCCCATATCTCTGCTCCGTACAGTAGCACTGACCGTACACCACTCATCAAGAGGCGTCTTCTTGATGGGCTGGGTCCCTCTACGTTGGCCATAAGTCGACTCAGGGCCGATATTCCCGAAGCAGCCTTCTCAGCCGTTGCCCTGATTTGCTCAGAGAAACTCATCTTCGAGTCGATCAGTAGCCCCAGGTACTTCACCGCTGGCTTCGATTCGATTTGTATGTCTCCAATACTGATCATCCTTACTCTAGGGATTCTCTTTTTTGTCAAGATGACCACTTCGGTTTTCTCCAGTGCTAAACTCAGCCCACGAGCAGTCATCCAGTCCCTCACTCGGCGCATTAGCATCCTAGCCTAAGTTGTGCTTGTTCAACGGTGCGTCCAGCAACCAGAGCCGCAACATCATCCGCATAGCCGACCAAGAGCGACTCATCTGGCATCTCAAGTCTCAGTAGCCCGTCGTAAGACACGTTCCATAGGCCCGGACCAAGGATAGATCCCTGGGCAACACCCGATGTAATTTCCATCCTTCGTTGGCCCTGTGTCGTGTCGTAGAGCAGGCTTCGGTCCTTTAGGTAGTTCCTCAAAAGCCGCATTAGATATTCTGGAACTTGAAAAGAGTTTTCCAGCGTATCCAGAATATCCACCCATCTAGCGGAGTTGAAGGCATTCCTGACGTCGAGTGTCACCAACAGGACGATCCGTCGCTTTTGCGACTATATGCCTCTGCCTTTTGGACCGCGTTCACCACCTCTGCAATCGCATCAATGGTAGAACGTCCTGCTCTAAAGCAGTACTGCCGAGGAGATAGGTCCCCAGCAGCACGAATCGCGTCAGTGAGTCTTCCCTTGATGAGTTTCTCTAGCACTTTCCCAGCCGTGTCTAGCATGCATAACGGGTGGTACGCACACGGCGATTCGAGATTTCCCTTCCCCTTGCTGATCAGCACGAGCCTCGCCACCTTTCATCGTGCCGGGAAAACCCCGTCCCGTAGGCAAGCGTTGAATGTGCTGAGCAGCAAGTCAGGACAATGGTGATAGACGAGCCGCAACACCTCAGCTGGAACACCATCTGGACCTGGAGCCTTCCTCGCTTTCAATGAGAGGACTGCCTCCTCCAGTTCCAGCTGTGTGAAGAGTGGGCACTCTACTGCTGTTTCACCATGGACAGCGTCAACACGGACGGGATGGGCGGGGAAGAGTCCCCGCACTATCGCGTCCATCTTTTCCGCGTCATGTATACAAGGCTTCCGTAGGGCATCAAGTTTCCCCATGACCAGCTTATAGCCAGGGCCCCGCAGATCCTTATTCACATTGTCCACTAGGTCTTGCCAGCAGCGAGCCTTGCTACTGTTGATCAGTTCGCGAAGGCATTTCCTGGCCGACTTATATGCTGCCACCTGGTTGCATGCCTCCTTAGCTTCTGCGCTCGTTGAGCCTCACGTCGAAGCTTGTGACACTCCCTCCGCTTTTCAGCGATTTCAGATGACCACCAGTACACTGGGGGCTTGCCGTGCCGGGGTCTTTGACGGGGCATAGAAGCGCAGCAAGCAGTCGTAATGATGCTCATAGTAGAGTTCACCAAGTCTTGAGCTGCCAGTTCTTCCGTCCCCTCCGATGCTCGCTGCAGCGGCTCACCTGCTGTGAGAACCTTGACAAACCTCTCGACGTCCATCCTTCCGATGTTCCATCCAGTTGTAGAAGAACGAGAGCACGGACGTCGGGAGACAGCATCACTTATCTCAAGCAGAATGCACTGATGATCACTGGCTGAGTAGTCCTCTAATACTTTCCAGTTGTGTATCCTCCGTACTAAGGACTCCGAGGCGAATGTCACGTCCGGTATGGTTCCCTCACAGCCAATACGGCGGAAAGTCGGCGTGTTTCCGGAGTTTAGTACGACGAGGGCCGTCCTGGCCGCCATTTCCAGGATTCGTTTTCCCCGTGGATCCGTCTGAGGCATGCCCCATTCGATTACTTTAGCGTTGAAGTCACCCCCAACGAGCACTTTGCCCTCTGCGTTCGAGACAGCGCTCTCCAAAGCATTAAGCTTGGCTTGGAAAGATGATATCGACTCGTTAGGCGCTTGGTACACACTAAAGAAGGTGTTCCTGAGCACCGAACCCTCACGAAACCGTCCCCCTGTCCACAACTCTCCGCTTGAAAGTCACTTTTTCGAACCCAAATGGCGGCAGTACCAGTTTCATCAGAATACCATAATGCAGGACTTTTATTATGGTGTAGCTCACTCAGTAGCAAAAAGTCGGCTTCCATGTGTGGTGTGACCATAACCAAGGCATTTGAAACATTGAAGAGGCGTTGCTCTTCGCCGTATCCTACAGACAACCTACCCAATTCGTACTTTGCCCTTGTTCAGAAATTGTTCGGCGTCCTTTTCGGTCAAGTCAACTATGGCCATGCGTTGTCCCCTGTTGTTTTCTGGTGTCAGTCTCGCTTGGATCCTTTCCACACTAGGGAACTCCTTTTTGATGGCCCCTTCTACCTCGGCTAGATCCGTCACGCAGACTATGTCTCGTATTTCGATCGTTTCCATCGGCTCGAGCGGGGCTATAGTTGCGCTTTTGCCGAGGACTTTCTTTACTGCGTCACAGAATGCATCTTTATTGCCGGCCTCTGCTCCGAATTCGACCAGTATGTGGCCCGACCGCGTTGGTCGTACTACTTTAATGGTGGTATTGGTGTCTTCGGGCCTTACGTTTCCCCTGATGTCCCGCAGTACCTTCTGCTTCTGCCTATCCTGCTTTGCATCAGGTCCTTTTTGTAATTGAGCGTCCGTACGAACTTTACCTTATGGCTTTTTTTGAAGGAGTTTTTTTGCGGCTTTCTTCGCTCCTTTCGTAAGCACTGTCTGGAACCCCTTATCTAGTGCTCCACGCCCTTCAAGTGCCTCTTCCTTCCTTCTTTTATCCCGATCTCCTTTGATTGGGCTAGACGCCATTCTTTTGTTGAGATTTTGCGTTTAAAGCGAGAATAGGACCCATTAATCTAAATATGTATGAATGAAATACTTAAGCACTAGTTCAGATGTTGCTTTCTTTCGATCACAATGGACGCATTCAACGCACCTGTTAACGTTGAGAGTGAACATTTGAGATTAGCACCAAAATGTTTCCACCCACGGGGAGTAGACGAACGCGGAATATACAAAATACCTGTAAAGACAAGGCTTGTTTAGCAATATCTAAAAATCTGGCCTATATGTGAAATCATTTTTGTCGCACTAGTATCTTTACTTACATACTATGAAATTTTTAATATCTGTAAGAATTCATAAAAATTAGAAAACTATATTGTGATACTAGTATTAACATATCCAGAAATAAAATTCTGTTTGAAAATAAAAACCTGTTTCCTCTTATACGCAAAACACATAACTATACAGTCTAAGACCCTCGCCAGATAACGATCGTAAATTCATTCATGATTCCTCACTCTCATTCATTTCAAAATACTATTGTGGTAATTTATCAATACAACTATTATGCACATTCTTTTCATCCATCATCGTCACCACATTTGACCGTAAAAATCGTCATCATCATCATCTACGTACCAGCCGCTTCTTCAACCTCTGTATATGTTATATCATCAGCTGTCACATACTATTCGTTCCTACACGGCCAAAACCTCAACTGGTGACTATCTGTGTGATAGTTTTATCAGCCAACAAGGTGAGGTATTCACCCCAGGCCAAGTCGCAAACCAATTTCCGAACATGTTGAGATTCCGCGCTTACAAAAATTTTACTACGTGACTACACGGCAAAAACATCAAGTGGTGATCATCTGTGTGATAATCTCATCAGTCAACAAGGTTATATATTTAACCCAAGCCAACTCGTCAACCGCTATGGCAACGTGTTGAGATATCGCGTGTACAATAATTTTACTAAGTGACCTGCAGACTCAACTGACTCGATCTGCACTCCGTCATATGGAATCCCCTTCCGATAATGGTACTAAGATAATAAATTATCAATGTTTCATTCTTTTCTTATAACCTACATAAATTTATTCAATCACTAATCATCTCATTCACTATGCATTTTACAAATCTATAAAAAAATCCCTAGATTAATCATCATCATATACATCGCACACATGGTAGCACCTGGCTATTATAGTGCCGTTTACTTCTTTCCTTCATCTCATCTTTCGTAGCAGTAAAAAAAACCTATTTCAAACATGTATCCCAGTCATACAATCAACGAAATACACTTTACTTTCTGTATATCTCATAAGGCATAATCGTTTTCATTCATATATTATTCAAAAAACGACATCTCATATGCTTGTTCAATACTGTATACAATTCGTGCCTACTCGCACGCATTAAAGATTTATTCGCTCAAATTCAACGACATTACATAGGTTTTCATTATCGTAAACAAAACCACCGAACTATAGTCATTATCCTCGCTACTACAGCTTGGGATAATAATCTCGTTTCATCTTTTTCACTACTATGTTTACTTGTCGTGTGTTGTTGCTTGCTATACTTTCATCGATTGGTCATTACAGTATTTTCTTTTCTTAATTCTAATTATCTTATTCCTCGGTATGGACGGACGTCAAGGATGCTTGGGGCCCATCGTTATTGGATCAGAACATGATCGCTCTGGTTTTGTGTGTTGCCATCCGGTGAAACCCAGGTCATTTTATGTCTGCGTCGATGTGGGAAGCAAGTCGAACGTATGATTACATTTCTGCTAAATGCAATGTCAATCAGGTACCGGCTATTGTCATTTGTTTCATCGTAGCGGCTATAGCTTCCAGTTGTCCCCAGTAAGATAGCTCACTCAAAATTACTCAAACTGAAAACTTTCTACGATTCTATAATGACGAAAGACAAAGTATTGATATTTAGCTCAAAACTAAATATGAGAACATGACAAAAAAACTTGACAAATTGATGAAAAATTATCCACGGACTTTAAATATATCATTCACGACTTCTACGACACAAGAAATGGGCTGTTAGATAAGGGACTGAAACACAACTTATATAATACAAACTGTAATATAGACCTCGAACAACTAGTAATCGACACCCAACCAGCCAATGAGAAACTGCCGCAGGAACAACAGACACATGCAAAATACACTGCAGCAAATATACTACAAAAAATACGTACCAGCAAAAAGAAAACGAATTCCCAAAAAGACCATAAAAAATTAAGACACAACGCCAAGGATACAAACTAGTGAAGCAAACTTCTTCTTCTTCTTCTTAGCACTACAGCCCCTCTCGGGCCTTCGCTCTCTGTAAATAGCGCCTCCAACTGTCTCAGTCCATCAACCACGTCTTCCAATTTCGAAATCCGAGCAGCGATGAACTCTCTTCGTCGACCGAGTTAGACCAGCGTTTCCTCGGTTTCCCCACTGGTCTCCGGCCTTCAATTCTCCCAACGAATACCTTCTTGGGTATCCGTTGTTCGTCCATACGATTCATGTGGCGAGCCCATTGAAGCTTCCACAGTCTTATAATAATTGAAACCTTCGGCTTGTCAAAAATTTCATACAGCACATGATTGTATCGAATTCGCCATTGGTCCCCATCTAGCTTCGCTCCGATTATTCGTCTCGGGATCCGTTCCTCAAAGACGTTCAATATATTTGCGGATAATTGGGTTAGGGTCCATATTTCACACCCTTAGCATAACACAAGTCTTATCGCCGATTTGTATACTTGGATCTTTATTTTCCTGTGTATGCAGCTGGTCTTCAAGATCGTCAATACTGAATAAAATACTATATTTGCGAGCTGTATTCTTCGGCATATTTCGACTTTTTCATTGCACGTTTTCATTATTTTGGCGCCTGAATACACAAACTCGATATCGTATTCGCCAAGTGTGATATTTTGTGTATTTGAGGTATTTTTTCTCGACTGCGTCATGAGCTTTGTTTTATTTTTATTGATTTGTAGCCCTACTAGTTTTACTTCGCTGTCGAGTTTTAGGAAGAGTTCTTTGGCATTTGGTAACGGCCGTGACAAAATGTTTATGTCATCCACATAGGCTGCTACTTGGCTCAACTTGAATAGTAATGTACCTCTCGTATCGACAGGTAGCTTGCTTATGACGTACTCCAGAGCCAAATTGAATAGCAATGGAGCCAGCCCATCTCCCTGCTATAGTCCGATATTTGTGTCAAAGGCATCGGTGAGTTGGTTATTGATGCGGACCTGGGAGGTTGTCGACGTCATTGTCATTTTGGTAAGACGGACTAATTTGGCTGGGATGCCATAGCAAAGCATTATTTGATACAGTATGTTACGATCAATACTGTCGTATGCTTGCTTAAAGTCAACAAAAATTTGGTGTGCGTCTATGTTGAACTCCCTGTAGTTTTCAAGTACCTGCTTGACTGCAAACAATTGGTCTACTGTCGATCTGCCTGCTCTGAAACTACCTTGATACTCCCCAATAATACTGTTGGTGTATGAAAACGATTTTATATTCTAAGATTTTTGAAAATATTTTGTACGCCGTACAAAGTAGTGATATGCCTCTATAATTTTCGCCCTGTAGCTTGTCACCGTTTTTTTTGGATAGGGAATGTAATTGATTGACTCCACTCTTTCGGCATATGTTCTTGTTGCCAAATGTGCTGGATGACTTTGTGAATAGCTTGATGAACACTACTGCCACCATATTTGATGAGCTCCACTGGACTCTAATCAATGCCCGGTGCTTTATTATTCTTTTGGGCTTTGATGGCGGAACAAGCTTCATCCAGAGTTGGTGGGACCAATGAAGCTCTCCGGAGACATCTATAGGCTCCGATGTTCTGGAGCTGTGCGGAGGATTAAGGAGGTTCTTGAAATATGATCCCCATCTTTCCTTAATCTTGGTTTCATCAGCGATTATATTGCCGATATCATCACGATAGAGTGTGGTTATGGGCTGATAACCACATTTCAGGCTTTTCACTACTTTGTATGCTTGTCTTGTGTTGTTGCTCGCTAGACTTACATCTGTACTTCTGAATTAGTCGTCATAGTATTTTCTTTTCTTGTCCTAATTATCTTATTCGCTACTCTTCTGAGATTTTCATAGTGTTCTCTCTTCGTCTTGGTTTTCCTACTTACCAATTCTCTGTACGCCTGATTCTTTTCATCCAATGCATTCTGGCACTCATCACCGAACCAATCATTCGTCTTGCGCCGGGTTTGATGTCCAATCGTCTGTTCTGCCATGGTCCTGATAGTCGCTTTCACTTCCATTCAGAGCTCGTTGCTCGACTTAAGTACTTACGACGTACATACTGCTATAATAAAATCCCCACTAATCATTCCTCTTAATACTAAACACTACTCCATAAACCCAAATCCATCCACACCACCACTCAAAGTACAACCTAAGCTCCACAAGTTCAGTATCCCTATCCGGCCTGTTTTTAATCACCACCCAGCTCGTACATACCAATTGCCACGGTGCTTGGTAACGATTTGGGCTGATATCATTCATCTTGATGGTGAATACACATTCAAAAACAGCCGCGATCTAGCCAACTCCGCCATCTCTCCAACGTTGACTGACACTTGTCGACTTTTATTGCTAGACATCACCATGTCGTTTAGCCACTGAAGATGACTGAAGGGATTCGAAATGCGTCTGCTCAGTCAAAGAAACAAGGCCCGTCGGCTTTTAAAGAAAAAACAGAATCGGGCTGTGGATATCAAATAAAGAAAATAATTGATTAATTTCTTAATATTTTTTATTTGAACGTATGTTTTTTTACCAGTACTATATAAACACAAATGTAGTTTTCATTTCATTGTAACATGAATGTACATCTATTTTTTGAAGAAAATTGAAAAAACTTCTGTAATGTAACTAATTTAATTTGAAAGAAAACAGTTTCTTACTATTTGGTATTCCAAAATATGTTCTCCGCGTTCTTAAAATAGACATAATTTTGAATTTAAAGTAAAAGCACATACATTTTGTCAAATTGAAAGCAATACAGGTATATAGGTACATATTATATACATATATATATATATATATATATATATATATATATATATATATATATATGTATATATATATAATGTGTATATATATATATATATATATATATATATAATGTGTATATATATATATATATATATATATATATATATATATATATATATATATATATATATATATATATATATATATATATATATGTATATATACATATATATTGTAATGGATCGGCCCTACGCCACTGATAATTTGCCAGTCGTTATTGACATCGACGGTTCGGAACGCACCCTTTTACCACTCGCTGACACTGAACCGCGTTCTGACAGCTGGCAGGAAAGAGAAGGAGTAACCATGCAGTGGCCCATTCACGTGAAAGATTTTAATTCAACTTGGATAAGTGTGCAACATGTTTTTAAAGAAGTTATTAAAAAAACGGTTTGCAATTTTAATTTTAAGATAGTGTGAAGTGAAATTGCAAAAAATATTGTTCTAGGGGCTCATTATATTGTAAAACTTTCTCAATCCAGAACCTATTCTGCAGGCAGTGCACTTGTTCGAATGCCCTTTTCAACACAATGGGAAGATAATGCAATTTAGCGGTTTGATCGGCCTAACGTTATTCAGGCTATGGATAAGAGAGGGCTGCATTAGCGCCTTTGCTTCACATTCAAATGTAAGACAAAAGAACAATAGCAAATTCACTCAGTTCAAGGTATGTTCTATTCACATTTTAAGGTTATTGGACTGGGGGATTTAGTATTTCCACAAAAGAGTCGAGAGATTGCCAGGATGCCTGGTGCTTATGGGAGCTCATCGAATTTGGTTCGTTAGCAACAGTCAGTAAACACTCTCGTTGAGAACGCACTGTGCAATACAGTGCTTGGCTAACGCTCTTCATCATCATAGCTATCATCAACATTAACTTCACATCAGCATCTTTTAATCGTCTTCATTTGGTGCAAAACCAGTCAAGAAGCCTCACCCACACCTTGGCAAACCATTCATCGAAATCAATTTAAGATAATCTTCCATCACGGTCAATTGAAAATTAGAAGTGAGTTGGAATTATCCTGATCGCACCCACCAAGAAAAAGGAATGCTGTTCAGCTTCTGGGTGGGATTTGCAATATTTCCTCTACAGTATGACCATAAACTGGAAATACTTCAAACAACAGAATAATTATTTTGCGAATAATACGAGCGAGCTGTTGAAGTGCTAGGATAACCCACTCCAACCATATGTTATTGTTGAAGTTGTTGCAAATTATATTGTGACAAATTTTCCGTTGATGGGCCACCTTTTAAAATAAATGATAATTCACCGATGGTAGTCAAAGTTAAACTTGAACGAATCGAAGGTGGTTGTGCAAAATGTCACTGTTATTGCTGATACTTGTTAGAATGTTGTTGGAAATATGAACGTGGTAACTATATCTGGATCATTTAGTTTCAAAGGCTCTTCAGCAAATTGGGTCCTTACGGCATTATAACGATGGTGTCAACAGAGACACTGTTTTAAATGTCACAGGTGAAGACTCGTGATATATCGATCCCAACGGGTTTTCATTCTAGTAAACATGAATCAATTGCATCTTAATCTCACTTTATTTTCTTGAATTAAACCGCTCCCAACCATTTTGAACCATATATTCTACGAATACGCCTTTGCCACAAAATTCGTCAAATAATGTTTGTTAAGTTGATTTTTCTAAATAGTCTTGTTACCAGTATAAATCTTAAGGCTTCCGATTTATTTACTTCTTATTTGTGAACAAAAGTTAAATGGCAGGAAAACGATGTATAGCAAATCAGATAAAATTAAATTTATAACATTGTGTTAAATCCAATAGAATTAGAAGGGCAATCACAATAAGTAAACAACATATCGTCACAAAAAAAAACAAAAAAAAAAAAACAGAAATGGATATCGAAATAATTTGACTGATCATTTAATTAGAAAGAAAATTAAAATATTAATTGATTTTTGAAAGGAGGCATTACTAAAGTTATAATTCCATTAAGATTTCAAGCAAAACGTTGATAAGTATTGTGAAGTGGAGTGGGCAAATTCAGTCACAAAAGGTTTTAGTGCATTTGGTTGAACTAATATCATTTAATCGCAACATAGTATGCAAAATTTAGACAATTTGAAGTAAACTTAATTTAAGGCAACTGATAACAACCGGACATGCATTAGTATCATAATAAATACACAAAGTAAACCCTTTAAAATAAGAAACTCCTCTATTTCGTATTGGCATACCTTTATTTGTCTTACTGTTATCAAAGTTAAGCAACTAATTAATACTCTTCCATATTACAATTATATTGTTTGTTAAGACTAGATTACTACACACAAAAAGGGGAATTAATAACATTGACTAGCGGTGCGTATTGGTCTAATTATATTATGAAATTACTACCCCAACCATATATTATAAAAATTAAAAACTTGCAGTGCTATATTTCATTTTTTTCTGAACTGATATTAACCAATAGTCCAACATATAATAATTGCACGACAAAAGCCAATGCCCCAATTTTATGACCCGATATCAATTTTAATCAACATTAAGATATTTGTTTTTAATTGCCTATGCTTTAAATGGTAAATAAATTGAAATATAATCGAACAAGTACAATACTTTCGTTTAAAACTCACCTTATAAAATTCATAAAGTATCTAATGGTATCTTTATTTTTCATCACCATGTTGAACAAGCAAAGTTTTGAGCAAATCAAACATACTTCAAATACATCAAATCAAAGTTAAGAACAATATCTTTGTGAATTGAAAACTTAAGGCAGAAAAGAAGTTGAGGAAATAAGGCTAACAATACTTAATCATAACCACAGTTCAACTTTTTCATGGTGATTGTAAAATGAGTAATAACAAATACTAACTTTTGAACAGAACATGAAGAGAAAAAAGTGCGATACATTAGGTTATAAACAAATGAATACACAATTGTAATTAATTCAGATCGCAGCTATTATTAATTTCAAAAAGGGGGAAAATTTATATATACATATTCAGAAATATTACACTAATAATTTACATATATGGCTCTTAAAGATATTGTACCAGTATTAAAGGATTATATTAATAATAATATTAGTTTCTAATTTAAATACAACTTTCCTTTCCAGCAAATCCATCTTTTTACAGCAGGAATAGCAGCAAACGGTAAGTATGCCGTCGTTACAAGGGTAGGGTTTTAGTTATCCGCGGATGGCCGGTTTCGCGTCGCGCTCGGTACGCGGTACCATAATTTGCTTTGTGTTTTTATTAGAGTAAGGTTTTTCAGGTTCGAGTTAGAGTAGGATATTTTTCTGTACCGCGTCGTTGATACTGGGGAACGTGGAATCATATACATTTTTGGTTGTTGTCTGGAAGAACGTAAGAAATACGGAATAAAGTAATGTAAGTTTCTCTTCCGTATGTTAATTTTTTCGACGCGTTATTAACTCGGGCATGTGAGCCGGTGGCTGAATTTTTGTATTTCGGACTAAGGCTCCTCGCGTAAGACCTGCGACCAAACTTCTCTCCGAACTAGCTAGCCAGCAGCCACCTCGGAGTAGACTAAGGCTGTTCGGATTTGTTGACCTGAATGGTATAGTCCGTTGTCACGTTCCAAGACTTCACACCTAGAACCGATGAGAGGTTGGTTCAGATTTCCTTCGGGAAATCTCGATGTTCAAGCGATTTTAAGTGGGAAAACATTACAATATATACACAATGCACACACACACACACACATATATATATATATATATATATATATATATATATATATATATATATATATATATAAGTATATATGTATATTTTTGTATATAACATATGTATATATATTATATATATTATATATATATATATATATATATATATATATATATATATATATTATATATATATTATATACATATATATATATATATATATATATATATATATATATATATATATATATATATATATATATATATATATAACATATTGTAGTGAAGTTGGACGTTGTTGGTTCCTTACCTTTGGCAATATTGTGATATACCGTTATATGTGTTCTATCTTCAACTACATTAGTGAAGGATTGTTGATTCGACCTTACGAATTTTAACTTCTTTGTGCCACGTACATCAGATATCGAAGTGCAATCAAAGACTCTGAGGTCTTTTCCGTTCTCCTGTGGAGCACTGTTGACTTTCGACTGATCATCGCTGCTCCGTGGTTGGTTTTTATTCATGCTCGATCTTGTAACTGCCAGTATCTTTTTGTTTATGTTTTGATCATCTGCTGGTGGTACCATTGACTTTAGCATGTCTGAGTCTAGTTTAATCCTTGATAAGGCATCTGCGTTCGTATTGATGCTTCCTTTTTTGTAGATGATTTCAAAATCGTAATCTGACAAGTCTAGGCGTATCCTAGTTAGTTTGGAAGACGGATTTTTGTGAGTGAATAGCGAAACTAGTGGCCTATGGTCTGATATGACATAGAATTTTCGTCCGTATAAATATGGCCTAAAAAAATTTATACCCCAATGAATAGCGAGTAGTTCTTTCTCTATAACTGGTTTATTTAACTCGTGCTTGTTCAAGGATTTACTCGCATATGAGATTGGAAGATCTGACCCAATCTCTCCTTGGGACAGGACAGCACCCAAAGCATAACTAGACGAGGTCGTATTCAATTATTAATATCATAAAACGCGAATTTCAATAAAATCTGGTAGCTGCGAATTTTAACATATAATTTTCAGTGGTGCATATTACGAACGCAGATGCCTTATCAAGGATTAAACTAGACTCAGACATGCTTAAGTCAATGGTACCACCAGCAGATGATCAAAACATAAACAAAAAGATACTGGCAGTTACAAGATCGAGCATGAATAAAAACCAACCACGGAGCAGCGATGATCAGTCGAAAGTCAACAGTGCTCCACAGGAGAACGGAAAAGACCTCAGAGTCTTTGATTGCACTTCGATATCTGATGTACGTGGCACAAAGAAGTTAAAATTCGTAAGGTCGAATCAACAATCCTTCACTAATGTAGTTGAAGATAGAACACATATAACGGTATATCACAATATTGCCAAAGGTAAGGAACCAACAACGTCCAACTTCACTACATGGCGATCCATGCACCTCGAATTTGGAATCTCTAATATGGGGACGATCCATGCACCTCGAATTTGGAATCTCTAATATGAGTGTTGCATATTATGATGAAGAAAAAAGTTGCATATCGTCTTTGGAAACTTCAAGCTTAATTTCGTGTCGTTTCTATCAAATCACATCAAATTGAATTAAAGAAACTTTCCCCAATGGAAACGCGGATCTAGGTAGCAGCTATCTTGCAAGTATTGGTATCATATTGCTGCTGATGGACAACTTACTGTGTACATTCATCGAAATATGAAGAATCAAATTTTGAATTTAGGTCAATAATAGTTGCTGTAGAAAAATGGAAATAATTGTATCTCGATTATACTAACTTATTAAGTACGTCGTTCTTTTTCGCAGTCATTTTGGCAACTTTTTATATGTAAAATAAGGTGCAAAATCAATATGCAAGAGTAATAGTCGATAAAAATGTAATTTTAGGTAGAAGCAATGTATAATTTTAGTACAGATGTCTGAAAATCAATTAAAAATCGTGTGCATGATAAATTTGAAGGATTAAGACAGTTGAATTTGTAAACATGGGTTATTTTAACATTGACACTAGTATCAGAAAAATATTCAACTTTGACGGGAAATATAAATATAATTTATTGTTAAATTTTGAAAACAAATGCATATAAAGTACGTTTCGATTTTTTTTTTGGTTAACAATTTAAATTATATTAAAATCTCAAAGTAAAAAAAAAAAAAAAAAAAAAAACAACAACAGCAAAATTCAGAAAGAATAGATATCATCAAAGTTCGATCTAAAAATTTAAGATGTTGAAATGCGATAAATCCATTCTCATCATTAGGCACGTAAAGGTTTACATTATAGTGATGGTCCTGACGAGAAACCAGTTTCCGCAGGAGAAGCATAGTGTAAGTTGACGATAAAACTGACATGAAACAAGTTTCTGTCATGCGGAAGTTGCTATTTATTCGCGAACCGATTACCGACTACACCTGCTGAGGATGATATGGTACGCATAAACTTCGAGATAAATAGTTGACTTTGATGAATCTATTTGAATATGGTATTGGAAACTGATTATTGGAAATGATATGAGAACTATTTTTGACCTTAATGAATTTATCGAATTTTGATTTTGACTATGGGAAATGATATAAAGATTGGTGTAAGTTAATAGTTAGATGAGGTGAATGATATATATGTACATGACATATAAAAATAGAAAAGTTTTAAAGGTGGTGTTAAGGCACAGACAATGTTTTACTTGTAAAATGTTCTCAAAATATTTATCTAAAAAGCACACACATTACACAAATATTCCTCGTTCATTGTGAAATAAGCTTACAAGAAACTATTCGTATAGGTAAATTTTTTTTAAGGCATTATTTACTTGTATTTGCACTTATAATTTTAAATTAGTAGCATTAAATAATTATATTCAAGTAAGACACCTAATATTAAGTAAGGAAAACCTCACAGCAAAGGTTGAAGTCTCGTTTCGGTTTCGTACACTCGACTCTTTTCGATTGGGGATGTGATATACTGATGATACTCTTATTCACTTATCTAAAATTGTCCAAATTGAACAATCAAGTATCATCAGTACATCAACAATGAAAATTCATTTAGAAGAAAGAAAAGAAAATAAATAGCCTAAATTGTTACCCGCGAGAAAATCTTAACGTGTAAAAGAAATTCTCAAGTAGTTAGCGCTCTGACCTACGTACATGCCCACACGTGATATGTGTGCATGTATCTATCCACGCGACTCAATGAGCGTTTAAAGAAATAGAAGAAATTTTCAAGTGGTTCTATGACCTACGTACATGCCCACAAGTAATATGTGTGCATGTATCTATCCACGCGACTCAATGAGCATTTAAAGAAAGCGATCAAATTTCGTAGCGCATGAACCATAATAAATTATGAGTAGGTCATTTGTATTGACATTGTTTCTATGGTGTAAAGTTTTGGTTTCATGTCACGTGGATGAATAATGCAAGTATTGGGTAGGTCAAGTATATTGATATTTTTTTTCCTTTCATTATTAGGTCAGTTCAACGACGTTCCCGTATCGTGGGAAAGATATTATTTTTAAGTAGGGATAAGAAAAATTACTATATAAGAGTTGTAGCAAATAAAGAAATGATTATTGTTAATCCAGAAACTAGTTGTTTCACTCCTGCCGAATTGTGGCATTGGCAGTTGCCGTATTGGTGGCAACAGATTTGGGTACTTAACAGACTTGCCGAGTGGTGGCAAGGGAACTACAGAGTATTGCCGTATAGAGGCAGAACTAAGGCAAGCTTGCTTTTTCTAGTGGCAAGCGATTCCTCCTCCAACTCCTTTACAAAAATTATAGAGGCAGCAAGGAACCGCAAGGTGACTGCGCCAGAAATGCAGCAACTCGGAAGTTGCTTTAGGTATCTCCACTTTTAGCGATTCTTCCCTTTTGAGATTGTATATCCTTCTTTGTTTAACAGGAAGAAGAGGATCACCCTGGAGGAGTACCGCACCAGGAACCTACAATATCCAGCTTCACTACAATATATATATATATATATATATATATATATATATATATATATATATATATATATATATATATATTAATTTCTCTTTAGTATGTTGTGTTATTTTGTTTTTATTGCAGACGTTACATTGTTATATTACAGTTTTAACCATTTTGTTCATATTCTTCCAGATGCATTTTTGTTTTAGTTTTGCAATGGTTCATTTTACGCCCGCGTGACCTCCATGCCTCGACTCGTGATATTCACGGGTCAATCTTATTTGTTCGGCTTTTAGTTCAACGTGTCTTGGTGGGTCATATAAGATAATTTCTATTTTAGTTTGATTTTCTTGTAGTATTTTTGCAGGCATTTTATTATAAATGTTATTTAATTCATTTTTGTTTATATGTTCAAATATTATATCGTTTTTAGATAGCGCTATCTTCGTGATATTAGTTGTTGATAATTTTAGTATTAGCTTCTCCAAAACCTGACCTAAGTCTAAGGATGGATTATCGCTATACTTCACGATTATTGAATTTTCATCTTTTATTATTATTGTATTTCACGAATTTTTATTATTGAGCTCAAATTTTACTATCGGCAAATTTCTTATATCAGAAATTGACGTACCTTCCTACATATTGAGTTGATCAGGCTCGATGTAGGGGGTACTTTTTGCTGATTCTTTAGTCACAGGGCTTTTTAATTTTTATATTTTGTTACGTGTTATGACCTTTATTGTTTTAGGTATCATTTATTTTAAATCTTCTGAATTGATTTTTGTACGCGATAGAGCATCTGTGTTAGTATTTATTTTGCCTTGTTTATACACGATATCAAAATCAAAGTCCATGAATTCTAAGCGAATTCTGGATAATTTTGGGGACGGGTTTCGGTTTATAAACAAAGATACTAAAGGTCGGTGGTCTGTAACGACCGTGAATCGTTTACCATAGAAATATGGGCGAAAATCGTTTATTCCCCAATTGATTGCAATGAGTTCTTTTTCTATTCTCACTAAGATTTATGATGACTGACAACTGGGTACATTTGAACACTATTTACTTAAATTCTTTAACAGTGGTTTTCTTAATAAACCATTTTGCTTATGAAAACGCTCCAAAGAGAAAAAAACATCAAAATAATTACAATAAGAATGTAAGTAGCTACTTAACTTGCAGGATAATGATGACCTGCGTTTGATTCGCAACGGCAATAGTTTCTTGTAAATTTGAATCTGCAAAACCCATTTGCATTGCATTTATAATTTATTTTAAATTTTTCTCATTCTAATTTTGCTCTTCATTTCTGTTTTTTTCGTATCCCAGGTGAGGTGATACTTTTTTTAAAGAATCGTTATTTCTTTGCATCGTTCAAACGCTTTTCTTCTTCGTTGTTTCTTCTTGAAGATTGGTTTGGCGTTAGTATTTTAGACATCGCTTGTAAATTTCGATATCCAATAGCTTTTTCTATTTTGTTGGAACATGGGATGTATTTCGTTTGTCTTATCTGGTGCTTGTAGCTCATACTAAACCACGAATTGAGTATCCGCTCGGATTGCTCCGAATAGTCTTTCCGGGATTCTTCTGTTTTGGGCTTTTCTTGTAGTTCATCTAATTCTCCAAGTTCAGGTCGCAGGGTCGCCATGGTGTGTTCCAAGCTGAATGTACAATTCCCTTTTACAAAATATTAAGTTACCTAGTAATTATAAAGCGTCTAGGTACGCATATGATATAGGCGATCAACGCCGGATTA
>OZ017739.1:172191629-172231629 GCA_963969285.1 Odontomyia ornata | reverse complement strand
GTGATTCGGTTCAGTACGCGGTACTGTAGTTTCACTTTGCATTTTTAATTATAGTAGATTGATTTGGATTTGGATTCGAGTAGTTTTTTTCTGGCACCGCGTCAATGAATCTTCGAAAATACGTGGTTTTGGATTGCTGTTGTCTCTTTCTCTTTTTGGATTGGACACACATCCTGAAAAAGATGAAAATGAATTAGTGAATCAGCTAAATGGAGGTTGTTTTGACGTATTTTAAGATTTGAATCGGTGGCCGACAAATTGTATTCGGAATTAGTCCGTTCGTGAAAGACCTGCGACTGAGACTCCTCTCCGAATTAGTTAGCCTGCCAGCAGCCAACTCGGAGTGGACTAGGGTATCCCGGCTTGTTGAATCATTGAGCGCAGTCCGTTGAAAAATTCCAAGGGATCTTATCTATAACCAATGAGAGGTCGATTTCAATTTCCTTTGGAAAATCTTGGACGAGACGGACGTAGAGAAAATAAGTATAATGACTTGCATAATAGTATTTGACTTTCAAAGTGGTGGCCAGTCAAAGTATTTACGTTTTAAAATAAGAGTATCTATAAGAAATTTGCCCTTCCGACTTGTGGTGCCAACGGGAATGAGTGTTTTTTTGGTTTTTTGATGAATTGTCTGTGGTTAACACGCGAGATTAACTGTTCCTGTACCTTGTTTTGATATGTCATGAACTGATTTTTCTAGCTTCAAGTCTAAGTAAACATAATATAGCTATCTACTTCATTTTCAAGCAATCGTTTATTTATTTTTGCCATTCATACAAGGATGCACATCATAAAATCCTATTGAGTAAACTGGGGCGTCTCTTATTTCCCTCACCTCTAAAATTAAAATTTGTATTTATGTTCAGTTGTACCCAAAAAGCCTCGAAAGGGCAATGCAATTGAAGACGCTGAAGATGACTCAAAGGAGTCAAAACGTGTCTGCCCACACAACAAAGCCAGGCGACTCTTAAAGCAAAAACATTTTTTTTTAAATGTCTATTTACTTTTGGGCAAATAAGCGAATATTTCGATGAATTTTGTAAAACTTGTGGCAAAGTGCGGTTAAAGCATTTTAAAAATTTATTAATACGTTGGCCAACATGTTTTTAAATAACTACGCCAAAGCAATATATGGCACAGAGCTCACTTGCATAATTTATTGAAAGAATCATTAAATTCAGCTTTCGTTATTTTATTAAATATTTTTAATATTATTTGAATGATTTATTTGCAAAAATAAGAGCCTTATTGTTAAGTTTGATTGAATCATAGCTATACACACATATAAACATGTATATATATACATATATATATATATATATATATATATATATATATATATACATACATATATATATATATATATATATATATATATATATATATATATATATATATATATATACATACATATTAATATATATATATATATATATATATATATATATATATATATATATATATATATATATATATATATATATATATATATATATATATATATATATATATATATATTGTTACATGTACAAATAATTCTGCGAGCTACTGTCGCAATTGTTTTCACAACAATGAAGAACACGAATTCACTCGAAACCCCGAGAACCCAACAAGCATGATCAACATCTGCAAGTGACGTCACTCCATTCATTAATTTTCTCGAATCTACCAGCTAGAACATTCGCCAATAAACGAGAAATGGGTGAATAGGTAGAGACCCTATATAAAGGCGAGCTGAATGAATGGGGGGATCATCATTCATTTGACCGCGATAAGAAAACTGCGATATAGTGGCACGCGAAGTAAAGACAATTGATTGTTTGAGTGCAAAGTGTGTTTCCTAATAGTGAAGTAATTTAGAAGACAATTGCGATAAAAAATTTATGGACAAGTGTTAGATTTTAATTTTAATAGTGAAAATTAAAATTAGTGAAAGTGTTAACTGATTATTGTGCATTTTATTTAATTAAATAAACTCTTCTAACTTAAATTAAAAGACATTGCGTTTTCACTTTCCCGGAACATTAAAATTATAGGCCGCGAACCAATAACACGCGACAGTGGTGTCGAGAAGTGAGATAGAAAATTTCGAAAAGTGAAAACATTTAAACATTTTTAAACTGCACAGTTGTGAAATCTAACTTAAAAACTGTTAAAAAAAAAAAACAAAAAGCCAATACAATAAAAATGCCACGAAACTTGCATCTAAGAATCAATGAATTGACCATGTCAGAGCTCAAGGAAGAGCTAGAACAGCGAAATCTGGCTACGCAAGGTACAAAGGCCACACTGATTGCACGCTTGCGCGACGCGATCGAGTCGGAAGGCGTGAATCTGGATTCGGGTGAGTTCTCAGATGCGGAAAAAGGCGCAGAAGGTGGAGGAGTAGAAACACCAAAATCGAAAGAGCCAGAAAATGCGCTAATGCAAATGTTAATGCTGATGTCATCGAGTCTGACTGCGAAGCTAGATGAACAATCAGCGAAGCTAAATGAACAGTCATCCAGTCTGACTGCGAAGCTAGATGAACAATCAGCGCAGCTAAATGAACAGACATCCAGTCTAGCTGCGAAGTTAAATGAACAATCAACAAAGCTAAGCGAACAATCAGCGCAGCTAAATGAACAGACATCCAGTTTAGCTGCGAAGTTAAATGAACAATCAACGAAGCTAAGCGAACAATCAGCGCAGCTAAATGAACAGACATCCAGTTTAGCTGCGAAGCTAAACGAACAATCAGCGAAGCTGGACCAACAAGCAATCGAAATCAAAGCAGACATCAAGGCAGACATCACACAGAACCTGGAGAAACAGTCAACCGAAATAAAAGCGGAGCTCGGTAGTCTCAACAAGCAAATTAAAGGCGTCGAGGAAAAGGTTGACCAGGTCGAGGAAAAGGTTTACCAGGTCGAGGAAAAGGTCAGCCAGGTCGAGGAGAGAATCAACAATGAGATGGAAAACATGAAAAAGGAATTGGAAGCAGCAAAGGCAGTAGTAACCGCCCCACCAGCCCCAATTATAACCGCAGCGCAAAGCTCATCTAGAAATGTACAAGCACCAATATTCGATGGGCAAACGGTCTGGACTATTTACAAAACCCAGTTTGAAGCAGCCGCTCGCATAAATCACTGGAATGAGCAGGAACGAGCAACTGCATTGATTCTTGCTCTGAGAGGCCCAGCTGCCGAGCTGTTGCAGACGATCCCCGTTGAATTGCACTCAAACTCGAATGCTATAATGAATGCGCTCGACATGCGTTATGGAGATGATCATCTAAAGCAGATTTATCGGTCACAGCTAAGGCATCGGGTGCAGAACTCTGGTGAAACCCTACAGCAGCTAGCCCAAGACATTGAGCGACTAGCACTTTTGGCTTACCCAGCCTACGACCCAGAACATCGAGATGATGCAGCGACAGAGGCATTCATTAGCGCACTAAAGGACCCGGAATTGCAACAAGCCGTGCGTTTAGCTCAAAAGCAAACGGTTAAGGACGCGTTGGCTTACAGTCTGAACTTTGAGGCAGCGAAAAATGTGACTCGTACCACTGCCCGGGTTCGTGAAGTAGTGACAGACGAGTGCAGGTGTGAACGCGTGGAAATTGAGCGAGACCCGCATGTAAATGGTGCGCCTAGATGCTGGAATTGCGGAGAGAAGGGGCACTTGCAAAGAGACTGCAAGAAGCGAAGAAAACCGAGCTATTGTCCAGGGTGTGCAGCTAGGAGGAGATCCAGACCGAGTCAGGAGCCCAGAATGGAAGCCCTTCAAACAGAGGGGTCGGGAAACATGTAAAAGCCAACTTCGTGGGGCAGAGGTTGGCTAGGAGGATCGACGTCCCCAGCACCACCATCACCGTGTCAAGACTACATCGTGGAGAAGCAGACTTATGCCTTCCGGGTCAAATTGACGGAGAGCACTGCACCATAACAATCGACACTGGTGCTACCCGATCGATTATCCGACCAGACCTAGTTAGACAGCAACAACTTCACAAGGGCAGAATTTTCTCACTACGGACAGCTACGGGAGAAACTGCACCTGTTCATGGAGAGGTCAACCTCCAGATACAGTTGGGAGACCTTGTGTTCCAACATAATTTTCTGGTCGCGAACATTATGGATGACTGCATTCTCGGAATGGATTTTCTCCGACCACATGGAATCACGTTAGACTTGGGCAAACGTGTATTGAAATGGCAGAATGTCGAAGTACTGATGGAGGATCCCAGCGTCCAAATCCCCAAGATGAATGTAGTGGTATGTACTGACACTGATGTACCAAATTCCTCCGAAAGCATTGTATGGGCCAAGCTTGATGGTGATTCTGGAGACCACCGATCTTATCTGATAGAGCCAATGAAGACATCCGCATTGCGCAGCTTGATTGTAGGACGAAGCCTTGTAAGATCTTTAAGGAACGGATATGTGCCGGTTAGAGTCCTTAACACCGCGGACTCAACCACGAGCATCAAAGCGGGAGAAGTCATCGGCAGCTGCCAGCCTGTTTCCACCATCAACTCTTTGGAAGCTTCTCACAACCATCATTGGAAAAGGAGGCAAGACACAGACAAAGCCCGGGAATCCACGTCTGCAATATTGAAGCAAGTCAAATTGCCGGTGCAGCTATTCAAACGAGCCTCTGATCTGGTCACCAAGTACAGTGACATCTTCTCAACAAGCCCGGATGACCAAGGCCGAACGAGTCTGGTAACTCACGTCATAGATACACAGGGAGCCAGACCGATTCGACAAGCACCCAGACGCCTCCCTATAGCCAAACAAGGAGAAGTGAGCGCGCTGATCTCGGACATGGAAAAACAAGGCGTTATTGAACCTTCTGTCAGTCCATGGGCCGCGCCTGTAGTTCTAGTAAAGAAAAAGGATGGTAGTACTCGTTTTTGTGTCGACTATAGGCAGCTCAACGACGTCACTAAGAAAGATAGTTACCCGCTCCCACGCATCGATGACATCATGGACACTTTAGCCGACGCAAAATGGTTTTCTACACTCGATCTCAAGAGTGGCTACTGGCAGGTAGAAATCGACAAGAAGGACCGAGAGAAGACCGCATTCTCAGTTGGGACCGGATTGTGGCAGTTTGTGGTGATGCCATTTGGGCTTTGCAATGCTCCAGCTACTTTCGAACGCTTGATGGAATACGTGCTACGTGGTCTAACCTGGAAAACCTGCTTGGTGTACCTAGATGACATCATCGTCATCGGGAGAACGTTCGAAGAGCATGTGCGGAACTTAGAAGAGGTTTTCTCTAGACTGCGACTGGCAAATTTGAAGCTTAGTCCCGACAAGTGTACCCTTTTCGCAGCTGAAGTAAAATACCTGGGACATGACGTATCAGCAGAAGGGGTCAAAACAGACCCTGAGAAGATTGAAGCCGTGAAAAGCTGGCCATCACCAAACAACAAGCGCCAACTACGAAGTTTTCTGGGTCTGGCAACCTACTATCGAAGATTCGTCAAAGAAAAGAAAAGAAAAGAAAGCTAAGTGTCTCCATCAGCTAACCGAGAAAAATCGTCCGTATGTCTGGAACGAACAATGCCAGACAGCCTTTGAGACCCTGAAGGAAAAGCTGTGTGAATCACCCGTGCTGGCGTATCCGAAACCCGGAAAAATGTTTGTAGTTGACACTGATGCAAGCAACAGCGGTATTGGAGCTGTACTCTCCCAGCAGATCAATGGCGAAGAAAGAGTCCTCTCGTATTACAGTCGAGTTCTTTCAAAAAGTGAGAGGAACTACTGTGTGACCAGGAAGGAGCTATTGGCTATAATAGAGGCCACCAAGCAGTTCCACAAGTACCTATATGGCCAGAAATTTGTTCTTCGAATGGACCATGCATCGCTGAGATGGCTACTTAACTTCAAAAACCCCGAGGGACAAGTTGCGAGATGGATCGAAAGATTGCAGTCGTACGACTACGAAATTGTTCATCGAAAGGGCGGAGTTCATGGAAATGCTGACGCCCTATCTCGTCGCCCATGTCCAGCTAACTGCAAGCATTGCCGACGGGTTGAGGAAAAGGAGCCGCCCGTTGATCTGCGACTGATAACGGCTGAATTCGATGAAGGTTGGTCATCGGAGGAGATTCGAAATGCCCAGCTAGCCGATGAAGACATCGGACCATTGCTCGTCTGGAAGGAGACGACTGGGCGACCGGAGTGGAAGGACGTTTCAACGCATGGCGCAACCCTGAAAAGCTATTGGGCACAATGGAACTCCCTTCAGGTGGAGGGTGGTGTACTCAAGCGGAAATGGGAAACGGCGGATGGCAGCTCCTATAGGATGCAAACTATACTACCCAAAAGCCGAATCCACGATGTGGTTAAGGAAATGCATGAAGGATCCTCGGGAGGCCACCTTGGTGTTAACAAGACCTTAGCGAAATTGCGGGAACGGTTCTACTGGCTCCACGCTCGAGAAGACGTAAAGGACTGGTGTCGCAGATGCACAATTTGCGCTTCCGTCAAAGGCCCAAAGCGACGACTGAGAGGACAAATGCAAACCTATAACGTAGGGGTACCGTTTGAAAGTATTGCTGTTGACATCGCTGGACCCTTTCCTGAATCTGAATGGGGAAATCGATACACGCTGGTTGTAGCCGATTATTTCAGCAAGTGGCCCGAGGTCTACCCCATTCCCAACCAGGAAGCAACTACTGTAGCTGAACAGCTAGTGTTAAATTGGGTCAGTAGGTACGGCGTACCTGGCGAACTACATTCGGATCAAGGCCGAAACTTTGAGTCACTAGTTTTTGGCGAAATGTGCGAGCTGCTCGGAATACGGAAAACGAGGACAACACCGCTGCATCCCCAATCCGATGGAATGGTCGAACGTTTCAACGGCACGCTCAATAAACACCTTGCCAAAATGGTTGACGAGAACCAGAGGGACTGGGACCGACATATCCCACTATTTTTGATGGCGTATAGAGCCGCTGAACATGCGTCGACGGGCCAAGCCCCAGCCAAAGTCATTTTTGGAAAGACTATTCGTTTGCCAGCCGATATAAAGTTCGGAACACCCCCTGAGAAACCCCAAACGGTCTCGGAGTACGCAAGTGATCTAAGACAACGGTTGAACGAGATACATCGGACAGTGCGAAAACACCTCGAATCGGCTACTGACCGCATGAAGACCAGGTATGATCTAAAGGCTAATTCTACTGGCTTCCAGCAAGATGACTTGGTGTGGCTTTATAACCCGCAACGGCGAAAGGGTAGGTCTCCAAAGTTGCAACATAATTGGGAGGGACCATACCGAGTTACAAAGCGAATCAACGACATCGTATACCGAATACAGGAACATCGTAAGCCGAGAGCTAAAATGAAAGTCGTGCATCTGGACCGTCTTGCCCCATATTACACCCAGGGAGAATTGACTACAACTGGCGAAACATCTTTTCGGGGCGAAAAGAACTGAGGTGGGGGCAGTGTTACATGTACAAATAATTCTGCGAGCTACTGTCGCAATTGTTTTCACAACAATGAAGAACACGAATTCACTCGAAACCCCGAGAACCCAACAAGCATGATCAACATCTGCAAGTGACGTCACTCCATTCATTAATTTTCTCGAATCTACCAGCTAGAACATTCGCCAATAAACGAGAAATGGGTGAATAGGTAGAGACCCTATATAAAGGCGAGCTGAATGAATGGGGGGATCATCATTCATTTGACCGCGATAAGAAAACTGCGATATAGTGGAACGCGAAGTAAAGACAATTGATTGTTTGAGTGCAAAGTGTGTTTCCTAATAGTGAAGTAATTTAGAAGACAATTGCGATAAAAAATTTATGGACAAGTGTTAGATTTTAATTTTAATAGTGAAAATTAAAATTAGTGAAAGTGTTAACTGATTATTGTGCATTTTATTTAATTAAATAAACTCTTCTAACTTAAATTAAAAGACATTGCGTTTTCACTTTCCCGGAACATTAAAATTATAGGCCGCGAACCAATAACACGCGACAATATATATATAATGTGAGTTGAGTATATTGAGTTTAGTTCTGGCAAACAATAAAACTATAGATGAGTTGCTCTAAAAAAGAGTTTAATTTTATTAACTAAACTAGTTTTTAACATTCTTTTAAAACTCACCTAAAAATGAGAAACATTGTTTCCCCAGTATAAATCACTTATTTTTAACAATTTGGTTACACTTGAATTCACTTCCAGGTCAATAACAATATATATATATATATATACATATATATATATATATATATATATATATATATATATATATATATATATATATATATCTATATATATATATATATATACATATGTATATATATACATATATATATATGTATATATATATATATATATATATATATATATATATATATACATATATATATATATATATATATATATATATACATATACATATATATATATATATATATATATATATATATATATATATATTTATATATACATATAAACATATATCTATATATGTTAGATAAATATTTATATATATAAATATATATATTCGTATATATATATATATATATATATATATATATATATATATATATATATATATATATATTTATATATACATCTAAACATATATCTATATATGTTAGATAAATATTTATATATATATATATATAAATATATATATACGTATATATATATATATATATATATATATATATATATATATATATATATATATATATATAATATATATATATATATATATATATATATATATATATATATATATGTATATACATATATATATATATATATATATATATTAATATATATATATATATATATATATATATATATATATATATATATATATATATATATATATATATATAAATAAATATATATATATATTGTCGCGTGTTATTGGTTCGCGGCCAATAATTTTAATGTTCCGGCGAAGTGAAAACGCAATGTCTTTTAAATTAACTTAAAAGAGTTTATTCAATTAATCACAAAAATGCACAATTACTTATTTTAGTATTTCACAATTTTAATTTTCACTAAGTCTATAAATTTGTCATTCAACTGTCCACTTAAAATCACTTCGCACTCAAACAATCAATCGTCTTTACTTCGCGTTCCACTATATCGCAGTTTTCTATCGCGGTTGTAATGAATGATCCCCCCATTCATTCAGCTCGCCTTTATATAGGGTCTCTACCTATTCACCCATTTCTCGTACATTGGCGAATGTTCTACCGAGAGGTACCTGGTAGATTCGAGCAAATTAATGAAGGGAGTGACGTCACTTGCAGATGTTGACCATGCTTGTTGGGTTCTCGTGGGTTCGAGTAAATTCATTTGTTGACGTTCTTAATGATTATGAAAACAATTGCGACAGCAGCTCGCAGAATTATTTGTGCATGTAGTTATTTGTACATGTAACACTGCCCCCACCTCAGTTCTTTTTGCCCCGAAAAGATGTGTCGCTATTTGTAGTCAATTCTCCCTGGGTGTAATATGGGGCAAGACGGTCCAGATGCACGATTTTCATTTTAGCTCTCGGCTTACGATGTTCCTGTATTCGGTATACGACGTCGTTGATTCGCTTTGTAACTCGGTATGGTCCCTCCCAATTATGTTGCAACTTTGGAGACCTACCCTTTCGCCGTTGCGGGTTATAAAGCCACACCAAGTCATCTTGCTGGAAGCCAGTAGAATTGGCCTTTAGATCATACCTGGTCTTCATGCGGTCAGTAGCCGATTCGAGGTGTTTTCGCACTGTCCGATGTATCTGGTTCAACCGTTGTCTTAGATCACTTGCGTACTCCGAGACCGTTTGGGGTTTCTCAGGGGGTGTTCCGAGCTTTATATCGGCTGGCAAACGAATAGTCTTTCCAAAAATGACTTTGGCTGGGGCTTGGCCCGTCGATGCATGTTCGGCAGCTCTGTACGCCATCAAAAATAGTGGGATATGTCGGTCCCAGTCCCTTTGGTTCTCGTCAACCATCTTGGCCAGATGTTTATTGAGCGTGCCGTTGAACCGTTCGACCATTCCATCGGATTGGGGATGCAGCGGTGTTGTCCTCGTTTTCCGTATTCCCAGTAGTTCACACATTTCGCCAAAAACTAGTGACTCAAAGTTTCGGCCTTGATCTGAATGTAATTCGCAAGGTACGCCGTACCTACTGACCCAATTTAACACTAGCTGTTCAGCTACGGTAGTTGCTTCCTGGTTGGGAATGGGGTAGACCTCGGGCCACTTGCTGAAATAATCGGCTACTACCAGCGTATATCGATTTCCCCAATCGGATTCAGGAAAGGGTCCTGCGATGTCAACAGCAATCCTTTCGAATGGCACGCCTACGTTATAGGTTTGCATTTGTCCTCTCAGTCGTCGCTTTGGGCCTTTGACGGAAGCGCAAATTGTGCATCTGCGACACCAGTCCTTTACGTCTTCTCGAGCGTGGAGCCAGTAGAACCGTTCCCGCAATTTCGCTAAGGTCTTGTTAACACCAAGGTGGCCTCCCGAGGATCCTTCATGCATTTCCTTAACCACATCGTGGATTCGGCTTTTGGGAAGTATAGTTTGCATCCTATAGGAGCTACCATCCGCCGTTTCCCATTTCCGCTTGAGTACGCCACCCTCCACTTGAAGGGAGTTCCATTGTGCCCAATAGCTTTTCAGGGTTGCGCCATGCATTGAAACGTCTTTCCACTCCGGTCGCCCAGTTGTCTCCTTCCATACGAACAATGGTCCGATATCTTCATCGGCTAACTGGGCATTTCGAATCTCCTCCGATGACCAACCTTCATCGAATTCGGCCGTTATCACTCGCAGATCAACGGGCGGCTCCTTTTCCTCAATCCGTTGGCAATGTTTGCAGTTAGCTGGACATGGATGACGAGATAGGGCGTCAGCAATTCCATGAACTCTGCCCTTGTGAAGTAGTTGGGGCCTCACTAGGTCTAGTCGGATCGTCGATCGGGTTGCACCAGTGTCGTTTGTTAGAGTGCATTGTTCTTCATCAACTTGACCAGGAAGGCATCTGTCTGCTTCTCCACGATGTTGCCTTGGCACGGTGCTGGGGATGTCGATACTCCTAGCCAACGTTCGCCCCACGAAGTTGGCCCTTGCAGTTTGATGGGCCTCCATTCTAGGCTCCTGACACGGTCTGGATCTCCACCACCCTGGACAATAGCTCGGTCTTCTTCCCTTCTTGCAGTCTCTTTGCAGGTGCCCTTTTTCCCCGCAATTCCAGCATCTAGGCGCACCATTCACCTGCAGCTCTTGCTCAATTCCCGCGCGCTCACACCTGCAATTATCTGCCAGTACCTCGCAAACCCGGGCAGGGGTACGGGTCACATTTTTGGCTGCCTCAAAATTTAAACTATAAGCCAATGCATCTTTGACTGTTTGCTTTTGAGCTAACCGCACGGCTTGTTGCAGTTCCTTGTCCTTTAAGGCGCTGATGAATGCTTCTGCAGCTACGTCATCTCGATGTTCTGGGTCGTACGCTGGGTAAGCCAAAAGTGCCAGTCGCTCAATGTCTTGTGCTAGCTGCTGCAAGGTTTCGCCAGACTTCTGCATCCGATGCCGTAGCTGTGCCCGGTAAATCTGCTTCAGATGATCGTCTCCATAACGCATGTCCAGCGCATTCATTATAGCAGCTGGGTTTGAATGCAGCTCAACGGGGATAGTCTGCAAAAGCTCGGCCTCTTAGAGCAAGAATTAACGCAGTTGCTCGTTCCTGCTCATTCCAGTGATTTATCCTAGCGGGGGCTTCAAACTGGATTTTGTAAATAGTCCAGACCGTTTGCCCATCGAATATTGGTGCTTGCACATTTCTAGATGAGCTTCGCACTGCGGTTGTAATTGGGGCTGGTGAGGCGATTACTACTGCCTTCGCTGCTTCCAAGTCCTTTTTCACTTTTTCCATCTCATGGTTGATTCTCTCCTCGACCTGGCTGATCTCAAGGTTGATTCTCTCCTTGACCTGGTATACCTTTTCCTCGACGCATTTAATTTGGCTGTTGAGACTACTGAGCTCCGCTTTTATTTCGGTTGACTGTTTTTGCAAATCCGCCTTGATTTCAATCGCTTGTTGGTCCATTTTTGCTGGTTGTTCATTTAGCTGCGCTGATTGTTCATTTAGCTTCGCAGCTAAACTGGATGTCTGTTCATTTAGCTGCGCTGATTGTTCATTTAGCTTCGTTGATTGTTCATTTAACTTCGCTGATTGTTCATCTAGCTTCGTAGTTAAATTGGACGACTGTTGTCGCTGCTCTTGCTGCATCAACATTAACATTTGCATCAGCGCATTTTCTGGTTCCTTTGGTTTTTTTGTTTCTGCTTCACCACCTTCTGCGCCTTTTTCTGCATCTGAGGGCTCAGCCGAATCCAGATACGCGCCTTCCGATTCAATTGCGTCACGCAAGCGTGCAATCAGTGTGGCCTTTGTACCTTGCGTATCCAGGTTTCGCTGTTCCAACTCTTCCTTTAGCTCCGACATGGTCAATTCATTAATTTTTAAGTTTAAGCTTCGTGGCATTTTTTATGTTTCGGCTATTTTTCCACGTTAACTTTCACAATTGTGCACTTTAAAGTTGTTTAAACGTTTTCACTTCCAAAATTTTTCTTTCTCACTTCTTGACACCATTGTCGCGTGTTTTTTGGTTCGCGGCCAATAATTTTAATGTTCCGGGGAAGTGAAAACGCAATGTCTTTTAAATTAACTTAAAAGAGTTTATTCAATTAATCACAAAAATGCACAATTACTTATTTTAGTATTTCACAATTTTAATTTTCACTAAGTCTATAAATTTGTCATTCAACTGTCCACTTAAAATCACTTCGCACTCAAACAATCAATCGTCTTTACTTCGCGTTCCACTATATCGCAGTTTTCTATCGCGGTTGTAATGAATGATCCCCCCATTCATTCAGCTCGCCTTTATATAGGGTCTCTACCTATTCACCCATTTCTCGTACATTGGCGAATGTTCTACCGAGAGGTACCTGGTAGATTCGAGCAAATTAATGAATGGAGTGACGTCACTTGCAGATGTTGATCATGCTTGTTGGGTTCTCGTGGGTTCGAGTAAATTCATTTGTTGACGCTCTTAATGATTATGAAAACAATTGCGACAGCAGCTCGCAGAATTATTTGTACATGTAACAATATATATGTATATGATAATACATACGTATATATACAGATATATATATATATATATGTATATATATATATATATATATATATATATATATATATATATATATATATATATATATATACCTATATTTGTATATATATATATATATATATATATATATATATATACATATATCTATATATATATATATATATATATATATATATATATATATATATATATATATGTATATAAATAACATCGCGTGTTATGGTTCGCGGCCAATAATTTTAATGTTCCGGGAAAGTGAAACGCGATGTCTTCTAAATTAAGTTAAGAGTTTATTTACAAAAAAAATGCACAATTATTAATTTTTAACTATTTCACCAAACTCTTTTTTTCACCTTGTCTATCAATTTTTAATTACTACTGACTATCACTTCACAATCAATATCGCTCTGAATTTGCACTCCACACTATCGCAGTTTTACTATATCGTGGTTGTAATTCAGCTCGCCTTTATATAGGGTCTCTAGTCATTCAATCCATTTCTCGTACATGGGCGAATTACCTGGAATATTTGAGTAGCTTAATGAATGGAGCAGTGACGTCACTTTCAGGTGTTGATCATGCTTGGCAGGTTTTCGAGTAGATTCTTATGTTGATCATGATGTTGTGAAAACAATTGCGACAGTAGCTCGCAGAATTAGTTGTACATGTAACACTGCCCCCACCTCAGTTCTTTTCGCCCCGAAAAGATGTGTCGCCAGTTGTAGTCAGTTCTCCCTGGATGTAATATGGGGCAAGACGGTCCAGGTGCACGATTTTCATATTGACTCACAGCTTACGATGTTCCTGTATGCGATATACGACGTCGTTGATTCGCTTTGTGACTCGGTATGGTCCCTCCCAATTATGTTGCAACTTTGGACACCTACTTTTCGCCGTTGTAGCCATACCAAGTCACCTGGCTGGAAGTCAGTAGAATATGCCTTTAGATCATACCTGGTCTTCATGCGGTCAGTAGCCGATTCGAGGTGTTTTCGCACTGTCCGATGTATCTGGTTCAACCATTGCCTTAGTTCACTTGCGTACTCCGAGATCGTTTGGGGTTTCTCAGGGGGTGTTCCGAACTTTATAGCAGTCGTAAGATGAATAGTCTTTCCGAAAATGACTTTGGCTGGGGCTTGGCCTGTCAATGCATGTTCGGCAGCTCTGTACGCCATCAAAAATAGTGGGATGTGTCGGTCCCAGTCCCTTTGGTTCTCGTCAACCATCTTGGCCAGGTGTTTATTAAGTGTGCCGTTGAAACGTTCAACCATTTCAT
Source organism: Odontomyia ornata (assembly GCA_963969285.1). Classification (NCBI taxonomy): domain Eukaryota; kingdom Metazoa; phylum Arthropoda; class Insecta; order Diptera; family Stratiomyidae; genus Odontomyia; species Odontomyia ornata. Next base: position 172,217,172 of record OZ017739.1, on the reverse strand, counting down.
CGGATTCGGGATGCAGCGGTGTTGTGCTCGTTTGCCGTATTCCCAGCAGCTCGCACATTTCGCCAAAAACCAGTGACTTAAAAATTCGGTCTTGATACGAATGTAGTTCACAAGGTACGCCGTACCCCTACTGACCCAATTTAACACTAGCTGTTCGGCTACAGTAGTTGCTTCCTGATTGGGAATGGGGTAGACCTCGGGCCACTTGCTGAAATAATCGGCCACAACCAGCGTGTATCGATTTCCCCATTCTTATTCAGGAAAAGGTCCTGCGATGTCAACAGCAATCCTTTCAAACGGTACCCCATGTTAGAGGTTTGCATTCGTCGTCTCAGTCGTCGCTTTGGACCTTTGACGGAAACAAAAATTATGCATCTGCGACACCAGTCCTCTACGTCTTCTCGAGTGTGGAGCCAGTAGAACCTTTCCCGCAATTTCGCTAAGGTCTTGTTAACACCAAGGTGGCCTCCCGAGGATCCTTCGTGCATCTCCTTAACCGCACCGTGGATTCGGCTTTCGGGAAGTATAGTTTGCATTCTATAGGATCTGCCATCCGCGATTTCCCATATCCGCTTGAGTACGCCACCTCCCACCTGAAAGGAGTTTCATTGTGCCCAATAGCTTTTTAGGGTTGCGCCATGCATTGAAACGTCTTTCCACTCAGGTCGCCCAGTTGTTTCCTTCCATATGAGCAATGGTCCCATGTCTTCATCGGCTGACTGGGCATTTCGAATCTCCTCCGATGACCAACCTTCATCGAATTCGGCCGTTATCAATCGCAGATCGACGGGCGGTTCCTTTTCCTTAATCCTTCAGCAATGCTTGCAGTTAGCTTGACATGGACGACGAGATAGGGCGTCAGTATTTCCATGAACTCCGCCCTTCCGATGAACAATCTCGTTGTCGTATGACTGCAACCTTTCGATCCATCTCGCAACTTGTCCCTCGGGGTTTTTGAAGTTGAGCAGCCATCTCAATGAAGCATGGTCCGTTTGAAGAACAAATTTCTGGCCATATAGGTACTTGTAGAACTGCTTGGTGGCCTCTATTATAGCCAATAGCTCCTTCCTGGTCACGCAGAAGTTCCTCTCACTTTTTGAAAGAACTCGACTGTAATACGAGAGGACTCTTTCTTCGCCATCGATCTGCTGGGAGAGTACAGCTCCAATACCGCCGTTGCTTGCATCGGTATCAACTACAAACATTTTTCCGGGTTTCGGATATGCTAGCACGGGTGATTCACACAGCTTCTCCTTCAAGATCTCAAAGGCTGCCTGGCATTGTTGATTCCAGACATACGGGCGATTTTTCTCGGTTAGCTGATGGAGACACTTATTTTTTTTGGCAAAGCCTTTGGCGAATCTTTGATAGCAGGTTGCCAGACCCAAAAAACTTCGTAGTTGGCGCTTGTTGTTTGGTGTTGGCCAGCTTTTCACGGCTTCAATTTTCCCAGGGTCTGTTTTGACCCCTTCTGCTGATACGATGTGCCTCAGGGATTTTACTTCAGCTGCGAAAAGGGTACACTTGTCGGGACTAAGTTTCACATTCGCCAGTCACAATCGGGAGAAAACCTCTTCTAAGTTCCGCACATGCTCTTCGAACGTTCTCCCAATAACAATGATGTCATCTAGGTATACCAAGCAGGTTTTCCAGGTAAGGCCTCGTAGCACGTATTCCATCAGGCGTTCGATAGTGGCTGGAGCGTTGCAAAGCCCAAATGGCATCACCACAAATTGCCACAATCCGGTCCCAACTGAAAATGCGGTCTTCTCTCGGTCCTTCTTGTCGATTTCTACCTGCCAGTAGCCACTCTTGAGGTCGAGTGTAGAAAACCATTTTGCGTCGGCTAAAGTGTCCATGATGTCGTCGATGCGTGGAAGCGGGTAGCTATCTTTCTTAGTGACGTCGTTAAGCTGCCTATAGTCGACACAAAAACGAGTGCTACCATCCTTATTTTTTACTAGAACTACTGGCGCGGCCCATGGACTGATAGAAGATTTGATAACACCGAGATCAGTGCGCTCACTTCTCCTTGCTTGGCCATTGGAAGACATCTCGGTGCTTGTCGAATTGGCTTGGTTCCCTGTGTATCTATGACGTGAGCTACCATACTCGTTCGGCCTTGGTCATCCGGGCTTGTTGAGAAGATGTCACTGTACTTGGTGACCAGATCAGAGGCTCGCTTGAATAGCTGCACTGGCAATTTGACCTGCTTCAATATTGCAGACGTGGATTCCTGGGCCTTGTCTGCAACCCTCCTCCTTTTCCAACGGTGGTCGTAGTTGGCTTCCAAAGAGGTGATGGTGGAAACAGGCTGGTAGCTGCCGATAACTTCTCCCGCTTTGATACTCGTGGTTGAGTCTGCGATGTTAAGGACTCTAACCGGCACGTATCCGTGACTTATATATCTTACAAGGCTTCATCCTACAATCAAACTGCGCAATGCGGACGTCTTTGTGGGCTCTATCAGATAAGATCGATGGTCCCCAGCTCTCGGAAGAATTCGGTACATCAGTGTCGATACATACTAGTGCATTCATCTTGGGAATTTGGACGCTGGGATCCTCCATCAATACTTCGACATTCTGCCATTTCAATACCCGTTTGCCCAAATCCTACGTGATTCCATGTGGTCACAGAAAATCCATTCCGAAATGCAATCATCTATATGTTCGTAACTAGAAAATTATGTCGGAACGCAAGGTCTCCCAACTGTATGTGGAGGTTGACCTCTCCATGGACAGGTGCAGTTTCTCCCGTAGCTGTCCGTAGTGAGAAAATCCTGCCCTTGTGAAGTAGTTGTTGTCTCACATGGTCTGGTCGGATAATCGATCGGGTTGCACCAGTGTCGATTGTTATGGTGTAATGTTCTCTGTCAACTTGACCCGGAAGGCATAAGTCTGCTTTTCTACGATGTAGTCTTGACACGGTGATGGTAGTGCTGGGGACGTCAATCCTCCTAACGAGCCTCTGCCCCACGAAAGTGACTCCGTCAGTTTGAAGAGCTTCCATTCTGGGCTCCTGACTCGGTCTGGATCTCCTCCACCCTGGACAATAGCTCGATTGTTTTCGCTTCTTGCAATCTGCTTGCAGGTGCCCTTTCTCACCGCAATTTGTAACACGCTTTTCTTTGTTGATGGTTCACCATATACTTTAGTTTTCCAATTTACAAAAAAATAGAAAAAAATAAACACTGTTAAAAAAAATTTTTTTTAACTGACATACATCACATTATAAAGATCAGAATAGGCGAGATGATAGAAAAATAAAATGTCAGTTTTCATTTTTAGTGAGAGAAGGTCAGAAAACAAGTTGGGTCAACAGACCTACGCTCATGTCAGAAGGGTTTTGTATTCAATTTACAAAATGCAGTCACCAGATCGAATCAAATCAAGAAACATGTCAAAGACGATTTTATTGGAGAAAATATGAAATACGAAGATCATACTATTATTAACAAAGTTGAACGAATTTCGACTTCTGAGGTTTTTGGTATTATTATACTCGTAAAAATCTCCCTTGATAATTATTTCAGATGTCCATCCGCGACGGAGGAAACACATTTTTCATGTATTTCCCCCCTGTGCCCCCACTGAAGCAAAAACTGACAGTTTAACAACAGTTTTGAAAAGATCCCATGAAAACTTTCATTTCATACTCATATCGGCTTCGTTTGATGAATTTTTTCGAATCCTGGAATGGTTACAAAACCCTTTTGCTAGGAGCTCTCTCCCACCTCGTTGACTTGTTTCACTTATGAGCATTAATTGTAGGTAGTCATCTTCAGTCATTCATTGAATTGAATCGAGTGTTCAAAGCATGCACCTTAAACGTTGAAGGTGGGAAAAAATAACTCAAAATTATTCAATCTTCGCATTTAAAACAGCCACTATTTTGTTTTACGATTACTGATACCACTAGCTGAACCGATTCTCAAAGATATACATGACACCTATCATTCTTGAAATTTTCATGCAAATCCTATCAGAACTGTAGTGTCTGAGTCGGTAAAAAGCGCATGTTGTTCCATACCCATATATTGCCATAGTAATGAATGCAACGCATATTGTTCCATAGAGATACAGGAAAATTCAAACCGCTATAACTTCGCAAAATATGATTCAACCTTTATGAAACTTTCAGGGTAGATTAATCTTATAAGTAGACGTCTACGTACTAAATTTCATTGAATTTAAGGGTACCGTTAAGATTTTATTCAAGAAAACATAAAATCGATAAATCATACTATTACTAACAAAGTTGAGTGAATTGCGACTTTTAACGTATTTGTTATTGTTGTACTCATCAAGGCCTACATTCATGATTTTTTTCAGATTTTTCGGATCACAGGTGTCCAATCGCGAGGGGGGACACAAATTTTTCATGTATTTCTCCTCCCTGTGCGCCCCTTGAAGCAAATTTTGCCAAACTAGGACCTGTTTTGAAAAGTTCTCATCAAGACCTTTCATTTGATACCCATATCGGCTACCTTCAATGAAATTTTTTTTCGGGGGGTCACTCTCCTATATGGGGAGACCCCCTTAAATACCTTATAAAATTTTTCTGTAGTTAAACTTTGAAGAGATCACCACTTTGCACCTACACACAAAATTTGATGTTTCTAGCTTAAGTAGTTTCCCAGAAAAACTGCTGTGACACACGGACGGACGGACAGACGGACAGACTGGTCGCGAAACTAGTAGGGTTTTGTAAAATTATTTTACAAATCCCTAAAAAGGATAATTAATTATAAAAGAATTTTTTTCTGATTAGTATTCTGAAAGAGAATGAAAGTGAATAGGAGTTGATATTTTCAATTTGAGAATTGTAGAAGTGTTTGAGTAGGAGAAATTAAAGTTTTGATTTGGGAGGAAGCATAGAGGTATACACTGGAGACGGCGAGCTTTCATTTCCCATATAAAATATTGAAGTCTCTTAATACATGCTCAATACGAACAAACATTTCATGTCCGTATACTCCAATTTTCGAAAGCTTTTGGGCTTTCAAGAATGAGCTTACGTATGATTGTCCAAATTCTATCATTGTTCGAAATTAATTTCGAAATAGCTAAAAAAGTTCATTATTTTTAGTTTTCTCTTCAATGATCATACAGCATTTACGATTGTAAACAATGCCTCCAAATATTGTTCAACAAACTTCTTTCCTTTCCATAAAATATACTAACAAACAACGAAGTGCGCCACATTCAAATCGTTTTCGATCGAAATCAACAATTGTGACACCCCTGATTTCGGAAATCATGTTTCAGCTGATGGAAAACAGGAAGTTGACAATTCCTGCGAAAATTCCATCAAATATCGTAATTTTTAAAAATTTTCAATGAAAACGCTTGTTTCGGTCGGATTCTATAAGTGATTTCGAAAATAAAGTATTCAATATGTAAACGTGAGCAAAAATTTGAGCGCGTCATCGAGTATTTTTCATTATTTAGGTAAGTAAAGTGCAGTCAAGGAAACAATTATGTGTCCGGGTATAATTTACGTGATGTTTTCTGTGTCCGTTCAGGTTTTCGGTGCGATTCGTGAATGAAAACATAATTTCGAATGTTGTGTGAATCGTGCCTGCTAGAAACGGTATATGGGAGATGCGAGTTTAAAGATTTTCTCGGTTGAAACAGATTTGACGCCGGTCATAGAATTCCGATAACATGTAATTGAAACTCGCTTGCATTTTAAGAATTTACGCGCTTTTTTTTCTGATTTTTATTCCTACGGATTTAAGTTGGCCTAAGTTATCCTTAAAGCTTCGTGTTGAAGTAATTAATTGTGTTTTTAAGTAAAAGTTCGTAATTATCAAAGAGCAAATTGCATGTGAAATAGATGTTGCGCGCAAATGTTGAAGTTTTGTTGGCTCCGTCCATAATGGTGTCAAGGTTAAATTGTTGAAAATAATTCGTTTTGTTATTGTGAAGGTGCTTATAAAAGTTTCATGTATCGGAGTAAAAATTTTAATTGAAAAACTTTGAAGGTTTTCTAAAATACGTGATCTCGTACCAGTGCAGTGCACCTACAATATGGGAGCTGTTTTATTAATTTCGAAAAGTGGTCGGTTGAATTTAAAAATGTTTTTCTATGTTTCTGGAGTTGTGGTGATGGGACTGAAATTGTTGTTGAAAATCGAGCCAATTAATGCCGAAATGCATGCATGGTGGTTTAATTTGAAAATATTTGTTTCTTTACCGGAAAACGAAGAAAACCAACTTCAAAGTGCCCTACAAAGGATGAAATAAGTTTTACGAAGGTGATATTAAAGCACCATGCAATATAGCACCGCTTTTAAAAAGTTTTATTCATCTTTCTTACTTTGGAGTCGGTTTTTTTTTAGGTGAATTTCTCAAGAGATATTTACCTATTGCGTATATATATATATATATATATATATATATATATATATATATATATATATATATATATATGATTTATATAGGATATAACGAAAATCGTGACTATGCTAGAGGTCAAAATTTCGCTCCAATTTTCACAAAATTTTTAGGAAAGGCGTATTGCGTGAATATTTCAGTTAAGTTGTTTAACCAGCCAAATCTGTCGAGGGAAAACGAAATGGCGGCCATTTTAGACAAACATTCGTGATTTCATTTCTGAACAAACCGTGGCTCTTATTTGGATGAAATTTGGTACAGAGGTTTATTGAGGTATGCGATAAATTTCACAATAAAAAATCCAAAGTCGAACCGTTTGAAACAAAATGGTGGCCGGTCAGACGTCGAAAAGCGTGTAAGCATTGGATGTTGTAGTTGTGACCAAACTTTTCAACCGATGTAAATGAAATTCGGTTCTTTGGTAATTACTGTAAATTCCTAAAGATTCATGTTAAAAAACTAGAGATCAGGTCTCCAATAACAAAATGGCGGCTAGTTGAAGCTACAAATTTCAAAGGCTTCTGAAAGACCCAATTTTGATTCGATGTGAATGAAATTTATTTTCAAGATAGAAAATAATTAGATCTAAACATTTTGCTATTTTGGTGCACAGACATGCTCAAGTTTCAAAATGGCGGCGATTCAAATATGCGATTTTTTCAGATTTTTGTGGCCCTCTAGTGGCCAAATTTTCCAATGGATTTTAATGAAACTTGAGATTATGGATAATTGTACAAAGTCCTTGTACTAAACAAAAAATCATCAAAATCGGATGAAAAATAAAGAAGTCGAAAATATAAAACCTAATATTTTTCGCTGCCATTTTCATTAAAAATTTAATACTTTTGCCCTGTCTAGAGGGAAACTGATTTGACTGAGATTGGGCAAATTGACTGATGAGACTCTAAGATTGAAATATTTTTAAAAATTCAAAATCAAATGCATGCATTCAAAATGGCGGCCCACAAAGGTCAGAAGGCAAACGCAAGTCGCTATTTTAGTAGCAACTGAAGTAATGAATGTTTATCATGGAAACATTTTTAATGGCGTAACTTGCAAGTATTTATATAACAGACCATTTTAGGGGATTGTAAAATATTTTTAACAATCCCCTATTAAAATCGCGATCTGTCTTTTCGTCCGCCTGTCCATCAGTCCGTGCGTCACAGCAAGTTTTCTCGCAAACCACATACTTGAATGATGAAATTTTCTACGTAGGTCAAAAGTGGTACCCTCTCAAGCGTTTGCAAGAAAATTCCACCAGAATAATAATATCAGCACATATGATAATTTTTTGGCTTTCTTTTTGTAGTAAACAAATAATTTTCAGCCGCTGCATTCTCATAAAGTTTATCGTCAAGAGTATGATACAACTTATCATATGATGAACGAAATTTCGACCCCAATTTCGAAATTAGCTTCGAGGCTATACGAGTTATCACAATAGCAAAGGCAAAAGCTCGTGGCTTCATGAATTTGATCTTTCGCCGTCTCCTGTATATACCTCTATGGGAGGAAGCAAAGAAAGCTTTTGTTTGAAAACATTTCCCAGAAGAAAGAAAAGGATAATTGTTAATTGAGAAGTAACAAAAGAAGATTCGTGAAGAATAAGCAAAAAAAAAGATTGGTTGAGGCAATTTTCCCCAGAAGAAAATAAGTTACATCACGACGTCAATTTCTTATCGTCGAGAAAAGAAGAAGATTCACAGGAATAATTTTACCAAGCAAGTTATTTATCTTGTGTTATTGCTTTTTTTAGAAGAAAAATACAACTTGGTGATCTTTTATCAAGGAAACTAGAGGCGAGTATAGGGATAAAGAGTTAGTAGTGGAGACGACAATAAACACGGAAGCTCCCAAGTGCTGCTTTGTTGCCGTGGTCAGACGTGTTGTTCGGTGCGGAGAGTCCTAATACTGCTCGAGACTGCCTTGTAAAGTTTGCTGACTTCTTAGACCTTGATCACCATGAAAATTAAGACACTTCCGCATTCGCTTTGAGTCGGACTTTTGGTGCGGTGTCAATTCCAATTCCGTGCAATCTACCCGTGATTTCGTTTAGAGACTGAGTGATTACGAGCCAGTGCAGCCAATTGACAAGTGTGGTGTATTTTTACGGGAACTTTCAACTTTCAGAGTGTGCCCGTGTTACTTGAGATGAAGCCGCGCCTGGCTGTCAGTACGTCACCTTGTATACTTGGATACCTACATGGCAAATGGTCATCAAACGAATCTGAATTGAAAAGCAGAAGAAGATTTATTGAAGAAGAAGCAAAGAGTTGGAATTAGAACATCGAGAAGAAGATCTTTTCCAATAATCTATGAGGAAGATCAATTTCAATTGGGATCCTAAGTAAGCTTTTTTGTTTTTGTTTTTTAACTATCATAATTGATTAGACAAAAATATCATAATTGATTATCCAGAACTATCACAATTGATTAGCCAGAACTATCATAATTGATTAGCAAGAACTATCATAATTGATTGGCCAGAATTATCATAATATAATTTAAATTTTAAGTTAGGATATTTGATTTTTTTTAAATTTAATTATTGTATAAAAGTGTATATATATATATATACACACACACATATATATATATATATAAATACATATATATATATATATATATATATATATATATATATATATATATATATATATATATATATAAATACATTGAACACTTTATTTTTTTTTTTATCACATATTTCAAGATGATAAGTATATAGTGGATCATGGGGTAAAATCTCTTAGGTGAGAGATGAATCACCTCCCTTACTATATGTCGATCTGACGAGCTAAGAATGGTAAATTACTGATTCCCTTCGGTCGGTGACTCGAGTGGGCTTACCCATCTCACAAATGTAGTTATTCCTTTGTGGATATTTTCTTTCTGAGCGATTACTTATTTCGACTGTCCTATTAATATTCAAAATTCTAAAACTGTAATAAAATCTTACGTGACTGGTGACACTTTTCTGTTGTCCACTTATAAAGTACCATTAATCCTCCCCTGAGAGTGAATTCTATATAATTTGTCACCATATGGTACTCGTGGAGCTTGTCTTTCAAGCATGATGACAAAAATGTCCTCATAACCAATTCCAGCATCTAGGCACATCATTTGCCTGCGGCTCTCATTTAATTTCCACGCACTCACACCTACACTCGCCTGTCGCCTCGCCTCGTCTGTCACTATCTCGCGAACCTGGGCACTGGTACGAGTCAGATTTTGCGCTGCCTCGAAGTTCAGACTATAAGCCAATGCTGCAATTCCTGGTCCTTTAATGCACTGATGAATGCTTCTGTTGCTGGTTCGTCTCAAAGTTCTGGGTCATAAGCTGGGTAAGCCAGAAGTGCCAGTCGCTCAATGTCTTGGGCTAGCTGTTGTAGGGTTTCGCCAGACTTCTGCATCCGATGCCGTAGCTGTGACCGATAAATCTGCTTCAGATGATCGTCTCCATAACGCATGTCCAGTGCAGTCATTACAGCAGCCGACTTTGAGTGCAACTCAATGGGGATAGTCTGCAAAAGCTCAGCAGCTGGACCTCTTAGAGCAAGAATTAATGTAGTTGCTCGTTCCTGCTCATTCCAGTGATTTATCTTAGCGGCGGCTTCAAACTAGGCTTTGTAAATAGTCCAGACCATTTGCCCGTCGAATATTGGTGCTTGCACATTTCTGGATGTGCTTTGCGCTGCAGTTATAAATGGGGCTGGTGAGGTGGTTACTACTGCCTTCGTTGCTTCCAATTCCTTTTTCATGTTTCCCATCTCATGGTTGATTCTCTCCTCGACCTGGCTGATATCATAGTTTATTCTCTCCTCGACATGGCTGATCTCAGGGTTAATTCTCTCCTCGACCTGGTAAACCTTTTCTTCGACGCATTTAATTTGTTTATTCAAACTACCGAGCTCCGCTTTTATATCGGTTGACAGTTTTTGAAAATCTGCTTTCAAATCGGTTGATTGTTTTTGAAATTCTGCCTTGATTTCGATCGCTTGTTGGTCCAGCTTCAATGATTGTTCATTTAGCTTCGCAGTTAAATTGCATGTTAAATTGAAAGCCTGTTGTCGCTGCTCTTGCTGCATCAGCATCAACATTTGCATCAGCGCATTGTCTTGTTCCTTTGATTTTGGTGTCTCTGCTTCTCCGCCTTCTGCACCTTTTTCTGCATCTGAGGACTCACCCACCATGGTGAATTCATTAATGTTAGCTTCGTGAGCTTCGTGGTATTTTTATTGTTTCGACTATTTTTTCACCAGTTTCCACGTTAAATTTTACTATTGTGCACTATAACAATGCTCAAATTTTCACTTTCAAAACTTTCTTTCTCACTTCTTGACATCACTGTCGCATGTTACGGCTTGCGGCCAATGATTTTAATGTTCCAGGAAAGTGAAAACGCAATGTGGTTTAAGTTAAAAGAATTTATTTACAGAAAAAAAACATGCACAATTATTAATTTTTAACTATTTCACAAATTCTTTTTTTCACTTTCTCTATCAATTTTTATTACGACTGTTCAGCTCGCCTTTATATAGGGTATCTAGTCATTCAATCTATTTCTCGTACATTGGCGAATTCCCTGGAGTATTCGAGCAGCTTAATGAATGGAGCAGTGACGTTACTTTCAGATGTTGACCATGCTTGGCGGGTTTTCGAGTACATTCTTTTGTTGATCATGACGTTGTGAAAACAATTGCGACAGTAGTTCGCAGAATTAGTTAACATGTAACAATATATATATATGTATATATATATATATATATATATATATATATATATATATACATATATATATATATATATATATATATATATATATGTATATATATATATATATATATATATATATATATATATATATATATATATATATATTTATATGTACATATATAAACTATATATATAAATGTATGTATATATATATATATATATATATATATATATATATATATATATATATGTATATATATATCTATATATATATATATATATATATATATATATATATATATATATATATATATATATATATATATGTATATATATAAATATATATATCTATATATATATATATATATATATATATATATATATATATATATATATATATATATATATCTAAAAAATATTGTTCCATGTACAAATAATTACATGTACAAATAATTCTGCGAGGTACTGTCGCAATTGTTTTCACAATCATTCAGAACGTCAACAAATGAATTTACTCGAACCCACGAGAACCCAACAAGCATGGTCAACATCTGCAAGTGACGTCACTCCATTCATTAATTTGCTCAAATCTACCAGGTACCTCTCGGTAGAACATTCGCCAATGTACGAGAAATGGGTGAATAGGTAGAGACCCTATATAAAGGCGAGCTGAATGAATGGGGGGATCATTCATTCGACCGCGCTAAGAACTGCGATAGTATGTGGGAAGCGATATTATTCGAGTAGTAGAAAAGTGATTTTCGTAATAGTGAAGTGATTTAGATGACAATTGCGCTAAGAAATTTATGGACAAGTGTTAGATTTTTCATAGTGAAAATTAAAATTAGTGAAAGTGTTAAATTTATCGTTGTGCACTTTTGTAATTAAATAAACTCTTTTAACTTAAATTAAAAGACATTGCGTTTTCACTTTCCCGGAACATTAAAATTATTAGCCGCGAACCAATAACACGCGACAATATACATATATATATATATATATATATATATATATATATATATATATATATATATATATATATGAATATATTTATTTATATATGTATATACATATGTATATATATATATATATATATATATATATATATATATATATATATATATATATTAATATGTATATATAAATATGTATGTATATATATATATATATATATATATATATATATATATATATTGTCAGTGTAAGCGCACCGAAAATGACATACACCACGATACTGTCATCCGACATGAGTCAGTCGGAGTCCGCCATCCGCCGTGAATTGATTGCCAAATAAATTGTTTAATTAATATTTTCTTTCTTTTCGTTATTATTCACATCCATTGTTCCTCCCCACTTAATCATCCTGACAGTTCAGAAGTGGGATGATGGATTTGATAACCGAATTAAATGGATTGACGGTGAAAGTGCTGCATGAGAAGTGCCGATATCATGGATTGGTGACTGCCGGGAACAAGTCCATGCTGGTTCAACGCCTCGCCGAATTGGGTGATAAAAGTGTGACAGGGATAGATAGTGATCTCTTGCCGAGAGTCCGCGAACTCGAAGAAACTGTCCGTCAGCTGCAAAATTTGGGTGTTGGTGTGCCACATAGCGTTTCGACGCCAGTTACACAAACAGTTTCACGACGCGTGGACGAAAACGTTCAATCGTTCATAAGTGGAAGTGTAAACACGAACGCACACACACAACCGTATGTTGCCGTCGTCGACCAATATGACTCAACCACTCGCATACACGATGCCTACGCATATACATGGACCGATGATGAGTAATGTTTCATTTGCTTCACATCACCAGCCGCGCATGCAGGTCTCAAATGCCTCCGCTCCGACGGGTCCGCATCTCGCTCAACCGCCAACAGGCATGTACTCGTATGTATATCAACCGACGAGCGAGATCGGGTCTGTGAATGTTCGCGACATTGCCGATGTCTTGCCGGAGTTTCACCCGTTTGCTGCCGATTCTTTAACGTCCAAACAGTTTGTGTGTCGTGTCACACAACTAAAGGAAGCCTACCGATGGAGTGACCGTCTTGTGCTGCTTTCGATGTTGTCGAAGTTGAAGTGTGCTGCTAAAACATGGATCGACATGTCGCCAGTTTTTAATTCTTGCACAGAGTTTGTCGGAAAATTTCTTACAGATTTTCCGTGTCTCATGGACATAACCGATATTCATCTCCGTATGGCTGAAACGAAACGCAATTTTACCGAATCTATGGAGGAATATTATTATCGAGTTCTAGCGTTAGGCCGGAAAGGTGGATTGCCTAACGCAGCAATCATAAAATACGTGATAAATGGTTGCAACGATATCGATTTCGGGAAAATATCATCGGCACAACAATTTAATTTTTGCCACGAATTATTATCAGCAATTCGACGCTCTACCGACACTTGCCGTTCAAAAAAATCTTTCCAACCGTAGCCCCGATCATACGACATGCGTCCGCCGAGTCCTACGAGTAAGCCTGAAACACCGTCATTACCGAGAAAACCGAAAGAACCCGTCTGCTATAATTGTTTCAAGCCCGAACATATCTCCGTCCGTTGTCCACAACCGCAACGCCGTGCAAGATGCGCAACATGCAATCATACCACTCATCAAACCACCGATTGCCCGCATATGAGGTCTGCGCCGGATAGCGCGAAAACGTACGAAATCCAGACGAATGAAAATGGAAAGGAAATCATCAAAGTTGTGTCAATACGAGGTCGTGAGCTTCGAGCATTTGGGATCTGGGGAGCAATAGAACGTTGATGAGAGTGTCATTGGCGACCAATATAGGTGATATCGTTCCTTGCAATGTTGTTCTGTGCGGATTTCCGGGTGGTAAATACGAATGTACGAGCAAGGTAATCGTCTCAATGAACATTGATCACAGGACGTACGCCGTAGATGTGTTAGTTGTCGAGGATGATTGTATCGAATACGAAATGCTATTAGGTCAGGACGTGCTATGTAGAGACGGACAATCGCTGGTAATTCGAGGGAAAGAATGCTGGTTGGAAAATGACGAGGCATTAAAATTGGGAACATCCTTTAAAGCCAAGGAACAAAACCAAGTAAAAATGTTGTCGTCTGAGTTTCGTTCACTTTTCGCAACAAATTTACACGAATTGGGAAAATGTTCGGCAGTAGAGATGGCAATATCGCTGAACACACGGGAACCGGTTACACAACGACCATGCCGACTCCCATATGCAAAACGACAAGCCATCGAAAACATCATAGACGAACTACTCATCGCCGATATTATACGTCCATCGGAATCCGCATATGCTTCGCCTATCGTTCTCATAGAGAAGAAAAACGGCGAAAATCGTTTATGCGTGGACTATCGCCAATTAAATGGAAAAACGATTAAGCAACCTTTCCCTATGCCGAATATCGAGGATCAGTTTGCTAAATTAGCAGGCAACAAATATAACACCACGCTTGATCTAAGGATGGGCTACCATCAACGTTGAAACCGTACACCGGACGAAACGTTGAAACCGTACACCGCTTTCGTTACTCATAATGGACATTATGAGTACAATTGCATGCCTTTTGGTCTGGTGAACCCGCCGGGAGTTTTTCAAAGCTTAATAAACAAGATCATTTCAAAAATGGGGCCCGGAGAGTGGTTGCGTATTTGGACGATATAGTTCTACCGAGCAAAGACATAGAGACTGGTCTATCGTCGCTCCGAAAATTTTTAGAATTTTTGAAATCTTACGGATTAACAATGAGACTTGATAAGTGCAGTTTTCTTGCCGCCGAAATCGAGTACTTGGGGAGTATTGTCAACGATGAAGGCATAAAACCGGGAGAACAAAAGGTTAGCGCGATAAAGAACTTTGAAGCGCCGAGGAATGTTACCGAAGTGAGACGATTTCTCGGACTCACAGGATTTTTCCGAAAATTCGTACCCAATTATTCGCTGATTTCGAAACCGATCACTCAACTGCTGAGAAAATACACGGAGGGATCGGAACACTTTCTATGGGGAAGTTACCAATCCGAATCGTTCCAGAAACTCAAGGAGATTCTATGCAACGAACCAGTGTTGGTGCTGTTCGATATCAACGCACGAACGAAATACACACTGACGCCAGTATAGTCGGACTTGCTAGTGTATTACTGCAGTCGATGGATGGAAAGAATTGGAAACCCGTCTTTTACTATAGCCGCCATTGTTCCGAAGCCGAAAGCCGTTATCACAGCTACGAGCTTGAGGTGCTCGCTGTGGTTGAGAGTCTAGACAGATTTCGTGTTTATGTTCTAGGCAGACCCATCCGTGTAGTTACCGATTGTTCAGCGATAACGCATATGAAGACGAAAACCGAAATGATCCCTCGTATTGCCAGGTGGACGTTACGATTGACTGAATACGATGCTGAGCTTGTGCAACGACCCGGACGACGACTTGCACATGTCGATGCACTCAGCCGAGCTCCCAAGCTGCCGCCCGAAGATCCTGAAGTTGCAGGACTCGTCGTGGCTATAACAAGTGGATTAGACGATTGGATTTATACTATGCAGTTGAAAGACGATCAACTCCGGCACATAGTGGACTTTATTCAAAATAAAATAAAAGATGAACGTGTTAAACAAATCAAAAGTGAATATGAACTAAAAGATTTCCGTTTGTATCGAAGGGTTAACGAGCAGCTAAAATTAGTGATACCAAAATCCGTCAGACTACGCGTAGTGCAAAATTTTCACGATAATTACGGACATTTCGGGGTTGAAAAGACAATGGGGCGCATCCAACAAAATTATTGGTTTCCTAAAATGCGTAAAGTGGTAAAAGACTATATAGACTCGTGTGTTGATTGCTGCTACAATAAATCGCGTTCAGGAAAGCCTGAAGTCAATTGCATATCGACCACCTTGGACCGTTCAATCGTAGCAAAAGGGGCAATATGTATATAGTTGCAATTTCGGATCCTTTTTCGAAATATCTAGCGGCAAAACCCGTCCGGAATACCTCTACGCAACCCGTGATTAATATTTTAATTGATCTAACGAGCTGTTTCGGTTTGCCTACGCGAATTATAACCGACCGTGGTTCCGCATTTGTGTCGCGAAAATTTGCTGCGTTCACATGAAATTACTCATATCAAAACTGTCGTCCGTACTCCGCGTGCAAACGGACAAGTGGAGCGTGCAAACCAAACCATATTGTCTTATTTACGTACGACCGCCGAAAATAAAAACGATTGGGACGATTTACTACCCGCGCTGCAATGGAGTATAAATACGCAGAGAAATAATACTACTGGATTCAGTCCAAACGAAATCATATTCGATTTTACACTCAGAGATGTGACAAATAATAATCTTATCTCAGTTCTGCAAGACGAGTTTATTAACAAAAACGAATCAGAACCAGTACTCATGGACCTAGCAACTAAACGAAATACAGCTTTGGAGAATATTGAAAATCAGCGGCTGCGTTGGAAGGAACGTTTTGACAAAAAGCATTCTTCGCCCAAAGAATATATGATTAACGATATTGTACTCATTGAGAACGAAGCTGTTTCGACTGGGGAGAGTCGAAAGTTGGAACCCAAATTTAAGGGACCCTATATGATCGCCCGCATTCTTGGCAAGGACCGGTACCTTACCTACGATATACCAGGTTTACGAATTTCACAAAAGCCGTTTTGTTCAGTTTACATCGTTGAAAAGATCCGACCGTGGTGTTCAAAACCACCGGAAATCGAGACCGACGAAGAAACCAATGACGAAGAGAGCAGTGACGAAATCGAGGACGATTCCTATGCAGGAATGGCCGAGTTGTCAGTGTAAGCGCACCAAACATGACATACACCACGATACTGTCATTCGACATGAGTCAGTCGGAGTCCACCATCCGCCGTGAATTGATTGCCAAATAAATTGTTTAATTAATATTTTCGTTCTTTTTGTTATTATTCACATCCATTGTTCCTCCCCACTGAATCATGCTGACAATATATATATATATATATATATATATATATATATATATATATATATATATATATATATATATATTTATATATATATATATATATATATATATATATATATATATATATATATATATATATATATATGTATATATACATATACATATATTTATATATATATATATATATATATATATATATATATATATACACAAATATGTGTGTGTGTGTGTACATGTATAGATATTTATGAATGTGTTTATATATTATGTATATATATAGATATATATATATATATATATATATAGATATATATATATATATATATATATATATATATATATTTATATATATGTAGATATATATATATATATATATATATATATATATATATATATATATATATATTCATCATATATATATATATATATATATATATATATATATATATATATATATATATATATATATATATATATATATATGTGTGTGTGTGTGTATGTGTGTGTGTACATATATAGATATTTATGTATGTGTATATATATTATGTATATATATTATGTATATATATATATATATATGTATATATATATATATATATATATATATATATATATATATATATATATATATAAATGTGTATATATATATGTTTATATATCTATATATATATATATATATATATATATATATATATATGCATGTATGTATATATACATATATATATATATATATACATATATATATATATATATATATATATATATATATATATATATATATATATATATATATATATATAGATTTATGTATTTCCACGTTAAATTTTACTATTGTGCACTATAACAATGTTCAAATTTTCACTTTCAAAACTTTCTTTTTCACTTCTTGACATCACTGTCGCGTGTTACGGCTCGCGGCCAATAATTTTAATGTTCCGGGAAAGTTAAAACGTAATGTCTTTTAAATTAAGTTAAAAGAATTTATTTACAGAAAAAAACATGCACAATTATTAATTTTTAACTATTTCACAATTTCTTTTTTTTCACTTTGTCTATCAATTTTTATTACTACTGATCAGCTCGCGTTTATATAGGGTCTGTAGTCATTCAATCTATTTCTCGTACATTGGCGAATTCCCTGGAGTATTCGAGCAGCTTAATGAATGGAGCAGTGACGTTACTTTCAGATGTTGATCATACTTGGCGGGTTTTCGAATGCATTCTTTTGTTGATCATGACGTTGTGAAAACGATTACGACAGTAGTTCGCAGAATTAGTCGTACATGTAACAATATATATATATATATATATATATATATATATATATACATATCGATATATATATATATATATATATATATATATATATATATATATATATATATATATATATATACATATCGATATATATATATATATATATATATATATATATATATATATGTATATATATATATATATATATATATATATATATATATATATATATATATATATATATATATATATATATATATTGTTACATGTACAAATAATTACATGTACAAATAATTCTGCGAGCTACTGTCGCAATTATTTTCATCATCATTAAGAACGTCAACAAATGAATTTACTCGAACCCGCGAGTAAATTCAACAAGCATAATCAACATCTGCAAGCGACGTCACTCCATTCATGAATTTGCTCGAACCTACCAGGTACCCTTGGTAGAACGTTCGCCAATATGCGAGAAATGGGTGAATACTTAGAGACCCTATATAAAGGCGAGCTGAATGAATGGGGGGATCATTCATTCGACCGCGATAAGAAAACTGCGATATAGTGGAACGCGAAGTAAAGACAATTGATTGTTTGAGTGCAAAGTGTGTTTTGTAATAGTGAAGTGAATTAGAAGACAATTGCGATAAGAAATTTATGGACAAGTGTTAGATTTAAAAATTAAGTGAAAATTAAAATTAGTGAAAGTGTAGATTGATCATTGTGCAATTAAATAAACTCTTTTAACTTAAATTAAAAGACATTGCGTTTTCACTTTCCCGGAACATTAAAATTATTGGCCGCGAACCAACAACACGCGACAGTGGTGTCAAGAAGTGCGAAAGAAAAATTTTGAAAGTGAAAATTTTTAAACAGTTTTAAAGTGCACAATTGTGAAAATTAACGTGGAAAAATAGCCGAATAATAAAAATGCCAGGAAATTTACATCTTAAAATTAATCAATTGAGCATATCGGAGCTCAAAGAGGAGTTGGAACAACGAAATCTGGCTACACAAGGTACAAAGGCCATACTGATTGCACGCTTGCGTGACGCGATCGAGTCGGAAGGCGGGAATCTGGATTCGGCTGAGTTCTCAGGTGCGGAAAAAGGCGCAGAAGGTGGAGAAGTAGAAACACCAAAATCAAAGGAGCCAGAAAATGTGCTAATGCAAATGTTGATGCTGATATCATCGAGTCTGACTGCGAAGCTAAGTGAACAATCAACGAAGCTTAATGAACAATCAACGAAGTTAAATAAACAATCAGCGCAGCTAAATGAACAGACATCCAGTTTAGCTGTGAAGCTAAATGAACAATCAGCGAAGCTAGACCAACAAGCGTTCGAAATCAAGGCAGACATCGCACAGAAGCTGGAAAAACAGTCAACCGAAATAAAAGCGGAGCTCATTAGTCTCAACAGCCAAATTAAATGCGTCGAGGAGAAGGTATACCAGGTCGAGGAGAGAATCAACCTTGAGATTAGCCAGGTCAACCATGAGATGGAAAAAGTTAAAAAGGAAATGGAAGCAGCGAAGGCAGTAGTAACCGCCTCACCAGCCCCAATTATAACCGCAGCGCAAAGCTCATCTAGAAATGTGCAAGCACCAATATTCGATGGGCAAACGGTCTGGACTATTTACAAAACCCAGTTCGAAGCAGCCGCTCGAATAAATCACTGGAATGAGCAGGAACGAGCAACTGCATTGATTCTTGCCCTAAGAGGCCCAGCTGCCGAGCTGTTGCAGACGATCCCCGTTGAACTGCACTCAAACCCGAATGCTATAATGAATGCGCTCGACATGCGTTATGGAGACGATCATCTAAAGCAGATTTATCGGTCACAGCTAAGGCATCGGGTGCAGAACTCTGGTGAAACCCTACAGCAGCTAGTCCAAGACATTGAGCGACTGGCACTTTTGGCTTATCCAGCCTACGACCCAGAACATCGAGATGATGCAGCAACAGAAGCATTCATCAGCGCACTAAAGGACCCGGAATTGCAACAAGCCGTGCGTTTAGCTCAAAAGCAAACGGTTAAGGACGCATTGGCTTATAGTCTGAACTTTGAGGCAGCGAAAAATGTGACTCGTACCACTGCCCGGGTTCGTGAGGTAGTGACAGACGAGTGCAGGTGTGAGCGCGTGGAAATTGAGCGAGATCCGCATGTAAATGGTGCGCCTAGATGCTGGAATTGCGGGGAAAAAGGGCACCTGCAAAGAGACTGCAAGAAGGGAAGAAGACCGGGCTATTGTCCAGGGTGTGCAGCTAGGAGGAGATCCAGACCGAGTCAGGAGCCCAGAATGGAAGCCCTTCAAACAGAGGGGTCGGGAAACATGTAAGAGCCAACTTCGTGGGGCAGAGGTTGGCTAGGAGGATCGACGTCCCCAGCACCACCATCATCGTGTCAAGACTACATCGTGGAGAAGCGGACTTATGCCTTCCGGGTCAAATTGACGGAGAACACTGCACCATAACAATCGACACTGGTGCAACCCGATCGATTATCCGACAAGACCTAGTTAGACAGCAACAACTTCACAAGGGCAGAATTTTCTCACTACGGACAGCTACGGGAGAAACTGCACCTGTTCATGGAGAGGTCAACCTCCAGATACAGTTGGGAGACCTTGTGTTCCGACATAATTTTCTGGTCGCGAACATTATGGATGACTGCATTCTCGGAATGGATTTTCTGCGACTACATGGAATCACGTTGGACTTGGGCCAACGTGTATTGAAATGGCAGAATGTCGAAGTACTGATGGAGAATCCCAGCGTCCAAATCCCCAAGATGAATGTAGTGGTATGTACTGACACTGATGTACCGAATTCTTCCGAAAGCATTGTATGGGCCAAGCTTGATGGTGATTCTGGAGACCACCGATCTTATCTGATAGAGCCAACGAAGACATCCGCATTGCGCAGTTTGATTGTAGGACGAAGCCTTGTAAGATCTTTAAGGAACGGATATGTGCCGGTTAGAGTCCTTAACACCGCAGACTCAACCACGAGCATCAAAGCGGGAGAAGTCATCGGCAGCTGCCAGCCTGTTTCCACCATCACCTCTTTGGAAGCTACTCACAACCATCATTGGAAAAGGAGGCAAGACACAGACAAAGCCCGGGAATCCACGTCTGAAATATTGAAGCAAGTCAAATTGCCGGTGCAGCTATTCAAGCGAGCCTCTGATCTGGTCACCAAGTACAGTGACATCTTCTCAACAAGCCCGGATGACCAAGGCCGAACGAGTATGGTCACTCACGTCATAGATACACAGGGAGCCAAGCCGATTCGACAAGCACCGAGACGTCTCCCTATAGCCAAACAAGGAGAAGTGAGCGCGCTGATCTCGGACATGGAAAAACAAGGCGTTATTGAACCTTCTGTCAGTCCATGGGCCGCGCCTGTAGTTCTAGTCAAGAAAAAGGATGGTAGCACTCGCTTTTGTGTCGACTATAGGCAGCCTAACGACGTCAATAAGAAAGATAGTTACCCACTCCCACGCATCGATGACATCATGGACACTTTAGCCGACGCAAAATGGTTTTCTACACTCGATCTCAAGAGTGGCTACTGGCAGGTAGAAATTGACAAGAAGGACCGAGAGAAGACCGCATTTTCAGTTGGGACCGGATTGTGGCAATTCGTGGTGATGCCGTTTGGGCTTTGCAATGCTCCAGCCACTTTCGAACGCTTGATGGAATATGTGCTACGTGGTCTAACCTGGAAAACCTGCTTGGTATACCTAGATGACATCATCGTCATCGGTAGAACGTTCGAAGAGCATGTGCGGAACTTAGAAGAGGTTTTCTCCCGATTACAACTGGCAAATTTGAAACTTAGTCCCGAGAAGTGTACTCTTTTCGCAGATGAAGTAAAATACCTGGGACACGTCGTATCAGCAGAAGGGGTCAAAACAGACCCTGAGATTTTGAAGCCGTGGAAAGCTGGCCAACACCAAACAACAAGCGCCAACTACGAAGTTTTCTGGGTCTGGCGACCTACTATCGAAGATTCGTCAAAGACTTTGCCAAAATAGCTAAGTGTCTCCATCAGCTAACCGAGAAAAATCGTCCGTATGTCTGGAACGAACAATGCCAGACAGCCTTTGAGACCCTGAAGGAAAAGCTGTGTGAATCACCCGTGGTGGCGTATCCGAAACCCGGAAAAATGTTTGTAGTTGACACCGATGCAAGCAACGGCGGTATTGGAGCTGTACTCTCCCAGCAGATCAATGGCGAAGAAAGAGTCCTCTCTTATTACAGTCGAGTTCTCTCAAAAAGTGAGAGGAATTACTGCGTGACCAGGAAGGAGCTATTGGCTATAATAGAGGCCACCAAGCAGTTCCACAAGTATCTATATGGCCAGAAATTTGTTCTTCGCACAGACCATGCATCACTGAGATGGTTGCTCAACTTCAAAAACCCCGAGGGACAAGTTGCGAGATGGATCGAAAGATTGCAGTCATACGACTACGAAATTGTTCATCGGAAGGGCGGAGTTCATGGAAATGCTGACGCCCTATCCCGCCGTCCATGTCCCGCTAACTGCAAGCATTGCCGACGGATTGAGGAAAAGGAACCGCTCGTTGATCTGCGATTGATAACGGCGGAATTCGATGAAGGTTGGTCATCGGAGGAGATTCGAAACGCCCAGTTAGCCGATGAAGACATCGGACCATTGCTCGTATGGAAGGAGACGACTGGGCGACCCGAGTGGAAAGACGTTTCAATGCATGGCGCAACCCTGAAAAGCTATTGGGCACAATGGAACTCCCTTCAGGTGGAGGGTGGCGTACTCAAGCGGAAATGGGAAACGGCGGATGGTAGCTCCTATAGGATGCAAATTATACTTCCCAAAAGCCGAATCCACGATGTGGTTAAGGAAATGCATGAAGGATCCTCGGGAGGCCACCTTGGTGTTAACAAGACCTTAGCGAAATTGCGGGAACGGTTCTACTGGCTCCACGCTCGAGAAGACGTAGAGGACTGGTGTCGCAGATGCACAATTTGCGCTTCCGTCAAAGGCCCAAAGCGACGACTGAGAGGACAAATGCAAACCTATAACGTAGGCGTGCCATTCGAAAGGATTGCTGTTGACATCGCAGGACCCTTTCCTGAATCCGATTGGGGAAATCGATATACGCTGGTTGTAGCCGATTATTTCAGCAAGTGGCCCGAGGTCTACCCCATTCCCAACCAGGAAGCAACTACCGTAGCTGAACAGCTAGTGTTAAATTGGGTCAGTAGGTACGGCGTACCTTGCGAACTACATTCGGATCAAGGCCGAAACTTTGAATCACTAGTTTTTGGCGAAATGTGCGAGCTGCTCGGAATACGGAAAACGAGGACAACACCGCTGCATCCCCAATCCGATGGAATGGTCGAACGTTTCAACGGCACGCTCAATAAACACCTTGCCAAGATGGTTGACGAGAACCAAAGGGACTGGGACCGACATATCCCACCATTTTTGATGGCGTACAGAGCTGCCGAACATGCATCGACGGGCCAAGCCCCAGCGAAAGTCATTTTTGGAAAGACTATTCGTCTGCCAGCTGATATAAAGTTTGGAACACCCCCCGAGAAACCCCAAACGATCTCGGAGTACGCAAGTGATCTAAGACAACGGTTGAACCAGATACATCGGACAGTGCGAAAACACCTCGAATCGGCTACTGACCGCATGAAGACCAGGTATGATCTAAAGGCTAATTCTACTGGCTTCCAGCAGGATGACTTGGTGTGGCTATATAACCCGCAACGGCGAAAGGGTAGGTCTCCAAAGTTGCAACATAACTGGGAGGGACCATACCGAGTCACAAAGCGAATCAACGACGTCGTATATCGCATACAGGAACACCGTAAACCGAGAGCCAAAATGAAAATCGTGCATCCAGACCGTCTTGCCCCATATTACATCCAGGGAGAATTGACTACAACTGGCGACACATCTTTTCGGGGCGAAAAGAACTGAGATGGGGGCAGTGTTACATGTACAAATAACTACATGTACAAATAATTCTGCGAGCTACTGTCGCAATTATTTTCATCATCATTAAGAACGTCAACAAATGAATTTACTCGAACCCGCGAGTAAATTCAACAAGCATAATCAACATCTGCAAGCGACGTCACTCCATTCATGAATTTGCTCGAACCTACCAGGTACCTCTCGGTAGAACGTTCGCCAATATGCGAGAAATGGGTGAATACTTAGAGACCCTATATAAAGGCGAGCTGAATGAATGGGGGGATCATTCATTCGACCGCGATAAGAAAACTGCGATATAGTGGAACGCGAAGTAAAGACAATTGATTGTTTGAGTGCAAAGTGTGTTTTGTAATAGTGAAGTGAATTAGAAGACAATTGCGATAAGAAATTTATGGACAAGTGTTAGATTTAAAAATTAAGTGAAAATTAAAATTAGTGAAAGTGTAGATTGATCATTGTGCAATTAAATAAACTCTTTTAACTTAAATTAAAAGACATTGCGTTTTCACTTTCCCGGAACATTAAAATTATTGGCCGCGAACCAATAACACGCGACAATATATATATATATATATATATATATATATATATATATATATATATATATATATATATATGTATATGTATGTATGTTTATATTTATATGTACATATATAAACTATTTATATAAATGTATGTATACATATATATATATATATATATATATATATATAGATATAAATATGTATATATATATATATATATATGAATATATTAATATATACGTATATACATATGTATTAATATAGATATATATATATATATATATATATATATATATATATATATATATATATATATATATATATATATATATATGTGTGTGTGTGTGTACATATATAGATATTTATGAATGTGTATATCTATTACGTATATAGATATATATATATATATATATATATATATATATATATATATATATATATATATACATATATACATATATACATATATATATATATATATATATATATATATATATATATATATATATATATACATATATATATATATATATATATATATATATATATATATATAAATATATATATATATATATATATATATATATATATATATATATATATATATACATATATATATGTATATATATATATATATATATATATATATATATATATATATATATATATATATATATATATATAT
>OZ017739.1:172109129-172186629 GCA_963969285.1 Odontomyia ornata | reverse complement strand
GACACTGATGTACCGAATTCTTCCGAAAGCATTGTATGGGCCAAGCTTGATGGTGATTCTGGAGACCACCGATCTTATCTGATAGAGCCAACGAAGACATCCGCATTGCGCAGTTTGATTGAAGGACGAAGCCTTGTAAGATCTTTAAGGAACGGATATGTGCCGGTTAGAGTCCTTAACACCGCAGACTCAACCACGAGCATCAAAGCGGGAGAAGTCATCGGCAGCTGCCAGCCTGTTTCCACCATCACCTCTTTGGAAGCTACTCACAACCATCATTGGAAAAGGAGGCAAGGCACAGACAAGCCCTGGAATCCACGTCTGCAATATTGAAGCAAGTCAAATTGCCGGTGCAGCTATTCAAACGAGCCTCTGATCTGGTCACCAAGTACAGTGACATCTTCTCAACAAGCCCGGATGATCAAGGCCGAACGAGTTTGGTAACTCATGTCATAGATACACAGGGAGCCAAGCCGATTCGACAAGCACCAAGACGTCTCCCTATAGCCAAACAAGGAGAAGTGAGCGCGCTGATCTCGGACATGGAAAAACAAGGCATTATTGAACCTTCTGTAAGTCCATGGGCCACGCCTGTAGTTCTAGTAAAGAAAAAGGATGGTAGCACTCACTTTTGTGTCGACTATAGGCAGCCTAACGACGTCACTAAGAAAGATAGTTACCCACTCCCACGCATCGATGACATTATGGACACTTTAGCCGACGCAAAATGGTTTTCTACACTCGATCTCAAGAGTGGCTACTGGCAGGTAGAAATTGACAAGAAGGACCGAGAGAAGACCACATTTTCAGCTGGGACCGGATTGTGGCAATTCGTGGTGATGCCGTTTGGGCTTTGCAATGCTCCAGCTACTTTCAAACGCTTGATGGAATACGTGCTACGTGGTCTAACCTGGAAAACCTGCTTGGTGTACCTAGATGACATCATCGTCATCGGGAGAACGTTCGAAGAGCATGTGCGGAACTTAGAAGAGGTTTTCTCCCGACTGCGACTGGCAAATTTGAAACTTAGTCCCGACAT
This sequence comes from Odontomyia ornata, assembly GCA_963969285.1. Taxonomy (NCBI): domain Eukaryota; kingdom Metazoa; phylum Arthropoda; class Insecta; order Diptera; family Stratiomyidae; genus Odontomyia; species Odontomyia ornata. Next base: position 172,185,590 of record OZ017739.1, on the reverse strand, counting down.
GTGTACCCTTTTCGCAGCTGAAGTGAAATACCTGGGACATGTCGTATCAGCAGAAGGGGTCAAAACAGACCCTGAGAAAATTGAAGCCGTGAAAAGCTGGCCAACACCAAACAACAAGCGCCAACCACGAAGTTTCCTGGGTCTGGCAACCTACTATCGAAGATTCGTCAAAGACTTTGCCAAGATAGCTAAGTGTCTCCATCAGCTAACCGAAAAAAATCGTCCGTATGTCTGGAATGAACAATGCCAGACAGCCTTTGAGACCCTGAAGGAAAAGCTATGTGAATCACCCGTACTGGCTTATCCGAAACCCGGAAAAATGTTTGTAGTTGATACCGATGCAAGCAACGGCGGTATTGGAGCTGTACTCTCCCAGCAGATCAATGGCGAAGAAAGAGTCCTCTCGTATTACAGTCGAGTTCTTTCAAAAAGTGAGAGGAACTACTGTGTGACCAGGAAGGAGCTATTGGCTATAATAGAGGCCACCAAGCAGTTCCACAAGTACCTATATGGCCAGAAATTTGTTCTTCGAACGGACCATGCATCGTTGAGATGGCTACTTAACTTCAAAAAACCTGAGGGACAAGTTGCGAGATGGATCGAAAGATTGCAGTCATACGACTACGAAATTGTTCATCGAAAGGGCGGAGTTCATGGAAATGCTGACGCCCTATCTCGTCGCCCATGTCCAGCTAACTGCAAGCATTGCCGACGGATTGAGGAAAAGGAACCGCCCGTTGATCTGCGACTGATAACGGCCGAATTCGATGAAGGTTGGTCATCAGAGGAGATTCGAAATGCCCAGCTAGCCGATGAAGACATCGGACCATTGCTCGTATGGAAGGAGACGACTGGGCGACCCGAGTGGAAAGACGTTTCAATGCATGGCGCAACCCTGAAAAGCTATTGGGCACAATGGAACTCCCTTCAGGTAGAGGGTGGCATACTCAAGCGGAAATGGGAAACGGTGGATGGCAGCTCCTATAGGATGCAAACTATACTACCCAAAAGCCGAATCCACGATGTGGTTAAGGAAATGCATGAAGGATCCTCGGGAGGCCACCTTGGTGTTAACAAGACCTTAGCAAAATCGCGGGAAAGGTTCTACTGGCTCCACGCTCGAGAAGACGTAGAGGACTGGTGTTGCAGATGCACAATTTGCGCTTCCGTCAAAGGCCCAAAGCGACGACTGAGAGGACAAATGCAAACCTATAACGTGGGGGTACCGTGTGAAAGGATTGCTGTTGACGTTGCAGGTCCCTTTCCTGAATCTGAATGGGGAAATCGATACACGCTGGTTGTAGCCGATTATTTCAGCAAGTGGCCCGAGGTCTACCCCATTCCCAACCAGGAAGCAACTACTGTAGCTGAACAGCTAGTGTTAAATTGGTTCAGTAGTTACGGCGTACCTGGCGAACTACATTCGGATCAAGGCCGAAACTTTGAGTCACTAGTTTTTGGCGAAATGTGCGAGCTGCTCGGAATACGGAAAACGAGGACAACAACGCTGCATCCCCAATCCGATGGAATGGTCGAACGTTTCAACGGCACGCTCAATAAACATCTGGCCAAAATGGTTGACGAGAACCAAAGGGACTGGGACCGACATATCCCACTATTTTTGATGGCGTATAGAGCCGCTGAACATGCATCGACGGGCCAAGCCCCAGCCAAAGTCATTTTTGGAAAGACTATTCGTTTGCCAGCCGATATAAAGTTCGGAACACCCCCTGAGAAACCCCAAACGGTCTCGGAGTACGCAAGTGATCTAAGACAACGGTTGAACGAGATACTTCGGACAGTGCGAAAACACCTCGAATCGGCTACTGACCGCATGAAGACCAGGTATGATCTGAAGGCTCATTCTACTGGCTTCTAGCAAGATGACTTGGTGTGGCTATATAACCCGCAACGGCGAAAGGGTAGGTCTCCAAAGTTGCAATATAATTGGGAGGGACCATACCGAGTTACAAAGCGAATCAACGACGTCGTATACCGAATACAGGAACATCGTAAGCCGAGAGCTAAAATGAAAGTCGTGCATCTGGACCGTCTTGCGCCATATTACACCCAGGGAGAATTGACTACAAATAGCGACACATCTTTTCGGGGCGAAAAGAACTGAGGTGGGGGCAGTGTTACATGTACAAATAATTACATGTACAAATAATTCTGCGAGCTACTGTCGCAATTGTTTTCACAATCATTAAGAACGTCTACAAATGAATTTACTCGAACCCACGAGAACCCAACAAGCATGGTCAACATCTGCAAGTGACGTCACTCCATTCATTAATTTGCTCGAATCTACCAGGTACCTCTCGGTAGAACATTCGCCAATGTACGAGAAATGGGTGAATAGGTAGAGACCCTATATAAAGGCGAGCTGAATGAATGGGGGGATCATTCATTCGAACGCGATAAGAACTGCGATAGTGTGTGGAAAGCGAATAGAAAAGTGATTTTCGTAATTGTGAAGTGATTTAGAAGACAATTGCGATAAGAAATTTATGGACAAGTGTTACATTTTTAATAGTGAAAATTAAAATTAGTGAAAGTGTTAAATCGATTATTGTGCACTTTTGTAATTAAATAAACTCTTTTAACTTAAATTAAAAGACATTGCTTTTTCACTTTCCCGGAACATTAAAATTATTGGTCGCGAACCAAAAAACACGCGGCAATATATATATATATATATATATATATATATATATATATATATATATATATATATATATATATGTATATATATACGTATATATATATATATATATATATAAATATATATATATATATATATATATATATATATATATATATATATATATATATACATATATACATGCATATGTTTTTGTGTGTATAGCTATGATACAATCAAACTTAACAATAAAGCTCCTATATTTTGCAAGTAAATCATTCAAATAATATTAAAAATATTTAAAAAAAAATACTGAAGGCTGAATTTAATGATTCTTTCAATAATTATGCAAGTGAGCTCTGTGCCAAGTAAATAGACATTTAAAAAAATATGTTTTTGCTTTAAGAGTCATCAGGCCTGGCTTTGTTGTGTGAGCAGACGCGTTATGACTCCTTTGAGTCATCTTCAGCGTCTTCAATTGCATTGCCCTTTCGAGGCTTTTTGGGTGCATTTGAACATAAATACAAATTTTAATTTTAGAGGTGAGGGAAATAAGAGATGCCCCAGTATACTCAATAGGATTTTATGATGTGCATCCTTGTATGAATGGCAAAAATAAATAAACGATTGCTTGAAAATGAAGTAGATAGCTATATTATGTTTACTTAGACTTGAAGCTAGAAAAATCAGTTCATGATATATCAAAACAAGGTACAGGAACAGTTAATCTCGCGTGTTAACCACAGACAATTCATCAAAAAACCAAAAAAACACTTATTCCCGTTGGCACCACTAGTCGGAAGGGAAAATTTCTTATAGATACTCTTATTTTAAAACGTAAATAATTTGACTGGCCACCACTTTGAAAGTCAAACACTATTTTGTAAGTCATTATATTTATTTTCTCTACGTCCGTCTCGTCTGAGATTTTCCAAAGGAAATTGAAATCGACCTCTCTTTGGTTATAGATAAGATCCCTTGGAATTTTTCAACGGACTGCGCCCAACAATTCAACAAGCCGGGATACCCTAGTCCACTCCGAGTTGGCTGCTGGCAGGCTAACTAATTCGGAGAGGAGTCTCAGTCGCAGGTCTTTCACGAACGGACTAATTCCGAATACAATTTGTCGGCCACCGATTCAAATCTTAAAATACGTCAAAACAACCTCCATTTAGCTGATTCACTAATTCATTTTCAGCTTTTTCAGGCTGTGCGTCCAATCCAAAAAGAGAAAGAGATAACAGCAATCCAAAACCACGTATTTTCGAAGATTCATTGACGCGGTGCCAAAAAAAAAATACTCGAATCCAAATCCAAATCAATCTACTATAACTAAAAATGCAAAGTGAAACTACGGTACCGCGTACTGAACCGAATCACTGAACCGATCAGTCACGAATGTTATAGCTTCCGCCTTCTTGTTCTTCTGAAAAAAATGATTACATGCTAGAAGGGAAAGAGTTTGGGGTTTGTTTAGCAATTCATTTTAGTATATTTGTATTCATCTATGACACTGTCGCTAATAATGAAGAAAACGTGTTGCTTATGGTAAATTAAATAAATTCTTTCTATGTTTCAATGTTACTCGTAGCATTGATTTTCCTTGTGTAGTAAAAATATTTTATTTTTGTTTTACATAAACTCTTTAATAGTTTCGAGTGTAGTCTTACTAAAATTCGCGTTCATCAACAAAATTAAATAAGACTTTAAATTTCTCACTTCTCTTGTTATATAAACATAATCGAAACGCATAAAGCTGGCCCTTGTAATTTTAATTATTTTACTTTTATTGTGTGTATAAGACACTGAAGATCACTCAAAGGATTCGAAATGCGTCTGCCCAGATAAAAAAGCTAAGCCCAACAGCCTTTCAAAAAAAGGGAATTAGCTTGCGGATACCAAATAAATAAAATTATTGACTATCAAAAAATTGTTCCTACTTTTATTAGTAAAAACTGTGTTCAAAATTGGTAAAAGTTAAACCCTGGAAAGCTTGATACACCTTGACTAACGTATATATACAATCAGATAGGCATTTCAAACCACTTCGATTTAAAGTTAATAACTAGAAAAGGTTTCCATCTAAATGAACCTTCAAATCAAAAAACTTTAGAAAAAAAAGAAAACCGACTTCGAAATGCCCTAGAAAGGATGAAATAAATTTTATGGAAGCTGTGCCATATCACATTTTCCCCCACTTTGTGATGGTGCAGATGTTGGAAGTATTTATGTTAAACTGGGGAAATTGATTTGGCACCGCTTCCATAAAATTTACTTCATCCTTTGTAAGGCATTTTGAAGTCAGTTTTCTTTTTTTCTAAAAGGTTTTTATTTCACCCTTTTTGGTGGCAATTTTTTTCATTTCAAACCTTTCAAAACTCAGTTTCTTGAATACATTGTATCATGTTTCGTATATTAAAATCTAATTTTTTACTGCAATGTAAAAAAACAGTACGGCTAAAATCTGCAGCGTTCATAGGAATTGAATTTAATTCTGGTACATTTAATACTTGACCTCATCAACGTCTACCTTGATTTAAGATTTCATAAAAATCCATTATGAACTGTAGCTTTGAGAAATTTTCGAATTTCGAACTTTGCCTAGCCTTTTTATGTTCTTACCTGACCCTGAAGTGAACAGACCCTGAGAAAATTGAAGCCGTGAAAAGCTGGCCAACACCAAACAACAAGCGCCAACCACGAAGTTTCCTGGGTCTGGCAACCTACTATCGAAGATTCGTCAAAGACTTTGCCAAGATAGCTAAGTGTCTCCATCAGCTAACCGAAAAAAATCGTCCGTATGTCTGGAATGAACAATGCCAGACAGCCTTTGAGACCCTGAAGGAAAAGCTATGTGAATCACCCGTACTGGCTTATCCGAAACCCGGAAAAATGTTTGTAGTTGATACCGATGCAAGCAACGGCGGTATTGGAGCTGTACTCTCCCAGCAGATCAATGGCGAAGAAAGAGTCCTCTCGTATTACAGTCGAGTTCTTTCAAAAAGTGAGAGGAACTACTGTGTGACCAGGAAGGAGCTATTGGCTATAATAGAGGCCACCAAGCAGTTCCACAAGTACCTATATGGCCAGAAATTTGTTCTTCGAACGGACCATGCATCGTTGAGATGGCTACTTAACTTCAAAAAACCTGAGGGACAAGTTGCGAGATGGATCGAAAGATTGCAGTCATACGACTACGAAATTGTTCATCGAAAGGGCGGAGTTCATGGAAATGCTGACGCCCTATCTCGTCGCCCATGTCCAGCTAACTGCAAGCATTGCCGACGGATTGAGGAAAAGGAACCGCCCGTTGATCTGCGACTGATAACGGCCGAATTCGATGAAGGTTGGTCATCAGAGGAGATTCGAAATGCCCAGCTAGCCGATGAAGACATCGGACCATTGCTCGTATGGAAGGAGACGACTGGGCGACCCGAGTGGAAAGACGTTTCAATGCATGGCGCAACCCTGAAAAGCTATTGGGCACAATGGAACTCCCTTCAGGTAGAGGGTGGCATACTCAAGCGGAAATGGGAAACGGTGGATGGCAGCTCCTATAGGATGCAAACTATACTACCCAAAAGCCGAATCCACGATGTGGTTAAGGAAATGCATGAAGGATCCTCGGGAGGCCACCTTGGTGTTAACAAGACCTTAGCAAAATCGCGGGAAAGGTTCTACTGGCTCCACGCTCGAGAAGACGTAGAGGACTGGTGTTGCAGATGCACAATTTGCGCTTCCGTCAAAGGCCCAAAGCGACGACTGAGAGGACAAATGCAAACCTATAACGTGGGGGTACCGTGTGAAAGGATTGCTGTTGACGTCGCAGGTCCCTTTCCTGAATCTGAATGGGGAAATCGATACACGCTGGTTGTAGCCGATTATTTCAGCAAGTGGCCCGAGGTCTACCCCATTCCCAACCAGGAAGCAACTACTGTAGCTGAACAGCTAGTGTTAAATTGGTTCAGTAGTTACGGCGTACCTGGCGAACTACATTCGGATCAAGGCCGAAACTTTGAGTCACTAGTTTTTGGCGAAATGTGCGAGCTGCTCGGAATACGGAAAACGAGGACAACAACGCTGCATCCCCAATCCGATGGAATGGTCGAACGTTTCAACGGCACGCTCAATAAACATCTGGCCAAAATGGTTGACGAGAACCAAAGGGACTGGGACCGACATATCCCACTATTTTTGATGGCGTATAGAGCCGCTGAACATGCATCGACGGGCCAAGCCCCAGCCAAAGTCATTTTTGGAAAGACTATTCGTTTGCCAGCCGATATAAAGTTCGGAACACCCCCTGAGAAACCCCAAACGGTCTCGGAGTACGCAAGTGATCTAAGACAACGGTTGAACGAGATACTTCGGACAGTGCGAAAACACCTCGAATCGGCTACTGACCGCATGAAGACCAGGTATGATCTGAAGGCTCATTCTACTGGCTTCTAGCAAGATGACTTGGTGTGGCTATATAACCCGCAACGGCGAAAGGGTAGGTCTCCAAAGTTGCAATATAATTGGGAGGGACCATACCGAGTTACAAAGCGAATCAACGACGTCGTATACCGAATACAGGAACATCGTAAGCCGAGAGCTAAAATGAAAGTCGTGCATCTGGACCGTCTTGCGCCATATTACACCCAGGGAGAATTGACTACAAATAGCGACACATCTTTTCGGGGCGAAAAGAACTGAGGTGGGGGCAGTGTTACATGTACAAATAATTACATGTACAAATAATTCTGCGAGCTACTGTCGCAATTGTTTTCACAATCATTAAGAACGTCTACAAATGAATTTACTCGAACCCACGAGAACCCAACAAGCATGGTCAACATCTGCAAGTGACGTCACTCCATTCATTAATTTGCTCGAATCTACCAGGTACCTCTCGGTAGAACATTCGCCAATGTACGAGAAATGGGTGAATAGGTAGAGACCCTATATAAAGGCGAGCTGAATGAATGGGGGGATCATTCATTCAAACGCGATAAGAACTGCGATAGTGTGTGGAAAGCGAATAGAAAAGTGATTTTCGTAATTGTGAAGTGATTTAGAAGACAATTGCGATAAGAAATTTATGGACAAGTGTTACATTTTTAATAGTGAAAATTAAAATTAGTGAAAGTGTTAAATCGATTATTGTGCACTTTTGTAATTAAATAAACTCTTTTAACTTAAATTAAAAGACATTGCTTTTTCACTTTCCCGGAACATTAAAATTATTGGTCGCGAACCAAAAAACACGCGGCAATATATATATATATATATATATATATATATATATATATATATATATATATATATATATATATATATATGTATATATATACGTATATATATATATATATAAATATATATATATATATATATATATATATATATATATATATATATATATATATATATATATATATATATATATATATATATATACATATATACATGCATATGTTTTTGTGTGTATAGCTATGATACAATCAAACTTAACAATAAAGCTCCTATATTTTGCAAGTAAATCATTCAAATAATATTAAAAATATTTAAAAAAAATACTGAAGGCTGAATTTAATGATTCTTTCAATAATTATGCAAGTGAGCTCTGTGCCAAGTAAATAGACATTTAAAAAAATATGTTTTTGCTTTAAGAGTCATCAGGCCTGGCTTTGTTGTGTGAGCAGACGCGTTATGACTCCTTTGAGTCATCTTCAGCGTCTTCAATTGCATTGCCCTTTCGAGGCTTTTTGGGTGCATTTGAACATAAATACAAATTTTAATTTTAGAGGTGAGGGAAATAAGAGATGCCCCAGTATACTCAATAGGATTTTATGATGTGCATCCTTGTATGAATGGCAAAAATAAATAAACGATTGCTTGAAAATGAAGTAGATAGCTATATTATGTTTACTTAGACTTGAAGCTAGAAAAATCAGTTCATGATATATCAAAACAAGGTACAGGAACAGTTAATCTCGCGTGTTAACCACAGACAATTCATCAAAAAACCAAAAAAACACTTATTCCCGTTGGCACCACTAGTCGGAAGGGAAAATTTCTTATAGATACTCTTATTTTAAAACGTAAATAATTTGACTGGCCACCAGTTTGAAAGTCAAACACTATTTTGTAAGTCATTATATTTATTTTCTCTACGTCCGTCTCGTCTGAGATTTTCCAAAGGAAATTGAAATCGACCTCTCTTTGGTTATAGATAAGATCCCTTGGAATTTTTCAACGGACTGCGCCCAACAATTCAACAAGCCGGGATACCCTAGTCCACTCCGAGTTGGCTGCTGGCAGGCTAACTAATTCGGAGAGGAGTCTCAGTCGCAGGTCTTTCACGAACGGACTAATTCCGAATACAATTTGTCGGCCACCGATTCAAATCTTAAAATACGTCAAAACAACCTCCATTTAGCTGATTCACTAATTCATTTTCAGCTTTTTCAGGCTGTGCGTCCAATCCAAAAAGAGAAAGAGATAACAGCAATCCAAAACCACGTATTTTCGAAGATTCATTGACGCGGTGCCAAAAAAAAAATACTCGAATCCAAATCCAAATCAATCTACTATAACTAAAAATGCAAAGTGAAACTACGGTACCGCGTACTGAACCGAATCACTGAACCGATCAGTCACGAATGTTATAGCTTCCGCCTTCTTGTTCTTCTGAAAAAAATGATTACATGCTAGAAGGGAAAGAGTTTGGGGTTTGTTTAGCAATTCATTTTAGTATATTTGTATTCATCTATGACACTGTCGCTAATAATGAAGAAAACGTGTTGCTTATGGTAAATTAAATAAATTCTTTCTATGTTTCAATGTTACTCGTAGCATTGATTTTCCTTGTGTAGTAAAAATATTTTATTTTTGTTTTACATAAACTCTTTAATAGTTTCGAGTGTAGTCTTACTAAAATTCGCGTTCATCAACAAAATTAAATAAGACTTTAAATTTCTCACTTCTCTTGTTATATAAACATAATCGAAACGCATAAAGCTGGCCCTTGTAATTTTAATTATTTTACTTTTATTGTGTGTATAAGACACTGAAGATCACTCAAAGGATTCGAAATGCGTCTGCCCAGATAAAAAAGCTAAGCCCAACAGCCTTTCAAAAAAAGGGAATTAGCTTGCGGATACCAAATAAATAAAATTATTGACTATCAAAAAATTGTTCCTACTTTTATTAGTAAAAACTGTGTTCAAAATTGGTAAAAGTTAAACCCTGGAAAGCTTGATACACCTTGACTAACGTATATATACAATCAGATAGGCATTTCAAACCACTTCGATTTAAAGTTAATAACTAGAAAAGGTTTCCATCTAAATGAACCTTCAAATCAAAAACCTTTAGAAAAAAAAGAAAACCGACTTCGAAATGCCCTAGAAAGGATGAAATAAATTTTATGGAAGCTGTGCCATATCACATTTTCCCCCACTTTGTGATGGTGCAGATGTTGGAAGTATTTATGTTAAACTGGGGAAATTGATTTGGCACCGCTTCCATAAAATTTACTTCATCCTTTGTAAGGCATTTTGAAGTCGGTTTTCTTTTTTTCTAAAAGGTTTTTATTTCACCCTTTTTGGTGGCAATTTTTTTCATTTCAAACCTTTCAAAACTCAGTTTCTTGAATACATTGTATCATGTTTCGTATATTAAAATCTAATTTTTTACTGCAATGTAAAAAAACAGTACGGCTAAAATCTGCAGCGTTCATAGGAATTGAATTTAATTCTGGTACATTTAATACTTGACCTCATCAACGTCTACCTTGATTTAAGATTTCATAAAAATCCATTATGAACTGTAGCTTTGAGAAATTTTCGAATTTCGAACTTTGCCTAGCCTTTTTATGTTCTTACCTGACCCTGAAGTGATTTTTTATCGTTCAATTTTTTTCGACCTTTGAGCGGCTGCCATTGTTGTTCGACTTTGGATTTTTTATTGTGAGCTTTATCACACAATTGAATAAATTGTTGTACCAGTTATGGTACAAACCGGAGCTATACTTTGGTCAGAACAGAAATATTTCTGAAAATTTGGTGTAAATCGAAGCAAAGTTGTGACCTCCAGGCACAAATTTAATCATATCCTATGTAGAGTCACACATACAAGCAACCACACACACGCACTCACACACACACACACACACACACACACACACACACACACACATATATATATATATATATATATATATATATATATATGTATATATATATATATATATATATATATATATATATATGTGTATATATATATATATATATATATATATATGTATATATATATCTATATATATATATATATATATATTATATGTATATATATGTATATATGTCTTTATATATATATATATATATATATATATATATATATATATTTTACATATATATACATCTATATATACACACATATATATAAATATATATATATATATATATATATATATATATATATATATATATATATATATATATATATATACATATATATGTACATATATATACATATATATATATATATATATATATATATATATATATATATATATATATATATATCTATATATATATATATATATATATATATATATATATATATATATATATATATATATATATATATATACAAATATATATATAATTTACATTTTGTGCATACATCTATACCTGTTCCAGCCGGAACAAATTAATAATGATCACACAGTACATTCACCCATTCTTTCCCGCAAGTTTCCAATCAGCACTTTTTTATTCATACCATAAAGTGCATTAGCATTTCCAATCAGCATTTTTTACCTTTAATTATTCATAAAGTACATCAGCAATTTTGTTCATAGCGTAACGTACATTGGCATTTTAAGATCAGCATTTTTATTTGTAGTTTTTTTATTGAACATTGGTTAATGAAATTGTATCATGTCAGCTTAATTTTGTTATAAATTAGGTGTGAATTGTATCAATAAATCAGATTGAATTCCGATAGTTATAGAGGTGTTTAATTTCATTTTTATACATAATTCAACACAACGTTGAATTTTGTACATGGTCCGTCGAGCCGTATCTAGGAACTTCCAATTAGTTCAAACCAGGATACAACACACTGTTGTATCGAATCTCATGTTCGACACACTGTTGAATATCAACATCCAGTTGCCGTTTCAAGGACTTCCAATTAGTTCGAACCAGGATACAACACACTGTTGTATCGAATCTCATATTCGACACACTGTTGAATATCAACATCCAGTTGCCGTTTCAAGGACTTCCAATTAGTTCGAACCAGGATACAACACACTGTTGTATCGAATCTCATATTCGACACACTGTTGAATATCAACATCCAGTTGCCGTTCCAAGGACTTCCAATTAGTTCGAGCCAGGATACAACACACTGTTGTATCAATCTCATATTCAACACACTGTTGAATATCGATATCCTGTTGCCGTTTTAAGGACCTCCAATAAGGTTTAACCAGGATACAACACACTGTTGTATCGAGCCTCATTTTCAACACACTGTTGAATATCCTGCTAAAAAACGAAAGCCGTTATCGATCGCTCATCGTAAGGAGTCAATCAGGAGCTAAATTCAACATACTGTTGAATTAACAGCCGATTCAGCCACCAGTGGTACCACACATCAAAAACTGGACTTGCCGCATAGTTAGGTCCTGTTGTCAAGCCGTTTCCAGGTCGAGATTTAAAGCTAAATTCAACACACTGTTGAATTAACGCTCAACCCATTCAACGAAACACAACATTGCATCCGAAGCAGGAGCCAACACACTGTTCTATCCTGATTTCAAGAGCTGAATACAAACACCGACGTCAAGGGTCAAACTCAAGACACTGTTGAATTTTGGCTCAACCCAGTCTACAGAATTAACCAGATTCAACACACGCCAGCTAAACTAGAGCGATTTATCGGTTCCAAGACGATACGCTGTTGGTACATCAATACTACACCGAACCATACTCGATTAATCTCGAATAATTAATCTTGATTATGGCTACACAGGCAGAAGAACTTCTCAGATGTCAGAAAAATTCTGCAGACGAAATTTCACGACTTTTAAGGAATTTTAAAAAAAATTCTGCTGAAAGAAAAACGGAGGAGCATGTGAAGAAAAGGCTAGAGGATCTGGAGAACCATTGGACGGAGTTCTCAGAAAAGCACAAGCAGTTATTACAGCTTATACCAGCCGAATATCCTTATCTCGCTGAAAAGCTTTACGAGCAAACTCATGCTATTTACATAAACGCCAGCGACTGCATTTTAAAACATCGTTATCCTGGAAAAAATGAAGTTGGATTGGGTGCCACATCAAAATTAATCACCACAGAGGATAATGCAGCAAACACAACAGATCTTGTCGCAATAACGGCTTCAACAAGCTTCCCAGCAGCAACCAGTGCTAATACGATAACAGTTGCGTCATCAGCCGGCCTACCGATAGCAACTAGCACCTTAAGCTACTCGAGTTCCTACGCAAATCCTGGCTACATAAACCACTCAGTAAACTGGCCGATAACGACTCAGTCTATTGCAAACCATCCATATCAAGAATTTAACAGGCCCGGTAACTTTCCTAAATTACCACCCATTAAGATTCCAGCATTCGATGGTGACTATTAGCAATGGAAGCCCTTCATCGATATCTTCTCAAATGTCATCGACAATAACTACCATTTGAGTAATGTCGAGAAAATGCAGTATCTACTGAATGCACTAGAAGGAGATGCGAGAAGAGTGATAAGCCATCTACAACTTGCCAGCTGCAATTATGAAACTGCACTAAGCCTTCTCCGCGCCAGGTTCAACAATAACCGTAAAATAATAACTACCTATATCGACGCAATTATTGATGCAAAAAGGTCAGAACATAGGTCGCAGCAAGACGTAATAATGTTATACGACCTTATAAGAGAATGCATGGAGGCACTTAAAACTTTAAAATGAATACCGATGAGTGGGGACCAATAATCGTATGCATTACAATGCGGAAGCTAGATGCTGAAAGCCTACGGCTATTTGAAGAAAGCCTATCCAATCCTCGAGAAATGCCTTCCATTGGCGAATTCTTGAACTTCTTAGAAAAAAGATACCAAGTCCTCGATTGCCTCAAGACTACAAAACATCAAAGGCAAGATATCCACACCAAAGGGCAGAAGAAAAGCTGTAGCACCCAGATAAAGAACGGCTGCAGCATTTGCTCCAAGTCTCACAAAATATATCAATGTGACGATTTCAAAGGTGCTGCTCCCAACCGCGATGGTCAGGATAAGAAGCACGCATGGGCATCTTGAATCAATGAGGGCCTTAATCAACCCCTGTTCACACGTTTCGCTCATCACCGAAGAAGCAGTGCAGATTTTGAAACTACCAAAACGAAGAATCCAGGCAATAGTCACAGGAGTAGGCGAAACGGAATCCGCGAAAGCATCATATCAAGTAACTATTAAAATCCAGCTTCGGGATTCAGCATCATCTCATCTCTTTGTGGACGCTCTTGTCCTCTCGAAATTGAATTCTTGCCTGCCTGAAAGCCGCATTAAAAATATAGACCGGAGTAAATATGATGGCCTTGCCTTAGCGGACCTAGATTTTGACAAACCAGGTGCTATTGACCTTCTCCTGGGGGCAGATGTCTATGCCCAGATAGTAATGGATGGAGTGATTAAGGAGCAGCCAGCGGCGCAAAAAACTAAGCTAGGGTGGATTCTTTTTAGTAGTGTCCCAAAAGGCTCCCATGAGTCAATCAGACTATCGAGTTATGTATCACTCGCGGAAATTCAGCAAAGCCTAGAAAGCTTTTGGGAACCAAACGATCGGTTGAATCCGCACGAAGAGCTTGTTTGTTGTGATAATTTCTTCCGGTCCACACAAAGAAGGGACAAGGAAGGAAGATACATCGTCAGCTTACCTTTCAAGGACAACAAAGAGCAGCTTGGTGAATCCAGAAAGACTGCTGTTGCGCGATTATTACAAATGGAGACAAGGTTACAGAAAAATCCATCGGACCAACAGGAGTACAACAAGTTTCTTTCTGAGTATTTGGCCTTGGGACACATGAGCCCCGTGAAGTCACTCAAGGGATATGACTGTAAAGTCTTTTATTTACCACATCATGCAGTCTACAAGCAGGATAGCACTACTACGAAACTTCGTGTTGTCTTCGATGCTTCTTGTAAAACAACCTCGGGACTGAGTCTTAACGACGTGTTGCATACTGGACCAAAGTTACAGCAGGATCTCATCCAGATACTGCTAAGATGGAGGAAGCATCGCTACGTATTTACTGCCGATATCGAAAAGATGTTTAGACAAGTCAACATAGCTGAACCAGACAGGAACTATCAAAGAATTCTTTGGCGCCAACATCCTCATGAGCCTATCCAAGAATATGTTCTGAACACGATTACATATGGTACTGGGCCCGCTTCGTATCTGGCAGTAAAGGTTCTAATGCAGCTAGCAGAAGACGAAGGTGATCAATACCCGATTGCCAAGAGAGTTCTCACGTCGGACTTTTATATGGACGATATGTTGACTGGAGCTGACACAAAGGAAGAAGCAACGGAACTACAGGCCCAGATGATCAAGCTACTTCAAAAAGGAAAGTTCAACCTTCGAAAGTGGACTTCCAATAGTGAGGATCTTCTCAAGAACGTGCCTAGAGATATGGTTGAGTAAAAGATCTTCGAAATTACTGACTCAGGCTCCATTAAAACACTCGGAATCCACTGGAACCCTAAACGGGATGAATTTCAATTCAGGCTAAATGTTGAACCGTCTAGTACAAAACTGACTAAAAGAGCGCTGTTGTCAAAAATTTCCAGCATCTTCAATCCATTAGGTTGGCTATCACCCATCACAATATCAGCGAAATTACTTATGCAGGCTCTTTGGAAGAATAGTATCGAATGGGATCAGCAGGCCCCTCTGGATATAATAAAGGCCTGGACTAAGATCGAAAAGGAATTACCGGAGCTACATGCAATCAGAATTCCTAGATAGATTAGCAACCACAAAAACCAGGAATTCCAGCTGCACGGTTTCTGTGACGCATCTGAAAAGGGATACGCAGCGGTTATATACGTGCGAACCACTGACTCACTAGGAAAAGTTTATTGTACGATCCTGACAGCGAAGGCCAAGGTGGCACCCATTAAACAAAAGAATCGGAGGGAATCACATGATGAAATCGTTTCTTCAAGTCGACCAGAAGGTTCTGAAGCTGCGCCTCTGAAGCAACAGATTACCATTCCCCGTTTGAAACTATGTGGAGCCTTGCTGCTATCCAGGCTACTGAAAATGACAATGGCTACCCTAGAAATAGACACACCCAATGTGTTTGCATGGTGTGACTCAGAAATAGTTCTGGCATGGATAACAAAGAGCCCTCATACATTGGATGCGTTCATTGCAAACAGAATCTCAGAAATTCAGGATTTATTTCCCACAAGCATCTGGAGATATGTGTCTTCGCAGGAAAATCCAGCTGACGTAGCATCCAGAGGAATTAGACCAAAGAAGCTTGTGTCACATAAAGCATGGTGGAGAGGACCTCTGTGGCTGTCACAAAAATCCAATGCATGGCCATTGCAAAAACTCAAAGTAAGCTTACAAGAAGAAGCAAGGATCACCAGTAAAGTCTTCATCTCAACGATTTTCTATTCAGAGATCAGCAGCAGTAATACCTTAACACGACAAGTTAGGGTAACGGCTTATTGCTTACGGTTCATTAAAAACTGCAGGGTTTCGAAGAAGGAAAGAAATACAAATTATTTATCTTCGGACGAATTACGCACGGCCGAAATGTGTATCATAAGAATCGTGCAGCAAGAAGCGTTTCATGAGGAAATACAACCACTTAAGAACGGTGAACCGTTCAGCAGAACAAGTAAGCTACTAAAGCTTCACCCATTTTTAGATAAAATAGGGGTTCTACGCGTTGAAGGAAGGATCCAGAAGTCTGACATATCACTAGATGCAAAGCATCAAATTTTGCTGCCTCAAAAACATCATCTGACAAATCTTATCATCGACCATGCTCATCGTCAGACGCTCCACGGAGGCACGACTTTAACACTGAACTATATCCGGATGCAATACTGGATAATTAACGCCAAAAATACTGTCCAGTCTAGAAACCACAGGTGCCTCAGGTGTGCGCGATACAATCAAAAGCCCACACAACAGCTGATGGGAAACCTACCACAGGCCCGCGTGCTGCCTTCTCCACCTTTCTCGCATACTGGAGTAGATTACGCTGGACCATTTATGACAAAGATGTCAAAAGGACGTGGTGCCAGATCGCTCAAGGGATACATTGCCCTATTCATTTGTATGGTAACGAAGGCCATTCATCTTGAATTGGTCAGTGATATGACCATAGACGCATTTTTGGCAGCCTATAAGAGGTTCATATCACGCCGCGGCCATTGTAAAGAAATATTTTCAGACAATGGTACTAACTTTGTTGGCGCCCGAAACAAAATGGAGAAAGACATGCGGCTTGCAATTGAGCAGTCAACAAGGCATGCTGCGGAAGTGATCGCCAATGATGGTACAAAGTGGAAATTTATTCCACCAGCCACTCCACACTTCGGAGGGTTATGGGAAGCAGGCGTCAAATCAGTAAAAGGGCATCTCAAAAAAGTATTGGGAGAGACGTTATTGACATAGGAGGAGTTCACCACCGTACTTTACCAAGTAGAAGCTTGTGTAAATTCAAGGCCATTAGGCCAAAATTCCAGCGATCCCAGAGATTTGGAACCTTTAACTCCCGGACATTTTCTTATAGGCCGACCGCTGATTGCGCCACCTGAGCCCGACATAAGTGATACGAACGTACATCAAAGATGGAAGCTGGTTACCAAATTGCAAAGAGACATATGGAAAAGATGGTCGCAAGAATACTTGTCATCACTCCAAGAAAGGAGCAAATGGCGGGTAGATAACAAAAATCCAGAAGTCGGAGAGTTGGTCCTCGTAAGAGACGACAATTTACCGCCACAAAAATGGTCATTAGGCCGAATAAAGGAGTTGCATCCGGGTGAAGATGGTGTTGTCTGTCTCGTTTCTGTACAATACAAGGACATAGTAAAAAAACGTCCTCTTAACAAATTATGCCAATTACCGCTGAGTATGCATAACTCTGAAGAAAATGTTCAGAAGAAAACGGTGGCAGTCTTAACAACCTCACCAACTCAAGGGGCTAAACGAGTTTACCAGCAACAAAAACTTCAGGCAACGATAAGTCATACCGCAAATCCACCTTTAAAAAGAAGAAAGGTTAGAGTCAACCCTTGTACATGGTCATCGAAATTACTATATTCGATCCTGTCAATTTTTTACTGGCTTAGAGAGATGGCAAATTGGTATGCGTCCACAGATCATAACAGGATCAGTATAGAAGTGATATCCTCCTATATAATTGCTGAGGACTATTTTCGCGAGCTTGAGAATAAATACACCCTATGGCTGAATGCCACATCGAAGAGATAATTGCGAATGCAACGGCCAAACTTCATTCTAATCTGTATATATCGAATGTTCCTCAACATTGGCTACAAATAGAGGGTTTGGGGATGCGTATCTACTCGTGGTGTTGGCGAATTAGTATTTATAGATGGTATCATAGATTCCCGTCGATATTTACACATTTTGAAGGAAAATTTGCGAAAAAGCGCTGCTAAAATGGGCATTTTGGATTGGTTCAAATATTACGAAGACAATGATCCCAAACATAAGGCACGCATTGTTCAAGAATGGCAGCTGTACAATTGTCCAAAAGTGGTTCATCCTTCTCCTCAGTCACCGGATTGTAATCCCATTGAAAATCTCTGGGATGAATTGGACCATAGAGTTCATAGCACGCCGATTTGTTCAAAAACGGAGCTCGAGAAAAGGCTTCGCGAAGAATGGGTGAAAATGGATGTGGAGTACCTCCGGAAAATCATCTCCAGTATGCCAAATCGATTAAAATGTGTCATTGAACAAATCGGACATGCAACAAAATACTAGCTTACTAACATTTTTGTTTATTTTTACAATTAACTCTTGTGCGGATCTTTTTGAGGGATGATATTTCTGTTTTTTCACGGAATTTCCTTTTTTTTGTATATTTAAAGTGAGAAACTATTTTATTTATGTGATCTGTAAGACTGTTATGTTCTGCTCATAATAAAATGTTAAAAAAAAATTCCCGTTTTTAATTCCCTTATAACATGAGAAGGGAGGAAAATTTCTTACTTGTGCGGATCTTTTTGGGAGTCACTGTATATATATATATATATATATATATATATATATATATATATATATATATATATATATATATATATATATATATATATTGTATATATATATATATATATATATATATATATATATATATATATATATATATATTGTATAGATATATATATATATATATATATATATATATATATATATATATATATATATATATATATATATATTATATATATCTATATATATATATATATATATATATATATATATATATTTATATATATTTATATATGTACATACATACATATATATATATATATATATATATATATATATATATATATATATATATATATATATATATATATATATATATATATATATATATATATATATATATACATATATATATATATATTGTATATATATATATATATATATATATATATATATATATATATATTTATATATATATATATATATATATTTATATACATATATATATATATATATATATATATATATATATATATATATATATATATATATATATATATGTATGTATATATATATATATATATATATATATATATATATATATATATATATATATATACACATATATGTCTATATATATGCATACATATATATATATATATATATATATATATATATATATATATATATATATATATATATATATATATATATATATATATATATGTATGTACATATGTATAGACATATGTATTTATAGATGTAAGCATAATATTCACTCCGCAATGAATCTCAAGAAATTTACTTAAAAATATCCTTCTTAACCATATCACTCGATCACGTTTATTCGATACCCATCGCCTTCGTTTTTAGTTAACTATGTCACCTAATTTTCATGAAAGTTTCAAGAAAATTACATTCTATAGTTCAATGAAAACTCGGCTATGCATTTCATCTTCATCCGTAAAGTTATGATCAGTTATAGAAGTACAAGTATCTCATTTTAGGTTGCAATTCTCGCCGGTCTTTAGTATGGAAATTACTAATTTTAGATTTCTAAGCATATGATTTAATGTATAATATTGCCTAGCAAGTAACGAATCAACTCTATAATTTGCAATTTCTCAATCCTTATTACTTCTTCGGGGAATTTTATAAATCCTATGTGTATCGTCTACGTCTATGGATGTAAGAAGGATCCTTTACTGCTCATAGGTAAGCAAAGAATTAATGCGGAAGAGAAAAGCATCCTGAAATGTTCCCTCTAACTATTGTTGAATTGAATTTATGCCACATTTAGAAGTAATTTATTGGTTATTTCCGGTAGAAATGATCGACTAAAATGTACCGCTGATGCAGAAAATTAAGGATACTGATCATTTTTATCATCCATCACCAAGGGACTCGGTATCTCCATCAAATCCTTGAAGAGTGCCAACTGATTGGCACTTTTCGTACGAAAGATTATTTAAATTCAATTTCTCGACATCTCGACTTTTAATATCTACAGGGCCCTTGGAAGGATTACAATTCTGTTCTGATACATTTTAGATCAATATGTTGTCCTTCATTTGAAACCTCTACAATGAAAATCCTTACACGTGGCGATCAGTTATGCTGAAAAATCGGGGTGAAAGTCGGACATTTTTTAGTTTTAACGGTAAAAGTCCTTTACCGTTACTTGAATTTCTTCTTCTTTAAGTGGGACCCAACAGGAAGAAAGATGCATCATTTGCCAACAACAGAACTCTTCTATCTTTCTCCGTTTAGAAGTTATGCGTGAACATACATAAAAAACACTAAAATAAATATACGTGATGAATTGATAACCTTCTTTTTTTGGATGTCGGTTAAAAATTGGTACGAAATATTGAGAGGTAGGATAACATGCCACAATATCATTTATTTTGTGAACTACATACCCGGAAACGCTGGGACGGAACAATTTAGGTATTGGTGGCTTAACGACAATGTCTAAATTATTCGTGGTTGTTTTTTGGTGTTTGTGTTTTTCGTCGCATAGTTTTGAGCTCATCATAATTATATTTAGTGTTGTTGTTTGTTTCTATTGCAAATTAAGAAGAGTAAGTATATGTTATGTTTATCCGTCGCCTTCGTAATACAATGGACGTATTCACAGCCGATCAACATTTCAGCTGCTTCGACTCAATGATAATGTCGTCCGGTTTTTGCTTTCTGTTGATCAGCTGAATATAGTGGCATTTTTTTCGATCGCTAATTTTTCGACTTGTAACTTGTCGATTATAAATAGTTTCGCAGTGGGAGTTGCGTTTTTTATGTATCGAAACGTCAGGGACAAAGCTTGAAGTATTTAGTTAGTGATTGCAATTGATTTCACAAACTTACATTTCTTGCACTATATTTTTTAACTTATGGCATCAACTTTAGTCAATGATTTCGCATGTTTCAATGCATGTAGGTTAATGACCACAATTGTTTTCACTACAGCAATCCTTTAAGCTACTCTCACCGACAATTAACGATTCAATTTACACGGTTTCCACTTTCAAAACTATTTTTAAAAATTCTGTACTAAATTAGTAGTGTAATGCATTTATACTTACATAATAAAATACTCATTAGGTAAATTCATATTAAATTCATTAATACATCAATATAAGTAAATAAATATGCATGACCCGCTTTAAACCTAGAAACTACATCAAAATCTACTTTCCATATGAACCCATGTTTTCACGTGTGGAACAATCCTCACTCACATGGTTTCATATGTACAACATTACAAACATACAACAAGCGAAGACAATTCCGAAGACAATTGCACATCACATTTCACGAAAGCAACGAAGGCACGTACATATGATAACTTATTTCCTTTGTTTTCTTATGGGAAATTAACATCTAGTATGTATGAATGCATTCACGTCATGCAGAGCTAATGTTTTTTGTAATAGCATTCTATGGGAAATGCAACGTGTAGAATTGCATTGAGGAAGTAAAATTTTTAGTGTAGAATTTTGAAGTTGAAAATTAAGAATAAGGAATTTTCTAGTTAAGTATTTTTTTTTTTGCTGAAGCAAACAATATTGTATTTTGTTGGAGTTAAATATGTCTTAGTGATAGAAAAATTGTATAAATAGGATAGCTCGATATATGAAAATGCACTACTTGGTCAAATTTTAAATTGGCGACTTCACCTCTGTTATTCATCACCAGTATCTCTAGTCCGGCGTTGATCGCCTATATCATATGCGTACCTAGATGCTATATAGTTACTAGGTAAATTAATATTTTGTAAAAGAGAATTGTACATTCAGCATGGAACACAACAGATGCGCTGTTGAGTCGAAGAAATGTCACTTATTGACAAGAGCAAAAGTGCGCAGCTGATTTTAGCTCATATAGAATACGTCATCGATTTTACAAATTTGGCCACTGTTTTACGAAGGTGACGGTTTATCATATTAGGCTTAGAGATAAGGTTTAATGTTTAGGTTAGGAATATTGTGATAGAATTTTTTTTATTTTAAGATAATATCTTTCATTGAATTATGTTAGAATTAGTTTATAAAATAATAGGCATAGGATGAAAGTTCACTGTTGTGTTAAAATTATATATAATGTTTGAATAGTGCTCGTTATATTTTTTCTTATTCTAATTGAATCCTAAAGTATGTAATAATTTTAAATAATTTGAATTTGATATTGGTGTTTGATTTAATGTTTTTGATTGATAACATATAAATTTGCTGAGCCATTTGAGCCATTAAGTTTTAGTATTTTTATTGTTTGGAATTTGCTTTACATTCTTTCAAATTTTATAACGATTGGTATTGAATAAAGCGCTTTTGACTTTGACAGCTCATTGTCGCTATCATTGAGTAATTAAATAATACTGGAGTGGACAACCACGTGACAATATGGTTGCAACAACCCTTGCGACCACTTTTCCTACTGCTACGCTCTTGTTTACAACCTTAGAGAGAGCCAAATTGCACAAGCAAACATGGCTCCTGCTCAATGTAAACAAATTTTCATACAATGCCAAAAATTTGCTTTCTATTTGAAAAACCTTCAGCATTGTATGAAAAACATGCAAAACATTAACATATTAACTACTCACTTGTGAAAGGAAACACCTACAGATCCTTTTCCACTATGATTTTTTCACGAAGGCACTACACATTTCATTTTGAAATTCTAAATTAATTTCACAGTGTCACACGTTAAAGTTACTTGAATCACAAACTGCAATCGAATGTTTAAACATTTGGAACGAATTAAGATCGCGAACACTTTCCACAGTTTTAATATCGGATGAAATTCGCGACGAAACTTGCAAATTGGCCAATTGGGCGTCCAATTTGCATCAGTCAACTTGACAGTCAGTCCACACCTAGTCAGCTTTAGGAACAAGAAAGTGAGCAGCAAGAGGCAGACGGGGAGGAAATGACAGACTGTTCGCTTGGAAGAGAGCAGAAACCGGTCGCATGCTCTCTCATGCATTTTATATGAGCTTAGCCCATCCAGTTCTTATTAATCTTAAATCGCTAATTGGAACAGGTAGCTAACAGGAACGGCCCGATGCTAATGGAACACTGAATATTCTTGTCATCAATTCTCGCTGTCGATAAGGAGAAATCTTCAGATTATCATATGATTTTTTTGCATTCGCTGTCAAATTCGGTTGTGAAAACGCGTAAACAAACTCGTTTGCTGTGTAATTTGGATGTTAAAATCAGTGAAAATTCGTGATTTATCTGTTGTGCATCAACAAGACAATAAGAGACAATCTATCGGTTAGATTGCTAGTGAGAAAACGTTATATTTCGACGAAAAATTAAGAAAATGCAAGGAAGTTTCTAAAATATGGAGCATTGTGAAAATATGTATTAATAGAACGACCAGCCAGCCCACAGGAGTAGCATTTCCTAGGTTAGTAGCAACATAAAACGTAGAAAAGAAAATACAAAATTTGGAAGTGTTTTTTCATTCAAAATAACTGCTTTCAATTCATGCATGATTATGTTTACATTTCGATGGCGACCATTTTATTCGATTAGTTTTCGCGTAGTAGCGCCTGCATTTTGGGGGCAAGTTTTGCTAGCATATTGCTTGAATAATTTAATTAATGAAATCAATTTTATTTCTTTTTCCAGGTGTCTGTTAAATGATACTGGACATGCGAATATATGGGGATGAAAAAATAATTAATGGACAACAATCGGTAAACTGTTTACTTTTATAAATCTCATATGGATCTCAGACATATTTTTATTTTTGCAGGCAAATGCAACGAGTTTAGCGACAGTATTGATTTCAAGTGCCTCTTTGGATGTGGAAGCTATTTCATCCTCGAAAGTGGAAAGCAGATTCCTTTAACTGTAGGCATATATCGAATGAATTCCATTTATTATATTATTGAATTTTCAAATGAATAAAAGTAATTTCGAAATAATTAGTCTTTATATTAACAAGCAGAAGGATATATGAACTCTCCAAAAAGATACTTTGGACAAATAATTCGAATTTTGTATTAAAGCATTTGATCAATTTTATAGCCTATATCAAAGAGATAAATTTATTATTGGGGCGCAGGATAATTCATTTAGAAAAAAGCGTTGGATTTTTAGGACTAATCACTGGTTTGAGAAATTCAATAGTAGTAAATGACATATTTATAAAAAATAGTACTCTCAAATTTGTTCCCTCGTACAAATTAGTTCAAGATCACAAAGTTATTTTTTATCCATTCAATCAAGTCTCGGCCATAGCAATATAATATACAAACTGTAAGGCATTTTACTACCAGCTACTAGAAACTTTAATTTGCCCCAAATAGTATACTTAAAAATGTTCAAGTGACATGCATCGGAAAGCTACTCTTTATTGTATATGGTGAGCACATGAACAACAAACGACACTTCAGTTTGTTAGTTAAGCTTATAGCAGTAAAAAACATTAACACAAAACACTATTTGATTGCGAAATTGAAATCAGAATATATTTCTGTTAGCCGATATCTCAACAAATTATTACACCTTAAAGATATGTAGTTCTCTCACATAAAGCGAAGGTCAAGCTCAACGATTATACATTTCACCTTGATTCCACTGAAGACGATCCAAAGCCTGGTTATGAAAGGGAAATGGAGGTGAAAAAGTATAAAAGAATGAACGATAATAATTTAGGTAATAGTTGAATTTGTAATTATCTAAGGAACAGATTTAGTTTTTGCTTATTAAATGTCGCTGCGAGTTTCTTTTTACCTAAATAAAGTTCTGCAAACTATTCAAGTCTGAAAAAGGAACATTATCGATCAATTATGCAAAAGCAGTTAACTTTTACATATTCAAATATTTCTAAATTGTAGCTCCTTTTCTAAAGTACACCCTTCGAAAATTAAATCAAAAGAGCAACGTGCGTGGCGCATCGGGAATTGATGACAAAATTTGAGTTGATGTTCCACTCCAGTGTTCCATTCTCAAAGGATCGATATATTAACCTAAGAGAGAGAGAAGAGGAGTAAGTCCTAAGATTAATAAGAACTGGATGGGCTAAGCCAAAATTGACGATAGATACAAGCCATATGGTAGCAATTTGCATATGTATTAGTCGGCCTACTATGGACAAGCTTCCGGTAGCTGTCACCCAAATGCGGCATTAGCAAATGCTTATATTTCGTCATATATACTATTTTCCGAATAAAAAACGTGCCGAACGCATTCCGTGCATGCTATAAATTCACCTTGTATAGCCCATTGTGCTCCTAAACTTTCCAAGACGAGCAAATGAAGCACACGTTTTGCACCTTCGACTGATAGCTCAGCGTTGAGATGTAAACAAACTCCTATAAATTCACCTTGGAAGGCGATAAAATCTAAACGGGTATAAGAACTGAAATAATTTTCACTTCACTAGGAGCGCTATTGTGTTCTCCGCGGATCATCTGGATTTCACTGTAGAAATCCGTCTCTAAACCGTACAAAACCACGAATTTTTGTTGGCACCTCCACAATTCTTCATATAACGCCATGTAAGTTCGCCAGCAAAGTCGGCCTACTAATGGTCATGTGAGTGGTAGTAAGCGCTGCTGCCATATGGCTTGTATCTATCGTCAGTTTTGGCTAAGCTCATATAAAATGCATGAGAGAGCATGCGACCGGTTTCTGCTCTCTTCCAAGTGAACAGTCTGTCATTTCCTCCCCGTCTGCCTCTTGCTGGTCACTTTCTTGTTCCTAAAGCTGACTAGGTGTGAACAGACTGTCAAGTTGACTGATGCAAATTGGACGCCAAATTGGCCAATTTGCAAGTTTCGTCGCGAATTTTATCCGATATTAAAACTGTGGAAAGTGTTCGCGATCTAAATTCGCTCCAAGTGTTTAAACATTCGATTGGAGTTTGTGATTCAAGTTACTTTAACGTGTGACACTGTGTAATTAACTTAAAATTTCAAAATGAAATGTGTAGTGCCTTCGTGAAAAAATCATAGTGGAAAAGGAACTGTACGTGTTTCCTTTCACAAGTGAGTAGTTATTATATTAATGTTTTGCATGTTTTTCATACAATGCTGAAGGTTTTTCAAATAGAAAGCAAATTTTTGGTATTGTATGAAAATTTGTTTACATTGAGCAGGAGCCATGTTTGCTTGTGCAATTTGGCTCTCTCTAAGGTTGTAAACAAGAGCGTAGCAGTAGGAAAAGTGGTCGCAGGGGTTGTTGCAACCATATTGTCACGTGGTTGTCCACTCCAGTATTATTTAGTTACTCAATGAGTAAGTCTATCCGTGTAAAACCCTGTATGTGAATTCCGATATTTTGCTTGTAGAGGCGGTTTTTGCGAGGGAAGGGGAAATCATAACAAACGTCAAAATTTTGTTTACGGCTTCGTGCATTTATCTTTGTCAATATGCGGAAAGTATCATTTTCTCGCGATTTTCGTGAAAACGGTAGTGAATATTTAAGTGGTGCACGTAATTCATACTGCTTCGGTTAGTTTCACACGATATATAGTGAAAATTTATCAAATCAAGTGACTCAAAAATTAGAAAACGACAATGAACTGTTCGGTTCCGTGTCGCCCGAATTTCAATAGTGGCTCGAGCGGAAAATCGTACTTTTGGTAAAAATTGATAGTTTCATTGATTTATAATCGTGAGAAAGTTTATTTTCAATAGTTTCAATTTGTGAATCGCAAGAAAACTGCTCAAAAATATTTGCAATTTATTGTTTTGATTGCTTCATATTTTGCCGCATATCTTGTGGCTTCAAGCAGAAGCGGCACAAAATTGGAGCATTTTTAAGGGGGTCATAATTCATTGTAACTTTTTATCATTTTAGAATTCTGAATGATATTTGTGCAAAAATGGAGTGGCGCTGAATTCTCGGGATAAATCCGGAAATAAAACGTTCGCAAGCTTGCGAAGATCATTTCAAGGATGACGATGTCGTTTATTTGAATCTAAGCTAAAAGTGTAAGATAGCTATTCTTAAATTAATCTTTTGCACAAAATTCAAGTATCTCATATTTTTAGACTCGATGTGGAATTGAATATATGAACACCTTTACATCCACTTTTGGACGTGTAAGTATATTTCATTATTGATTAAAATGCCGATTTCAAATTTTTTATTTTAGAATTCAACTATGAATAGGACAAAGTTTTGTTCAACTTTTGTTCAACTTCAGGATGTGTAAGTTTACATGTATTTGCCGTTTTCGTTCCTAAGTATCTAATTTTAGTGCGATTATGAAACGATTTCTTCGGTTTCGGCGAATAAGTCCATTGGCCTGAATAGGGTAAGTGTCATTTAGTTTCCCGAACATTACATTTAGCCCTCTCAATTTCAGGACTCTTGGACCAGAAACGACGAAACTGTGAGCATGTCATCTGAATGATTTAGTGGGCTCTAAATCAAATTCGAAGAACGCGTATATTTCTTACATTCTTACATTAGATGTGACAGCTGCAAAAAATGTATGATTTCTATTTTCAAATTAATATTCGCACAAAATAAAATATATATTTTAGAGTCGATGTGAAGTTAAAGATACTAACATCTCTACAGCTACTTTTGGACATGTAAGTATATTTCATGTTTGACTATTGTTTTATTTATATTTATCTTTATTTCAGAAATCAACTTCAGAGGTTAAGCTAAGTTTAGTGCGGTTTCCAAACAATTCCTTCAGCGGCGAATAAGTTGATTGCCCTGGATAGTTCAAGTGTCATATAGTTGCCTGCACCTTACATTTAACACCCTAAATGTCAGGACTCTTTGACCGGAAATGACGAAATCTCCAATTGTCTTCACCCAAATATTTAAGTGGGATCTGAACGGAATTTGGAGAAGGTATGAATTTCTTATCCTAAATTTTAATGGAAATTTTAATCCCCTCTATTTTAGAACATGCTTTTGACGAAGCCCATGATACCTTTTCATATTTTGTATTATGTCGCCATAATAATTTTCCAGTTATATATTTATATTGATTTAAGCCCTTCAGCAGCAACGTTGTCTATGGAAAGCCTTGAATGTGTAAGTTTTAATATATGATAAGTAGCATCAATTATGACGTTTTTTATTCAGGCTTCTAAACGAAAAAAGTCAACGGGAGATGGTTCACACGGCTTGCAGTATTAATGTAAATTTAAATACATCACCTTAAGTTTGAACATAATAAACAAAAATAAAGAAGTAAAAGGTACCATTTTGCATTTCATTCATATAATGGTGCTTTATATAATATAAGTAATTTAATCAAAAAGATGGAAGATTGATTTTATCTAAGCATTAGGATTCACTTTCCAGCTTGAATAAATACGGGAAAATTTTTTTGCAGGATTTTAATTTTATTTTAGGGTAGATAATTTTTCCGCTTGTTTAATACTAACAATAGTGTTTTATTAAAGTATGCCACGTGAACATTGTATGTGATTTCTTCTGTTTAATTAGGATGGTAATTAAATGCTACATTTTTTCTAAAAAGGCGAATAACATATCAATCAAAGAACGATTTTTAGAGAAGCTGTTATTCACTAAGTACAAACAAAGTATACTCATAAGTGGTCACTATTACTCCCTTTTATGTTTGTTCATCAAAAAGTATCTCAACACCAGGTATTATTTTATGTCTAAAAAAAAGTCAAAAAGATATTCTATCCAACAAAAACTGAATAAAACAATTCGCTTTTACGGTATGTAAGAAAAAAATATTCATCAGAAAGAGTATTGCCGTTAATATTATTTTATCAATAAAATACCAACAATAATTCCAACGGCCTGGAAATAACTCAGAATAATTTACAAAGCATTTTGATTTAGCTAAAGAGTATGTGGGCTATTTACCAATGTATTTATTCATTATTATCATTATAAATTATTGTCAGATTAATGTTCAATAATAAGCACGAAGGCGATTGGAATCTGCTGAAAAATATACCTCAGAAAACTAAACAGTGGCTCTTCATTATCTAATTCAAATTTTTCAATAACCTCTAAAAATACATCTTCCTTGATTGCATTTTAATCCAAAGTTTAGTTACTTATCAAACTAATAATATAGTAAATTTATTTTTAGTTAAATATTTTCGGCATGGTGCTATCAATTTGAATTTTCCCGCCATATGATTAAGTTTGCCCCTCTTGTGATGAGACTACCCATGCTTTAAGCCACTACCACTACAATTAAAGAAACCTTACCAACACATAGCCGACATTCGGAAGTTTTTGGAGCTATCATTTACTCCTTTTCTTCCCTCCCTAAGATATATACTAACTAGCACCTGCAATCGAGGAGCTGTCAAAATGAAAAGAGAGGCAAATAAACGTGTAAAAGATGGATTAAAGTTTACCTTGTATTGGTGAAATTGCAAGCAAATTCAAGTTTTTGTTTACCATACATACTCACTTTTAGTCTAATTCTCTCTACTCCATAAGTACCGTAAGAAAGAAAATTTGTTCTAATTGCAGCTGCTATTTAGTAGATATGCTCTGACCAGATGTTGTCGTATAACACAATTGAAATGTACATATATATATATATATATGTATATATATATATATATATATATATATATATATATATATATATATATATATATATATATATATATACATACATATATGAATATATATATATATATATATATATATATATATATATATATATATAAATATATATATATATATATATATATATATATATATATACAATATATACATTTATATATATATATATATATATATACAATATATATATTTATATATATATATATATATATATATATATAAATATATATATATATATATATATATATATATATATATATATATATATATATATATATATATATATATATATATATATATATGTATATAGTATATATATATAAATATATATATATATCTATATATATATATATATATATATATATATATATATATATATATATATATATATATTCATAACTTTCTTCATAATTTTTGTGCCATCATCAAACAACCAATTCAGTTTTGGCGACTAATTCAAGTGTCCTGGATAGTGTTAGTCTCAGTTAGTCGCCTGAATACTACATTTAGCACCCTTAATTTCAGGACTCTTGCACAGGAACCGACGAACTCGCCAATATTTTAGTGGGATCTAAACAGAATTTGGAGAATGTATGAATTTCTTATACTAAATTTCAATGCAAATTTTAAACCTTTCTTATTTAAGACATGTTTTTGCCGAAGCCCATGATAGGTGAAACTATTTTCGAGGAGGTACCTTGTAATCTTATGCATAATGCCGTCATTATTGATTTTCAAAATTATAGATTAATGTTGATTCAAGTCCTTCAGCCGCAGCGATGTCTATGGGAAGCCTGGAAATTGTAGGTTTTAATATATGATACGTAGCATCAATTATGACATTTTTTAATTTAGACTTCAAAACGAAGAAATCAGCGGGAGGTGGTTCACACGGCTTGGAGTATCAATGTTAATTCATATGTAACCTTAAATTTGAATATAATAAACAAAAATAAAGAATTAAAAAGTACAATTTTGCCATTCTTTTAATGCTACCTTCTGAAGTATAAGTAATTTAATCAAAACGACGAAAGATTGATATTATCCTAGCATTAGGGTTCACTTTTCAACTTAAATAAATGTAGAAAATTTGGCACAGGATTTTGGTTTCCTCTTTTGGGGTAAAGAATTTTTTCGGTTGTTTACCACGTGAACTTCATGTGTAATTTCTTCTTTTCAATTAGGATGGTAGTTCAAATCTACATTTTTTCCAAAAATGCGCATCACATACCAATCAAGAATTACTCCGTTTAGGATCCAAGCGTTTTCTAGAAAAGGTGTTATTCAGTGACTACAAAATATGATCGGAACTGGTCACTGTTGCTCCCTTTTAAGTTTGCTCATCAAAAAGTACCTTAAAACTAGGTGCTATTTTGTGTCTTAAAAAGTCAGAAAGATGTTTTATTCACCGTAAACTGAATAAAAAAATTCACTTTTACGGTGTGTAGGAAGAAAATATTTAACAGAAAAAATATTGCCATGAATATTACTATATTGATAATATATTGCCATAAATTCAGACGGTCTGGAAATAGCTAATGATATTGTCACGTGATATGGTTCATGCCCAATAAGTTTAATGTTCCGGGAAAGTGAAAACGCACTTAAAAGAGATTATTTACTAAGAGTGCACAATAATTAATTTCACTATTTTACAAACCCGATTTTTAATTTACTTTCCACTTATCTATCGATTTATGTTTCAACTGTCTTTAAATGTATCAGCAAAAAATTTTACTTCACTACCAATCAATATCGTCTTTGATTTGCGCTCCACTCTTATCGCAGTTTTTACTTTCCCAATTTTACTATTACTCTATCCCCCATTCATTTAGCTCGGCTTTATATAGGGTCTCTAGTCATTCTTTCCATTTCTCGTATGTTGGCGAGAATTTCCTGGGATATTCGAGAAATTCTGAATACCCGCAGTGACGTTACTCAGATATTGATCATGGATCTACTTGGTCAATTCTTGTATTTTCGAATACATGCTTTTGACATCATTCGGTTCCTTTTTTTTAATCAATATTGATCATGATGTTACTAATAGTTGCGACAATAATTGTGATAGTAGTTTGCAGAATTGTATGGAGATGCAACATTGCCCCCAGCTCAGTTCTTTTCGCCCCGAAAAGATGTGTCGCCAGCAGTAGTTAAGTCTTCCTGGATGCAATATGGGGCAAGACGGTCCAGGTGCACGATTTTCATTTTGGCTCTCGGCTTGTGGTGTTCCTGTATGCAATATATGACGTCATTGTTTCGCTTTCTAACTCGATATGATCCCTCCCATCCAACTTCGGAGACCTACTCTTCCGCCGTTGTGGCGTATATAGCCATACCAAGTCAACTTGCTGGAGGCCAGTAGAATTTTCCTTCAGGTCATACCTGGTCTTCATGCGGTTAGTAGCGGATTCGAGGTGTTTTCGCACTGTCCGATGTATCTGGTTCAATCGTTGCCTTAGCTCACTTGGGTACTCCAAGATCGTTTGGGGCTTCTCAAGGGGTGTTCCGGACGTTACATCAGCCGGAAGACGGATAGTCTTTCCAAAAATGACTCTGGCTGGGGCTTCGCCCGTCGATGCATGTTCGGCAGCTCTGTACGCCATCAAGAATAATGGGATGTGCCGGTCCCGGTCCCCTTGGTTCTCGTCAATAATCTTGGCTGGGTGTTTATTAAGTGTGCCTGTTATATTTTCCCTATCGGGGGTCCTCCCGGCCTCTTCCGGGGAGCCCCACGATACTGGTAGTACCTACACTCACCTACGCACCTGTAAAGAGCCTGAATGAACTTCTTTGGAATAGATACGCAAGTGTTATTTTATTGTTTTTTCTTTATTTTCTTCTTTGTTTATTTTTTTTTTCTCTAAGTTGATTGTCGGCGGGCGCTGCAATGTCGTCTGTGGTTGGAGGATGAGCACTTGCCGCAGTGCGATGACGGGTCGCGATCTCCCGACGAATCCCTCGGCGTACTTCCCGTGCTTGGCGGCGAAAGAAGGCCCGCTCCATGGGTGTGACGGCTAAGCAGGCTAACCACCTCAGCTCGTAGAGCTCGTGCCGTTGACGCTCCCGCCGGCCTCCTCGTGGACGCCTCTGTTTGGCGGTGTCCAAGGGCGCCTTCAATCTACGTAGATACTCGTCCTTGCTAATGGGACGGGGGCCGGATCGGGGTTCTTCCTTGAGCACCTGCTCCAAACTCCGAGTGGGAGCCTGCTGTGGACGGATTGGTTTCACTACCTGTCTGGTACCACCAGCCGACAGGGGATAGAGCGGCACGCAGACGCTGCTTAACCTTGCTCCTGAAGTCTTCGTGCTGCTCGCTGCTGCGTTGGCTGCCTTGCCGCGGTGTCGTTCCTGGGACGCCTGAATTTATATTATATAGTAATGGTGGCCAGCAGCGGTTACGCTAATAGGCCTGGAGGAACACGGCTAGTAATGCCAACACCTCACCATTTGCTTCTTCGTTTTGTAGTATGGTAATTGCTCTCCTTAGATGCGCGTTGTTGCACATTCGGCTTCCAACAGATTTTTCCACCTCGCTGAAGAAGTTTAAATACTATTCTTTCAACCTAAATTCTCTTAAAATTCGCTGAGTAGCCAAACACGTGCGCTCTCGTTCCACGAACGTTTTTCCTGCCCGCTTCGTCTCGCTTGCTCGACTGGTGAATACACGAAACTGGGGAAATTGAGCGAAAGAGTGTTTTTTGCTTAAGCTTTCGACTTCGAAAGAGTGCTTTCATCTTAAGCTTTCGGCTTTCTCACTATCTCCTGAGGTAAAATAGCGAAACTGGGGACATTGAGCGAAAGAGTGTTTTAACCAGAACTTTCGGTTTTCCCACGATCGCTCGTGGTGAAATAGCGAAACTGGGAATATTGAGCGAAAGAGTGTTTATGTCGGAACTTTCGGTTTTCCTCTCCGCTCACCTCACTTCGAAGCACCCCGTTCGTTCATGTTGTAAATATCGTTGCGGGTTGAACTCTCTCGTTCATTTAACTGCTCGCTTATTTACTTGCGCATGTGTTTCCATGGCTAATTTTCATTGGCGAAGTACGAGTACATAGGTGTTGTTTGCTCGCTACTATTGCAGTTATGAAGCGGGAATATATCCGAGCATGTTTTATGTATTCGCTCGCAACTAATTACTAATTGTAGTAATTTACCAATGCAACATTCCTCCGGCATTTAAAGATAGGATTTAATGTACTTGGAGAGTACAATAAATCGTCGCTCTACTCCAGTGATCTGGATTACTTAATGTACCCCAAAGAATTACGCTCACTCTTGGTTTTTTCGCAGTTTTTGAAGTTGGTTGATTCTCGCTACCTTCCCTTTTGTGCAAATCATTCGTACTTATATTTCGTGCTGTTACCGCCTTTGCTGTTATCCACTGTACTTCTCGCAACGTATCTTTAACCTTTGTTCTGCTGCTGGTTTAAACGTTTAGTAGATGGTATCGTAGTTCTATCGTTCAATTTCGTATTTTTATTGGTAGGCATTTTAACTACTAATTGACGTTAACTTAAGTATGATTCTGTACAATTTTACATTCCGTTTGATTCGATCGTTGATTTGATACACTTATATTTTAATACTGGGTTTGGTACCGTGAGTTAAGGGTAATCAATATCTATTACATGACAATGTTGCATCTGTAATTTATTACAATTAAAAATTACTAAGTTGAGATTCGATTTTATACATATTTAATATTTTGTTTGTTACCTTGAGTTAATGTTAATTGATATGCATTACATATTCATGTTGCATCTATAATTTACTTCAATTAAAAATTACTAAGTTGAGATTCGATTTTATACAATGATGTATCATATTTAATATTTTGTTTGGTACCTTGAGTTAATGTCAATTGATATGCATTACATATTCATGTTCTTTCATAAGCTACTATAATGAAAATCACTAAGTTGAGATTCGATTTTATACATATTTAATATTTTGTTTCATTATATCATAAGTTATGTACTGATGCTTAAGTATTTCTTTGGATAAAATAAGCTAGTTTGGTTCTACATAATCGTGGATTAATATTTTGCTTGCTTCAATCATTAATCAGTCTAAGTGATTATTCACAATTGATTTTTCTTGATAAAATTTTAAGTCAACAAGTTCGTGTTTGGTTTGATTCTGTACAGTAAATAATCTGTGTTTCATTTGATACAATTATAAAATAAGATGTTAATATTTCATTTCTGCCGTAAACTACAGGATTATAAATTACTTCGTTTTACAAATATATATCGTTGAAGAATATACTATTATTATTTTCTTTTTACAATTAAAGAATACCGGAATTCAATTTCTTCTTTGCAATAGGTGTAGAATCGGCTTTACTTGGTAATACAATGCACTTTCCTTTAACATTCACATTCAATACAGATTTTTCTTTAAATCAAAGTATACATTAATGGTTTGCTTATTATTTCCATCATTACTTATCTCAAAATTGTTTTTGATATCTACAAGTATTGTTATCTATTTTGCCTTTTCTATTCTTGGAATTTTTTTTCCCTACTCGTATATGTTTTGGCTTTTCATTTTTTCATTTCTTTCGAATAGTATTAAAGTTCTGTTGCATATATTCAAATATTTTAATTACTAATTAATTCGATGTTGCTTTCGGTTAGTGGTTATTACTCGTATTAGGGTGTTATTATTTGTTTAGTACAGGTTTAAGTAAATTATAACAGTTAGCGTTAGTGAGGTGTAACTAGGGGGGTGCGATGGCATTTTTTTTTATTTTTTTTTCCGTGCAATTTTCTCCTATACATCTATTTTCCCTTTTAATTTCTATTCAACTAACGTACCTATATTACTAATGTTATTATTATTCCCTTCGTTTTCCTTTCGCTTTTCATATTTTGACTACATTACCTAGTTTTCCATCTTTAATATGCCACTGGATTAGTGGGAGTTTCTTTTAGTATGTAGGCGGGAGTTTCTGTTAGTATCTTAATGGGATGGGATGTGTGAATATGTACATGGGTATAGTACGTCGCCTGTACGGCATCCTATTTGCCCATACTCGTACGGGTGATAATATTGTTCCCTCCAATCGCTTCATTAGCTTCACCCGAACGAGAACTTTGTATTACGGCGCCGGCGAAGATCACTTCGTCCAAGCTTCGTACAAGTTTGTCTTCACCTATTCCCCATGGTTTACTAGCAGCTATCATTCGACCCGACCGGTTGTATGCTCGTTTAAGCATGTTATCAAGTGATAACGTTCTGCGCTCTTTGATGCATACTTGCATACATTCTCTTTACCTATTCTCCATGGTGTACTAGCAGCTATCAATCGAGCCGACTGTTTGCATGCTCGTTTAAGCATGTTATCAGGTGATAACATTCTGCGCTCTTCGATGCATACCTGTGACTCGAAAAGCCACTGAGAAAACTTAATATTACGGCGCCGACGAAGATTACTTCGTACAAGCTTCGTATAAGGTTGATCGAGTTGGGGAGTTGTGTCGCATGCATTGTCTTTACCTATCCCACTTGCTTTACTATCTGCTATCATTCGAACTGACTGTTTGCATGCTCGTTTAAGCTTGTTATCAGATGATAACATTCCACGCTCTTCGATGCATACTTGCGACTTGAAACGAGTGACTCGTTGCAAGATATCATTCATATGTTATCAATAGGAAGCTTGCTAATATATGGGTATCAAGTAAATCATTATCCAATCGTATCGTTCCTAGGGACTTAGCTTATTGGTAAATGGTTGGATTATGCTCATAGTGTGCGAGGTATAAGAAAAGATAACAGTAAATAGCTGCTGCCTCGTTAGTAGTTGTTTGGTTAGTATTAAATTAGATAAAATTAAAGCATTCGTTGTACAAAATTAGTTCTTCTTAATATGCTAGTGCTATTACCATTCATTATTACTATTTTTTTTGTTATTGTTCTATATATATATATATATATATATATATATATATACATATATATATATATATATATATATATATATATATATATATATACTTTTTCCCAATTTTAATACCGTTGCTATAATTAGACTAGCTGAAAGGAACGGGTGGAAAAATGCGCGAGAATTTGGGATTGAGTACTACTTGGGGGATTGGGTGCTTGTGTGTTTGAGCTGAGCGTGGTTGTTAACTGCTCTATATGGATAACGCCATTCCGGGACTTATCTGTCGCTAGTGATGGTGGTGGAACCCGCTGGCTCACCTCCGCAGTATGGACCTGCAAGGCAATACCCGGGTTCGACACCTCTGTAGAGCCTCGATTGCTTGATTTCGTCCGACAACGCCCCTTAATGAGCCTGATCAAAAGGTATATCCCTATAATTAATATCGAGACTGCCGCTATACTGGTCGAAGCCGTGGACAGGTGTACATGCCTTCTGGCCGTCTCATTAAATTTGATCCGATCGAGGTGCGAATAAATTTCATTGAGGCCATGGGTGCTGGCTGTGACATGTATGCCTCCGTTCTTAGCCGTTACCAGCTTCATTCGTGGCATGCTGTGGTTGCCCAACAAATCAGCAACGTCAAGCTCTAAAATCCTGGGGTCTACTTCGGGGAAATACTGCGGTTGAATTATATCGAACCGGTGGGTACTTTCCGTTTCGTAATGTATGGTCATCTCGTTAATCTGAATTGTGCAGGGGAGATGGAGGGCTAGAATTCCTTGACCAATCAGCTTGTGTGTTGTGACGCTAGTATCGCAGTGGACATGGATGGGCGTTTCATTCTGTAGAAAATATATCCAACTTTTAGGTTTGCTCAGCTTGATCAAGGACTGAAAATAGAAAAAAGACAGCTTCCTTTTAATTTTGTGTATTATTTTTATTCTCGAAATCGATTTTCGACCGTAATCGTTCGGTCTTCTTCAGCGAAGAAGACCGCTGAAGAAGACCGAACGATTACGGTCGAAAATCGATTTCGAGAATAAAAATAATACACAAAATTAAAAGGAAGCTGTCTTTTTTCTATTTTCAGTTGGAGTATTTTGTGAAGGCGAAAATGAATTCGATTACAAATATTGATCAAGGAGTCGGTTATTGATGTACTAACTCGAAGGGGAAGCACCGTCTTCAGTTTGAGTGGGTTGTACAGGAGTGATATGATTTCATTTGTAGACGGAGGCGACTGAACAATTGGCGCAGTTAACGGTGCCACGTAAAGGTCACCCGGTACCGGATGTTTTATTTTCTTGTGATTTGCATTGTCCATAAGGAGCAGAAATTGCTGAGCGTTAATGTCCGCTGCTATGAACGAGTATTCCATAGAGGTTATTAGAAACAGTGTCCCGTTGGTTCTGATTGGAAAAAGATGTATCTGATATAACTTCATCAGGGGCAATTGGAAAATAGGCAGCGTGATTAGTACCACTAGTTTGCTTTTCCTCCTGAAATACTGCAACTCCGCCGCTTGCATCAAGTTTTGCTCGCAGAATCCAGGACATCTATTACCCGGTTTAATATATATTTCATGCAACCTTTTGCTGGAAATCAGAAGGGGATGAATAATATTGTTCTGCACCGACACAGCAACGTCAATGATGGTGCGTTGCCTTGCCTCAATCTCTAGTAATTGAGCTAGTAATGAAGTCAGTACCACGTTCATTTGCTCCGCTGCGAGTAATTTATCGGTCATAAGAAAGATGTCCTTGATTTGCAAGCCAAGTTCCGCTTGTCTGCTGATCACATCCGACAGCGGTTTATGGATTTCCTCCAAGGATACGTTTACAACACTAATCCTCTGTTTTTCTAATTTGACTAATTCCCCGGCTGTATAGCTCCTTCTCATTCTCGTCGTCCATGGTACCAAATAGCGAATGTAGCGCTCTCCCGACTCCATCAATGAATGACCTTTTAGCCCTTTTAGGCATCAGTGACTCAAACAGAGCTTGAGAGCGAGTCTTAAGGTTTTCTACTAGGCTATGGACGTGC
This sequence comes from Odontomyia ornata, assembly GCA_963969285.1. NCBI lineage: Eukaryota > Metazoa > Arthropoda > Insecta > Diptera > Stratiomyidae > Odontomyia > Odontomyia ornata. Next base: position 172,146,684 of record OZ017739.1, on the reverse strand, counting down.
CTTAACTGCTCCGCACATCCCAAGCCCTTACCAGCACAAAGCATCTTAACGAGGTGTTCAGCACGTTCGGCTACTCCTATTTGCTCCTGGATTTCCCCTAGATTTAACTTTATCACGACGCTCCAGGTACTGTGGTAGCTCAACAGACTGCCAACATTTTCAAACAGTATCCCCGTGTTCGCTATGCTCTCCAGTGAATATGGTTTCAGATCCTCGTTCGGGGCTGCCAAAACACCAACGCTGAGCAGGCTTAAAATGACGACGCCGACAGCCATTACTAGAAATATGGAAAAAAGAAAAAGAAAGGAGAAACGGGTTAGAACAATTTATCCATAATATGGTTTGAGTCGATTGTTATTAACATTGACCAGTTTTTTCCTTATCGCAATAGTGGTGTTGACGGGGGAAGTAACGGCTTTGACTTCATATGGCCCAACCCATACTTGCACGAGCTTGTGCTTACGGTTCTCGTTTTTTAGCAAAACTTTATCCCCTATATGGAAAGTAACTGGTCTGACGTTGTTATCATAATGGGCTTTAGACTTTAATTTACTCTCCATTATATTCTTACGTGCCAAAGTATACATCTTTTGTAATTTGTGCTTTAATAACAGATAATAGTTCTCATGGTCATAGAGAGGGGCTGGCGCTCTCTTTAAATTCGACGGAACGTCCGCCGTGAACCCATAGAGACAATCTATTGGAGTGAGTTTCGTGCTATCATGTTCATTGTTATTGTACACGAACGCGGCCGTAGGTAAAAATTGATCCCAAACCTGCGGGTTATCATCCACCATGGATCTCAAATATTCCACAAGGGGTCTATGGGCTCGTTCCAATGCTCCATTGGATTGTGGATGATAGGCGGTAGTTTGCATTTTCCTTATATTTAATAGCCTACATATTAGCTTGAATAGTCTCCCTACAAAGTTCGCCCCCTGATCGGTAACTAGCTGCTTGGGTATTCTAGACCTAGCTATAATTTCGTCAAAGAATACTTTGGCTACTGTCTCCACCTCAGCGTTTGGTAAAGCGTACCAATCTACAAATTTTGTTAAATTATCCTGAAAGGTCAAAATGTATTTATTTCCCGAAGTTGTCTCAATGAGAGGCCTCACGATGTCCAAATATACTTTATCGAATGGCCTCTCTGCTATATCTGTGACAACCATTGGCATGCGGTGCTGGGGAGAAGTCTTCATAACCTGACATTTCTTACACTTCTTCACATATTTCTTAATGTCCGATAGCATATTCCTCCATTTATACTTCCTACGAATCTTCCTGTAGGTTTTCGCAACCCCTTGATGTCCCCCAAAAGGGGAGTCGTGAAACTCCAACAAGGCTGCTCCCACCTCTTCCGGGGTGCCCCCACCTCTTCCGGGATCTCAGGTTGGACCTCGGTCTGGAAAGATTTGACCTTAATTGTCTCCTCTCCATCCGCTGCACAGTCTCCACTATCCCCGTGGAGACCTCTCAGTCCTGGATCTACACAGAGCCCCTCGGAAGAGAAGTCGGGTAAATCCCGTTGCTCCGGCGCGATATGCAAAGATCCGGTATTATTTGCTTCATTAGTACCGGCGGTAGTGCCATTCCTGCTTGTCTGTTGGACTCTTTGTGCCGGCTCCGCTGACCCACCTTCCAGAGCTTCCCCAAGCAGTTCCCGCTGTTTTTGCGCTCGAGTTAGACACCGCACTATTACTTACTACCGCTTCATTCACCAAGTCCTGAGAGATCGTACTCAACGCGTCAGCATTGGTATTATACTTCCCCGGCTTGTACTCAATGCGGTAATCGAATTCCGACAATTTATAGTGGAACCTTACCAACCGGGTGGTAGAATCTTTCACGTTAAACACCCCCTTCAATGGTTTATGATCCGTATAAATGGTAAAACGCCTGCCCTGCAAGTAACATCTGAAATTCTTCACTGCCCAAACCACCGCAAGCAATTCCTTCTCGATAGTGGAATAATTACGCTCCGCCTTGGTCAGCGTTCGACTTGCATAGGCTATAGGATGGTCCTTGCCAATTTCTCCTTGAGATGGGACGGCCCCCAGTGCCTCGTTACTTGCATCAGTGGTAAGATTAAACGGCTGGGATAAATCAGGATACCCCAGCAATGGGGGTTCCACCAACGAATTTTTCAACAGCTGAAATGCTTCAAAACACTTATCTGTCCATGTAAATCGAACGTCTTTACGGAGCAAATTTGTAAGGGGTTTGGCTATCTTGGAGAAATTCGGGATAAACTTCCGGTAATAATTAACCAGCCCTAGAAAGGACAGGACTGTAGCCTACGGACCGTTGTGGGGCTGGGAAATCACGTACGCAGCTAGTCTTACTCGGATCCGGCCGCGCACCTGTTTGAGAACAAATATGTCCGAAATATACCACTTCAAGCCGTAAGAACTGGTGCTTCTCTGGTTGCAGTTTTAAGTTGTTTATCCTCAGTCTGACAAAAATTTTTCGCAGCTTATCAATATCATCCCTCAAGTTTTATCCATAAACCACAATGTCATCGAGGTACACAAAACAATCAAAACCCTGTAAACCTGTTAGTATGTAAGTCATAAGCCTCTGAGAAGTGGCTGGTGCCCATTTCAAACCAAAAGGCATCCACTTGAATTCATATTGTCCATAACTAGTGCTAAATGCTGTTTTCGGCCGATCCTTTGGGTGCACCAAGACTTGATGATAACCGCTGGCCAAATCCAACATACTGAAATACCGTAAATGCCCCAACTGGTCTAAAATAACCTCTATACGGGTTAATGGAAAAGCATCTCCTATAGTTTTCTCATTCAGTCTCCTGAAGTCAACGACTACTCTCCATTTCTTGGCTCCGTTGGCTCCAGCCTTCTTGGGCACAACCAAGAGGGGGGAGTTCCAGGGGCTCTTGCTCGGCTGAACAATATCGTTGTCCAACATCCCCTTGAGCTGCTCATTAATAATGTCCTTCTGGAGCTGACTCAATCGATACATTTTCTGATTTATGGGTGGTTGGTTCGTCATGAATGGAATCTCATGTGTTATAGCCTCCGTATAGCTCAACTTATCCCCCGGTAGGAAAAAGATGTCACTTAACTCTTGACATTAACTCGGTAATAGCAGTCCTCATTTCGGAGTTGATATGTTCATAAAGTGTGAGCTCCTGTCTCAGCAATGCATTACGCTTGGCATCAGCAGAGGGAAGCTGATGCGCTGATTTAGTACATTTGTTCCCTAACCGATCATTAGCTGACTTCTGAGTTCCTCCCACAGCTGATACTAAACCACCTATCTGTTTCACGAGGGGACCCTTGTAAGACGCTTGACAGGCTTCTACCTCCTTTTTCGTATCCTCTAGAATATCAATCAAATACTCATCCAACTTCTTAAGCTCCAAGACAATCTCTTTAAGTGCAACTGGTGCCTCACTCGAGTTCGTCAACCCTATTACAGGGCGGACCGGATCTAGAAGAGCATTGGCTAGGAACACGCCATCCGCTATTGAACTTGCGGTTTAAAGCATTTCCTGATCCAACCGAACCGGTACCTCCACTAGATGTTGTGTCCGTGGCAACAATGTGATAACCCCCTCGAAACTGACTCGACAGATTCCATCGGAACCACTTTGGCTGCTAGTGTGGCCCTTGGCAGAACTACGATTCACATCCTCAGCCCGGTCTGATAAGCACGCCGGGCTTTGTGCTACCCTCTTGGACAATTCAGTTTTGGCGACTAATTCAAGTGTCCTGGATAGTGTTAGTCTCAGTTAGTCGCCTGAATACTACATTTAGCACCCTTAATTTCAGGACTCTTGCACAGGAACCGACGAACTCGCCAATATTTTAGTGGGATCTAAACAGAATTTGGAGAATGTATGAATTTCTTATACTAAATTTCAATGCAAATTTTAAACCTTTCTTATTTAAGACATGTTTTTGCCGAAGCCCATGATAGGTGAAACTATTTTCGAGGAGGTACCTTGTAATCTTATGCATAATGCCGTCATTATTGATTTTCAAAATTATAGATTAATGTTGATTCAAGTCCTTCAGCCGCAGCGATGTCTATGGGAAGCCTGGAAATTGTAGGTTTTAATATATGATACGTAGCATCAATTATGACATTTTTTAATTTAGACTTCAAAACGAAGAAATCAGCGGGAGGTGGTTCACACGGCTTGGAGTATCAATGTTAATTCATATGTAACCTTAAATTTGAATATAATAAACAAAAATAAAGAATTAAAAAGTACAATTTTGCCATTCTTTTAATGCTACCTTCTGAAGTATAAGTAATTTAATCAAAACGACGAAAGATTGATATTATCCTAGCATTAGGGTTCACTTTTCAACTTAAATAAATGTAGAAAATTTGGCACAGGATTTTGGTTTCCTCTTTTGGGGTAAAGAATTTTTTCGGTTGTTTACCACGTGAACTTCATGTGTAATTTCTTCTTTTCAATTAGGATGGTAGTTCAAATCTACATTTTTTCCAAAAATGCGCATCACATACCAATCAAGAATTACTCCGTTTAGGATCCAAGCGTTTTCTAGAAAAGGTGTTATTCAGTGACTACAAAATATGATCGGAACTGGTCACTGTTGCTCCCTTTTAAGTTTGCTCATCAAAAAGTACCTTAAAACTAGGTGCTATTTTGTGTCTTAAAAAGTCAGAAAGATGTTTTATTCACCGTAAACTGAATAAAAAAATTCACTTTTACGGTGTGTAGGAAGAAAATATTTAACAGAAAAAATATTGCCATGAATATTACTATATTGATAATATATTGCCATAAATTCAAACGGTCTGGAAATAGCTAATGATATTGTCACGTGATATGGTTCATGCCCAATAAGTTTAATGTTCCGGGAAAGTGAAAACGCACTTAAAAGAGATTATTTACTAAGAGTGCACAATAATTAATTTCACTATTTTACAAACCCGATTTTTAATTTACTTTCCACTTATCTATCGATTTATGTTTCAACTGTCTTTAAATGTATCAGCAAAAAATTTTACTTCACTACCAATCAATATCGTCTTTGATTTGCGCTCCACTCTTATCGCAGTTTTTACTTTCCCAATTTTACTATTACTCTATCCCCCATTCATTTAGCTCGGCTTTATATAGGGTCTCTAGTCATTCTTTCCATTTCTCGTATGTTGGCGAGAATTTCCTGGGATATTCGAGAAATTCTGAATACCCGCAGTGACGTTACTCAGATATTGATCATGGATCTACTTGGTCAATTCTTGTATTTTCGAATACATGCTTTTGACATCATTCGGTTCCTTTTTTTTAATCAATATTGATCATGATGTTACTAATAGTTGCGACAATAATTGTGATAGTAGTTTGCAGAATTGTATGGAGATGCAACATTGCCCCCAGCTCAGTTCTTTTCGCCCCGAAAAGATGTGTCGCCAGCAGTAGTTAAGTCTTCCTGGATGCAATATGGGGCAAGACGGTCCAGGTGCACGATTTTCATTTTGGCTCTCGGCTTGTGGTGTTCCTGTATGCAATATATGACGTCATTGTTTCGCTTTCTAACTCGATATGATCCCTCCCATCCAACTTCGGAGACCTACTCTTCCGCCGTTGTGGCGTATATAGCCATACCAAGTCAACTTGCTGGAGGCCAGTAGAATTTTCCTTCAGGTCATACCTGGTCTTCATGCGGTTAGTAGCGGATTCGAGGTGTTTTCGCACTGTCCGATGTATCTGGTTCAATCGTTGCCTTAGCTCGCATGGGTACTCCAAGATCGTTTGGGGCTTCTCAAGGGGTGTTCCGGACGTTACATCAGCCGGAAGACGGATAGTCTTTCCAAAAATGACTCTGGCTGGGGCTTCGCCCGTCGATGCATGTTCGGCAGCTCTGTACGCCATCAAGAATAATGGGATGTGCCGGTCCCGGTCCCCTTGGTTCTCGTCAATAATCTTGGCTGGGTGTTTATTAAGTGTGCCTGTTATATTTTCCCTATCGGGGGTCCTCCCGGCCTCTTCCGGGGAGCCCCACGATACTGGTAGTACCTACACTCACCTACGCACCTGTAAAGAGCCTGAATGAACTTCTTTGGAATAGATACGCAAGTGTTATTTTATTGTTTTTTCTTTATTTTCTTCTTTGTTTATTTTTTTTTTTCTCTAAGTTGATTGTCGGCGGGCGCTGCAATGTCGTCTGTGGTTGGAGGATGAGCACTTGCCGCAGTGCGATGACGGGTCGCGATCTCCCGACGAATCCCTCGGCGTACTTCCCATGCTTGGCGGCGAAAGAAGGCCCGCTCCATGGGTGTGACGGCTAAGCAGGCTAACCACCTCAGCTCGTAGAGCTCGTGCCGTTGACGCTCCCGCCGGCCTCCTCGTGGACGCCTCTGTTTGGCGGTGTCCAAGGGCGCCTTCAATCTACGTAGATACTCGTCCTTGCTAATGGGACGAGGCCGGATCGGGGTTCTTCCTTGAGCACCTGCTCCAAACTCCGAGTGGGAGCCTGCTGTGGACGGATTGGTTTCACTACCTGTCTGGTACCACCAGCCGACAGGGGATAGATCGGCACGCAGACGCTGCTTAACCTTGCTCCTGAAGTCTTCGTGCTGCTCGCTGCTGCGTTGGCTGCCTTGCCGCGGTGTCGTTCCTGGGACGCCTGAATTTATATTATATAGTAATGGTGGCCAGCAGCGGTTACGCTAATAGGCCTGGAGGAACACGGCTAGTAATGCCAACACCTCACCATTTGCTTCTTCGTTTTGTAGTATGGTAATTGCTCTCCTTAGATGCGCGTTGTTGCACATTCGGCTTCCAACAGATTTTTCCACCTCGCTGAAGAAGTTTAAATACTATTCTTTCAACCTAAATTCTCTTAAAATTCGCTGAGTAGCCAAACACGTGCGCTCTCGTTCCACGAACGTTTTTCCTGCCCGCTTCGTCTCGCTTGCTCGACTGGTGAATACACGAAACTGGGGAAATTGAGCGAAAGAGTGTTTTTTGCTTAAGCTTTCGACTTCGAAAGAGTGCTTTCATCTTAAGCTTTCGGCTTTCTCACTATCTCCTGAGGTAAAATAGCGAAACTGGGGACATTGAGCGAAAGAGTGTTTTAACCAGAACTTTCGGTTTTCCCACGATCGCTCGTGGTGAAATAGCGAAACTGGGAATATTGAGCGAAAGAGTGTTTATGTCGGAACTTTCAGTTTTCCTCTCCGCTCACCTCACTTCGAAGCACCCCGTTCGTTCATGTTGTAAATATCGTTGCGGGTTGAACTCTCTCGTTCACTTAACTGCTCGCTTATTTACTTGCGCATGTGTTTCCATGGCTAATTTTCATTGGCGAAGTACGAGTACATAGGTATTGTTTGCTCGCTACTATTGCAGTTATGAAGCGGGAATATATCCGAGCATGTTTTATGTATTCGCTCGCAACTAATTACTAATTGTAGTAATTTACCAATGCAACATTCCTCCGGCATTTAAAGATAGGATTTAATGTACTTGGAGAGTACAATAAATCGTCGCTCTACTCCAGTGATCTGGATTACTTAATGTACCCCAAAGAATTACGCTCACTCTTGGTTTTTTCGCAGTTTTTGAAGTTGGTTGATTCTCGCTACCTTCCCTTTTGTGCAAATCATTCGTACTTATATTTCGTGCTGTTACCGCCTTTGCTGTTATCCACTGTACTTCTCGCAACGTATCTTTAACCTTTGTTCTGCTGCTGGTTTAAACGTTTAGTAGATGGTATCGTAGTTCTATCGTTCAATTTCGTATTTTTATTGGTAGGCATTTTAACTACTAATTGACGTTAACTTAAGTATGATTCTGTACAATTTTACATTCCGTTTGATTCGATCGTTGATTTGATACACTTATATTTTAATACTGGGTTTGGTACCGTGAGTTAAGGGTAATCAATATCTATTACATGTCAATGTTGCATCTGTAATTTATTACAATTAAAAATTACTAAGTTGAGATTCGATTTTATACATATTTAATATTTTGTTTGTTACCTTGAGTTAATGTTAATTGATATGCATTACATATTCATGTTGCATCTATAATTTACTTCAATTAAAAATTACTAAGTTGAGATTCGATTTTATACAATGATGTATCATATTTAATATTTTGTTTGGTACCTTGAGTTAATGTCAATTGATATGCATTACATATTCATGTTCTTTCATAAGCTACTATAATGAAAATCACTAAGTTGAGATTCGATTTTATACATATTTAATATTTTGTTTCATTATATCATAAGTTATGTACTGATGCTTAAGTATTTCTTTGGATAAAATAAGCTAGTTTGGTTCTACATAATCGTGGATTAATATTTTGCTTGCTTCAATCATTAATCAGTCTAAGTGATTATTCACAATTGATTTTTCTTGATAAAATTTTAAGTCAACAAGTTCGTGTTTGGTTTGATTCTGTACAGTAAATAATCTGTGTTTCATTTGATACAATTATAAAATAAGATGTTAATATTTCATTTCTGCCGTAAACTACAGGATTATAAATTACTTCGTTTTACAAATATATATCGTTGAAGAATATACTATTATTATTTTCTTTTTACAATTAAAGAATACCGGAATTCAATTTCTTCTTTGCAATAGGTGTAGAATCGGCTTTACTTGGTAATACAATGCACTTTCCTTTAACATTCACATTCAATACAGATTTTTCTTTAAATCAAAGTATACATTAATGGTTTGCTTATTATTTCCATCATTACTTATCTCAAAATTGTTTTTGATATCTACAAGTATTGTTATCTATTTTGCCTTTTCTATTCTTGGAATTTTTTTTCCCTACTCGTATATGTTTTGGCTTTTCATTTTTTCATTTCTTTCGAATAGTATTAAAGTTCTGTTGCATATATTCAAATATTTTAATTACTAATTAATTCGATGTTGCTTTCGGTTAGTGGTTATTACTCGTATTAGGGTGTTATTATTTGTTTAGTACAGGTTTAAGTAAATTATAACAGTTAGCGTTAGTGAGGTGTAACTAGGGGGGTGCGATGGCATTTTTTTTTATTTTTTTTTCCGTGCAATTTTCTCCTATACATCTATTTTCCCTTTTAATTTCTATTCAACTAACGTACCTATATTACTAATGTTATTATTATTCCCTTCGTTTTCCTTTCGCTTTTCATATTTTGACTACATTACCTAGTTTTCCATCTTTAATATGCCACTGGATTAGTGGGAGTTTCTTTTAGTATGTAGGCGGGAGTTTCTGTTAGTATCTTAATGGGATGGGATGTGTGAATATGTACATGGGTATAGTACGTCGCCTGTACGGCATCCTATTTGCCCATACTCGTACGGGTGATAATATTGTTCCCTCCAATCGCTTCATTAGCTTCACCCGAACGAGAACTTTGTATTACGGCGCCGGCGAAGATCACTTCGTCCAAGCTTCGTACAAGTTTGTCTTCACCTATTCCCCATGGTTTACTAGCAGCTATCATTCGACCCGACCGGTTGCATGCTCGTTTAAGCATGTTATCAAGTGATAACGTTCTGCGCTCTTTGATGCATACTTGCATACATTCTCTTTACCTATTCTCCATGGTGTACTAGCAGCTATCAATCGAGCCGACTGTTTGCATGCTCGTTTAAGCATGTTATCAGGTGATAACATTCTGCGCTCTTCGATGCATACCTGTGACTCGAAAAGCCACTGAGAAAACTTAATATTACGGCGCCGACGAAGATTACTTCGTACAAGCTTCGTATAAGGTTGATCGAGTTGGGGAGTTGTGTCGCATGCATTGTCTTTACCTATCCCACTTGCTTTACTATCTGCTATCATTCGAACTGACTGTTTGCATGCTCGTTTAAGCTTGTTATCAGATGATAACATTCCACGCTCTTCGATGCATACTTGCGACTTGAAACGAGTGACTCGTTGCAAGATATCATTCATATGTTATCAATAGGAAGCTTGCTAATATATGGGTATCAAGTAAATCATTATCCAATCGTATCGTTCCTAGGGACTTAGCTTATTGGTAAATGGTTGGATTATGCTCATAGTGTGCGAGGTATAAGAAAAGATAACAGTAAATAGCTGCTGCCTCGTTAGTAGTTGTTTGGTTAGTATTAAATTAGATAAAATTAAAGCATTCGTTGTACAAAATTAGTTCTTCTTAATATGCTAGTGCTATTACCATTCATTATTACTATTTTTTTTTGTTATTGTTCTATATATATATATATATATATATATATATATATATATATATATATATATATATATACATATATATATATATATATATATATATATATATATATATATATATATATATATATACTTTTTCCCAATTTTAATACCGTTGCTATAATTAGACTAGCTGAAAGGAACGGGTGGAAAAATGCGCGAGAATTTGGGATTGAGTACTACTTGGGGGATTGGGTGCTTGTGTGTTTGAGCTGAGCGTGGTTGTTAACTGCTCTATATGGATAACGCCATTCCGGGACTTATCTGTCGCTAGTGATGGTGGTGGAACCCGCTGGCTCACCTCCGCAGTATGGACCTGCAAGGCAATACCCGGGTTCGACACCTCTGTAGAGCCTCGATTGCTTGATTTCGTCCGACAACGCCCCTTAATGAGCCTGATCAAAAGGTATATCCCTATAATTAATATCGAGACTGCCGCTATACTGGTCGAAGCCGTGGACAGGTGTACATGCCTTCTGGCCGTCTCATTAAATTTGATCCGATCGAGGTGCGAATAAATTTCATTGAGGCCATGGGTGCTGGCTGTGACATGTATGCCTCCGTTCTTAGCCGTTACCAGCTTCATTCGTGGCATGCTGTGGTTGCCCAACAAATCAGCAACGTCAAGCTCTAAAATCCTGGGGTCTACTTCGGGGAAATACTGCGGTTGAATTATATCGAACCGGTGGGTACTTTCCGTTTCGTAATGTATGGTCATCTCGTTAATCTGAATTGTGCAGGGGAGATGGAGGGCTAGAATTCCTTGACCAATCAGCTTGTGTGTTGTGACGCTAGTATCGCAGTGGACATGGATGGGCGTTTCATTCTGTAGAAAATATATCCAACTTTTAGGTTTGCTCAGCTTGATCAAGGACTGAAAATAGAAAAAAGACAGCTTCCTTTTAATTTTGTGTATTATTTTTATTCTCGAAATCGATTTTCGACCGTAATCGTTCGGTCTTCTTCAGCGAAGAAGACCGCTGAAGAAGACCGAACGATTACGGTCGAAAATCGATTTCGAGAATAAAAATAATACACAAAATTAAAAGGAAGCTGTCTTTTTTCTATTTTCAGTTGGAGTATTTTGTGAAGGCGAAAATGAATTCGATTACAAATATTGATCAAGGAGTCGGTTATTGATGTACTAACTCGAAGGGGAAGCACCGTCTTCAGTTTGAGTGGGTTGTACAGGAGTGATATGATTTCATTTGTAGACGGAGGCGACTGAACAATTGGCGCAGTTAACGGTGCCACGTAAAGGTCACCCGGTACCGGATGTTTTATTTTCTTGTGATTTGCATTGTCCATAAGGAGCAGAAATTGCTGAGCGTTAATGTCCGCTGCTATGAACGAGTATTCCATAGAGGTTATTAGAAACAGTGTCCCGTTGGTTCTGATTGGAAAAAGATGTATCTGATATAACTTCATCAGGGGCAATTGGAAAATAGGCAGCGTGATTAGTACCACTAGTTTGCTTTTCCTCCTGAAATACTGCAACTCCGCCGCTTGCATCAAGTTTTGCTCGCAGAATCCAGGACATCTATTACCCGGTTTAATATATATTTCATGCAACCTTTTGCTGGAAATCAGAAGGGGATGAATAATATTGTTCTGCACCGACACAGCAACGTCAATGATGGTGCGTTGCCTTGCCTCAATCTCTAGTAATTGAGCTAGTAATGAAGTCAGTACCACGTTCATTTGCTCCGCTGCGAGTAATTTATCGGTCATAAGAAAGATGTCCTTGATTTGCAAGCCAAGTTCCGCTTGTCTGCTGATCACATCCGACAGCGGTTTATGGATTTCCTCCAAGGATACGTTTACAACACTAATCCTCTGTTTTTCTAATTTGACTAATTCCCCGGCTGTATAGCTCCTTCTCATTCTCGTCGTCCATGGTACCAAATAGCGAATGTAGCGCTCTCCCGACTCCATCAATGAATGACCTTTTAGCCCTTTTAGGCATCAGTGACTCAAACAGAGCTTGAGAGCGAGTCTTAAGGTTTTCTACTAGGCTATGGACGTGCCTTAACTGCTCCGCACATCCCAAGCCCTTACCAGCACAAAGCATCTTAACGAGGTGTTCAGCACGTTCGGCTACTCCTATTTGCTCCTGGATTTCCCCTAGATTTAACTTTATCACGACGCTCCAGGTACTGTGGTAGCTCAACAGACTGCCAACATTTTCAAACAGTATCCCCGTGTTCGCTATGCTCTCCAGTGAATATGGTTTCAGATCCTCGTTCGGGGCTGCCAAAACACCAACGCTGAGCAGGCTTAAAATGACGACGCCGACAGCCATTACTAGAAATATGGAAAAAAGAAAAAGAAAGGAGAAACGGGTTAGAACAATTTATCCATAATATGGTTTGAGTCGATTGTTATTAACATTGACCAGTTTTTTCCTTATCGCAATAGTGGTGTTGACGGGGGAAGTAACGGCTTTGACTTCATATGGCCCAACCCATACTTGCACGAGCTTGTGCTTACGGTTCTCGTTTTTTAGCAAAACTTTATCCCCTATATGGAAAGTAACTGGTCTGACGTTGTTATCATAATGGGCCTTAGACTTTAATTTACTCTCCATTATATTCTTACGTGCCAAAGTATACATCTTTTGTAATTTGTGCTTTAATAACAGATAATAGTTCTCATGGTCATAGAGAGGGGCTGGCGCTCTCTTTAAATTCGACGGAACGTCCGCCGTGAACCCATAGAGACAATCTATTGGAGTGAGTTTCGTGCTATCATGTTCATTGTTATTGTACACGAACGCGGCCGTAGGTAAAAATTGATCCCAAACCTGCGGGTTATCATCCACCATGGATCTCAAATATTCCACAAGGGGTCTATGGGCTCGTTCCAATGCTCCATTGGATTGTGGATGATAGGCGGTAGTTTGCATTTTCCTTATATTTAATAGCCTACATATTAGCTTGAATAGTCTCCCTACAAAGTTCGCCCCCTGATCGGTAACTAGCTGCTTGGGTATTCTAGACCTAGCTATAATTTCGTCAAAGAATACTTTGGCTACTGTCTCCACCTCAGCGTTTGGTAAAGCGTACCAATCTACAAATTTTGTTAAATTATCCTGAAAGGTCAAAATGTATTTATTTCCCGAAGTTGTCTCAATGAGAGGCCTCACGATGTCCAAATATACTTTATCGAATGGCCTCTCTGCTATATCTGTGACAACCATTGGCATGCGGTGCTGGGGAGAAGTCTTCATAACCTGACATTTCTTACACTTCTCCACATATTTCTTAATGTCCGATAGCATATTCCTCCATTTATACTTCCTACGAATCTTCCTGTAGGTTTTCGCAACCCCTTGATGTCCCCCAAAAGGGGAGTCGTGAAACTCCAACAAGGCTGCTCCCACCTCTTCCGGGGTGCTCCCACCTCTTCCGGGATCTCAGGTTGGACCTCGGTCTGGAAAGATTTGACCTTAATTGTCTCCTCTCCATCCGCTGCACAGTCTCCACTATCCCCGTGGAGACCTCTCAGTCCTGGATCTACACAGAGCCCCTCGGAAGAGAAGTCGGGTAAATCCCGTTGCTCCGGCGCGATATGCAAAGATCCGGTATTATTTGCTTCATTAGTACCGGCGGTAGTGCCATTCCTGCTTGTCTGTTGGACTCTTTGTGTCGGCTCCGCTGACCCACCTTCCAGAGCTTCCCCAAGCAGTTCCCGCTGTTTTTGCGCTCGAGTTAAGGCACCGCACTATTACTTACTACCGCTTCATTCACCAAGTCCTGAGAGATCGTACTCAACGCGTCAGCATTGGTATTATACTTCCCCGGCTTGTACTCAATGCGGTAATCGAATTCCGACAATTTATAGTGGAACCTTACCAACCGGGTGGTAGAATCTTTCACGTTAAACACCCCCTTCAATGGTTTATGATCCGTATAAATGGTAAAACGCCTGCCCTGCAAGTAACATCTGAAATTCTTCACTGCCCAAACCACCGCAAGCAATTCCTTCTCGATAGTGGAATAATTACGCTCCGCCTTGGTCAGCGTTCGACTTGCATAGGCTATAGGATGGTCCTTGCCAATTTCTCCTTGAGATGGGACGGCCCCCAGTGCCTCGTTACTTGCATCAGTGGTAAGATTAAACGGCTGGGATAAATCAGGATACCCCAGCAATGGGGGTTCCACCAACGAATTTTTCAACAGCTGAAATGCTTCAAAACACTTATCTGTCCATGTAAATCGAACGTCTTTACGGAGCAAATTTGTAAGGGGTTTGGCTATCTTGGAGAAATTCGGGATAAACTTCCGGTAATAATTAACCAGCCCTAGAAAGGACAGGACTGTAGCCTACGGACCGTTGTGGGGCTGGGAAATCACGTACGCAGCTAGTCTTACTCGGATCCGGCCGCGCACCTGTTTGAGAACAAATATGTCCGAAATATACCACTTCAAGCCGTAAGAACTGGTGCTTCTCTGGTTGCAGTTTTAAGTTGTTTATCCTCAGTCTGACAAAAATTTTTCGCAGCTTATCAATATCATCCCTCAAGTTTTATCCATAAACCACAATGTCATCGAGGTACACAAAACAATCAAAACCCTGTAAACCTGTTAGTATGTAAGTCATAAGCCTCTGAGAAGTGGCTGGTGCCCATTTCAAACCAAAAGGCATCCACTTGAATTCATATTGTCCATAACTAGTGCTAAATGCTGTTTTCGGCCGATCCTTTGGGTGCACCAAGACTTGATGATAACCGCTGGCCAAATCCAACATACTGAAATACCGTAAATGCCCCAACTGGTCTAAAATAACCTCTATACGGGTTAATGGAAAAGCATCTCCTATAGTTTTCTCATTCAGTCTCCTGAAGTCAACGACTACTCTCCATTTCTTGGCTCCGTTGGCTCCAGCCTTCTTGGGCACAACCAAGAGGGGGGAGTTCCAGGGGCTCTTGCTCGGCTGAACAATATCGCTGTCCAACATCCCCTTGAGCTGCTCATTAATAATGTCCTTCTGGAGCTGACTCAATCGCTACATTTTCTGATTTATGGGTGGTTGGTTCGTCATGAATGGAATCTCATGTGTTATAGCCTCCGTATAGCTCAACTTATCCCCCGGTAGGAAAAAGATGTCACTAAACTCTTGACATTAACTCGGTAATAGCAGTCCTCATTTCGGAGTTGATATGTTCATAAAGTGTGAGCTCCTGTCTCAGCAATGCATTACGCTTGGCATCAGCAGAGGGAAGCTGATGCGCTGATTTAGTACATTTGTCCCCTAACCGATCATTAGCTGACTTCTGAGTTCCTCCCACAGCTGATACTAAACCACCTATCTGTTTCACGAGGGGACCCTTGTAAGACGCTTGACAGGCTTCTACCTCCTTTTTCGTATCCTCTAGAATATCAATCAAATACTCATCCAACTTCTTAAGCTCCAAGACAATCTCTTTAAGTGCAACTGGTGCCTCACTCGAGTTCGTCAACCCTATTACAGGGCGGACCGGATCTAGAAGAGCATTGGCTAGGAACACGCCATCCGCTATTGAACTTGCGGTTTAAAGCATTTCCTGATCCAACCGAACCGGTACCTCCACTAGATGTTGTGTCCGTGGCAACAATGTGATAACCCCCTCGAAACTGACTCGACAGATTCCATCGGAACCACTTTGGCTGCTAGTGTGGCCCTTGGCAGAACTACGATTCACATCCTCAGCCCGGTCTGATAAGCACGCCGGGCTTTGTGCTACCCTCTTGGACAACGCGTATGCGCTATTCGGCGCCTCAACCGAAGACTGATACAAATCTACTGTTCCCCCTTGGCACTCAAGAGGAACCCTGAATTCGCTGCCATTTGCTTCCGTGCGAGGAAACACTTGTGACTGAACAGGACCTTCTATATTACAATTTTTCGCTAGATAGTCATTTCAAAGAAGACCATCATTGAATGCCCCCTGAATTGCGTCTACCACAAGAAAAGTACAAGGAAGCTTGGTGGGAAGCTCGGAATTGCCTTGCGTAGAACCAAGGGTTTTTCCTTCCCCAAAAGAGCTTGACAAAGTGAGCTTACGAGTAACATCTATTGGACACGTATCACGTATTGCCGATTTGCTAATTATGCTAACCTCTGCATCTGTATCTATGGTAAATTTAGTTTTCCCCTGTTTCCCAACATCTAAAGGCAATGAAGCGGTCATGATGTTTGATTCCCTGTAACTGTTATCTACTGTGTCAGACCCGCCAGCCACCTCCTGCGACTCCCTAGATTCAACCTTCCTACTGAGATATTGGCTTCCTGGTTGCACCGTCTTTATTGTAGCCGAGCCGGGGATTTTTGACTCGACTGTGTCTCGTTTCCCTGCTGCTTGGCTTCCCATCTTTTCTTTTGGAAACACGTACCCACGCCATGACCCCTTCGGCCACAAAAATCACATTTCACCTGAACACTAAAAACCCTTGGACCCTTATTAACAACTGGTGTTGCCATAGCTGGCCTTGCTTTCAATCCCTCTGATCGTGACCATACTCCTTACATGCGGGACAATAAGGAGTATTTTTGCGACTATAGCAGTCTGCATAAGTATGGCCTCGCTTATGACAAAAGTTACACATGATTTTCAGACTCTTTGCAAATTTAGATGGCTTCGAGCCCGAACTTGGATCGAGCGCCATTGCTACCTGACGCTGGAAAGAAACGGCACACGGATTAGATGTGTAACTAGCTTGTTGAGGCGTAAATGCATGTTGACCAGGCAACCAAGTACCGAAAGTGGGTTGTACCTGTGATATTTGTGGGTATAACTGCATCGGATTTCCCTGAAGGAGGAAAGCCCCCTGCTGCAATTTTTCCATATTTAATCCTTTAGTAACTAAATTCTCGAAGGTAGACGTTTCCTGCGTCAACAAATACTGACAAAGATGGGGATTGTTAACACCACCCCTAAAGGCATTCTTTGCGAAATCCTCCAGCTGTGCGTTTGCAATTTTACTTACCTCTGAGCCATACTTAACCACAGCAGCCTCCTGGCATGGCTTAAGCATTTGACTCAGACGTGATGTGTAGGACAGTACTGATTCCGTGGGGCTTTGTTTGGCTGAGATGAGTACACTCACCAATTCTTGGTAGGTTTCCCTTGGCAAGTGGACGCGGTTTAAGAGCTCCCCAGCCGCCTCTAGAGTTGAAGGGAACTTTGATGATATCAGCTGGTAAGCCTCCCCTCGAAGACGAGTCGGAAAGATCTGCACGAAAGCTACCTGCTCCTGGCTATTCAAACATTTCCAAACTTGCCTGCTACACCCATTAAAGGTCTGCAGGTCTAAAACTATTGACGGGCTTGGGGCTCCCGAAAACAAAGGGATCATCTGCCCCATTCACTTAGCTACCTTAGCATAATCGGCCATATTGCCTGCAAAATTCTTAACCTCTACTCCCTTACCAGTCATATAAACAGGATTAGAATGATTGGCTTGACCAATTGAAGCGTTTGTGGATGGGCCTGCCTCAAACGATAAGTTCCAATCGTGAGACGTAATCAGCATCTTTAGCGATTGCGATAGATCAAAAGAACTGGTCTGGTTTGGCGAGACTCCGCCGAAGTGTTTAATCTCTTCTTTAAATTGCTTCGTTTGTTCGGGGAACTGACTAATTCGCTCTAAACGATGCACATGCAAATTATCAACCGTATTCGTTAATTCAATAATTGTGTTCAATTCAACGGGCTCGGTTTCTCACTGCTCCTGTTGATTTGAGGTAGAACAAGAAGATTCAGACTTACTTTTTGGAGTTAAGAGTGCTCTACCGCTTCGTAACACGAATCCGTCGCTTTCCTCTGGAGTTGACCGCTGAATTTCTCTTACTGCTTGACTCCTATCACTCATTTGCGCGATTTAACAATTAAAAATGACCGTGTCTTCGGGGTAACGTACAAGTCACTAACAACACAACTCCTTCTGTGGTTGGTAAGGACTACAGTGTATATAACACTAACTGCGTGGTACTTGCTACAATTCCAAGGATATGAAGCCCAAGCAATCAGGATGCGTGGATGAGTGCGTTTATATCGAGAGTGTAAGTGTAAGATTCCAGTTTCGAACGTTTCACCAATTTAGTCTGTACCAAATTGATCACTCTACAGCGAGTCACCGTACTAGAGCTGTTCGGTAACTAAAACCCGCCGCACCAATGTTATATTTTCCCTATTGGGGGTCCTGCCGGCCTCTTCCGGGGAACCCCGCGATACTGGTTGTACCTACACTCACCTACGCACCTGTAAAGAGCCTGAATGAACTTCTTTGGAATAGATACGCAAGTGTTATTTTATTGTTTTTTCTTTATTTTCTTCTTCTTTGTTTATTTTTTTTCTCTAAGTTGATTGTCGGCGGGCGCTACAATGTCGTTCGTGGTTGGAGGATGAGCACTTGCCGCAGTGCAATGACGGGTCGCGATCTCCCGACGAATCCCTCGGCGTACTTCCCGTGCTTGGCGGCAAAAGAAGGCCCGCTCCGCGGGTGTGACGGCTAAGCGGGCTAACCGCCTCAGCTCGTAGAGCTCGTGCCGTTGACGCTCCCGCCGGCCTCCTCGTGGATGCCTCTGTTTGGCGTTGTTGTCGGTGGTGTCCAAGGGCACCTTCAATCTACGTAGATACTCGTCCTTGCTAATGGGACGGGGGCCGGCTCGGGGTTCTTCCTTGAGCACCTGCTCCAAACTCCGAGTGGGAGCCTGCTGTGGACGGATTGGTTTCACTACCTGTCTGGTACCACCGGCCGACAGGGGATAAAGCGGCACGCAGACGCTGCTTAACCTTGCTCCTGAAGTCTTCGTGCTGCTCGCTGCTGCGTCGGCTGCCTTGCCGCGGTGTCGTTCCTGGGACGCCTGAAATTATAGGGAAGGTTAGCAATGGTGGCCAGCAGCGGTTACGCTAATAGGCCTGGAGGAACACGGCTAGTAATGCCAACACCTCACCATTTGCTTCTTCGTTTTGTAGTATGGTAATTGCTCTCCTTAGATGCGCGTTGTTGCACATTCGGCTTCCAACAGATTTTTCCACCTCGCTGAAGAAGTTTAAATACTATTCTTTCAACCTAAATTCTCTTAAAATTCGCTGAGTAGCCAAACACGTGCGCTCTCGTTCCACGAACGTTTTTCCTGCCCGCTTCGTCTCGCTTGCTCGACTGGTGAATACGCGAAACTGGGGAAATTGAGCGAAAGAGTGTTTTTTGCTTAAGCTTTCGACTTCGAAAGAGTGCTTTCATCTTAAGCTTTCGGCTTTCTCACTATCTCCTGAGGTGAAATAGCGAAACTGGGGACATTGAGCGAAAGAGTGTTTTAACCAGAACTTTCGGTTTTCCCACGATCGCTCGTGGTGAAATAGCGAAACTGGGAATATTGAGCGAAAGAGTGTTTATGTCGGAACTTTCGGTTTTCCTCTCCGCTTACCTCACTTCGAAGCACCCCGTTTGTTCATGATGTAAATATCGTTGCGGGTTGAACTTTCTCGTTCACTTAACTGCTCGCTTATTTACTTGCGCATGTGTTTCCATGGCTAATTTTCATTGGCGAAGTGCGAGTACATAGGTGTTGTTTGCTCGCTACTATTGCAGATATGAAACGGGAATATATCCGAGCATGTTTTATGGGTTCGCTCGCAACTAATTACTAATTGTAGTAATTTACCAATGCAACATGCCGTTGAAACGTTCGACCGTTCCATCGGATTGGGGATGCAGCGGTGTTGTCCTCATGTTCCGTATTCCCAGCAGCTCATACATTTTGCCAAAACTAGAGACTCAAAGTTTCGGCCTTGATCCGAATGTAGCTCACAAGGTACGCCTACTGACCCAATTTAACAGTAACTGTTCGGTTATAGTAGTTACTTCCTGGTTGGGAATGGGGCAGACCTCTGGCAACTTCCTGAAATAATCGGCCACAACCAGCGTGTACCGATTTCCCCATTCGCATCAGAAAAGGGACCTGCGATGTCAACAGCAATCCTTTCAAACGGTACGCCCACGTTATAGGTTTGCATTTGTCCTCTCAGTCGTTGCTTTGGACCTTTGACGGAAGCGCAAATCGTGCATCTACGATACCAGTCCTCCACGTCTTCTCGAGCTTGGAGCCAGTAGAACCTTTCCCGCAATTTCACTAAGGTCTTGTTAACACCAAGGTGGCCTCGCGAGGATCCTACATGCATTTCCTTAACCACATCGTGGATTCGACTTTTTGGAAGTATAGTTTGCATCCTATAGAAGCTGCCATCCGCCGTTTCCCATATCCGCTTGAATATGCTTCCCTCCACCTGAAGGGAGTTTCATTGTGCCCAATAACTTTTCAGGGTGGCACCATGCATCGAAACGTCCTTCCACTCAGATCGCCCGGTTTGTTTCCTTCCATACGAGCAATGGTTCGATGTCTTCACCGGCTAGCTGGGCATTTTGAATCTCCTCCGACGACCAATCTTCATCGAATTCATCCCTTATCACTCCCAGATCAACGGTCAGCTCCTTCACCTCAATCCATCCGTAATGCTTAGAGTTAGCTGGACATGGACGATAAGATAGAGCGTCAGCATTTCCATGAACTCGTCGTTCTGATGAACAATTTTGCAGTCGTTTGACTGCAATCTTTCGATCCTTCTCGCAACTTGTCGCTCGGGATTTTTGAAGTTAGGCAGCCATCTCAGCGATGCATGGTCTATTCAAAGAACAAGTTTCTGTCTATATAAGTACTTGTGGAACTGTTTGGTGGCCTCTATTATAGCCAATAGCTCCTTCCTGGTCACGCAGTCATTCCTTTTACTTGTTGAAAGAACTCGACTGTAATATGAGAGGACTCTTTCTTCGCCATCGATCTGTTGGAAGAGTACAGCTCCCATCCCGCCGTTGCTCGCATCAGTGTCTACTACAAACATTTTTCCGGGTTTTGGATATGCCTGCAAAGTTCATTCACACAGCTTCTCCTTCAAGGTCTCAAAGGCTACCGGGCATTGTTCATTCCAGACATACGGACGATATATTCAGTTGGTTAACGGAGCCACTTAGCTATATTTGCAAAGTTTTTGACGAATCTTCGATAGTAGGTTGCCAGACCTAGAAATTTTCGTAGTTTGCGCGCGTTGTTTGGTGTTAGCCAGCTTTTCACGGCTTCAATTTTCTTAGGGTTTGTTTTGACCTCTTCTACTGATACAATGTGCCTCAGGGATTTTACTTCAGCTGCAAAAAGGGTACACTTGTCGGGACTAAGTTTCACATTCGCCAGTCACATGCTCTTCAAACGCCGCATATGCTCTTCAAACGTTCTCCCGATATCAACGATGTCATCTAGGTACACCAAGCAGGTCTTCCAGGTTAGGCTTCGTAGCACGTATTCAATGAGGCGTTCGAAGGTGACTGGAGCATTTTCGTCGCTTTCTACATGCCAGTAGTCACTCTTGAGATTGAGTGTAGAAAACTATTTTGAGTCAGCTAAGGTGTCCATGATGTCATCAATGTGTGGAAGTGGGTAACTATGGTCAACACAAAAACGATTGCTACCATACTATTCTTTACTAGAACTACTGGAGTGGCCCATAGACTGACAAAAGGCTCAATTACACCTCGTGTTTCCATCTCCTTGTTTGGCTATAGAAAGACTTCTCGGTGCTTGTCGAATCGGCTTGGCTCCTTGTGTATATATGACGTGAGTTACCATACTCGTTCAGCCTTGGTCATCCGGGCTAGTTGAGAAGATGTCACTATACTTGGTGACCAGATCAAAGGTTTATTGGAATAGCTGCACGGGCAATTTGGTCTGCTTCAATATTGCAGACGTGAACTTCCGGGCTTTGTCTATGTCTTGCCTCCTTTTCCAATGATGCTCGTGAGTAGCATCTAAAGAGGTTATGGTGGAAACAAGCTGGTAGTTGCCAATGACTTCTCCCGCTTCTCCCCTTTGGAGGCTGACCTCTCCATGGACAGGTGCAGTTTCTCCCGTCCCTGCCCGTAGTGAGAAAATCCTTTCGTTGTGAAGTAGTTGTTGTCACACTAAGTCTGGTCGGGTAATCGATCGGGTTGCACCAGTGTCGATTGTTGTGGTGAAATGTTCTCCGTCAACTTAACCCAGAGGGCATAAGTCCGCTTCTCCACGATGTAGTCTTGACACGGTGATGATGGTGCTGGGGACGTCGATCCTCCTAGCCAACCTCTGCCCCACGAAATTGGCACCTTTATGTTCCCCGACCCCTCATTTTGAAGGGCTTCCATTCTGAGCTCCTGACTCGCCTCCTTGCTGTACACCCTGGACAATAGCTCGGTTTTCTTCGCTTCTTGCAATCTCTTTGCAGGTGCCAATTCTCGTCACAATTCCAAAATCTAAGAACACCATTTAATCTGCGGTTCTCGTTCAATTTCCACGCACTCACTCCTGCACTCATCTGTCACTACCTCGCAAACCCGGGCAGTAATACTAGTTACATTTTTCGCTGCCTCAAAGTTCAGACTATAAGCCAATGCGTCCGTAACCGTTTGCTTCGAGCTAAACGCATGCCTTATTGCAATTCCTGGTCCTTTAATGCGCTGATGAATGCTTCTGTTGCTGCGTCATCTCGATGTTCTGGGTCGTAACCTGGGTAAGCCAAAAGTGCCAGTCGCTCAATATCTTGCGCTAGCTGTTGTAGGGTTGCGCCATACTTCTGCATCCGACGCCGTAGCTGTGACCACTAAATTTGCTTCAGATGATCGTATCCTAATGTTTGTCAAGCGCATTCATTATAGCAGCTGGGTTTACGTGCAACTCAATGGGGATAGTCTGCAAAAGCTCAGCAGCTGGGCCTCTTAGGGCGAGAATTAATGCAGTTGATCGTTCGTGGTCATTCCAGTGATTTGTCCTAGCGGTGGCTTCAAGTTGGGTTTCGCAGATACTCCTGACCGTTCGCCCGTCGAATATTGGTGCGGTCACATTTCTGGATGTGCTTTGCGCTGCTTTCAATTCGATTTTAAATTTTTCCATCTCATGGTTGATTCTCTCGTCGACTTAGTAAACCTTTTCCTCGAAGCGTTTAATTTTGTTGCTCAGACTACCGAGCTCCGCTTTTATTTCGGTTGACTGTTGTTGCAAATCTGCCTAGATTTCGATGGCCTGTTGATCTAGCTTCATTGGTTGGTCCTCCAGTTTCTGTATTATGTCTGCCTTAATTTCGAATGCTTGTTTGTCTAGCTTCGTTGATTGCTCCTCCAGCTTCTGTATGATGTTCGCTATGATTTCAAATGCCTGTTGGTCCAGCCTCTGGTCTAGCTGCACAGTTAAACTGGATGACTTGATTGAGCTGCGTAGTTAAACTGGATGACTGTTGTCGCTGCTCGTGCTGCATCAGTATCAACATTTGCATCAGCACATTTTCTGGTTCGTTTGATTTTGATGTTTCTGCTTCTCCACCTTCTGCGCCTTTTTCCGCATCTGAGGGCTCACCCGAATCCAGATATACGCCTTCCGATTCAAACGCGTCATGCAAGCGTGCAATCAGTGTAATCTTTGTACCTTGCGTAGCCAGAGTTCGCTATTCCGACTCCTCTTTAAGCTCCAACATGGCCAATTCATTAATTTTTAAATGTAAGCTTCGTGACATTTTTATTGTTTTGGCTTTTTTCCACAAATTTCCACATTAAATTTCACTATTGTGCACTTTAGAAATGTTTTGAAGTTTTCACTTTCAAAGTTTTCAATCCCACTTCTGATACCATTGTCGCGTGTTATGGTTCGCGGCCGATAAGTTTAATGCCCCGGAAAAGTGAAAACGCACTTTCTTTCATATTAAGTTAGAAAAGTTTGTATATTAAGAATGCACAATAATTAGTTTCACTATTTTATAAGTTGCATTCTAATTTCCTTTTCACTTGTCTATCAGTTTTTGTTTAAACTGCCTTCAAATGTATCACGAAATTCTTTTACTTCACTATCAATCAATATCGCCTTAAATTCGTGCTCGATTCGTATCGCAGTTTTACTATTTCTTTTTCCTCCATTCATTCAGCTTGGCTTATGTAGGGTCTCTAGTCATTCATTTCATTCCTCGTATGTTAGCGAATGTTCTGACGAGAACTACCTGGGGTATTCGAGAAATTCTGAATACCCGCAGTGACGTCACTTGTTTACTTTCAGATATTGATCATGGATCTACTTGGTCCATTCTTGTGCTTTGCAGTACATGGTTTTGACGTCATTCGGTAGCTTTTCTTCAATCAACATTGATCATGGTGTTATTAACAGTTGCGACAAGAGAATTGCAGAATTGTGTGAAGATGCAAGAATATTTTACATAGAATTTTGATTTGGTTAAGGAGTAGGAGGGCTAGTTATGAATGTAATCTGTATGACATTAATAAATCATTATCAGATTAATGTTCAATAAATAGCATGAAGGTGATTGGAGTGTGTTGAAGAATTTATCTCGCAAAACTAAACAGTTGCTCTTCATCATCGTTTTTGATTTTTTTGCAATAACCACTCAAAATACATCTTAATTGATTGCATTTTGACCGGAAGTTTAGTTTTTTATTAAATTTATCTTAGGAGACTTATATGAGTAGAAAAATACGTGACTTCATTTTAAGTTAAATATTTTCATCATGGTGCTTTTAATTTGAATTTTTCCGCCATATGATTACGTTTGCCCCTCTTTTCTGAGACTACCCATGCTCTAAGCCACTACCACTACAATCAAAGAAGCTAACTGGTATTCGGACAATTTTTGAGCTATCATTTACTGCTTTTCTTTTGTCCCTTAGGAGCATATATACTAACTAGCACCTGCAATCGAGGAGCAGTCAAAATGAAAAGAGAGGCAAATAAACGTGTAAAAGATGGATTAAAGTTTACCATGTGTTGGTTCGATTGCTTGCAAATTCAAGTTTCTGTTTACCATATATCTGCACTTTTAGTCGAATTCCCTCTACTCTATAAGTACCGGAAGAAATGAAATTTGTTCTAATTACAGCTGCATTTTTGTAGATATGTTCTGACTAGATTTAGAAATAAGGTTCAACGTTTAGGTGAGGAGGGTTGTGATAGAATTTTTTAATATATAAGGTGAAGTTTATGATTGAATTTATTTAGAATTAGGTTATAAAATATTAGGTATAGGATAAAAGTTCACTGTTGTGTCAAATTACAACTAATGTTTGTATAGTGTTGGTTGGGTTTTTCTTTTTTTCGAATTGAAACATAAAATATATAATAGTTTTAATTCATTTGAATTTGATATTGTTTTTTGATTTAATGTTTTTGATTAATAACATATAAATTTAGAGAGCCATTTGGGCCATTGAGTTTTAGTATTTTTATTGTTTGGAATTTGCTTTATATTCTTTGAAAATTTATAATTATTGGTATTGATGAAAGCTGATGGATGAATGAACGAATGTTGATTAAATGCGAAAGTAGCAGTGAAATTTGTTCCTGGGAAAAGTGAGTTACTTGAGATGGTAGAGGTGTATCCAATGCAATTACATGAAAACAAATTACTCTCCTTTTCACATTTGCATTTGTATTTTGTTAATTTGATTGTCACGGCAAAACCATGTAACAATTTCACTTGTTCTCAATAATTTTCCGCTTGTTTTAATTTTTCCGCTTATGTCACTGAGCTCGTGGCTCAATTTTTTTGAATTAAAGAAACATTAGTATTTCGTACCCAATCAAGGCGTTACTCCAGCGAATTTCCACACAAAACAAAAGTTGGTGTGAACCTCCTTGGCCACCACCGACGACAATTCTTCGAAACGATGACACGACGGTTTCACTAATCGATGATTTCTTTTCTTATTATTTATCCGCACGCCCGTATATTACTAAGACTAGTCTTTAACTCGGTTTTTTTGCAATTCCAAGTAACCAGAACCATATTTTGTTTCCTCACCGGTTGCTCGGTTACAACCCCATCTTGTTGCTCGCGGTTGAGCTGCCTCATGGACGATGGCGTGTGGCAGTGTCTGTCATCCATGACGTAACCGCAGTCGATGCTCACACGTTTCCTCCTCTACCCAGTTCAGTCGTCATCGGACCGGGTTCATCTCAATATTCAGGCAACTGGTACTCATTTTCCGTGTGCGGAAATTTTCGTCAAGTGTAGGTGATTCAGCTTTCGTTGCTGTCTATGCCGATGGAAATAATAATCTGTGAAAAACAATATTGGACTAATATTTGAGTTACATTTGTCCTAAATTAGAGTTTTGCGTTATATTAGAAGATATCATGATTCTTCCCTCTTGAGATATTCTGATGATTTGCAGGCGTTGCCTTGGACTGCATCGGTGAGGGAACAATTTGTAGTTTTGTAGTAATCGAGCAGTTAGTTAAATTTACTATCTTTTTTAGGGTTTTGTAAAATAATTTTACAAAACCCTACTAGTTTCGCGACCAGTCTGTCCGTCTGTCCGTCCGTGTGTCACAGCAGTTTTTCTCAGAAACTACTTAAGCTAGAAACATCAAATTTTGTGTGTATGTGTAAAGTGGTGATTTCTTCAAAGTTCAACTACAAAAAAAATTTATAAGGTATTTAAGGGGGTCTCCCCATATAGGAGAGTGAGTCTCCCCATATAGGAGAGAGAGTAAAAAAAATAATTTCATTGAAGGTAGCCGATATGGGTATCAAATGAAAGGTCTTGATGAGAACTTTTCAAAACAGGTCTTAGTTTGGCAAAATTTGCTTCGAGGGGCGCACAGGGAGGGGAAATACACGAAAAATTTGTGTCCCCCCCCTCGCGATTGGACACCTGTTATCCGAAAAATCTGAAAAAAATCAGGAATGTAGGCCTTGGTGAGTACAACAACAACAAATACGTGAGAAGTCGCAATTCACTCAACTTTGTTAGTAATAGTATGATTTATCGATTTTATGTTTTCTTGAATAAAATCTTAACGGTACCCTTAAATTCAATGAAATTCAGTACGTGGATGTCTATTTATAAGATTGATCGGTTTGATTGGTTTCATAAAGATTGAATAATATTCAGCGAAGCTATAGTGGTTTGAATTTTCCTGTATCTCTATGGAACAATATGCGTTGCATTCATTACTATGGCAACATATGGCTATGGAACAACATGCGCTTTTTACCGACTCAGACACTACAGTTTTGCTAGGATTTCCATGAAAATTTCAGGAATGATAGGTGTCATGTATATCTTTGAGAATCAGTTCAGCTAGTGGTATCAGTAATCGTAAAACAAAATAGTGGCTGTTTTAAATGCGAAAGTTGAATAATTTTGAGTTATTTTTTCCCAACTTCAACGTTTAAGATGCATGCTTTGAACACTTGATTCAAATTAATGAATGACTTAAGATGAGTACCTACAATTAATGCATATAAGTAAAACAAGTCAAGGAGGTGGAGGAGAGAGCTCCTAGCAAAAGGGTTTTGTAACCATTCTAGGATTCGAAAAAATTGGCCATTAATCGATGATAACAGTACAGGAGAGTGGCCCCTGAAAAAAAATTCATCAAACGAAGCCGATATGAGTATGTTTTCATGGGAGCTTTTCAAAACAGTTCTTAAACTGCCAGTTTTTGCTTCAGTGGGGGCACAGGGGGGAAATACATGAAAAATGTGTTACCTCCGTCGCGGATGGACATCTGAAATAATTATCAAGGGAGATATTTATGAGTTTAACAATACCAAAAACCTCAGAAGTCGAAATTCGTTTAACTTTGTTAATAATAGTATCATCTTCGTATTTATATTTTCTCCAATAAAATCATCTTTGACATGTTTCTTGATTTGATTCGATCTGGTGACTGCATTTTGTAAATTGAATACAAAACCCTTCTGACATGAGCGTAGGTCTGTTTACCCAACTTGTTTTTCTTTAAATTATTTGATAAATTCACATAGAATTCAAATTTTATTTATGTCAATTTATAGATTTTTTTTCCTCTTATTTAATTTTTTTTTATTTTTTTCCGCACAACTAAAACTGCTCGATTATTCGGCGCCGGCAAAAGGTTAAAAGAAATTCAGGCATAATATGTCCCAGATCAACTAATCAAACTAAAAACCAGCTGCTTTGTACAAATTGTATGGGACATCAATTTCCTTCCAATTTCATCACAACGAACGCAGCCCTTTAAGATTGATCTGGTACAATTCGAGAATTGACAGGAGGGGCGCATGTGGTCGTATCCGCGGGAGGATTGTCATTTGGCTCGTCTGGCCAACGACAATAAACAAATCTGATGAAAGGTGATAAGTGCGGGTTTCCCATGTATTATTTGTATGAACGCGGTTTATCAATAAGCTACATTAGATTCGCCGCTAGCAGATTGTGCGGTTTAGCTCAGATTTTACGTAATCTTCGCGTATGTGGATTGAACAAATCGGTGGCGGAAACTCGTTTCCTTACGAAACCGGTCAGTGAATCAAAAATCGCTCAGAAATCTGATCAATTGCCTAGAACTTTGTGATTTCGGACCATTTCCACTTGTTTCGAACGTCTCGCCGTTCGACTTGTGAAGAGATCTAAAAGAAAGAGGGAACTGTACTTTCGGGGAGACAGAGCCTTGGTAGTCGTTGTCGTCGGTGTGTTCACGAATCCGCCGAAAAAGAAATTTGCGTGCGTGCGAAATTCTTCCGCAATTCAGTAAAGAAAGGCAATTTCCTTATACGCAGTTAAATGGGGAGTCGATGGAATTCTTTCGTTAGGTAGTGACGAATCTATCAGATCCACTTTCCCCGAACACACTCTTCTCGCGCACTTAAATAAAAAAACCCAAGGACTTTGGTGTATTTGACTGTCTGCTTGGCGACTTTTTGGTTTGGACTTCATCGCGTGACAACGGCCTGTGCTAAACGATGAACGCCCGTTGGGATTTGGTGCGTACGCTCAAGTCAAGGACATGACGAATTATAAGCTGGGATGAAAAAGTAGAAATAGAACTGATTAAGGGTAACCGAGTACACAATCAGTATTGGACGTTTTTACAGTGGACAATAGAATGCGGAAATAGAGATGAAATAATGAAAATTGTGTGTATATTGCCACCTAAACCCAGCCGCGTGGAGTTAAAAAGCACCGTTTCAACCTGGACGACAAAACATCTGGTTGATGTAATATCTAATGGCATTTAAGTGCATACGCTTTCCAACGATTGAGGAAACTGCATCGACGAATCTTAAGGTTTTCTTCTAGGCTATGGACGTGCTTTAATTGCTCCGCACATCCCAAGCCCTTGCCTGCACAAAGCATCTTAACGAGGTGTTCAGCTCGTTTGGTTACTCCTATTTGCTCCTGGATTTCTCCTAGATTTAACTCTATCACGACGCTCCAGGTGCTGTGGTAGCTCAACAGCCTGCCAACATCTTCAGACAGTATTCCTGTGGTCACTATTCTCTCCAGTGAATATGTTCTCAGATCCTCGTTCGGGGATGCCATAAACACCAACGCTGCGCAGGCCTAAGATGACGATGCCGACGGGAAAAGGAGTTAGATTTTTATTTAAAGTATGGTTTGAACCGATTGTTATGAGCATTGACCAGTTTTTTCCTTATCGCGACCGTGGTGTTGACGGAGGAAGAAACGGCTTTGACCTCATATGGCCCAACCCATACTTGCAGGAGCTTGTGCTTACGATTCTCGTTTTTTAGCAAAAATTGACCCCCTACATGGAAAGTAACTGGTCTGACGTTGTTATCATCATGGGCCTTGGATTTTAACTTCCTCTCCACTATATTCTTACGTGCCAAAGTGTACATCTTTTGTAACTTGTGCTTTAATAACAGATAATAGTTCTCGTGGTCATAGAGAAAGGCTGGCGCTCTCTTTAAATTCGACGGAACATACGCCGTGAAAGCCTAAAGACAATCCATTGGAGTGAGTTTCACTGTTATTGTACACGAACGCGGCCGTACGTAGAAATCGATCCCAAACCTGCGGGTTGTCATCCACCATGGATCTCAAATATTCAACAAGAGGTCTATGGGCTCGTTCCAACGCTCCACTGGATTGTGGGTGATAGGCGGTAGTTTGCATTTTCTTTATATTTATTGTTTGCTTGAATAATTTCCCTACAAAATCAGCCCCCTGATAGGTAACTAGCTATTTGGGTATTTGATACCTAGCTATAATTTTGTCAAAGAATACTTTGGGTACTGTCTCCGCCTCAGCGTTTGGTAAAGCGTACCAATCTGGAAATCATCCTAAAAGGTCTAAATGTATTTATTTCCAGAAGTTGTTTCAATGAGAGGCCCCACGATATCCAGATATACTTTATCAAATGGCCTCTCCGCTATGTCTGTGACAACTATGGGCAAGTGGTGTTGGGGAGAAGTCTTCATAACTTGACATTTTTTACCCTTCTTCACAGACTTTTTAATGTCTGAACGCATATTCCTCCATTTATACTTCCTACGAATCTTCCTGTAGGTTTTCGCAACCCCTTCATGTCCTCTAAAACGGCAGTTGTGAAACTCCAATAAGGCCGCTCTCACCTCTTCTGGGGTATCGAGAATCAGGATCTCGGGTTGTACTGTTACGACAACAATCATTAGCATATGTGAGTACAAATTGCTCGAAATTGTTAATCACGCCCCCGCCTCGCTTACGACATTTTACGACTACAATCATTAACGTATGCAAATACTAATTGCTCGGAATTCCATAACAGTTAACCACGCCCCCATGCCTCGCTTACGACACGTAACGACAACAATCATTAGCGTATGCGAATACTAATTGCTCGGAAATTCATAACAGTTGGTCATGCCCCCATGCCTCGCGTACGACACGTTACGACTACAATCATTAGCGTATGCGAATACTAATTGCTCGGAAATTTATAACAGTTATTCACGCTCCCAATTCCTCGTTCATCGCACGAGCCAACAAGCAATGTATGCTTCGCCGCCCATACTTAGGGAACGGCGACACCCTAAACAGAGTACATAATCGCAATTTATTGGATATAAGAACTTATATCTTACGCTTCATTGGTCAAGTCATTAAATTCGCTCCGCGGCGAATTCCACACACATACATGGTAGTCCATACAATTGCCATATTGAGAGCACATGGGGAACATGTACACAATTGAATGTGTGTACAATGCGCAATCCGCTCAACTGAGTATCGATTCGCCGCGACAACCAACTCAGAAATCATATGAGGAGAAGTCGTCGAATATTCAGATATATGAATACTGAAGACGAAAAAAGCAAAAGCATAAGATTGGAGCTAGCGTTTCTTTTCATGCAACAAGATTATTCCCGAGGAACAAGGGAGGAATGAATTCGTCAAGCAGGTTAAGGGGAACTAGCACACTAACAAACTCAGCGTTTCGTGGTTAACTGGATCGAAGGTCTACGACTCCCACTAGCAATACAAGCAATTTGTTTGTATTTAAGCTACTGGCGAATTGGACGAGGGAGCCAGCATTAACGCAAGTCTCGAGGAGAGACTGCCGAAGTCGATTATTTTATCTAGAAGTTCGCCGCAAAGAAGTGTTATTTTCCGCCATCAATACAACGTAAGTATAACGAGCTAAAACTGAGTTTCTTTAGACCTAAGCCGGTGAAACTCTAGTTTTAGCCAATTTATGATTAAATAGTGTTCAAAAACAATCTTTATCGTAATGACCTTCCTGGCAATCTCCGATTTATTCTACAATTCTTTTTTTACGTATAGTGAAGGCATCCACGGGAGACGAAGTGTTCAGAGTTTCTTTGGGCCCAAGCCGGTGAAACTCTGATTCTAGCCTTTATCCACGAGCACAATTGTATGCGAACTATGGTATGAGGGTCGCCATCAACAGTAATGGCCATCAACAGTAATTGCCATCAACAGCACTCGCCATCAACAGTACATCAACTTAAATACTTTTAAAGTGGAGATAGTTGTGAATTAATTTCTTTAGAATGAATCTGTTTTAATAATGGAAACTAGCATTTGTTCGTGCAAAATAACGGATTGTCAAACGAGAATAAAGATTTATTATTTTTTAAATGAAAGAAAAAAGGTTCTTCTTATTTCTAAAGGACATCCCCTTCCCCCTCTAGGTATCAAGGATTGTGTAGAGTGTCATGAGGTACGATTACTACGCCAACACAGGCAGGGTGGTTGCATATTTGTAACAGTATCTCGGTCTGGGGAGATTTAATCTTAATCGTCTCTTCTCTATCCGCTGTGTAGTTTCCACTTTCCCCATGGGGGCCTCCCGGGTTTGAATCTACACAAAGCCCCTCGAAGGAGAAGTTGGGTAAATCTCGTTGCTCCGGAGCAATTAGTAAAGATCCGATATTGGTCGTTTCATCAGAACCGGCGGTGGTGCCATCCCTGGTTGTCTGATGGACTCTTTGTGTCGGCTCCACTGACGTATCTTCCAGAGCGTGCCCAACCAGTTCCCACTGTTTTTGCGCTCGAGTTATGGCATCGCACTGATACTTATTATCTGCTCCATTCACCAGGTCCTGAGGGATCCTACCCAACGCGTCGGCATTGGTATTATACTTTCCCGGTTTGTACGCAATGTGGTAATCGAATTCCGACAATTTATGGTGTAACCTTACCAACCGGGTGGTAGGATCTTTCACGTTAAGCACCCCCCTTTAAGGGTTTATGATCCCCAAACCATCGCAAGCAATTCCTTTTCAATAGTGGAATATTTTCTCTCTACGGACCGTTGTGGGGACGGGGAAATCATGTACGCAGTTAGTCTTACTCGGATCCAGCCGCGCACCTGTTTGGGAACAAATATGCCCCAAATATACCACTTCAGGCCGTAAGAACTGGCACTTCTCTGGTTGCAGTTTTAGGTTCTTTATCCTGAGGCTGACAAAAATTTTTCGTAGTTTATCAATGTAATCTCTCAAGTCTTTCCCATAAACCACTATGTTATCAAGGTTTTCGGCTGTTTTTTTGGGTGCACCAGGACTTGGTAATAACCGCTGGCTAAATTTAACGTGCTGAAATATTGTGAATGCCCCTACTGGTCTAAAATATCTTCTATATTGGGTAATGGAAAAGCGTCTCCTATAGTTTTTTCGTTCAGTCTCCTGAAGTCAATAAGTTCTCTCCATTTCTTTGCTCCGTCGGCTTCAACCTTCTTGGGCACAACCAAGAGGGGGGAGTTCCAGGGACTTTTGCTCGGCTGGACAATGTCTCTGTTCAACATCCCCTTGAGCTGCTCGTTGATAATGCCCTTCTGGGGCTGACTCAATGGGTACATTTTCTGATTTATGGGTGGTTCGTCCGTTACCAATAGAATCTCATGTGTTATAGCCTCCGTGTAGCTCAACTTAACCCCCGGCAAGAAAAAGAAGTCACTTAACTCTTGACATAATTCAGTAATAGCCACCGTCTTCTCGGAGTTGATATGTTCATAAAGCGTGAGCTCCTGTCTCAACGATGCATTGCGCCTAGCATCAGCCGAGGGAAACTGATGCGCTGATTTAGTATATATGTTCCCTAACTGATCATTTATTGACTTCTGAGTTCCTCCCCCAGCTGATACTTCACCTCCCTATCCGTTTCATGAGGGGACCCTTGTAAGGCCTTTGACAGGATTCTACCTCCTTATTCGTATCAATCAAATACTCATCAAACTTCTCAAGTTCCAAGACAATCTCCTTAAGGGCAACTGGCGCCTCACTCGAGTTCGTCAACCCTATTACAGGGTGGACCGGATCTAGAAGAGCACTGGCTAGGAACGCACCATCCACTATTGAACTTGCGGTACAAAGCATTTCCTGATCCAACCGAATCGGAACCTCTACTAGATGTTGTGTCCATGGCAACAATGTGATAACCCCCTTGAAACTGACTCAGTAAGTTCCATTGGAACCACTTTGGCTGCTAGTGTGGCCCTTGGCAGAACTACAATTCACATCCTCAGCTTGGTCTGATAAGCACGCCTCGCTTCGCGTTACCCTTGTGGACAACGCGTATGCGCTATTTGGTGCCTCAACCGAAAACTAATGCAAATCTACTGTTCCCTCCTAGCACTCAAGAGGGACCCTGAATTCACTTTCATTTGCTTCCGTGCGAGGAAACACTTGTGACTGAACAGGACCTCCTCTATTACAATTTTTTTGCTAGAAAGTCATTTCCAAGAAGACCATCATTGAACGTCCCCTGAATTGCGTCTAATACATGAAAAGTACAAGGAAGCTTGGTGGGAGCTCGAAATTACCTTTCGTAGAACCAAGGGTTTCTCCTTCCCAAAAAGGGCTTGATAAAGTGAGTTAAAGATTAACATCTATTGGACACGTATCGCGTATTGCCGATTTGCTAATTATGCTAACCTGTGGACCTGTATCTATGGTAAATTTAGTTTTCTTCTGTTTCCCAATATCTAAAGCCAATGAAGCGGTCAGGAGATTTGATTCTCTGTAACTGTTATCTACTGTATCAAGCCCACCAGCGACTTCCTGTGACGCCCTATATTCAACCTTCCTACTGAGATATAGGCTTCCTGGTTGCATCGTCCTTATTGTAGCCGAGCCGGGGATTTTTGACTCGACTGTGTCTCGTTTCCCCGCTGCTAGGGTTCCCATCTTTTCTTTTGGAAACATGTAACCACGCCATTACCCCTTCGGCCACAAAAATCACATTTCACTTGGACACTAAAAACCCGTGGACCCTCGTTAACAAATGGTATTGCCGTAGCTGGCCTCGCTTTCAATCTCTCTGATCGTGACTATACTCCTTACATGCGGGACAATAAGGAGTATTTTTGCGACTCTAGCAGTCTTCATAAGTGTGGCCTCGCTTATGACAAAAGTTACACGTGATTTTCAGACTCTTTGCAAATTTACATGACTTCGAGCCCCAGCTTGGATACAGCGACATTGCTACCTGACGCTGGAAAGAAACGGCACACGGATTAGATGTGTAACTAGTTTGTTGTGGCGTAAATGTATGTTGACCAGGCAACAAAGTACCGAAAGTGGGTTGTACCTGTGATATTTGTGGGTATAACTGCATCCGATTGTCTTGAAGGAGGAAATCCCCTTGCTGCAAATTTTCCATATGTATCCCTTTAGTAACCAGATCCTCGAAGATAGACGTTTCCTGCGTCAACAAATACTGACAAAGATGGGGATTGCTAACCCCACCCCTAAAGGCATTCCTAGTGAAATCCTCCAGCTGTGCGTTTGGGATCTTATTTACCTCTGAGCCATATTTAACAACAGGAGCTTCCTGGCACCGCTTAAGCATTTGACTCAGACGTGATGTGTAGGATGATATGGATTCCGTAGGGCTTTGTTTGGCTGAGATGAGTACACCCACCAGTTCTTGGTGGTTTCCCTTGGCAAGTGGACGCGGTTTAAGAGCTCCTTAGCTGCCTCTAGAGTTGAAGGAAACCACCTGCTCCTGGCTATTCAAACACTTCTTAACTTGTCTGCTGCAGCCAATAAAGGTCTGCAGGTTTAAAACTATTGACGGGCTTGGAGCTCCTGAAAACAAAGGGATCATCTGCCCCATTCACTTAGCTACCTTAGCATAATCGACCATATTGCTTGCAAGATTCTTAACCTTTACTCCCTTACCATTCATATAAACAGGATTAGAATGATTGGCTTGATCAATTGAAGCGTTTGTAGATGGGCCTGCCTCAAACGATGAATTTCAATCATGGGACGTAATCAGCATCTTTAATGATTGCGATAGATCGAAAGAACTGGTCTGGATTAGCGAGACTCCACCGAAGTGTTTAAACACTTCTTTGAATTGCTTCGTTTGTTCGCGAAACTGACTAATTCGCTCTAAACGATGCACATGCAAACTATCAACCGTATTCGTTAATTCAAGAAATATGTCTGATTCAACGGGCTCGGTTTCTCACTGCTCCTGTTGATTTGAGCTAGATCAGGAAGATTCAGACTTTCTTTTTGGAGTTGAGAGTGTTCTGCCGCTTTGTAACGCGAACTCATCGCTTTCCTCTGGAGTTGTCCGGTGGATTTCTCCTGTTGCCTGATTACCAATCAATAATGACCATGTCTTCGGGTTTAGGTACAAAGCGCTTACAACACAACCCCTTCTGTGGTTGATAAGGGCTACAGTTCCTTAGCACTAACCGGGTGGTTCTTGCTACAATTCCAAGGATATGAAGCCCAAACAATCAAGATGCATGGATGAGCGCGCTTATACTGAGAGTGTAAGTGTAAGATTCCAGTTTCGAACGTTTCACCAATTTAGTCTGTACCAAATTGATCACTCTACAGTGAGTTGCCGTACTAGAGGTGTTCAGTAAATAACACCGGCTACGCCAATGTTATATGTGATATGTTTCCTACCTGGGGTCCTACTGGCTTCTTTCGGGGAGCCCCACAGAACTACCTTCAGCTGCACTCACCTACGCACCTGCAAGTTGTCGTACTAGACCTCCTTGAAATTAAAGACAAAAACACAGCTAAATTTTATTTAATTATTTCTTATTGTAACTGTTGTGGTTCACAAAGTTTTGACGCTAACCACACTATCATTGATTGTTGCACTGTCGGTGGTTGTTGCACTGTCGTTGATTGTTGTACTGTCATTGATTGGTGGGGGCTGAGGACGTGCCTCAGTGTGATGCCGGGTCGCGATCTCCTTCGGATCCCTCGGCGCACCTCCTGTGCCTGCCAACGGAAAAAGGCTCCTGCCGTGGATGTGACGGCCTCCGCGTGGATGCCTCTGTTTGGTGGTGGTGTCCAGGGGCGCCTTCAGCCTCCTCAAATTTTCCGCCCTGGTAATCGGTTGGGGCCCGGCTCAGGGCTCTGCCTTGAGCACCTGCTCCAGACTCCGAGTTGGTGCCTGATGGCGCCAGGTTGCCTGTAAGAGCTGCCTGGCTCCACTAGCTGACAGAGGGTAGAGCGGCACACAAACGCTGGCGATCTTGGGTCCAGGGTACGTTGCGGGAGTTCCTTTCCACACTGTGCCATTAGCTGCTGTGGCAGCTGCTTCGCTCCGTGGATGTTCTCCGTTCGCCTGAAAGGTAGAAGGGAACTAGCTAAGGTGGCTCCACAGCGGTTACGCTAAAAGCCTGGATGAACACGACCAAAATGCCAACACCTCACCCTTAGCTAATTTCTCGGGAATTATGTGATTATACTTCCAAGTTCGATGCACGCACCTGCACATAAGTTTTTCGACTGGTTTGTATACTTCGCTCAAGAACTTTAAATACTGTTCTTTCATGAGCTTTCAACCTAAATTCTTTTAAAATGTGCTGAGTAGCCAATCACGTGTGCTCACGTTCAACGAAAGTTTTTCCTCCCCACTTCGCCTCGCTTGCTCGGATGGTGAATGTGCGAAACTGGGGAAATTGAGCGAAAGTGTGCTATTTGCTTAAGCTTTTGGATTCAAAAGAGTGCCTTTCACTTAAGCTTTCAGCTTTCCCATGATCTCTTGAGATGAATTA
>OZ017739.1:172074129-172106629 GCA_963969285.1 Odontomyia ornata | reverse complement strand
TATATATATATATATATATATATATATATATATATATACCTTATATATATATATATATATATATATATATATATATATATATACATATATATATATATATATATATATATATATATATATATATATATATATATATATATATATATATTGTATATATATAAAGTGTATTCCAGAAGTAAGGTCGCTTTGTATTTTTAGGAAAATATATTTATTTATTCGTCAATACTTATGTGGTCCCCTTCAAAGTAATCAATACACTTTTGGCAATACACTTGTGCCACCACTTTTTCCTCGAAGCACTTTTCATTAGCACTCTTCGGTATAGCCGTGAGCTCTTCCAGCGATGCAGTTTTAATCTCCTCAATCGTTGCAAATCTCCGTCTTTTCATGGGTCTCTTCAGGTAAAGGAACAAGAAAAAGTCACATGGGGCCAAATCCGGTGAATATGGTGGCTCAGGCATGATTGTGGTATAGTTTTTGGCCAAAAAATTTCTGATCTTGGATCCATATTTTCCGATAGCAAAGTTCACTAAGCACACAAAACACTTCTAATCGTTAGGCCTCTCACAAACAAACTGAACAAATGATATGGCTGAAACTGTAAATATATGTTCGTGACGAGTGTACCAACATAATAAATAAAAAATCGATAATCGAATGTACGCTGCCCGCGAAATTGGAAAAGTCACCTTACTTTTTGTACACACCTCGTTTGTATATGTATGTTTGTAACAAAGATAAGCAGTCGAGCAGCCCCGTGGTGATCAGGAGTGGCTGCTCCTGAAGAGATAAGGTGGTCACGCCATCGAAACTGCTCAGTTTGTTGTTTTACTAGTATAAAGTAAACTACGTCCGTCAAGTTTCCATCCTTTACGCAGAGATGAGTGGTTCACTTCAGCCACTTTAAATCTTTAGGTTTGACACTCCCCTTGTAATGCAACGACCTTTTTCGGAGAAAGTAACGGTTGCTTTTAGTGTAATGTTTGCGTTTGTCTCAAGCCTCCATGTCCGCCAACTTTAACGAGGCAAAAAAATATTGAATTACTATAGAGTAGCTTAATTGACACATAATAGAGCATTTCTAAAGATAATAAAAATTGATCGGTACGTCTTGTAGACTAGAGTACGCGTGATAAGTACTTTGTAGTGTAGCTTCGTGGCTCGAACCCGCCTTATATGATCCCGCCTCATATGATCCCTCAAATGCTAGTCGTCAAGCACGCGTACGCGGTCGTTAAGCGAAGCTAGTTAGCTGAGCTCGGTGTTGTTTATAGCTCGCTGACACTTATGCCAGACCATCGGCACCCGTGTCCTACACGGGCATTTCGAGAATCATTACAAATAGCGCCCAACGTGGTGCCAAAACATCCTAAGGGGATAAAAGATTTGCGTCCTCTGACGAGCTGGTCCTTTACGGAGGATGTAAGGTACCTTGGTACTCAAGCCCCACAGACAGGAGCAGTGGAGTTGTGTTATCCACACTTGCAGTCGCTTTACGTGAGTTGTAGCTTCCGCTCTCCTTCGTTTGATTTTTTTTTCGCGACAGAATCCTTCCGATGTGTTGTGCCAGGTTGACACCTGTAAGGACCTTCTATTTTCTTAATGGAACTGTCAGCCAGATGGGTTTCTCCTATCAGCCTGGACTCTCAAGAAAATAGAAGGTTACCTTGCCCTTAAATCGCGGAAGGATTCTACTCATCTTTTTATGCGTGATAGACAAGTGGTTTCGGTTCACCGTTCGGTGGCGTACGCTGGAGTTAGGGAGCCCGGAATGCCTCCACGTATCGGGAATTTCGACTGCGTACAAAGCTGTTACGGTAGCTCTACCACTTGTCTCGTCGAGTCAATTAACGTAGTTTAGAGACGGTTTTTGTAAGGTGTGTGGGTTCTGGGATAAATTCTTGTAAATCGGGCGGAAGCACCCTTTTCTCAGCAGATTACCATTCACTTCCATTTCCCTTTGGATCAGTCGGCACGGCTGGAAGGGAAATCGTTTA
Organism: Odontomyia ornata; assembly: GCA_963969285.1. Lineage (NCBI taxonomy): Eukaryota > Metazoa > Arthropoda > Insecta > Diptera > Stratiomyidae > Odontomyia > Odontomyia ornata. Next base: position 172,104,632 of record OZ017739.1, on the reverse strand, counting down.
CTAAATAATTTTTTCTTTCAATTTATACAGCAATACCTCGCCACTATCGGCCACTAAATTATTAATAAGGTTCCTTTTTTTATATATGTCGATAGTTTTTTCGTAGTTAAAAGCAGCAGAAAGGCGTTGAACTCGTTCCAAACCGGTCCAACCCGCTAACTGCGGGATTTGTTTCGAAGACGTGGTCGAGGGCGCATCAAGTGTGTGGTTGGAATGTGGACATTTGTTTCATCGCGCCTGTGTCCAACAGCTCCTACTGACGTCCGAGCTCTGTCCACTATGCCGACGCCCTATAGATCGAACAGCCGTAGACGCCCCCATCGGAACGCACGTCCCGACGCGCGCAGCAGTGGCGAAAGAACTGCAAAATGTTGAACCGCCTCAACCACTGTTGGGAATCCCAGGAGCCGTGGGCGGAGAAGTTTTTGTTGCATTTGTCCCGGCCGAGGTTCCGACAGCGCCTTCCACCAACTCCGTCGACACAATCCTGGCTCCAATGCAAGGAATGTCCGAGAGGATCGGATACTTGGACAGTGGACTCCGTCTGGCTGGGGTCCCAATCCAAGTGTGGCTATGCTCCGCTCTAGACCGGCTCATGATTGGACCCTCCCTCCAAGGAACATGGGAATGGATCCCAGGGCTCCCAAGTATCGATCACGATACAGCACCGCACCTCCGTTGATACCCTCAGTCCCCGATTCAGTCCCTTACAGCAGGCCCATTGAGGATGCGATTCACCCCGTGAACGTATTGACACCCGTCCGAGACCCTACGCCTCGTATCATGGAGAGTTGGCGCCTTAGCTTCAACGGTTTCAATTCGACGACACCGGTGGTTTCCTGACGAAACTCCAACTTCCCACTCATTACGACATGCACTGGATGTGAATCAACAACTGCGACTTGACTCGGCTATATCGGCTTTTTAAGGAAGGTCTCGGGCGGACGGCCCAGGTGTTTCACACAATAGATGTGGGGGAGGCTAAATCCATAAAACAGAGACATTTTACCATATCTCCGACGAAGGAAAAGTTGTTATATGCCGAAGTTGATCGAATGTTAGTACTGGGCGTGATCGAAGAATCGCAGAGCGCGTGGGCTTTCCCGGTCACCTTAGTTATCAAGCCGAACAAGGTCCAGCTATGCTTAGATGCCAGACGCTTGAACTCCGTCACTGTCGAGGATGCACATCCTCTACCGTTGATTCTTGAGTCGATTGCCTAAAACCCATTAAATCACGAGTTTAGACCTCAAGGACGCTTTCTGGCAGATCCCTTTAGACCCTGGCTCAAAGGAGAAAACAGCCTTCACAGTCCCAGGTCACCCAATGCATCAATTTGTGACCATGCCATTCGGATTGTGCAATGCCCCTCAGACAATGACGCGCCTTATGGATAAGGTGATACCACCGCATTTACAGCACCAAGTTTTCGTATACTTGGACGATCTGCTGCTTATAGCCGAGACCTTTAACGAACACCTCGACCTGCTTCAGGAAGTGGCTTTGCACATCCGGAAGGCAGGGTTAACCATCAACATACAGAAGAGTCAGTTTGTGATGACGGAGGTGAAGTATTTGGGCCACATCGCTGGGCACGGCAACATCAAGACCGACTCGGACAAGACTCAAGCGATTGACGCTTTTCCACTACCCAACACCATCAAGCAGTTACGCCAATCCATAGGCTTATGCGGAGGGTACTAACGTTTTGTACGTGACTCTGCCACCATTAACACACCTTTGACCGACATGCTTCGTAAGGGACGTTAGTTTGTCTGGAAAGGGCCCAGCTTGCGAGCCTTCAAAGAGCTAAAGAAGAGTCTGACAACAGCCCCCGTACTGCACAGCCCGGTTTTTGGGAAACCATGCTCAATCCATTGTGATACGAGTCAACATAGGGTGGGAGCAGTCTTAGTCCAGGTTGCACAAGACGGCGAGGAGAGGCCTATAGCCTTTATGTCTCACAAGCTGAACCTGGCCCAGCGGAACTACACGGTCTCGGAGCAGGAATGCCTGGCGGCTGTGCTGGCAGTGAAACGCTTTCGAGCAAATGTAGAGGGACATCCCTTTGAAATCGTCACGGACCATGCGTCTCTGAAATGGCTGATGAGCCAGACTGACCTCCACGGGCGTTTGGCCAGATGGGCCTTGAAATTACAGGCGTTTCACTTCACGACGAGACACCGCAAGGGAAGTCAGCACGTAGTACCGGACACATTATCAAGGATGTTCGCCCCCCTGAAGGAGCCGAGTTGGCCCACGAGGACGCCAGCCCCGTATGGATCCATGGACCATCCTGCCTTCAAGTCAATAGGTTACACCCAGGTGATGAATACGATTTGCAACCAGGTGCCAGAACTGCGGCTGACGGAGGGATTTATATACCGGAGACCCCATCCAAGAGGAGGAACAGTGGAAGTTATGGGTGCCCGAGGAACTGACCTTCGACTTGATTAAAGGGCTCATAAGCACCCATTGAGTGCGCACGGCGGTAATGGTCATACGCTTCGGCAACTGAATACATGCTTCTTTGGCCTAAGATGGCGCAGCAAGTAAAAGAGTACGTAGCTGCCTGTGAGCTGTGCAAATGCACTAAAGCGCCCAATTCTGTTCTTCGGCCCCCGATGGGAAAATTCGAGCTATCGGAGCGGGTGTTCTAGCGCCTGTGTATAGATCTCATTGGTCCGTACTCTCACTTGACTTCGGGATATACGGGAGCTGTCGTGGTCCTGGACCAATTGTCCAAATTCGAAATTATTGAACCAATCCGGAACATGCATAGCGGCCCGATAGTCAGCTTTCTGGAAAATCGCGTTTTCCATATATTTGGAGTACCGGAAAAGGTGGTCTCCGACAACGGGGTTCAGTTCACCTCGGCTAGATTTCAGGAATTAATGGACAAGTATGGCATAACTCATCAGCGGACTGCCGTTTATTCTCCGCAAGCTAATGCGTCCGAGCGGCTGAACGGCACCCTCATAGCCGCCATTCGGGCCTACGTCAAACCGAAACAGAAGCATTGGGACCGCAGGATTTCCGCCATCACCTGTGCCCTGCGTTCGTCATACCACTCCACCACAGGTATCTTCCCGTACTTTGCCGTGTTCGGCCAGTATATGATCTGCCACGGAAACTCGTACCAGCTGTTGCGGCAGTTGAAAGGTTTGGAAGACCCAATAGTGGTTCTAGAGCCACACGAGAAACTCCAAATTTTACGAAAACATATTCGGGAGAAGATTGAAGACAGTAGATGGGCGATTGAAGACAGTAGATGAGCGTTATAATCTGCGATCCCATCCTTCTGGCTTCAAAGCAGGCGACGAAATCTCCCAACGGAATTTCAGACAAAGTGCAGCAAGCCGGCACTACAGTGCCAAATTAGACAAGAAGTTCGTGAAGTGTCGGGTCCTACAAGTTTTAAGTTGCACGCGATATCTCATTGCGGACATATGCGGCAAGGAGCTGGAAGTCTACCATGCCAAAGACCTACGACGGTGAAAAGTGCCAGCAAAGAGTTTCTCCCTTCGCGCTGTTGCCCCCCGCTGTTATCTCCTGCGTAGCATCGATTGCCTTCTCCTGGGCTCAAAGTATCAGCGTCCTCTTCGGGCCAGAACGTGCCGCGGGAAGATTTGCCATCCACAAGCCACACGTTCTCTTCGGCCGTCATATAAGTAAAGCCATCTATGGCAACCAGCGTGTCCTTGAGTCTCCCCATGCCTAGTTGGCATCGTGGAGATTGCCCTGTAATGAGTCGACCTTACGCCACTGCCGGCTCGCACACATGCTCATCACTGCCATATGGCTTTCGAGCGAACGTCAGCTTTGGATGACATTCCCATCCTACGTCAGTTTGAGTCAAGGAATGTCACCCAAAGCTGATGGCAGTTGAAGTCGGTAACTGACAGACGGGCCAAGGCAGTATCGCCTCGTGGTCGCCGAAGACAACAAAAAAGGGGAAAAACGTCGTTGCAAGTTAAGTGAACGACTCGTAATAAGGTAAGGAATCCTTCTACAGCACCAACATAATTTGCTAAGAGGGAAATGTCATCAGGCAAATCTTTTTGGCAGCATTGGAAAACAGCGCACGAACTGGGATATTCCTCAACCGGCTAGTGGACATAACCCCAATTGGAGTTCATGCGAATTGCCAAGCAGCGGAATTTGGAGCAAGAAATTCACCTCGTGCAGCAAAATAAAGAGGATTTCTTCGAAGGAAGATGCGGACCTATCCACACAACCACTTTCGCATGAGAAAATAGGCGAGCGAGTGAACCACGACCAAAGGGTGCATCAAAAACTAAGATTTTGTAGTGATTTATAAGTTTCAAATGTCCGTAAAGGACTGCAGCGACGGTCTGCTGCCTCGGCAGAAGAAGATGGAGATATCTGCCGAGAATGCCCTTGTCTGGGGATGCGTGAATGCGCTGGCAGGCTAGCATTACGGTGTCGTGGGGCGGGTTCATTCCCCCAGCACAAGGACCCACTACAAAAAAATTTCGCACTCACGAATTTCTTGGGGTCGAATAAAGACAAGGCGACCGACGTCGCAAAAAGTGGACAACTGACTTGTTCAAGGAACAAGGGTAACAAGTAAAAAAAAGTGGAAGCAGGGTGATCTCGTCCTTACCCGGAGAGGCCCATGGCCCACAAATGAGAGAAGGGCAACCGGGTGGTGATGGAGCCCCTTCGCACCCACCCAATCGGATTAATATCCATTTTTGTTGCAGTGGCCAGGTATTCCTCTTCTGAGTGGAAAACTCATACAACTTAACTTGCATAAGTCTTCCCATTAGAAGAAGAGTACCCCGATGACCAATTTATGCCATTGAATTATACAACTCGATTGCATAACTCTATGCCATAAAGAGGCACTTTGCTTGGGCCACTCAACCCGCGACGTCACCTGAAACAATGAAGATTATATTGTACCCGGCGGCTGGCTCATGTTTTATGAGGAAAGCCTGCCACCGTACCGGGTCCTATACCCGGTCTGGCAAATCAAAATGGAAAGACCGAAGGGTTAGTTTTAATGCAACATTGTTTCTTTATTTACTATCATTTACTTCTGATGATGATTAAGACATTTGCGGAAAAGCTCACAACCTACTATTACAGTTTTAATTTCACTTTTCCCTATTCTAGTGGATGCGACCAATTTTCAGCAATAAAATTTACAAAATTCTTTTTCTTCTTTTTTTTAAGAAGGGTTCCCTATTTACTTCTGATTTGAAAATTCTATATAGGTAATAATATTTCCCAGCGAATTGGGAGTGTGAATCAGCAGGCCTGCAATTACATTTGATGACTGATTCTTTCAGATTTACAGCGATTAATGTAAGTTAGCAAATAGTTTCGAGTGTAACAAAACATCATCGTTATTACGGTTCATAAAATCTGCTGAATTAAAAGACAACCGCAAAAAAAAAAAATCTCTACAAAAATTGTTAACTGCTCTATGTTGTGAACTATAAGCAAGTAATTAAGAATTGGTAGCACCCAGCACCGAAAATTTCTGGACAAATATGACACAGCAAATGAGTCTCAAATTCAGCTGGTAGAGGTATTTGTAAGCGAACAATGTTTTCAAGTCATTTCTCCATTTGCTTCATTAATTACTTGAACTCTCACTTGGACCAATATAAATTTTTTTTTTTTCACAATTCTCATCTCAGTTTAGTCTTTTGTTAAAGTCTTATTGAAAGAACAATTTAAATTTACTTTGGTAACTCACTCAATAAAACGTCTACTCGAGTATGATTGATTTCTCGATATAAATTCATTACGAACGGAACACGACTAATTTCTTTCTTTTCTGTTTGTACTCCTTCTATGCTTTTATTTTTCGAATACTCCTTTGATCATAAATAATCCGCTAGTAAATTTCCGTGCCTTGCCCTCGATGCTTAAACAATCCGCTCGCACACAATCGTCTACTAAATACCAATATTGCTTCGCATCCTTGATTACTAAGTAAATAACCGATATGTTGCGTTCATTGACATGATATGTTACGAGTGGCAACTGGAGATTGATTTTTTCAATCTATTACACGGCCACTTTGAATGCGTCTCGTTTTCCTCGTAATATCCCGCTGCTCTGACCTTCCTCTGCCCAGCCCCACGCCATTCACAACATCCCCTTATTCTAAACATACCATTTCCAGCTAAATTGTACAGCTGTCCAAGCCGATAGGGAAGTTATACGTTCCAAAATTAGTTACCGGCACTTTACCGTTGGAAGATGGGCACGGTTTAGTCACCACGGCTGCACAATCATAATCCTATTGATCACACTCCGCAACCACGCACGAGCAAGAGACGGAATTTGACCACTTTCTAGGCCAACTAATACCAAGTCTATCACGATAAAATCTACAATCAAGTATCCATTTAGAATCCCCGCTAAGACAAGCCGCAGAACAACGGAAAAATCGGCAGAAAAGATATCTGTACTGCACTTCACACTAATATCGAGTCGATTACGATACAATGTACAATCAAGTATCTGTTTAGAATCCCCGCTAAAACAAGCCGCAGAACAACGGAAAAATCGGGAGAAAAGTTACCGGTACTGCACTTCACACTAATATCGGGCTTAACGCCGAATCTCTAATTTCGTCGCTAGCTAGTATTAGAACCGCAAAACTGTATTCTGAGGTTATATGTACTAATCATCATCCCGAACCGCCGCGGCGTCCACGCTGGTGCGCAATCTCAAGCAGACTCCTCGAAATCTCTCGGCGACAGCACCAGCAGCACCAACCAGTTATCCTCCCGCTACCACCACCGCTATTCCTTCGCTCAATCGCTGATTGTTTCGGAATTTGTAATTTGTCATTTACACGGCATATGCTATTTGGATTTTGTTTAAAGCTTTTTTCTCCTGCTTTTACAGTTAACCGCGTATTATTATTCTGGAGTTTGCTATGACTTGAATTTAGTGTTTGAAAATGAAAAGGTCGCTGTGATGAAATAGATGCATGTTCACTACTGCCAGCGACTATCGCTTGACTTATGTGCACATTACCTATATTACTCAATGTTCCGCTTTTCGCACTCCACGACGATCAAAGAATTACAAGAATAGTTACAATTCGAACTACATGAATGCGTGGAGTGAGAACTACATCGTTCGGGGTTATCATAATTTGAACGATCAAGAATATTGTGTTGAGTACATTTGTCCCGCAGTCTTTTCTCGTTGTCTTCGTTGATATTGTAAATTTTTGCCTCGCCATGATATGTTCCCGCTAGAACAAGATTATTGCACGGTAACAAATCACAACAAGTGAACTGTATTTCATTATAGTCTTGCGGGCGTACTGGCATACTTTTGAAATATCACGTGCTCAGCCCGCTTTTCTTGTAGAATTGGATCACGCATCAAATGTTGTAACTGCCCGTTAGCAAACAACGGAAGCTTTCCAATAATTTGTCGTACACGTTCTGATCGCGCTAAGCCTGCCAATGCCCGGCAAGCCATTCCTCGTATACAATCGGCGTCAGTAATGGGCGTTTTTATTTGCATTAATTGTAACAGTACAATTATTCCATTATTTTAGAATACACACTCCCAAACCTTCTCGAAAAGCTCCTCATTGAAACGGTTGGCTACTTTCTTTTTGGCTGACGTTTGCGTTGTTTAACGATTCCCGGAAACAGGCCGTAATGTGCAACAAGTTCGGAAAAAGCATTTTCGAGACAATTTTTCAGTTCTGCATAAGTGACAATTAGGACCGATTACTGCAATTTGTTGATTTAAATTGGTCCTGCTGGGTAAATCGGCTGTTGGTAAGTCATCGTTAGTTTTACGTTCTGTCAAAGGACAATTCCACGAGTACCAAGAGAGTACGATGGGTGTAGTTTTGCATAGATGATACGGCGTTAAATTGGAAATATGTAATACGGCCAGACAAGACAGGTATCATAGTTTAGCGCTAATGTATTATAGAGGAGCGCAGGCCGCAACATGGCTTTGCAAGGATTACCAGATCGGCATAAGAACGACCTCCGGAACGATTACACAATGGCGATGTCGAAGGACTATTTTCTTTAATGGATTATGAATTTACTAGATCAATGTGGAATTATCCATTTCGAATAACGTACCGATTAATACTACGTGAAAAAGAAACTGCACTTTCATATCGGTGTTTACAACCCTAGTAGGGATTAACCTTTTCATTCAATTTACCTACCTGAAGGTTACCGATGCCAAATAACAGGTTTACACGGCTGTACATTCATTGATAAGACTAGAGATGGTGCTACTTACCAAGAAGGTCGTGAAGTTGTTACAATAGGCGAATGGACCGATAGAATATATCAACATACACCACAAGAACATACTATTGCGAATGTTGTCTCCGGACGAAAGAGGAGGCTGCAAAAATACAATTTCCTCGAAAAAGTCATTTGGAATCCTTGGATAGACCAACCCCGAGAGATAGCAGATTTTGGAGACGATGAATATCCAAATATGTTAGGCGTTGAATCTGGACATGTTTCAGCTAGCCAAATCCTACAGATTATTATCGAAGGTAACGTCAGTAGGAAATCAAAACGGAACCGCTGACTATCGAAGGAAAGGGGCGTTCAACCGAGCTAAAAAGGATTAGGTATAGATTTTGCAGTTTGTTGGTTTCCTCGGTTCAACTTGGTACTACAAACTGTCCGTATTCTTAAATCGTAAAACTCAACGATCTTTACACTGAACTTGACTAGCTCATTGACTCGCTCCGAATTCGGTTGGTTCCTGATGGAAATCAACTATGACATTGTCAGCATACATAAATCGGAATACTTTTTTTTAATAACTTTTGAATATACCTAAATGCATGTTATAATTTAATCCCTCTACATGTATGGTGCTGGAACTTAATTATCAAGAGTTGAAATAACAGTCTATTCATTAATTAGAAAGCAAATGGAAGCAGTATTCCTTGAGAATACAATATGTAGTTAATAGATAGATAAATGATAAGTTAAAACAAAAAAAAAATGAAATCAGAAAAAATTGAGGACAATAGGGTTTTAGTTGTACTTAAGAGCAATAAAATTTTGAATACTACATAAACAATGAAACAATACAGTCAATATAAATATAACGAGATCTTAGGACAAAGAAATTGGTGGTGAATCAGAACTATTACGTAAATTTTGAAAGGAAAAAGTAGCCTCCCTAATACTACACACCGCTTAAACGAAAAAAAATAAAACAACTCCGAACGTAGATCGCATATTCTATTAATATAATTGCAAATGGCGAGAAAATTTAGATTTGATTGTGTTGTAATTAGTCACAGTTTTTTTTGTGCTAGTTGAAGTTTTAAAAAGGGAAATTTTAGAGAATCCATTGTAATGTAAATACGTAATGAAAAACTATTTAATATAAGAAATGCACTGTTTTGAATAGTCGTAAATGTTTTAGAATACAACCTGCGTTGTATTCTTCCAATCGACACCTTTGAATATTTCACAAAATTGTTATTTTGTATTGCCTATTCATAAAGTTGGTTAAAAAAAATGATGAACTGCACGTCTGAGAATGAGAACTGTATTAGCCCTGCACAAGTGTAATATCATCATGTTTGAATGCGAGGAATTAATCTTGAAAAGATCTCTTTCGATAAAATTTTAATACCATAGAAAATTTTATACTGAATCAACTGCAAAACTTCAGTATTCTATTTGAGGCTTTCATTTTATTCAAAAAAAAAAAAAAAATCCCTAACATTCCTGCTGTATAAATTTATTTTTTGTAAACTATTATCTTTCTATTCCGCTCTCTATCAGTTAACGTTGGATCAATTTAATAGCGGAATGCACTCATTTCAATGATTTTTTTTCATTTCGGAATTAACTTAATACTTCACATCAACGTGAATATCCCCGCCAGTGATAAAATCAAGGGCGTGCTTTTCAAAAATTGTATATTTCTATATTGTTAACCGATAATTTTGATATAGTGAAAAAAATCAACTTCTTTTTGTTTTAAAAACACAACAAAAAGAACACGTTAACCAAACTGCAATTTAAGAATAAGAAGCTTTTAATATAATTATTACAAAAGAAAAGAGAACAAGAATTAACTATTTAGATTTACTTGATAATATTCAACAATTATTTTTATTATTAAATCACATTAAATTTTATGGCTTTTAACCCTGATTACTATGAAAATGATGAACGGAGAGAAAATATTATAACTTGAATAGAATTATTATAAAAAACTTAAAAGTTAAATCAGAGAATAAAAAATTCGGGAACGCGAAATTGAAATCAGATTTTTGTAATTGACTGAAATGATGAATGAATACGGAATAAAGTAAAGTACGTTTCTTCTCCGTATGTTTGTGTTTTCTGCGCGTTTGAAACGGGCATTTAATGGTGGCTGAAATACGTAATTGAGCGTAATCCATTTTAAGACCTGCGACCGAAATCCTCTCCGATCTAACTGGCCGACAAGCAGCCACCGCGAAATAGATTACGGGTGCATGACTGGTTGACCGGTTGGCACCAATCGTTGGCATGACTCAGACTTCACGTCTAAAACCGATGAGAGGTCGGTTCCGACTTTGTTCGCACGAATTTAGACGGAAATTCATTACAAATGGCGCCCAACGTGGGACCCGAAGGGGAAACAAAACCACTTTCCTTCGAGTTCTCATATTTTTAATTTTGCTGTCGGTAGATGAACCGATTCAATTTTCATTGTCGCCCTAACCATTTGATATTAACGTAGTATACTTTGGAGGGTTCCATAAAGTAAAGATAGAGTCACCGATAAACTTTCTTTTGGTGTTGTTTGTCTTGTCTTCGGTATAATAAGGTCTATAGCATCTTCTGGAGTTCTTCGTTCGTGGTAGCTCTGCCACCTGAACATGCCGATGATGTTATAGAGTAGTGCGTCCCCGAATGTTACCAAAAGAAAGGTTTGCACATTTTTATACGGTTTGAAGTCGGATAGTTCTAATTTTGGACAAACTGATGGTGCCCAGCGGTTTTCAAATACACTGCTTGGAATTGCATCAGTTTTAGCTGGGAGCTAATCTGATGAACGGCAGTGATAAAATCCGCATCATCAATTAGTCCTGACCGACACCCGATTTGTTTTTATGATTGCCTAGCGGTTTTTATTAGCATACTTTCGTAGAAGACAGCGGCTTGTATTCAAGGAGAGGGGCCTAAAATTATAACAACCATCTCTCCACTGCGGAAACAATTGTTTCTTCACGAGTGAAGAGCGAAATCCTTCAGTCTCTCCATGTCTGGGTCGGCATCGAAGAGACTGTCCTGTAATAAACATAAGCAGTTGAGCAGCCCCGTGGTGATCAGGAGTGGCTGCTCCTGAAGAGGTAAGGTGGTCACTCCGTCGAAACAGCTTAGTTTTTTTTTTACTAGTGTAAAGTAAACTACGTCCGTCAAGTTTCCATCCTTTAGGCAGAGATGAGTGGTTCACTTCAGCCACTTTGACATCTTTAGGTTTAAAATTCCCCTTATAATGCAACGACCTTCTTCGGAGAAAGTAACGGTTGTTTTTTGTAGAATGTTTGCGTTTGTCTCAAGCCTCCATGTCCACCAACTTTAACAAGGCAAAAAAATATTGAATTACTATAGAGTAGCTTAATTGACACATAATAGAGCATTTCTAAAGATAATAAAAATTGATCGGTACGTCTTGTAGACTAGAGTACGCGTGATAAGTATTTTGTAGTGTAGCTTCGTGGCTCGACAAGAACCCGCCTCATATGATCCCGCAAATGCTAGTCGTCAAGCACGCGTACGCGGTCGTTAAGCGAAGCTAGTTAGCTGAGCTCGGTGTTGTTTATAGCTCGCTGACACTTGTGCCAGACCATCGGCACGGGCATTTTAAAAATCATTAAATATTGTGGGAATTGTGTTGGTCAGTAAATGACAACGTGAATCCTCACTTATCTAGCTAAACATTGATTCAAGAATGAACTAAATATTTGGGAGTTCGGAGTTACACGTGTTGCTTGATTGATGGCGTATGCACGACTAACTGCTAAATGCAATACAACTTCAGACAATAAGTTTTTGCGTGAATGTAGTGTGGATGCTTGCATGTGTGTGAAAAATGTTTGTGCGGGTCTTGGAATACTGTAGCTGACCACTACAACTTACAACTTCAGACAATGTGTGTTTGCGTGAATGTAGTGTGGATGCTTGCATGTGTGCGAGAAATATTTGTGCGAGGCTTGGAATACTGTAGCTGACCGCTACAACTATTCCCCCCCCCCCCCCCCAGAGAAGAGAAAAGGAAAATGAATTAATTGTTGTCGTTGGATCTCACACGTTTTCTGCGTTGTCGTTGGGGTGATGAATCGCTGCTCGATGAGTCGGAAGATAATGGTCGAAAAGACGACATGCATCTACCTGACGATGTGCCTTCGGGTTCCGATGACGTACTCAAAGCTGGGGCTGGATGGCCAGACGTCGACGGAGTTGGTTTGTTGTGTGGAGGCGGTGGAGCTGCGTTCTCTGATTCGTTGTCAGAAAGCATGAAAGCTGGTTTAAGTCTGTCAATGTTTACGATGTAGTATCGTTCGGTTTGCCTGACGACGTCGTATGAACCTTCATATGGTCGCTCGAATGCCAGTCGAGGTGCATGGACTCAGATGAGTACGTGAGAATATGTGGGTAGTTCTTTGAAGATGTAGATCGGTTTGTTTCCGTGTCGAGACATTGGTCGAGGTCGTAAGTCAATGAAATGATAACGAAGCCGTTGTTATAAGTTGGCTGGAGGCGAGTTGAGTTTTCCTCATGGTGCCAAAAATTCACCAGGGAATCGTATTGGCCCCCCAAAAACTAGGTCAGCTGGCGTCGCTTGTATGTCTTCTATTCATGCAGCCCGTATGCCTATCAAGATGATTGGTAACGTATCAACCCATGTGTTGTAAGATGACATCGAATTGCAGCTTTTAGCTGACGATGGAGACATTCAACGAGATCATTTGATGCTAGGTGATATGTCAATGTATGAATATGCTTGCTGCCTAGTATACGAGCTAATGCATTGAATAGATCAGCCTTAAATTGCCAACCTTTGTCAGTGGTGATTCTGAGTGGTGTTCCGTCGCGAGAGATCCAGTCAGCAAAAAGTGTTCTGGCTACCCAATCTGTGGAGATATCGTTAAGTGGAAAGGCTTCAGGAAACCGTGCGAATCTGTCTATTATTGTCGGACAGTGTCTGTAGCCTCGTGATGATGTAAATCGTTCGATGATGTTGACATGAATATGTTCAAATCGGTCAGAGCGTCCTGGAAAGGCCTGTATTGGCACTGCAATGTGTCGAGTAATTTTGCTACGTTGGCATTCGATGCAGGCTTAAGCCCATGCTCTACAGTCTCGTTTGATACTTGGCCAAACGTATCTTTGTGATACCAATTTGACTACGTTTTTAAAATGTTTACGATAAAAGTTAAACATGCCAAGAAATTTACGTAACTGTTTGATTGTTGATGGCTTGGAAAATCCTGCTATTGCTGCCACTCGCTCTGGAAGTGGTATAATGCCTGCTGAAGATACTCGGTAGCTGAAGAAATTCACCCCTGGCAGGCCAAAATGAGATTTAGCGCTGTTAATGGCGATGCAAAGGGTATCTGTCAGGCAGCGTGCGATCGTTGAGTTGACGGTAACTGCCGCAAGGTCACCAGTCACCAGATTTCTTTGGGAGAAGATGGAGAGGTGAAGACTATGGACTGTTTGACGGTCGTGCAAGTCCAAGCTTGGTCATTTTGTCGAATTCGTGTTTGGAAGTTTTCAGTTTATCTAGAGCGAGACGACGTGCTCTGCTGGCAATTGGTTGACCTGTCGTTGTTTGGATGCAATGCTCGGTTTAATGTATAGCTGCTCTGCAGATGCCATCGGGTCGTGTTACGCCTGAGAATCGTTTTATGATCAATGAATAAGGACATTGATTTTGTGTCGATTTAATGATGATACGTTGATGGAGCGACATACCTTGCCCTGAGTTTTTAAGCTAGCGGTTAAGTCGATGAGTTCGGCGTCTTTGAGGTCGACGAGAAGCCGTAAAAACTGAGAAAATCAGCGCCAAGGATTGGTTTTGACACGTGAGCGATAATGAACCACCATGAGAGATCTCGACGAACCCCAACGTTGAATACGATGTTTATGCAACCGTAAATGTTGATTGGCGAGCCATTTGTAAGCCTCTCTTTGTGACCCTGGAGCAAACGACGAGGATATACACAGAGATCTGAGCCAGTGTCCACTAAATATCGGACATTTGTGACTCGATCAGTGACAAAGATGTGGTTTGACGTGGGTGCAGGATCATTTGCCGCCATTGATGACCCTGATTGTCATTTCCCTTATATGTACAGGGTTGTTACCACTCCTTCGGGTGATTCTGGAACACTTGGTGGTAGCAGCAGTGATTGGGATCAACGTCAGTTCCTGATTGTCTGCCACACGATAGTGATCGTGATCGATCACGTGACGATAAGCGTGATCGTTGCTGTCAGACGATATTTATGAGCTCACCCATTTGATTTCTTAGTTCGTCAATTTGTTTTTGCATCGGTGGTTGTGTGCCGATCGTGGCCAGCTGAAGTTGTGGCGTCACTTCGTGGATGCTGTCGCCATTGAGAGGATCAGTTTTGTTATGCGCGAGAATTGCTTGTGTCAATGTAGGTAGACGCAACAACCAGACTGTGCGAAGAATATTTCCAGGCACGCTGTTGTCGAGTGTACGAAGATAGCGTAGGAATTGTGACGGTTTCCTATCGCCTAGCTCTTCTTTCTCGAGCAATTGTTTTAGCTTTGCTTCGCGTAATTACGATAAACATTCAATGAGGGTATCGCAAAGTGTTTGGTATGGATTTGTGACGGGTGGATTGTTGATGATTGGCTGTACCTCGATAGCAGCACACGTATCAAGGTAGGCAGCAGCATACCTGAATCGTGTTAATTCACTTGTTATGTTGAATAGCTTGAATTGTTTTTCAAGCTGTGTGAACCAAAGCGACGGGTGGTCGAATGAGAAGTTTGGTGGTCTTATCGCTGATTTGTTGCTCACCCTATCAGCCTCAGTAGACGGCGAATCTCTGTTGTCGTTACACATGATGATAGTAATTCACTAGACACAATTCACAGCTACGCAGATGTAGTTCTTACGCATACACCGGGGCGGTACAACGTCTATAGGTACCCAGCAAAACGTCGGATGTTTACTGTACGTAAAAATGCAGTGATTGGATTAAGCCGATTGTCTTATTACCCGCTCTTGAGAGAATGCGTTGGATTACGAAAGATTATGGAAATTATTCGTGGCGTGGCGTCGGCAAATTTTGCAATAACGTGGCAAATTCATCGTCGTGATCGTTTTTGACAGGGTCACCAGTTGTGGGAATTGTGTTGGTCAGTAAATGACAACACGAATCCTTACTTAAATAGCAACACATTTATTCAAGAATCAACCAAATATTTGGGAGTTGTTTGATTGATGGCGTGTGTACGACTAACTGCTTAATGCAATACAATTTCAGACTGTGAGTGTTTGCGTTAATGTAGTGTGGATGCTTGCATGTGTGTGAGAAATATTTGTCCGGGTCTTGGAATACTGTAGCGGAAAAGGAAAGCAGTCATGGAATTTCTCCCAATAATAATGCCCTAAATTATCTTGAATTGAAGCATTTAAGCTGCATTTAAAATTCGGATAGAAATAATTGACTGAAATGTATCTTTCAATGAGAAAATTTTCGATACTGAATGCGTTTATCATCCACCACAAAAAAATTTTGTGTCGTCCATCAAATCCTTAAACAGTCGCATATTAATTAGCATATTTCGTACAAAAGTATATTAAAATTCACTGCCTTGACGTCAATGTACCATATTCAACTGTTGATATCTGCTCAGTGCTTTAAAAGATAATATTAGAAACCTTTAGAATCAAAATCTTTGTTTGGAATCATCAGTAATGCTTACAAATTTGGGTGGAAATCAAACATTTTTTAGTTTTAACTGCAAGGAACCTTAACCGTTACTTGATTTTTGTGTCCTTATAATAGGACCTAAAGAAAATAAGGCTTATCATTCGCTGACAACAGGACTCTTGTATTCATCCCTTATGCTTGAACATGCATAAGAAAAGCAAGAAAAAGAAGAAAAACATTGGTTAAACTAACAACTTTCTATCCCTTGGAAGTCAGTTAAAGTTTGCTGCATGTTTGCTAGGCACATATTATTCAAAGTATTGCCTTCAATCTTGTTACCTCTAAATGCTAGCTGACGTAAATTTCACCTAGCAAAAAGATGACTTATTTTCCGCGTAATTCTAAATCCTTAAAACGATTCATACGATCTATCAGATTGGAAATCAGAATTATAATATTTCCTAATCATTACACGACTAGGAAGGGTGAAGACTTCCACGTTCCTAAGATAATCAAAAGTGCCGCGAAACGGAAATGAAAAATTTTGAAAAAAAATTGTTGATTCTGGGGAGTATCATGGAGACGTTTCCAAACTTAAAACGTTTTTAATCTCGCAAAATTCGATTTTTTTGCAATTTTTATCTTGATTTTTGTCATTTTCATGAAAAATGACAGGTTTCCTATTAATTCGTGAAATTTGTGCTCATTATGAGACTCAATTTCATGAAAATTGCTCTCATCTAAGCATTTCAAGTAATTTAACAACTTTGTTAAATATTGCATTCCTGTTATCATCCGAGAATGGGTTTCAAAAAAGAACGATTTAATTGCTTCTACATGAACGTCAGTTCTCAAATCAAAATTATTTTGAATACTGCATCTGATACAAAGAGGCTCCCGTAAGCAAATTTTTAAAGATATAAATTTCATGACTAGATTCGATAGATTGCCGACTGGTGTTAAGAAGCAACATTTATTGTTAAGGTCATCGTTCAAACACTTGAATCTAGTTTCTAGATTTGGCTACTGCAGTTTGGTATGTCCTTTATATAAAAATTTACCTGTAGTAAATCCAACAACTTACCGAAATTGGTTTTCAAGTCTCTGTTCTAGTTTGAAAATAACGAGTAATTTTAAACGAAAGACCAAAAAGTGCCATCTTCTGGCAATTTTTGCCACATGTTCGGGTTCCACGTAGCCCATCAATGAATTACTACCAAAAACTGATATATTCTACAGCAGTATGTTGCCTGCCATATGCAATCTCAATAATTGGAATCCATCCGCCAACCGATCCCTGGTGAATAGAAATAGGAACCAAGGTAGAAGTCAAAAATTGAACTTGCTCTAAAGGAGTTTTGCCCTTTACCTTTACTACATTTACATATCCCCGAGATGAGAACCAATGATACTCAAATTTAACAAATATTTTTAGCCACCAGAATTGTTTTCCCTATCCTTGTTCAAAAGTTACTGGTGAACATGCATAAAAAAATTTACGTCCGAAACTGATAACCTTCTTTCTTATGAAATTCTGTTAAAAATGAAAAGATTTTAGACAAAAGAAAACCGACTTCAGAAGCTAAATGGTTTTTTTATTTTCTTTGTAAATTTAACAAATTTGTCTCTAAAACCTTAAACTAAAGAGACGTTTCGCAAAAATAAATCAGTGAAGTCGAATTGTTAGTGCCATAAAAAGGATGAAATAAACTTCATGAGAGTGGCACCAAACCTATTTTTCCTCAATTAAGGTTGTTATTATGATTCCTACTTCGTCATGTTGAAATAGGTAAGTTGATTTGGCTCGGCTTTCATGAAATTTATTTCATCGTTTTTAAGATAGTATGGAGTGGTATTTATTTTTGCGAAATTCTTTTTATATCACCGTTTTTAGTGACGACTCGTTTCTAGTATACATCATACCTTTATCTATGCGTGTAAGAAATGCTTAAAAACTAATATTCATAAAGAAAAGTATTCCTGAAGTCTCCCAAACACATTATTCTACTTTCTTACTTGCCATATATTTTTTAGCATCTCCATTTCTACCATTTTCTCCATAATAGTTTCTTTGTCACACAAAACTCGTCCAATCTGCATCTCATATTCTGTTGCTTCGCTAGTTGTGCCTCCCAGACAATAATCAGAACATCGATATAAGATGGGTACGCAAAATAATGTGAATTAGTCCATTCATGATTATACTCGTATAGTCCTATTCGTAATCAGCTCACAAACGTAAAACAATTTCAGGTGATTAAAAAACTCTTGAGTTATAAAAATAGCTATCTCTTCAAGTCTCGATGATAGTGTCCAAAATACCCTAAGATACCGTATTGAAATCCTAAGGACTACTCTTCAATTAGCATTCATTAGGTGCTTTGTAAGTCTTTTTTTAAAAACCAAAACTGAGTTTGCCTTTTTCATTGTCTATGGAAGATTTATATGTATATGCTATAAACGCAGAAAATCATTTGTAGCATTGTTCTTTAACTGATCTGTTCCGGCAAAAGTTATCGCAAAATGATTTGCATTCCTCGTATTGTATGAGATAATTTGAAATACTTCAATTAATGGAGCTTTGTTCATCATAATGGTTTGTCTAGTTTATATGTATATATATATATATATATATATATATATATATATATATATATATATATATATATATATATATATATATATATATATATATATGTATCTATATATATATATATATATATATATATATATATATATATATATATATATATATATATATATATTTATATGTATATATATATATATATATATATATGTATATATATATATATATATATATTTATATGTATATATATATATATATATATATATATATATATATATATATGCATATATATGTGTATATATATATATATATATATATATATATATATATATATATATATATATATATATCTATATATATATATATATATATATATATATATATATATATATATATATATATATATATATATACAGGTATTGTTACATGTCCAAACAATTCTGCATGCTATTGTCGCAATTTTTGTTGCAACTATTAATAACATTATGATCAATCAAGGAATGTACTCGAAAGCACAAGAATCGACCAAGTACATCCATGATCAATAACTGTAAGCTCGAATATTCCAGGTAGTTCTCGTCACATTATTCACCATATACTACAAATGGATCGATTGACTAGAGACACTATATAAAGCCGAGCTGAATGAACAGATAAGGGGGAATAGTAAAAACTGCGATAAGAGTGGAGCGTGAATCAAAGGCGATATTGATTGGTAGTGAAGTAGTTTTCGTGATACAGACAGTTGATTAACAGTGAAAATTCAATTAAAATGCGATTTGTAAAATAGTGAAATGAATGATTGGGCATTCCTAGTAAATAAACTCTTTTAACTTAATTTAATAGACAGTGCATTTTCACTTTCCCGGAACATTAAAATTATTGGGCGCAAACCGTACAGGCGAAAATGGTGTCAGATGTGAGAATGAAAATTTTGAAAGTGATAAATTTGAACCATTTTTTTTAAATGCAACATAGTGAAATTTAACGTGGATATTGGTGGAAAAAAAAGAATAAAAGTTGAAATAATAAAAATACCTCGAGGGTTACATTTAAAAATTTATGATTTGACCATGTCGGAGCTTAAGGGAGAAGCAGTAACACCAAGATCAAAGGGAAATGCGCTGATGCAAATATTGATGCTGATGCAGCAAGAGCAGCAACAACTGTCATCCAGTTTAACAGCAAAGCTAGATGAAGAATTTACGAAACTGAATGAACAGTCTGCGATGCTGAATGGACAGTTATCCAGCTTAACTGCGAAGCTAGATGGACAGTCATCCAGCTTAACTGCGAAGCTAAATGAACAATCATCGAAGCTAAGTAAACAATCAGCGAAGCTGAACCAACAAGCAATCGAAATCAAGGCAAAATTGCAGTCAACTGAAATAAAAGCGGAGCTCAGTAGTCTGAACAAACAAATTAAGTGCGCCGAGGAAAAGGTTTACCAGGTCGAGGAGAGAATCAATCATGAGATCAGCCAGGTCGAGGAGAGAATCAACCATGATGTGTAGAAAATGAAAAAGGAATTGAAAGCAACAATGGCATTAGTAATCACCTCAACAGCCCCACTTATAACCGCAGCGCAAAGCTCATCCATAGATGTGAAAGCACCAATATTGGACGAGCAAACCATCTGGAGTATCTACAAAATCCAATTTGAAGCCACAGCTAGGGTAAATCACTGGAATGAGCAGGAACGAGCAACTACATTGATCCTTGCTCTAAGAGGCCCAGCTGCTGAGCTTTTGCAGACGATCCCCATTGAGTTGCACTCAATGTCGGCTGCTATTATGAATGCGCTTGACATGAGTTATGGAGACTATCATCTGAACCAGATTTATCGGTCACAGCTACGGCATCGGATGCAGAAGTCTGGTGAAACCTCACAGCAGCTAGAATTGAGCGACTGGTACTTTTGGCTTACCCAGCTTACGGCCCAGAAAATCGTGATGATTTAGCAACAGAAGTATTCATCAGCGCATTAAAGGACCAGAAATTGCAACAAGTCGTGCATTTAGCTCAAAAGCGAACGGTTAAGGACGCATTGGCTTATTGTTTGAACTATAAGGCAGCGAAAAATTTGACTCGTATCACGGCACAATTTTGCGAGGTAGTGGCAAACGAGTTCAGCTGTGAGTGCCTGGAATTGAACGAGAGCTAAAGGGAAATGGTGAGCCTAGATGCTGGAATTGCGGTGAGAAGGGGCACCTACAAAGAGACTGCAAGAAGTGAAGAAAACCGAGCTATTGTCCCGGGTGGAGGAGATCCAGACCGAGTCAGGAGTCCAGAATGGAAGCCCTTCTGAATTGAGGGGGCCAATTTTGTGGAGCAGAGGTTGGCTAGGAGCGTAAACGTCCCAAGCACCACCGTCACCGTGTCAAGACTACATCGTGCACAAGCAGCTTTATGCCTTCCGGGTTAAGTTGACGGAGAACATTGCACCACAACAATCGACGCTGGTGCAACCGGATCGACTATCCGACCAGACCATGTGAGGCAACAACTACTTAACAAGGGCAGAACTTTTTCACTACGGATAACTATGGGAGAAACTGCACCTGTCCACGGAGAGGTCAACCTCCAGATACAGTCAAAAGACCTTGCGTTCCGACATAATTTTCTGGTCGCGAACATTATGGATGACTGCATTCTTGGAATGGATTTTCTGCGACCCCATGGAATCACGGTGGGTTTGGGCAAACGAGAAAATGACAGAATGTCGAAGTATTGATGGAGGATTCCAGCGCCCGAATCCCCAAGATGAATGTGATAGTATATTCCGACACTAATGTACCGAAATTTTCCGGGAGCATTGTATTGGTTAAGCTTGATGGTGATTCTGGAGACCACCGACCATATCTGATAGAACCAACGAAGACGTCGGCATTGCGCAGTATGATTGTAGAACGAAGCCTTGTAAGATCTATGAAGAACAGATACGTGCTGGTTAGAGTCCTTAACACCGCAGACTCAACCACAAGCATCAAAGTAGGAGAAGCTATCAGCAGCTGCCAGCTTGTTTCCGCCATTACTTCTTTGGAAGCCACTCACGATCATCATTGAAAAAAGAGGCAAGACGCAGACAAAGCCCTGGAATCCACGTCTGCAATATTGAAGCACACCAAATTGTCAGTGCAGCTATTCAAGCAAGCCTCAAATCTGTTCACCAAGTACACTGACATCTTCTTAATGAGCCTGGATAACCAAGATCGATCGGTTATGGTAGCGCACTTCATAGATACACAGGGAGCCAGACCAATTTGCCAAGCATCGAGACGTCTTCCTATAGCCAAACAAGGAGAAGTGATCGCACTGATATCGGACATGGAAAAACAAGGTCCATGGGCCGCGCCAGTAGTTCTAGTAAAGAAAAAGGATAGAAGCACTCGTTTTTGTGTCACTAAGAAAGATAGTTACCCGCTTCCACACACCGACGACATAATGGACATTTTAGCTGATGCAAAATGATTTTATACACTCGATCTCAAGAGTGGGTTGGCAGGTAGAAATTGACAAGAAGGACCGAAAGAAGACACATTTTCAGTTGGCACCAGATTGTGGCAATTTGTCGTGATGCCATTTGGGCTTTGCAATGCTCCAACCACCTTCTAACGCCTGATAGAATACGTGCTACGTGGTCTTACCTGGAAAACCTGCTTGGTGCATCTAGCTGACACTATTGTTATTGGGAGAACGTTTGAAGAGCATGTGTGGATCTGAGATGAGGTGTTCTCCCAATTGCAACTGGCGAATGTGAAATATAGCCCCGACAAGTGTACCCTTTTCGCAGCTGAAGTAAAATACCTGGCACATATCGTATCAACAGCAGGGGTCAAAACAGACCCTGGGAAAATTGAAGCCGTAAAAAGCTGGCCAACAGGAAACAACAAATACCATCTACGAAGGTTTCTGGGTCTGATAACCTTGTATCGAAGATTCTTCAAAGATTCTGCCAAAATAGCTAAGTGTCTCCATCAGCTTACTGGGAAAAATCGTCCGGATACCTATGTAGAATAATGCCAGGCAGCCTTTGAGACCTTGAAGGAGAAGCTGGTGGAATCACCGGTGGTGGTGTTTGTAGCAACCACGGGAGTCACCGCAGTTGCAGACATTAAGTAATTAGCAGAGAGGTGTGTAGCCCGGGGTGGCATACTGAGGCCGGCTAGCGCTCAGTCGTGTCGCGGGTCTTCCGGGACACCCTCTGCTCGTGCTGAGTCACCTTACATAAAAACTAGCACAAAGGGAAAAGGATGGGAAAGGGAGAGGTAATTTTGAGAAATGAAAAATTTAGAAAAACTTAATAAAACATGGCCGTTTATTGAATTCAAAAAAAGAAATTTACAAATTCAACAAAAATATGTCAACCCCAATAAAACAAACCGGCCCCTCAAAAATTTTATGTACGGAGCAAAAACAATCCAATTAAATAATTCATATAAAGGAAAACAAAAGAAAAATAAGAATTTGTTGATGCGATAGATAAATACTAACAATAGATAAATACTCACTCCTTTTCCTCGTTGATCTCCGAGCGCTCGGCGAAGACAAAAAAAGGGGTGTGGGGCCACTGAAAACCAAATTTTAAATTAACTTTAAACTAATTTTAAAATTCAATCACTTATAGAACGGCCAATTATCGCTCTCCACGATCCGTCAATATGGTATACTCGCAAACACGAAAACGTTAATTCCGGCACTTGGCCCTCTTCGAAACCCAACCAAACGGGTCCTTTTTTCTTGCTTTTTCTGTTTTTTTTTAAACGGAAGAATTACTCTCGCACTTTGTTCTATTTCAATTACGTCAATTTCACTAATTCAATCTTTTGCATATAGTTAAGATTGAGACGGTCCCGCACTTCAAATCAACAATATAGTTCTCAAACTTCAACTTCAAACTCTCACTTATTCAACCTTTTTCATATATTTAGTATTGAGGCGGTCCCGCACTTCAAATTATCAATATAATCCTCACATTCCAACTTGAATTCACTTTTCCACCTTTTCTACTTTGATTCTGTCACTGAAGTCAATTTTCAAAACAAAAATTCCATCCTCCAAATTAAAAATTCCTTCACTTTTCTAATTCTTTCACTTTTCTCCTCCGTCACTTAAAAACAGCCAAAATACCCATTCCACGAAAAAAAACAAAAACTAAAACTCCCTCTTCTTTCCCAAATCAAAACCTGACTGCCTTTCGCGAATTAATCATTCCGCCCCGCCAAACACAATTCTTTTTTCACCTCCAGTCAAATATTCACTGCCTGAATCCTAACCACTTAATTCCACTTTCACCTTTCTCCAATCCGATCCCGCAATCCGATTCCTCTCCAATTACCACTGTCGCATCTGGGTAACGTAATCGAAGTTCATTACACTTCGATTCCGCTACCCACACATCTTTTGGTCCATATCGACAAACTCAATAGTATCCATTGTTTTACATATGGCAATTTGAACACTCCAAGAAGCGCTTGGTTGAATTCAAAGTGTCACATATACACATTTCGGAAGCTATTGGTTTTGCCGATACCCCAAAAGGAGTACTTCCGTGCGCCCGGGGGAACTTGAACTCAGGGTTCCAGCAGACCCTCGATCGAGAACTCACGACGCAGCTAATGGTGCCATGGATTGTCGATCTCCCATTCATCTCGTAAGCAACTTGAACGTTGCATTTGGGCATGGGATTGAATTTTGTTAGTAGGGAACGTGAATTAATTTTTTGTTAGTATAAAAAAATAAAATTTGTTAGTGGGAATTAGTAAACAGAATTAGTTAGTATGAAGGAACGGAGTTAGGTTTTGTTAGGGAAAAGGTATTGAATTAAATTTGTTAGTGGGAATTGATAAATGGAATGTTGTCAGTGGGAAAATTGAAATTATTAGTATATGTTATATGATTTTAGTTGGAAAGAAGGGTAGGATTGTGATGATGAAGAAATAAAAATTGAAGGGAAATTGGAAGAATGTTAATAAAATTAAATGAATACACAGAGGAAAAGGTAGGAGTGCCCAAAGGAAGGTGGAAATGTTACGGCGGCAATTAGAAGTTGCGAATGGGAGAGAGTTGGTACGCCAGAATTCGCAACAGGTTTCCAAAACCCGGAAAAATGTTTGCAGTTGACACCGGTGCGAGCATTAGCGGGATTGGAGCTGTACTCTCCCAGCAGATAGATGGCGAAGAAAGAGTCCTCTCGTATTACTGTCAAGTTCTCTCAAAAAGTACGAGGAACTACTGCGTGATCAGGAAGGAGCTATTGGCTATAAAAGAGTCCACTTAGCAGTTCCATACGTATTTATATGGCCAAAAATTCGTTCTTCGAACAGACTATGTATCGCTGATATGGCTACTTAACTACAAAAACCCCGAGGGACAAGTTGCGAGATGGATCAAAAGATTGTAGTCACATGATTACAAAATTGTTCATCAGAAGGACGGAGTTCATGGAAATGCTGACGCCCTATCTTGTCGTCCATGCCCAGCTAACTGCAAGCATTGCTAACGGATTGAGGAGAAGGAGCCGACGGATGAAAGAGAAGCAGCCGACCGTTGATCTGCAAGTGATAATGGCCGAATTCGATGAAGGTTGGTCATTGGAGGAGATACGAAATGCCCAGCTAGGGAATGAAGACATCAGACCATTACTTGTACGAAAGGAGATAACTGGGCGACCTCAGTGGAAGGACGTTTCGATGCATGGCGCAACCCTGAAAAGCTATTGGGCAGAATGGAACTCCCTTCAGGTGGCGGGTGGCGTACTCAAGCGGAAACGGGAAACGGTGAATGGCAGCTCCTATAGGATGCAAACTATACTTCCCAAAAGCCGAATCCACGAAGAGGCTAAGGAAATGAACGTAGGATCCTCGGGAGGTCACCTTGGTGTTAACAAGACCTTAGCAAAATTGCGGGAAAGGTTTTACTGGCTCAACGCTTGAGAAGACGGAGAGGACTGGTGTCGCTGGTGCATAGTTTGCGCTTCCGTCAAAGGGCCAAAGCGACGACAGAGAGGACAAATGCAAACCTCTAACGTGGGGGTACCGTTTGAAAGGATTGCTGTTGATATCGCAGGTCCCTTTCCTGAATCCGAATGGGGAAATCGATACAAGCTGGTTGTGGCCGATTATTTCAGCAAATGACCCGAAGTTTACCCCATTTCCAACCAGGAAGCAACTGGTGTAGCCGAACAGCTAGTGTTAAATTGGATCAGTAGGAACGGCGTACCTTGTGAACTACATTCGGATCAAGACCGAAATTTTGAGTCTCTAGTTTTGGTGAAATGTGAGAACTGCTGAGGATACGGAATCCAACGACAACACCACAGCATTCCCAATCCAATGGAATGGTTGAACGTTTCAACGGCACACTCAATAAACACATGGCTAAGATTGTTGACGAGAACCAAACCAAATCCCATTATTCTTGATGGCATATAGAGCTGCCGAAGATGCATTGACGTGCGAAGCTCCAGCCAAACTCATTTTTGGTCTATTCATCTGCCGGTTGAGGTAGCATTCGGAACACCCCCTGAGAAACTCCAAACGATCTTGGAGTACGTAAGTGAGCTAAGGCAACCGTTGAACCAGATACATCGCAGATACATCGCTTCCAGCAAAATGACTTGGTATGGCTATATAACCCACAACGGCGGAAGGGTAGGTCTCCGAAGTTGCAGCATAATTGGAAAGAACCATACCGAGTTAGAAAGCGAATCAACGACGTCGTATATAACATACAGGAACACCGCAGGCCGAGAGCCAAAATGAAAATCGTGCACCTGGACCGTCTTGCCCCATATTACATCCAGGGAAACAACCACCACTGGCGACACATCTTTTCGAGGTGAAAAGAACTGAGGTGGGGGCAGTGTTACATGTCCAAACAATTCTGCGAGCTACTGTCGCAATTGTTGTCGCAACTATTAAAAACATTATGATTAATCAATGAATGTACTCGAAAGCACAAGAATCGACCAAGTAGATCCATGATCAATATCTGCAAGCGAGGTCACTGCGGGTATTCCGAATTTCTCGCCAGACGATCCGCAAATATACGAGAAATGGATCGAATGACTAAAGACCCTATATAAAGCCGAGCTGAATGAACGTGTAAGGGGGAATAGTAAAAACTGCGATAAGAGTGTAGCGCGAATGGAAGGCGATATTGATTGATAGTGAAGTGTTTTTCGTGATACAGACAGTTGAAATATAAGTTGATTGACAGTGAAAATTCAATCAAAATGCGATTTGTAAAATAGTGAAATTAATGATTGTGCATTCTTTGTACATAAAATCTTTTAACTCAATTTAAAAGAGAGTGCGTTTTCACTTTTCGAAACATTAAAATTATTATATATATATATATATATATATATATATATATATATATATATATATATATATATATATATATATATATATATATATATATATATATATATATATATATATATAGATATTTATATATATATATATAGATAGTTATATATATATATAAATATATATAAATATATATATATATATATATATATATATATATATATATATATATATATATATATATATTGTCGCGTGTACGGCTCGCGGCCAATCATTTAAATGTTCCGGGAAAGTGAAAACGCACTGTCTTTTAAATTAATTTAAAGGAGTTTATTTACCAAAAAATGCACAATCATTAATTTAAGTATTTCGCAATCTAACTTTCACTGTCTATCAATTTTTAATTCCAACTGTCTGTTACTACAATCACTTCACAATCAATCAATATCGCCTTTTAATTTTCGCTTCGCACTTATCGCAATTTTACTATCGCGGTTTTACTATATCTCCCATTCATTCAGCTCGGCTTGCTATAGGGTCTCTAGTCATTCAATTAATTTCTCGTACATTGACGAACTACCTGGAATATTCGAGCAATAGAAGCAGTGACGTCACTTCAGATGTTGATCATACTTCGTCGATTCTTGTGTTTTCGAGTACATTCATTTGTTGATCATGATGTCATTGATAGTTACGACAGTAGCTCGCAGAAATGTTTGGACACGTAACACTGCCCCACCTCAGTTCTTTTCGCCCCGAAAAGATGTGTCGCCTGTTGTAATTAAGTTTTCCTGGGTGTATTATGGGGCAAGACGGTCCAGATGCACGATTTTCATTATGGCTCTCAGTTTGCGGTGTTCGTGTGCGCGATATATGATATAGTCCCTCCCTATGATGATGCAACTTCGGGGACCTACCCTTCCACCGTTGGGAATTATATAGCCACACCCAGTCATCTTGCTGGAAGCCAGTAGAATTTGCCTTGAGATCTACATGCGGTCAGCAGCCGATTCGAGGTGTTTTCGCACTGTCCGATGTATCTGGTTCAACCGTTGCCTTAGCTCACTTGCGTACTCCGAGATCGTTTGGGGCTTCTCAAGGGGTGTTCCGAACTTTATATCAGCCGGCAGACGAATAGTCTTTCCAAAAATGATTTTGGCTGGGGCTTGGCCCGTCGATGCATGTTCGGCAGCTCTATACGCCATCAAAAAAAAAGTGGGATGGGTCGGTCCCAGTCCACTTGATTCTCGTCAACTATCTTGGCCAGGTGTTTATTGAGCGTGCCGTTGAAACGTTTGACCATTCCATCGGATTTGGGATGCTGCGGTGTTGTCCTCGTTTTCCGTATTCCCAGCAGTTCACACATTTCGCCAAAAACTAATGACTCGAAACTACTGACCCAATCCAACACTAGCTGTTCGGCTACAGTAGCTGCTTCCTGGTTGGGAATGAAGTAGACATCGGGTCATTTGCTGGAATAATCGGCCACAACCAGCGTTTATCGATTTCCCCATTCGGATTCAGGAAAGGGACCTGCGATGTCAACAGCAATCCTTTCAAACGGTACCCCCACGTTAGAGGTTTGCATTTGTCCTCTCTGTCGTCGCTTTGGACCTTTGACGGAAGCGCAAATTATGCACCTGCGACACCAGTCCTCTCCATCGTCTCAAGCGTTGGGCCAGTAAAACCTTTCCCGCAATTTCGCTAGGGCCTTGTTAACACCAAGGTGGCCTCCCGAGGATCCTACATGCATTTCCTTAGCCACTTCGTGGATTCGGCTTTTGGCAAGTATAGTTTGCATCCTATAGGAGCTGCCATCCACCGTTTCCCATTTCCGCTTGAGTACGCCACCCTCCAGTTCCATTGTGCCCAATAAATTTTCAGGGTTGCGCCATGCATCGAAGCGTCCTCCACTCAGGTCACCCAATTGTTTCCTTCCAGACTTCCAGCTAACTGGGCATTTTGAATCTCCTCCGATGACCAACCTTCATCGAATTCGGTCGTCATCAATAGCAGATCAACGGTTGGCTCCTTCTCCTCCATCCGTCAGCAATGCTTGCAATTATCTGGACATGGACGATAAGATAGGGTGTCAGCATTCCCATGATGAAAAATTTCGTAGTCATATGACTGCAATCTTTCGATCCATCTTGCAACTTGTCCCTCGGGATTTTTGTAGTTAAGCAGCCATCTCAGCGATGCATGGTCTATTCGGAGAACGAATTTCTGGCCATATAGGTACTTGTGGAACTGCTTGGTGGTATATTTTATAGCCAATAGCTCCTTCCTGATCACGCAGTAGTTCCTCTCACTTTTTGAAAGAACTCGACTGTAATACGAGAGGACTCTTTCTTCGCCATCGATCTGCTGGGAGAGTACAGCTTCAACCCCGCCATTGCTCGCTTTGGTGTCAACTACAAACATTTTTCCGGGTTTTGGATATGCCAGTATGGGTAATTCACACAGCTTCTCCTTCAAGATCTCAAAGGCTGCCTGAGATTATTCATTCCAGACATACGGACGATTTTTCTCGGTTAGCTGATGGAGACACTTAGCTATTTTGGCAAAGTCTTTGACGAATCTTCGGTTGAGGGTCACCAGACCCAGAAGCCTTCGTAGTTGGCGTTTGTTGTTTGGTGTTGGCCAGCTTTTCATGGCTTCAATTTTCCCAGGGTCTGTTTTGACCCCTTCTGTTGATACGATATATGCCAGGTATTTTACTGCAGCTGCGAAAAGGGTACACTTGTCGGAACTATATTTCACATTCGTCAGTTGCAATCGGGAGAAAACTGCTCCTAAGTTCCGCACATGCTCTTCAAACGTTCTCCAAATAACATTGATGTCATCTAGAAACACCAAGCAGGTTTTCCAGGTAAGACCTCGTAGCACGTATTCTATCAGGCGTTAGAAGGTGGCTGGAGCATTGCAAAGCCCAAATGGCATCGACACAAATTGCCACAATCTGGTGCCAACTGAAAATGTGTCTTCTCTCGGTCCTTCTTGTCGATTTCTACCTACCAGTAGCCACTCTTGAGATCGAGTGTAGAAAATCATTTTGCGTCAGCTAAAGTGGCCGTTATGTCGTTGGTGTGTGGAAGCGGGTAACTATCTTTCTTAGTGACGTCGTTAAGCTACCTATAGTCGACAAAAAAACAAGTGCTACCATCTTTTTTCTTTTCTAGAACTACTGGCACGGCCCATGGACTGACGGAACGTTCGATAGCACCTTGTTTTCCCATGTCCAAGATCAGTGCGCTCACTTCTCCTTGTTTGGCTTTAGGTAGCCGTCCCGGTGCTTGTTGAATTGGCTTGGCTCCCTGTGTATCTGTGACGTGAGTTACCATACTCGTTCGGCCTTGGTCATCCGGGCTTGTTTGATAAACAGCACTGGCAATTTGACCTGCTTCAATATTGCGGTCGTGGATTCCTGGACTTTGTCTGCATCTTGCCTTCTTTTCCAATGATGGTCGTGAGTAGCTTCCAAAGAGGTGATGATGGAAACAGGCTGGCAGCTGCCGATGACTTCCCGCTCGAGGTTGAGTTTGCGGTGTTAAGCACTCTAACCAGCACGTATCCGTTCTTCATAGATCTTACAAGGCTTCGTTCTACAATCATACTGCTACCTATAGTCGACAAAAAAACAAGTGCTACCATCTTTTTTCTTTTCTAGAACTACTGG
>OZ017739.1:171926629-172066629 GCA_963969285.1 Odontomyia ornata | reverse complement strand
TTCTTTTTATCAAAACAAAACTAATGAAGAGAATTGACTGAAATTTCGACTAAAATAATGTACTGCACAATGGTAAAACTCTTTTGTAATAGCAGCGCCATCGGGCGGTGAGGCTAAGTACTTTTTGAATGACCCTCGTATATATATATATATATATATATATATATATATATATATATATATATATATATATACTCGTATATATATATATATATATATATATATATATTTGTATACATATAAATATGTATATATTACATATATATATATATATATATATATATATATATATATATATACATATATATATGTATATATATATATATATATATATATATATATATATATATATATATATATATGTATATATATATATATATATATATATATATATACATACATATATATATATATATATATATATATATATATATGTATGTATTTCATACATGTATATGTGTATAAATATATACTATATATATATATATATATATATATATATATATATATATATATATATATATATATATATATATATATATATACATAAGATTTTTAAGTATAGATTTTATTCAAGAGAAGTCTATTACTCATTACGAAATCGAGCTTTTAGCAAACGTGTTGTTCAACTTTTCCTATCACCTCAAGGAGATGTTGCGCCTTCGGAAAAGCAAAAAAATGTTATGAAAGCACTTTCTGCCATCGACGTAGCATACTTTCCCCCAACTGAAAGAGATCTAAAGTAAAACGATTTACTTTTTCCTCAACCTAAGCAAAATGCTAGGTAAAATTGGCTATCCTTGGTCCTTAGGACTTAGCGCTCTTGGTCCTTAAAACTTATGATTTTCTGTGGCCTTTGCTAGGCTGCCTATGTTTTTGACTTTGCATAAAGCTTGACCAAATTTTATTAGTGTTTTAGTATCTTGTTGGGATATGTTAATAGATAGGTTGGATTTAGACTTTGTTTATGAAAGAAAGAATGATTAAAGGAGTAAAAAGCCTGGTATCAGCTTAGTTGAGTATCTTAGAGTTCTGTCTTAGCTTTCTTCAGAAATTAAATTAATTGATCAAGTAAATTACTGTTATTATTGTTGATAATTTCAGGAAGGGAAAGATTTTTATTGAAAATTTTGTACTTAACTCTCAGCGGTTCAAATTGTAGACAATTAGAAATTTTGTGTTCAAGAACTTCTCGAGAGTTAGACCACTAGCAGTTTTCGGAGGACTCAATCTTGGCTTTTTAAGGTCCACATAAATTATATGCTTCGTTCGTGAGTATTCTGTGTAGCTGTTTTTGAATATTGCTACTACACGTAATTTTGTGAAACCATGGTTTTGATCTAAAGACTAGGTTGGTTTGGAGCCAAGAACAGGACTTGAGTTTAATTGTTTCATTGGCATAATACCCCTCTTATTCTCTAATAATGTCAATGTTAATTAGTTCTACGGTGTCAACCCATTCAGTATAATAATTCGATGATACGCCTATAGTAAAGTATAATACAAAGGTCAAATTAGGAGAGTCTCTGAGAACTTGTCTGAACTTGGTTGCAATAAATTTGTAGTTTTGGTGTGGCATTTCTGGAGTCTGAGAAAATAAATACTGTATTGTGAAGTCTGTTACGAGGTTCTGAGGCAGCTAACAACATCGCATTTATTTCTGCATTTGTAATTTTTAGCATAGTGGGTGGCACAGCCTGTGCCCAGGATGATTCATGCTGTGTCTGGGAAATATATTCTGGATTTAGTGTTAAGGAAAAAATTTAGAATATTGTCTATTGAGTGAAGAACATTATCATAGTTTAGTTTATGTAGGTTTTCAGATATATTGCTCATAAAGCCATCAACTTGAAACTTAATGTCCTGAGACATAGGAGAATAATTTCCATAGCACGTATTTTTATAAAAACTGGAGAAAAGGTGAGAGTTGGTAGAGGACGGGAATTTGTTCATGACTGTATTGTAGTTTTCCACATGTATGTTTTCGGTTATTTTCTTAGCAACAATCTGCTGTACTCTGAGGTGGGCCGCTAGCCCCTTTGCAATAACTAGTGTAATAATATTGGGTGCAGTAATGGGAATGCCTCATTTAAGGGCTTTGTATTTTAGAGCATCATTTTTTTTGTAGAAATATTTCATATCTATATAACCAATTTGAACATGTTGAAAGCTTTCGATGGAGACAGACCATGATGCGAGGAGCTTAATTTGAAACCAATATTGATCGCTTCATTAGCTTTTATGGTCCATTCTTTGTGTAAGATGTTGATAATGTTTTGGTGGTTGAGGTGCTACCTAAGAATATGAAATTTTTTTCCTAGGGATTATTAATGTTTCCATATTTTAAGGCTTAAGTTGGGATTTTTTTACAGAAAAGCTTTTGCTGGAGATTTACTGATGTTAAGAGGGAGTTTTAGTTGATTGCATTTTCTAATGAATTGGTTAAATTTCCCTTGTAAAGAATTTAAGTTTGCTTGCTTTCCATTTCCTTTATAGATAATTTAAAAGTCATCAGCGTATTGTATCAGTGCTGTGAAACAGTCTGAGGTTTTGTAAAGTTCTGACGCATAAAGATTAAAAAGTAAAGGGCTTAAAACATCTACTTGGGGTAAGCCATTGTTAAGTGTAATGCTGTTCTAACTAAGATATAGTTTCCTGTTAGAAAGAAAGTTGTATATCCAGTCTAGTCAATCATGGTG
Organism: Odontomyia ornata; assembly: GCA_963969285.1. Taxonomy (NCBI): domain Eukaryota; kingdom Metazoa; phylum Arthropoda; class Insecta; order Diptera; family Stratiomyidae; genus Odontomyia; species Odontomyia ornata. The sequence goes on along the minus strand of OZ017739.1, from coordinate 172,063,930 downwards.
GAAATTTAGATTCTTAAGGGTACTAAACAGAGAGGGGACATCTACTCTCTCCTAGGCATTTGCTATACCACAGGAAATAGGCATAATTGATTTTGAGTTGGTAGACTTTTCAGTTAGATTAAGGACAATATTGATGCGAGTGTTGGCTGATTTACCACTCCTGAAAATATAGTGAATTGTTTCGTTCACATAAATGTGCAATTCTGTTTTTGTTAAGGTTGTTTATTAACTTTATGGAGGTATTAATAAGGGAAATAGGTCTGCAGTTTTCGTATTTGTGTAAGGGTTCGTCTTTTTTTGCAATAGGAATGATGCGTATGCTTCTTAAGATTTCGGGAAAGTGCTTGTTTTTCAAACTGAGATTAAGAGACTTTGGAAGTGAGATTTTATTATTCTAATTCAGAGAGTTAATCATGTTGTAGTCTATTCAGTCTGGTCCAGGAGATGTCCTTTTTCCACGATTATTCAAGACGTATAAGAACTCACTTATAAGAAAAGGGTCCACAGACTTATGTTTTATTGGTTTTGAGCTATTCTATTGGTTTTTGGGGGTGGGTGTTTATAGCTAATCATTTTTATGAAACTTCTATTATTAAGTGGTCTCACTGGGACCTATTTACACTATAATTATTTTTTTAATGGAATTAATCAAATTCCCAAAATTGTTCGTACTCCCACCATTATTGATTGAGTTTATATTTTCGTTCCCTACAATATTTTTATTTTTCTGCAATTCTTCTCTCCATGTATCTTGAAGATCTTTGATAATTTTCTCATTTTTTGAACTTCTAAGCTTGCAGGAGTTTTTCCAGGCTTTGGTTTTTTTCCTCCATATTTTTTTAAATTCTTTGTTCAACCAAGGCACTGCATTAAATTTGAACTTGCTTGTATCCAAAAGGTTGTTTTTAATGAGATCGTTAATGCTTTCAACGTTATGATATAGATTTTCATTGAAGTGGATGGTGTTTATATGTTCCTTTCCTCCTTTCCTATTAGGTTTTAGGTCCTTTCCTCCTTCCAGGCCTTGAAATTTAATTCGGATTCAATGGGTCTATGACCGCTTTTGCTGATTTGATATTTACCAATTCTCCAATAGTTCCACATGATATAAGAGTCAGTGATTGAAACATCGGGGTATGAAAATTGTCTTGTGCCCTGGCTAGATACATTGGAAAAGATGACGAAACCTAGTTGCAAAATTATAATTTATCATCTTCATTTGAGGGAAATCTCCTTCATAGTTAGTCGTTGTATCACCCCATTTTGGATGTCTCGCATTAAAGTCGCCACGTACGATTATCGGCATGTTGTGCCCTACTTTATTTGAGAGGTAGAGTATCTGATCTTAAAAACCTTAATCTTGAGATCTGGTGATAAGTAGCAGGAACATAGAGTAAACTTAGTTTTCAAATTTGTGGTGTTTACGGCAATAGCTTCCGTGTCTCACCTGATTTTGTTTTAGAGATTAAATTTTTTAATAATAATGTTAGTTGAGTCTATGTAGAGGAGGGTTTCTTGATCCAAAGCTACTTTGAAATTTTGGTTATTTAGAATGTATTCGAGACTATCTTTATTTTGATGTAAGCTTTTTTTGTGGTAGGGAGGTGAAGGCATTTACGCCCGCCGAGTCTGGCAGTATGGGACTCCCATGGAGGATACCCTTGGACTACCCACTAAACACCTCCCCTGTCAATCTGAGAACCTAGCCTGGAACCGTTTGACACATTACTTCGGGCCAGGTCTCGTTTTGTTACGCCGTGGGGCGCCTTCAAGCTGGGGAGTCCCTTTCCTAGCGGGACGGGAGAGGAGAAGAGGAAATGCCAGAAGGGCGATCCCCCAGCCCCAGCACCTCCGGCTGCTGTGAGTCCCTTTTATATTTTAGGACTGCCCGAGCATAATGTGCCAACTGGTTCCATTTGTCAACCGATTCGAGCATCACCGCAACTATATTATCCGGGGTGAGCTCTCTCGTCTCCCTGTAGAGTTTCTTTCGCAGCCTGACCCATTTTGTACACGCAAAAAATGTGTGACAGGCATTGATCTCCTCTCCTAGGCAAAACCGACAATCGGGGGACCGTGACTTACCGATCTTGTGCAGGTAAGACTGAAAACACCCGTGCCCGCTCAAAAGCTGGGTCAGATAGAAGTCAGTCTCACCATGCTTTCGATTTAGCCACGGTCTCACATCCGGGATGAGGCACGCAGTCCACCTTCCCTTCGTGCAATTCCCCCAAGACTGCTGCCAATCGTTTAGCGAGCATTGTCTCTCCTCGCGGACAACCATCTCCCTCGTATCCTCGTTTCGGTGCAGGTAAATAGCGCGGCGCTCTCTAGCAAGGAGTGCGGCAGGTATCACGCCTGCAATCACTCTCACCGCCGAGTCGGAGACTGTTGGATACGAAGATGCAATTCTCAGTGCTCCTATTCTCTGTACCTGTGCCAATCGTTTTCGGTATACCTCCTTGCTGAGAGCGTCGCCCCATACCTCTGCTCCGTACAGTAGCACTGACCCTACAGCACTCATCAAGAGGCGTCTTCTTGATGGGCTGGGTCCCCCTACCTTGGCCATATGTCGACTCAGAGCCGATATTCCCGAAGAAGCCTTCTCAGCCGTTGCCCTGATTTGCTCAGAGAAACTCATCTTCGAGTCGATCAGTAGCCCCAGGTACTTCACCGCTGGCTTCGATTCGATTTGTATATCTCCAATACTGATCATCCTTACTCTAGGGATTCTCTTTTTTGTCAAGATGACCACTTCGGTTTTCTCCAGTGCTAAACTGAGCCCACGAGCAGTCATCCAGTCCCTCAATCGGCGCATTAGCATACCTAGCCTAAGTTGCGCTTGTTCAACAGTGCGTCCAGCGACCAGAGCCACAACATCATCCGCATAGCCGACCAAGCGCGACTCATCTGGCATCTCAAGTCTCAGTAGCCCGTCGTAAGACACGTTCCACAGGTCCGGACCAAAGATAGATCCCTGGGCAACACCCGATGTAATTTCCATCCTACGTTCGCCCTGTGTCGTGTCGTAGAGCAGGCTTCGGTCCTTTAGGTAGTTCCTCAAAAGCCGCATTAGATATTCTGGAACTTGAAAAGAGTTTTCCAGCGTGTCCAGAATATCCACCCATCTAGCGGAGTTGAAGGCATTCCTGACGCCGAGTGTCACCAACAGGACGATCCGTCGCTTGGTGCGACTATATGCCTCTGCCTTTTGGACCGCGTTCACCACCTCTGCAGTCGCAACAATGGTAGAACGTGCTGCTCTAAAGCCGTACTGCCGATGAGATAGGTCCCCAGCAGCACGAATCGCGTCAGTGAGTCTTCCCTTGATGAGTTTCTCTAGCACTTTCCCAGCCGTGTCTAGCATGCATAACGGGTGGTATGCGCACGGCGATTCGAGATTTCCCTTCCCCTTGCTGATCAGCACGAGCCTCGCCACCTTCCATCGTGCCGGGAAAACCCCGTCCCGTAGGCAAGCGTTGAATGTGCTGAGCAGCAAGTCAGGACAATGGTGATAGACGAGCCGCAACACCTCAGCTGGAACACCATCTGGACCTGGAGCCTTCCTCGCTTTCAAGGAGAGGACTGCCTCCTCCAGTTCCAGCTGTGTGAAGAGTGGGCACTCTACTGCTGTTTCACCATGGACAGCGTCAACATGGACGGGATGGGTGGGGAAGAGTCCCCGTACTATCGCGTCCATCTTTTCCCCGTCATGTATACAAGGCTTCCGTAGGGCACCAAGTTTCCCCATGACCAGCTTGTAGCCAAGGCCCCACGGATCCTTGTTCACATTGTCCACTAGGTCTTGCCAGCAGCGAACCTTGCTACTGTTGATCAGTTTGCGAAGGCGTTTCCTGGCCGACTTATGTGCTGCCACCTGGTTGCATGCCTCGTCACGGCTCCGCGCCCGTTGAGCCTCACGCCGAAGCTTGTGACACTCCCTCCGCTTTTCAGCGATTTCAGTAGACCACCAGTACACTGGGGGCTTGCCGTGCCGGGGTCTTTGACGGGGCATAGAAGCGCAGCAAGCGGTCGTATTGATGCGCATAGTAGATTTCACCACGTCTTTAGCTGCCAGTTCTTCCGTCCCCTCCGAAGCTCCCTACAGCGGCTCACCTGCTGTGAGAACGTTGACAAACTTCTCGACGTCCATTCTTCCGATGTTCCATCCAGTTGTAGAAGGCCGAGAGCACGGACGTCAGGAGATAGCATCACTTATCTCAAGCAGAATGCACTGGTGATCACTGGCTGAGTAGTCCTCTAATACTTTCCAGTTGTGTATCCTCCGTACTAAGGACTCCGAGGCGAATGACACGTCCGGTATGGTTCCCTCACAGCCAATACGGCGGAAAGTCGGCGTGTTTCCGGAGTTTAGTACGACGAGGGCCGTCCTGGCCGCCATTTCCAGGATTCGTTTTCCCCGCGGATCCGTCCGAGGCATGCCCCATTCGATTGCTTTAGCATTGAAGTCGCCCCCAACGAGCACTTTACCCTCTGCGTTCGAGACAGCGCTCTCCAGAGCATTAAGCTTGGCTTGGAAGATGATATCGGCTTGTTAGGCGTTAGGTACACACTAAAGAAGGTGATCACTGAGCACCGAACCCACACGAAACCATCCCCCCGTCCACAACTCTCCGCTTGAAAGTCACTGTTCCGAACCCAGATAGTGGCAGTACCAGTTTCATCAGAGTACCATAATGCAGGACTTTTATTATTGTGTTGCTCACTCAGCAGCAAGAAGTCAGCTTTCCTGTCCCTCGCAAACTGCTCAAGCAGATTTTGGGCGGTTGAACTGCGATGTAGGTTTAGCTGCAGGATGCGGGTCATCGAAGCTCTGATTTTGCCTTGGCCAGGGCTTCCTGGAACACCCAGCATTTTCCTGATCCCAAGACGTGTCCAAAATCAGGTTTTGGATCAACATCCTTGCAAAGAATACAGTGTGCCTCCTTCGTACACTCTTTTCTTTTATGTCCCATTTCACCGCATTTGTAACATAGGGAACTCCTATCGGGTCCTTTGCATACTCGTGTGGTGTGACCATAACCAAGGCATTTGAAACATTGAAGAGGTGTTGCTCTTCGCCGTATCCTACAGACAACCCACCCTATTCGTACTTTGCCCTTGTTCAGGAATTGTTCAGCGTCCTTTTCGGTCAAGTCAACTATGGCCATGCGTTGTCCCCTGTTGTTTTCTGGTGTCAGTCTCGCTTTGATCCTTCCCACGCTAGGGAACGCCCTTTTGATGGCCTCTTCTACCTCGGCCAGATCCGTCACGCAGTCTATGTCCCGTATTTCGATCGTTGCCATCGGCTCGAGCGGGGCTATAGTTGCGCTTTTGCCGAGGACTTTCTTTACTGCGTCACAGAATGCTTCTTTATTGCCGGCCTCTGCTCCAAATTCGACCAGTATGTGGCCCGACCGCGTTGGTTGTACTACTTTAATGGTAGTATTGGTGTTTTCGGGCCTTACGTTTCCCCTGATGTCCCGCAGCACCTCCGTTTAGGATCGGCCATCTTGGGGCTTTACAAGCAGTGCCTGCTGCCGGGGTCTTTGTCGGGGCTTCTGCCTCTCCTGTTTTGCATCAGGTCCTTTTTCTAATTGGGCGTCCGTGCGAATTTTATTTTCTGGCTTTTTTTGAAGGAGTTTCTTAGCGGCTTTCTTCGCTCCTTTTGTAAGCACTGTCTGGAACCCCTGATCTAGTGTTCCACGCCCGTCAAGTGCCTCTTCCTTTCATCTTTTATCCCGATCTCCTTCGATTGGGCTAGACGCCATTCTTTTATTGACTTTTAATGATGGAGCTATCTGCATGTCGCCTTTAAATTTTGCCCCAAGCGCCTCTTTAGCCTTCGTTTAATCTTCGGCCCTTAACCAGCCTTCTCCGAAAGTGCCCTATGCGATCTAGGAGCTGTCACTGTCGTCGTGTTAGTCTTCGTTTTTTTCGTGGTTAGTACAGCTCTCGATGTACTGTTGACATCGTAGCTGCAACCGCTGGTTGCGTCGTCTTTATTATTTTTGGTTTCATTTTTTGGGTGTTTTTGATCTTTTGATTTTGTTTGCTCCATTTTATTGGGTCCCCCCTCGGAGCCGCTATCTCCGTTCGTGTGTGTAGTCGCCTTTTTGGTCCCATGGTTATCTTTGCAGAGCAAGGAGGCCATGCGAGGGTTGGCACAAGCCCTTATGGAGACAAGTGCTCAGAGCCAGACCAGCGCTAATCGGGAGTCCGTCTCAACCGAACCTACACCACCAACCCAATGGTGCGAACTTCGAACGTACTCCGAGGCCTGCCAAGGTTTTAACGGGACGGAGACGGTATGAAAGTTGAATTGGAGCCGTTCACACACAAGTTTCACCTCGGCGCTACTGTGCAAAGCAACTAGGTCCAAACCATCACATCCGCCAGCCCAAAGCGTCAATTCCAGTTCGTTGTCCAAAGCATAGTCCAGATACAATCAGATGTAGGCTTTGGATATTCAATTGGAGGTATTTCAATAAGTTGGATTTATTTATTATCAAATAATTTTAGGTGGAATCACCTTTTGTACTGTTCGTGCTTAAATTGTTAATGTTATTTGTTGTTGAATTCGTTGGTGATTTAGGTGTGGGATTATTTAGTGTTTGTATTATTGATACAATAATGTCGTAGTTTATTTGGACGTATAATTGTTGGAATTTATATTTTTGTTCAAGAGGTTTATAAGTTTCTCAACAGGACAGTTAGTATGATAGTTAGAGTTGTTGAACACAGCAACAGGATTTTTACTAGTCAGGGAGTTAGTGTTTTGCATTAATACTTCAGCATAGTTCAGTGCTGGTTGGTTGATTCTATTGTGTGACTCTGATTGAAAAGTATCTAAAGATCATCTACACCAGATGAAGTTTAGACGTTAGCTAAAGACATAATTGTTGTAAAGTCTTTAGCCCTTTTAGGAATGGGATAGTGAATGTAGATTTATATGGAATACAAACACTCTAGTGGTTCTTGTTGAACTGGGTACTTTTTATTTTTCCTATGGGTTTTTATAATTAACAAAATATGCTTACATCTAAAATACATTTCATTTATTGATTGCTAGCATTTTACATGTCGCTTCATGCTGCACGTGAATTATTATATATAGGCTATTGCCATCAAGCGTCATATAAAATTGCTTATGCGTAAAAATCAAAACAATATGCAAGGTGAACATTGAGTACAAGTAATGTCAATAATCTCTAAAGTTGAATGATCGATGAATAAGTAAGCGAATAATTATAAGCTAAGATTGCATGATTGGCAAATATCAATAATCTCTAAAGTTGAATGATCGATGAATAAGTAAGCGAATAATTATAGGCTAAGATTGCATGATTGGTAAATTATTGATGAAATAGGTGAGTTAAAAATTTGATGTTAAAGAATTTAACATTTTGGGGGGAAGGCAATAACCTGATGGAATCGTTCTGCAAGTGAAAACTTCTGTTCATCTAAGTGCACAGTGTTTGATGTCGATGTAGATTCATGTGAGTTGGATGACATGGACATGGAGCGATCCTGAGCTTCTTAACATGTTTATGTTGTGCGGTAGGTTGCGATGTCGACTGGACTTTGGTTGTAGTATTAAAAGAACGCTTGTGTGAAGCATAGATTTCGGCTTTTTCTTTAGTCTTCGGAGGTTGTGGTTCTTGGGGAAGCTCAATGGGAAGATGGCATAAGTTTGTGATTCCAACTTGTTTTTGCTGGTTGCCATTATACAGGACTGTTGCTGTGCGTACGTTGCCATCTTCTCCAGGTTGCACTGCGCAAACTCGAGCCAGTGGCCATTTGGCCGGTAACGTATCTTTGTCTTTTATGAGAATGAGCTCTCCAACTTTGACATTTCGCACCCCACTAGTTCACTTTGATCTATGTTGAAGATGACGCAAGTACTCTGTTGACCATCTCCTCCAAAACTTCTGATGTAATGAAGTGACTTCCTGCCAACGTTCATATAGGGTCTTTTCTGACCTGTCTGCTTGTGGCAAAGCCAATAGAGGTCGGCCTACTAAAAACTGGCCTAGCGTTAATGCTTCTAGGTCTTCTGGATTGCTAGATAAGGGTACTAGCGGTCTCGAATTCAGACATGTTCTGATTTGGCACAATATTGTTGTGAATTCCTCGAATGTTGGAACAATTTTTGACTCGTTGAATATACGTTTAATATGACCCTTTGCCGCCTTTACTCCTGCCTCCCATAAGCCCCCGAAGTGTGGTGTGGCCACTGGTATAAACTTCCAACTTATGCCTTCTTTGGCAGATATTCGCGCGACCTCCTTCGTTGATTTTGGAATGTCTTCTTCCATCTCCTGTTCGATTGTATTGCTCGCTCCTATGAAATTCGTGCCATGGTCACGACATATTTCAGGACATAACCCACGTCTACTGATAAAGCGTTTAAACGCAGCAAGAAATGCTTCAGTGGACATGTCGCTCACAAGCTCCAAATGTATAGCCTTTGTTACCATGCAGACAAACAGGCATATATAGCCTTTAGTTGTGGATGTGCCTCTTTCTTTTGGTGTTCTGGTGTTGAATGGCCCTGCATACTCAACACCACAATGTAGAAACGGATGCGTTGGTGTTTTTCTCACTGCTGGGAGGTTGCTCATGAGCTGTTTGGTTTGATTATTTGCATATCGACAGCAAGTGAATCATCGATGGATTTCATGGCGAATGACTTTTTGATCGTTGACGATCCAGTAGCGCATTCGAAGATAGTTTCTCACAACAGAAATATTTCCATGCATAGTATAAGAGTGTGCTTCCCGTATGATTAAGGACGTGATATGATGTCGCTGTGGTAATAATATAGGATGCTTATATTCCTCTGAAATATTAGCATGCTGTAATCGGCCACCTACACGAAGTATTCTCTGTGAATCAATGAAAGGGCTTAGGCTTCTCAGTTTCTTTTGTAGTGGCTTATTGGCTTTGATCTGCTGTACCATATGGATTATTTTCAAACGAGAATCTTCATGTTCGTTTGGACTTATCAAGCAGCTGTGCCTGTTGGATTTGGTTCTGCAATTATATGGAAAGCAAGTAATCAGCGCAGTGATAGTGACCAATTTGTGGAAGTTGGAGTATCGCTCTAAGAGGTCAAAGTGCATCGTGATACGACTGAAACCGACTATCTCCTGAGGTTTTTCGCTTTTCGGCAACCAATCCACCATAAACTGTGCTCCTTAAGTTCGAGGGGGCTTATTCCTCTTGAAGCACAGTCATCAAAATTCTCTTTAGATTTTATATAATTCCAAGACCAAGTTTGTTGGCTTAAATTGTGGATTTTATAGACCCTGTTTCCAACATATTTTTCTAAAGCTGGTGGATTTTTTTGTAGCCAAGCTAAAACTATAGTTGAAACGCACCACGCGAAGATTGGATCATTGTCAATTTTGATGGCCGTTGATGATTCAACCAGTAGTTCCACTAGCAACAATGCTCTATTGAGTTCTAATCTTGGAAGCGTTAATTTTGCTTCTTCGCACAAAGAAGTGTCGACGTGATTTTTCCAGAAGCTTCTGTTACCTTGCAATAAACTACTGCGGTGGACGTGGCTTCCGAAACATCGCAAAATCCGTGTGATTGTGCTAAATGCTGACTTCCATAGTGAATCCAGCGTGGAATTTTAATAGACACTATAAGTGGTAATTGCCTTTCTAACCGCTTCCATTCAGCTATAATTTCATCGGATGGATTTTCATCCCAATCGACTCCGGACTGCCAGACCTTCTGCATTAAAATCTTTGGTCTAACCGTTACTGGTGCCAGCCATTGAAGTGGATCGTATAGTGTCGCTATGTTGAAAAGCAGCTGCCGTTTAGTAGCTTTTTGCATTTCATCAAAGTTGGGAATTTTGAACTGATTCCAGTGTATACCCAGCGTTTTTATAGTGGAGTCTTAAGTAAATTCATGGAGTCCTACTTCTCTGAAGTTTTCGGGAATACATTCAAGCAGGTGTTGATAATTGCTCGTCCATTTGCGTTATCTAAACTCGCCTTTTTGTAACAGGTCACTTATATCTTTCTAGAGGATCTTTGCTTCAGCCAGAGTATCAGCTCCACTTAACGTGTCGTCAATATAAAAATCTTCCATCAGTATTTGCGAGGCAAGTGGGAAATTGCTTTTTTCATCCGCAGCTAATTGGAAAAGTGTCCTTACCGCCAGAAATGTAGCCGGAGCAATGCCGTAGGTAATGGTTTTCAACTGATACTCTTCTATAGGACCAGATTTTTTAGGTCTCCATAAGATTCGTTGATAGTCTCTACAGTCTTGTGCCATGTTCACTTGGCGAAACATTTTTCAATGTCGGCTGTGTACACATATTTGTGTTTTCTCCATCTAGCCATGATTTGTGCTAGGTCTTGTTGTAGTTTAGGCCCAATGTAGAACTTTTCATTCAAGCTTGGACCATACAGCGTTTTAGCCGAAGTATCAAATACCACTCGAACTTTTGTCGTGGTGCTACTTTCCTTGATGACTGGGCGATGTGGAAGGTAATATACAAGTCGTTCATCACCAATGTATGGAGTCACTTTCTCCATATGGCCCAGGTTCAGATATTCCTGGAGAAATTAGTGATATGATTTTCTTAAGTTTTCGTCTTTACTCAAGCGTTTTTCGACCTGCTTAAAACGAATAAGCGCTCTGTTCCGTGACTCCCCAAGTTCTTGAATTGGAGCTTCGTTTTTGAAGGGAAGCGTGACGCTGTATCTACCACTGGCATCCCTCATGGTTGTCGCTTAATAGATGGTCTCACAATTCTGTTGCGAAATGGAGTCTTCACCATCTTCGACATTCATTTCAAAAAAATTTTGCATAGACTTGTGGAATTCAGCCATAGATATATTAGATGTTACTCGTAAATTAGGTGCATTTGATTGTTCATTCAAAGTTTTGCCAGATAATATCCATCCAAGCTTGGTTTTTTGTGCTAAAAGAGGATTTCCTTTCCTTATTTTACCTTCGATGATCTCTTCAAACACATCCGCACCTAGTACCATGTCTATAGAGCTAGATATATTAAATTGAGGATCTGCGAGCTTCAAACCTCGCGTCCACTTGGGCTTAACCACTGCCTCCTTAAACCTGGCCGTCTTGCTCTGCAACTTCTGTGACATGACGTCATACAAAAGTAAAACTGACAACTCCTGACAGTTAATGCAGTTCCAAACAAATAGACGTCAAAATTCCTGTCAAACAGTAGGTCAATTTGCAAACTGAATCGAAATTTGCACGCAGAAATGATGTAAAACATACGAAGTCGTGCACTACTATACGCAACACAGGAAGAAGAGTTGCTGGGAGCGTTAAGAGTGTGAGTATTGTACTTTGCGTATATGTTTAATTAGTTAATTAATTGAAAATTTAATTATTTGCAGTCCGAAACATTTCAAGTCGTAACATTTCAATAGCTCGATAAGAATCCGGCCGTGTTCTATCCAGCTCGTACATCTAAGGAGCACCTTAACCACAATAGTCTCGTTGCTGCCTGATCAGACAGTTAAATCAATTTCTATTGAATTGGTGCAGTAAGTTTATGGGTTAGAGCACTCTTTTCTAGAATGGTTACCGCTGCGCCGATTGCGTTCAAATTTTGTTTTCCAGAGCACTTTTTAATTCTAAACCCGATAAGGTGAGGAAAAATCCGATCCAAGATCTTTTTCAATATAATTTTATTAATTTTAGCATCAAACTGAACGATGAGAAGCTCTACATTTATTCGTCAATTGACAACCTACACATTTATTCAATTGTGGTCAGATGTTGTCATATAACACAATTGAAGAAAATAACTTCTAAAAACTAGAGAGGTGCCCTTGTCAAGAATAGAAGGGTGCTCTTTCAAAGAATAGAAGGTTGCCTTTCCAAAGAATAGAAGGGTAAACTTCTAAAGAATAGAAGGGCACCCTTCTATTCTCAAGAGGAGCACCTTTCTATTCTATAGAAGAGTACTCTTCAAATGAATAGAAAGGTATCATAAAGGATAGAAGGGTACCCTACTATAGAGTCGAAGGAAGAATACAAGAATGCTTCCCTAGAGAATAGAAGGATGCCCTTCTATAGAATACAGAATAGAAGGGTGCCCTTTTAGAGAATAGAAGGCTCCTCTTCTAGAACCCGTCCTTGCACAATATATTACAGCAGCATCGGGGATCTGTCATTTCAAATATTATAATTTAATGCCTTAAATTCCACCAAAATGTTGTTGAAATACAATTCTCATCCAGTTATTTACTTCAATTGTGTTATATGACAACATCTGATCACAATTGAATAAATGTGTGGGTTGTCAATTGACGAATAAATGTAGTGCTTCTCATCGGTCAGTTCCATACAAAAATTAATAAAATTATATTGGAAAAGGTTTTGAATCGGATTTTTCCTCACCTTATCGGTTTAAGAATTAAAAAGTGCTCTGGAATACAAAATTTGAACGCAATCAGTGCAGCGGCAACCATTCGACAGAAGAGTGCTCCAACCAGTTTATGTTCGTAAAAAAAATTAGCGTTAAAACCTATTAAATTTTATAGGAGGCAGTGTTTTGAGAAGCAGGTATCACCCTCAAGCGAAAATGCGCGTCCATAAAGACGGGCAAAGGTAAATCAATTTACATTATGTAATTCGTATGTGAACAACAGATGTTCTTCTGATTTAGGAAAAACAGGAAAACCAAAAGTGGAGTTCGATAGACGGAGGACACCTACAAAAATTTTGCAAGCTGACGTGAAAGGTAATTGTTTTACATTTTTTGCTAAAAATTGTATATCAAGTGTAAGGTGAAGTTCCTTAATTTGATCCAACAAGTGTAAATCAAGCACCCAGAATTTAAAGTTACGCGGATTGTTTAAATTTGAAACTTGAGTAGTTCCTAAGTCAATCAGCGCCGTTTCCCAAGTTGCGCGTATTGATTATTGACGCGGCTTTCAGTGAAGTGTGTTTTCGGTTTCGTACGGCTTTAAGTTCCCAGGTTCTATTAGAGTTTGATACCATTCGACGGGATTTGGTGTATATAAAACTTGTTCATTATAAGTGCTAACTGAAAGAGTCTTTAGCTTTTGATATAATTAAGCATACATCACTTACCGTATTCACATTGAACTTCTAAAGTGTGAAAACCACAATATTTGAAATTTTCTAACATAAGCGCTATATAAAAAGTGATATGTTTTTGATTTTTTATAGGCACCTGATACACGTTTAAGGTGGTGATCGATTGGTTGAGCAATTTAAAGATAAGTAGAACATTTACCACATTAATTTATAACTTTCCTGCTTTTCTGTTAATTTTGTAGGAATGGTGAAGTTTTGCTCTGTAGAGAGCTGCAGAAGATCAGCAAATGGAGTGCCATCAAAGCACTACTTTCTGCTGCCCCAAGAACGTCAACTCCGGCAACAATGGCTGGCAGCGGCGGAACATGCCCAGGAGTATCTTCCGGACCACAGCGCTATTTGTGAGTGGCATTTCAACGAAGAAGACCTCATAATGTTCGACTTAACCAGCTCAAACAATCGTAAGTTATTTTTAAATTAGATCATATTCTTTATCGGTATTTTTCGTAGTTTGTAAACTAAATTTAAAAAATCGAAATCGGTTCAGTCTTCTTAAGTGATTCGCGGTCGAAAATCAATATCGAAAAATTAAACTAGTGGGTAAAAAATGTTACAAAAAAATTAAAAACCAACATCGAAATGTTCTTAAAAGGGAGAAATAAATTTTATGGAATCGGTGCCAAGTCAGTTTTTCCCCGTGTATTCATTTCCTTAAACATATTACAAATAAGTATGTCCAAACGAGGAAATTGATTTGGCACTGATTCTATGAAATTTATTTCACCCTCCTGAGGGCATTTCGAAGTCGAATTTAAATTTATTTTTTTCACGCTTTTAGAGAGGAATTTACTACTATAAGAAAGTTTTCTAACCCAAGTCATCATTGCTTATCTGCTAAAGATTAATCATCCATATAAGGTGTGAAAATTATGAACCTTCCGAAAAAACTGATAATAGTAATCTAAATCTGAATCTATATACGTCCATTACTGCCATTTCTGAAGAAAATTTTTTATAAAAATACGTTCAGGCTCATTTTTTCGACTGAAGTATCTTCTCTCATGGTATCGCTGCATTACTCTTCCGTTATTACTCATATCTGTCCCATATGGTAGTTCTCATAAGTAACTTCAATAATTGAAACCCAAACCTACATCGTTGTTATGTAATGACATCGCGAAGTAACAAAAAGATCCTTTTTAACCATAACATTCATTTACGTTTATTCGATATTCGTTGCTGTCGTGGAAGCTTTCATGAAAATTATGTGCCATAGTTTAATGAAAACGTAACTATGTACTAAACTTTTTTTATTGATTGCTCGACCCTTTTTTTATATCAATTTAATCTAAATGTATACGTTTATATGCTCTTCCTGAGACATAATTGTAACTCACCGGAACGGATCATGTTTCGTATAGCTCTGATGGCACAAATTTTTTTTATCCATGACTATTTTTAGGGTTTTGTACTAAAATACAAAACCCTATTGCAATCACGACCTGTGTCCGTCTGTCCGTCTGTCCGTCCGTCCGTCCGTCCGTCCGTCCGTCCGTCTGTATGTCACAGCACTTTTTCTCCGAAACTATAGAGGCTACAGCCATGAAACTTTGTGGAAAGATCAGAAGTGGTGACCTCTTGAAAGTTCAGCGGTGGAAAAATTTTTCAAAGGGGTTTAAGGGGGGTCACCCCGTATAGGGAGGTGACCCCTCAAAAAAAAATTTTCAACATTGGTAGTCGAGTAGGGTGTCATTGAAAAGGTCTCAATGAGATCTTTTCAAAAAAAGTCTTAAAATTGCCTTCCAAGTACCGAGGGGGGCAGGAGAAGGGGAAATGTACGAACTTTTCGCGTACCCCCCCCTCGCGATTGGAAACCTTCCATCCGAAAAATCTGAAAAAAATCATGAATGTAGGCCTTAATGAGTATAACAACAACAAATACATGAGAAGTCGAAATTCACTCAACTTTGTTAGTAATAGTATGATTTATCGATTTTATATTTTCTTGAATAAAATCCAAACGGTACCTTTAAATTCAATAAAATTTAGCAAACGGATGACTTTTTATAAGATTGATCTTTTCTGTAAGTTTCATAAAGATCGAATAGTATTTAATAAAGTTATAGCGATTTGAATTTTCCTGTATTACTATGGAACAATATGCCCTATATTACTATGGAAACATATGGCTATGGAGCCATATGCGCTTTTTATCGACTTAGACACTACAGCTTTGCTAGTATTTGCATGAAAATTTCAGGAATGATTGGTATCATGAAAAGGAGTACATACAATTGAAACAAGTCGAAGAGGCAGGAGAGAGCTCCTAGCAAAAGGGCTTTGTAGCCATTCTAGGATTCGAAAAAATAGGCCATGAATCGATGCTTGCAGTACAGAGGAGTGGCCCCTGAAAAAAATTTCATGAAAGGTAGCCGATATGAGTATCAAATGAAAGTTCTCTTTGCAAGCTTTTCAAAACAGTTCTTAAACTGACATTTTTTGCTTCAGTGGGTGCACAGAGGGGGGGAAATACATGAAAAATGTGTTTCTAAAAAATCTGGAAAAATTATCAAGGGAGATATCTATGGGTATAAGTAAAACAAATACCTCAGACGTCACAATTCTTTCAACTTTGTTAAAAATAGTATGATCCTCGAGTTTCACATTTTCTCCAATAAAATCGTCTTTGACATGTTTCTTGATTTTATTCGTTGCTGGTTACTGCATTTTGTAAGTTGAGTACAAAACCCTTCTGACATGAGCATAGGTCTGTCTACCCAACTTGTTTTGATTGAGTTGCATAAATATTTATAACTTGAAAATTTGTTAAAGCGGAAAAATTGTTAGTACATGTTGAAACCACCTACAATTAACATTTTTCTTCTTTAATAATTTTTCAAATAAAAAAATATTAGTCCAACTCAATTAAAAAATATCTATGGACAAAAAATGTTTTCGCTATCGGAGCTACCAGAAATCTGATGCGTACCCGTGCGTTACAATTAAAGCACAGTGTAGAGGAAATAAACATAGATTAACATTAAGATGACGTAAAAAGTCTTGAGCGATCAATAAAAAAAGTAAGAGAAATTGTAACTGAATATAATTCGTAGCTACAAAAACATAGAGTCTGCATAAGAAGAATAAATTGGAATGATTCTTTTACTTCTCAGCGTAGTGGTCGGCATCATCCGTGTGTGTCTATAGTCTGATGTCCTGAAGGGAATCGTAGGGGACACCTTTAACTAATTTTTTCTTCTTTAACTATTTTTCGAATAGAAAAATAATAATGCAACTCAATTAAAAATTAGCTACGGACAAAAACAAATTCATAAAATCAACTATGTAGTTCGCGGTTCCCGCCAGTCTTTAGTACAGGGATCACTAATTTTAACTTCCCGGGCAGATAATGTATAAAATTATATAGAAAGTAATGACTCAATTTTCAAATGGCGATTTACTTTATAATTCGCAGTCATTAAATCCTTATTATTGCCTTGGGGAAATTTCGCAAAACTTACGTTTAACATCTTCATCTAAGAATTTAAGCAGGATCTTATGTTTATTATCAGCCAGCCGGAGGACGAATGCTAAAGGGAAAAGTAATCATGAAACATATTATTTTTAATTTTTCGTTTCCGATGTTTGCAAAGTTTTAAAATAGAAACAAGAAAAAAAAATGAATTAGTTCCTTTCTCAGAGTAAATTAATTTTTTTCCTAAATCAGACAGCTGTTACGGGACATTTAGCCTCTTTCTCAGTAATCTTTCTAATGAATCCATCGAATTACTGGGAAAGAGGCTAGACAGGCCCCAAAACAGCTATCTGATATAGGGGAGAAAATATGCTCACCCTGAGAAAGCAATAAGTTGATTTTTTATTTCTTATTCTATAGTATATAATTACTGTAAATCATCTTCAATTATAGCATTTAAGCTACATTTAGAAATAATTTATAGGTTGTTTCCAATAGAAAGGATTGAGTCGGTTAAAAATAAAAGCATATATTTTATATTTCGTCTGAAAGTATCCCAGCGTAAGATCAATTATCGCTCAAATTTTTTTAAACTGATAATTTTTTATGCGAAAATAAATATTACCAGCAATAAATTTGAACGACTTAGCTGTACTGTAGTATTAATTTTATTTTTCGAACGAAACATTTGATCAGCAATTTTATGGCCATTCATATAAGAGAAGATAATTCCCAAGTAGAAGAACGATTATTTACGTCAGTAAAACAGTTGGCACTGTAATATAAAGATGGTAGCAAACGGTTATTATTACTATAAATGGTAATTTGGGTGGAACGTGAAATTGTTCACTTTCTACAGAGCCCTAAATTGTTATTCCAATGAATTTATTGAACATTTGGATAGTTTATCTCGAACACTAGAAAATTTGGTAACTGTAGCTTATGAGATATACTAAATAAGAATACATTGAAGATGGCACGGGCAAAGCTTTGCAATAAAAAAATGTTTTCAGTATTCAATTTAATATAATAATGAGTGGCAGCAGTACCCTACTGCAAATTCAACATGTATTTATATACATATATGTACATATATTTTTTTCTCGTATATAGAAATTGTTGTTTCACTAAAGAGCAGGTGGATACTGAAGGCAAACGCTGTGCCGACGAAGTTTCCAGGATCAAGCCCGGATGTATCAAAATGTATGGATATTGCCCTCAATCAATTTGGAACACCCCAACCACCGCTGGAGATTAGATTTAAGGAAATTCATGAGCTAGTTGAAAACAAACATCACTTTTTACGCGAAGATTGGCAATTGAAGTGCGTAAATAATACATTGTTTTTATATAATTTTAGAGTGAACCCAATTCCATTTGTATATTGCTCCATTAAAATTGAATGCAATTTCCAAACTAAGATTTATTTTGAAAAAACTAAAGTAAAATCTAGTTTCTTTCAAAGTATTCTCGGCCATCGAATGAAATGCGATAGTTTAAGTAAAATTACAAAATTAATAGAGTCGGTAGAAGCAAATAATTTCGATAATGATCTAAAATCAAAAGAACAAATATTGTATTCAGCAATAGAACAGCTATCGCAACTTTCAGACCAAGAGCCAGATAATCGAATAAACTTCATAAAAAATCAACTTAGGCAAATTTCTTTAAAAAGTCCGCGATATGATTCAGATGCATTAGTTTTTGCTGCAATGCTTTATTACGCATATCCGGGTGCATACAAGTATTTTCGCGAATTAGATTTATTAACTTTGCCAAGTTGCCCATATTTACAAACTCTTTTGACTCTAAATTTGAACTCAGGTGTCTCATTAAATTATTTGACTAACAGGTCGAAACAGTTAGAGGCAAAAGAGAAAAAAGTAGTTTTGCTATTAGATGAAATTTATGTAGATCCGAAATTAACGTATAAAGGAAATAAGTTACAGGGAATTGCAGTAAATACTACTAATAATTCTGACAAACCAGTACTTGCAAATTCAGTTCAAGTTTTCATGATTTCATCTTTACTTTCAAAAAATAAGGAGGTAATTGGAATATTTCCAGTTAAAAAAATGAGTGGTGGCGAATTATACAAAATGACGAAAGATATTTTGGATAATTTGCACAACGCTGATTTTGAAGTTGTTGCGATTATCTCCGATAATAATAGAGTTAACGTTAATATGTTTAAATCGTTCTCTCCCCATAATCAGCTACAACCGTACATCATTTCTCCTTATCATTCAACCAAAAAAATTTTTTTCTTATTTGACACAGTTCATTTGCTTAAAAATATTAGAAATAACTGGATTAACTCATTACCTAAAATGTTTTGTTTCCCTAGTTTTGATAATGCTGAGTTACATTTAACTGCTAAATTTAGAGACTTAATTCAAATTTATGAAGAGGAGAAAAATTCAACAGTTAAACTGGCTCCTTCATTGTCTTTGAAATGTTTGTATCCAAATACTTTTCAAAGACAATCAGTTTCATTAGCATTAAACATTTTTGATGAAAAAACAATAGAAGCAATTAATATATTTAAAGATAAACTTGGACCCGAATCTGCAGGAACCTTTGAATTTATGTCAATCATTAGGAAATGGTGGATAGTTGTTAATGTTAAACATCCGGGAAAAGGATACCGTATTCGAGAGCCATTGGCATTGCCTATTACTTCGATCCATCAAGATAATGTTACATTTTTAAAAAAGTTTTTAGATTGGCTTAGTTCTTGGGATGCTTTTGATGGCATAGAAAGTGTTACTAAATTTACAGGTAAACTTTCAAGAGAAACCGAGACTGCTTTGAATTTAACTACCGCGTCATTAATTTTAATAGCTGAATATCTTTTAGTGGATTTGCAGATTCCCTTTGTTCTTTTAGGGAAACTACAAACTGATCCACTAGAGGCGCGATTTTCTCGATATAGGCGAATGAGCGGAACAAATTACAATGTGTCTGTTCAACAAATTTTAGAATCAGAACGGAAAATTAAAGTAACTTCACTTTTGAAATTTTACTCTAGTCATCAAGGTGCAATAAAAATTGGTCAATTCAAAGTAGATTTTACGGAATATGATGAGCTTTCAATAAATACTAATGATGTATATACTAGTCAGGAAATAATCCTAAAAAGCTGTGATGTAGAAATAAGCCCCGAATGTGAAAATAGTTTAATCTATGTAGCGGGATATGTTGGACGAAAGGTGTCGGAAAGAACAACTTGTCCAACATGCTCCGCATTCTTTTGTACTGTAATGGTTTCATACTCCGTCTCGTTCGTTCGCAATCAGAACCGACCTCTCATCGGTTCGAGACGTGCAGTCTTGGAAATGACAACGGACTGTACCCTTCAGGTCAACAAGTCCGGTCACACTTAGTCTACTCCGTGGTGGCTGCTTGTAGGCTAGCTAGTTCGGAGAGGAGTTTCGGTCGCGGGTCTAACGCGAGCAGACTAAGTCCGAGTTACGTAACTCAGCCACCGGTTCACATGCCCGATTTCCAAACGCGTCAATAACTACTCATCCAGAACGGGAAACCTACGTTGCGTTAGTTCTGGATGTGATCTCTCCACAGATCTCAAATCAAAACACTACAAAATCACCATAGGCGCGTTACCGAATCACCGACGCGGTACCAGAAAATAAGCTAAACTACCTCAAGTCCAAAATAACCTACTCTAAGAAAAAACGAGCGCAAACAAGGGTACCGCGGACCGTAACCGACTAGAAATCAATCATCCGCAGATTATGAAAACCTAACCCTCTTCAAGACATACTTACCCTCGGTCATCACTTCCGCTGCAAAAGAAAGAGCATGCGGAACGGAAAGGCTTATGGCTTCTTTAATACTTCATGTTTATTTTTCCGAGATTTCATTGAAAATTATCGTTTACGTAAAATTTTTACAGCATTTTACACTTTTCTCATCTAACAGGTGTTATACTTGCAATGTCATGGTCTCCAATTAATAATGTACTTCAATTGTTAAACTGAATTAATCATTACAAGATTTATGTTATTATTACAAGTAGATTATTTTTTTTTCTTGTTTCTGGTTCCTCTTAAAATTTAATATTATTTATTAACCTAAAATGATTTGTACGTATATTTATTGTTTTTCTATTGCTAAATGTTTAGTATGTATATGTTATTATTTATGGCATGTATATAAGTAGAAATATATTACTATGACTCATATATGAATATAATGAATAATTGAACACTAATGATTTACATCTTTTGCTTTGATGTCGGTATAAGGTTTAAAATCTATTTGGTTTTGAAATATTCAAGACGGTTTCATTTTCAATATTGTTTTCGTTCGAAAATGGGTTTACTAACTTTAGTGGTTTGATTTTGTTTACATTAGAATTTAATTACGTTAAAATTCATGCAATCTTGTACACAGGATGAAGGTTCTCATGCGGTTAATATTTTTAGGCTCATTTACAAAGCTACAGAAAGGTGGAAGGAATTAGAAAAATTTAAGGGTAAACTTCGTCACAAAAAAATCAGTCATCAGGTTTACAAGCTTAAGGCGGGTTAATAGAGAGAGGGGGAGGCGATAGATTCTTTTCCCTCCTTTTTTTTTTTTTTTTACTATATTCAAGTTTCTAGATGCAGGATTAGATTTTCTTGTATATATAGACGAAAGTGTGTTTAAAATATTTCTAAGGAGTTAATACATCAATCTTGTTATAGAATCTTAATAATAGGTAAATAGATAATTCGAGAATTTCCTTAGTATTACTTAACATTTACAAAGTTGTTTACAATAAAGATTAAACCATAGATTTTTCTTTGAAAGGATTGTTTAATTTCGACTTTCAATGATTAAATCGAAATTAAGTAATTTAGTATTGACAAAATATACAAAAATACATAATCAAGACGTTTTGCGGAGTGAAATTATTAGCTTTATATTTTAAACGCGTTTTTAATATTTTTTTACAGTTATTTTCCTTATTTTTTTAAACGAAAGTTCGTAATATAGTGCACATTCCAACAGTTAATTTGTCAAATTAATTGTTTTAAATTTATAAACTGTACTTGCACCGTGGATCGAACCATTTTGCATTGAAAAATTATTGGAAAAGTCTAGCTTGGAATCAGATAAATTTATTATTAGTTATCATTTTGTTTTAAAATCTGACTTCAATTGACAGATTATATAAGGTTTATATATTTGCACGTTTGTCACGGTTACTAGGGATGCTGATGTCCTATAGCATATGTCTCGTTAGGCTTTTAGGGTGATTCGAATTTAGTAATTTTTCTTACTATTTTCATACGGAGAGCCCATCAAGCACTTGGACGTTACACTTTAATTAAAATTCAACGAATATTTTTGGGAAACCGATATATTCTACTATGATTTCTCATTATGATGTTTTCGGAATTTACTCCATTTTCTTTAATAAGCACCGCATGTCAAAACTACTCTTTTGTGAAATTTATGTAAACGCACCACAATATGCGGAACAAAGGAAATATACTCGCTTTCTTGATATGATTCCCTGATCATAACGTTGTAAGAGTTATTACTGCTACTCTCCTCACACAATTGTTTGTATTTATTAATTCGATCACTAGTTTTTTTATTACACATGCATCAATATATTGGTTGATTTGGGAATGAGAGGAAAATCAAAACAATTGAACGATCACCTGATTCCAAGCCTCCTTGATGTGTCGAATTAACTCGTCATGTTGTGTGATGGTTTCGCGGGGCTGTTGGGGCGGCCTCCGTGTCAGCCCAGGCGCTTGGCCGCGTCTTGAATACTGATGGTCATTGTTTCGTTCCATTGCAACATGTGTATCATTATGATCTTCAACCGTGCGCCTAGCCACAACTCCTTGACCGAAAGAACCTCTCGTCAATTGGACGTTCGACAAAACAAAAGATCGTCCATCATATCGCAGGTATCTGACTTCTTGATTTGTACATGCAACACGTAGCACAAACTTCTGCCATGGTTTATGAACAGGGAAAAAATGCGTAACGTTATGAAAATAAAGTTGCTGAAATGGTACAAATATTCCATTTTTATATTTATAAATTACAAACGGTGTACCCAAATCTTTCGAAGCGGGAATATCATCAATCGTTCGTCCAGTCGCCAGAACAAGAAAGTGCTCTCTCGCAAATCCGCGATCGCAAAACAGGGAAAAATCACACACACAATAATCAAGGGCAGAAACTACGACGTATAATGCGATTGTATGACACATTCGCTCTATTATAAATAAACTACAGAGGAGAGTTGAAAACTGTTTAAATTATGCAAAGTCGTCGACGTCGATTGTACGCTATGATTGGCGTAGATTTTCCCGCCGTTTTCTTTTCCCCGTGGCGCCGGACTGTCAATCCGACAACCACCGACAAAACAGATGTGCGGAATGGAACGCCACATGGCGGCAATGTGCATTTCCATTTGTCACCAGTGGCATAGTGTTTCGATGGCCACGGTGGAGGGGGGCATTCCCAGATGGATATGCCTCGAAGTGTGTCGGGGTTTTGATTAATATTATGTTTCAAATATTTAAATCCACAGATCTAAATATTTGGAGAGAAAAAAAAATATTTTCTGCGCAACGATATCCGCACGAAAGATGAAGTCCGCTTGCATTTCGAGGTCATACCCATCTGGCCGGGTGCAAGGGTTCGGGATCGGAATCACTTCGATTCCCGGGAATAGGTGTCACATTACACATTCCCCCCCCAAAATCGAAGTAATTACGATCCCGCCTCCTATGTAAAAGGTCTTGGTTAGGGCCGTGGCGGGTCGAAGGTCGATTTCGAGGAATAGGCTACAACCATGTTCGTGAAGACTCGACAGTGACTATACAGTAGGGAGTCAGGTGTTACTCGGAGGTCTTCGTCCAGGCAGAGATTTAGGTAAGCCAAGGTTTTTCGTGTGAAATAGTTGCACTTCATCGTCTAAGGTCTTTTGCGTGGTAAATTCCCAGGGTTTTACCAGCCATGTCCGCGATGAGGTATCGGGTGGGGCTTATTACTTGTAGGACTCGACACTTCACGAATTTCTTGTCTAGTTTGGCATTGTAATGTCGGGTGGCATCGCTCTGCCGGAAGTTTCGACGATATATCTCGTCGCCTACCTCAAAGCCAGAAGGATGAGATCGCAAGTTGTACCGCTCCTCTCCCATCCGTCTACTTTCTTCAATCTTCTCCCTCAGTTGATCTCGCAGAAGTTGGAGCTTTTCGTGCGGTTCCAGAACCACGATTGGGTCCTCTAGCGATTTCAGTTGCCGCAATAGCCGGTAGGCGCTTCCGTGACAGATCATGTACTGGCCGAACAATGCGAAATACGGCGAAATGCCGGTAGTGGCGTGGTACGACGAGCGCAGAGCACTAGTGATGGCGGACAATTTGCGATCTCAGTCCTTCTGATTCGGGTGGACATAGGCGCGAATGGCCGCTATGAGCGTACGGTTCAGCCGTTCGGATGCGTTGGCTTGTGGTGAATAGACGGCGGTTCGTTGGTGGATGATGCCGTATTTGGACATTAGGTCTCGGAACTTGCTGGAGGTGAACTGGACCCCATTGTCGGAGACAAGTTTCTCCGGAACTCCAAACATGTGAAAGACTCGGTTCTCCAAGAAGCTGAGTATAGGTCCAGTGTGCATGTTACGTAGTGGTTCTATGATAGGGAATTTAGAGAGCTGGTCCAGGACCACGACAGCTCCCGTGTGACCAGAAGCAGATCGAGGGTAAGGACCGATAAGATCAATGTACAAGCGCTGGAACACGCGTTCGGGGACCTCAACCTTACCCATGGGAGGCCGAAAAATGGTGTTGGGTGCTTTAGTGCACTTGCATAGCTCACAGGAGGCTACGTACGCTTTTATCTGTTGTGCCATCTTAGGCCAAAAGAAACAGGTTTTCAACCGCCTAAGTGTACGACCGTATCCGCCGTGCGCACTTGATGGGTGGTCATGAGCCCGTCTGATAAGATCAGTGGTTAATTCTTCGGGTACCCACAACTTCCACTGTTCTTCTTCTTGTATGGGGTCTCCGGATGCGTGTCCCATCCACTTATAAATAAATCCATCCGTCAACCGCAGTTCAGGAAGCTGGGCTGAATCAGTTGGGTGTAGCTGGCTGACTTGAAGGCAGGATGGTCCAGATCGATCAATTGGGGGCTGTCGTCCTCCTGGACCAAATCGACTCCTTCAGGGGCGAACATTCTGGATAGGGTGTCGGGGACTACATGCTGGCTTCCTTTTCGGTGGCGAACTGTGAAGTCAAATGCCTGTAATTTCAGTGCCCACCTGGCCAATCTGCCGTTGAGATCAGTCTGGCCCATTAGCCATTTCAGAGAAGCG
Organism: Odontomyia ornata; assembly: GCA_963969285.1. Classification (NCBI taxonomy): domain Eukaryota; kingdom Metazoa; phylum Arthropoda; class Insecta; order Diptera; family Stratiomyidae; genus Odontomyia; species Odontomyia ornata. Next base: position 172,039,033 of record OZ017739.1, on the reverse strand, counting down.
TGGTCCGTAACGATTTCAAAGGTGTGTCCCTCCACATAGGCTCGGAAGCGTTTCACTGCCAACATCGCAGCCAGACCTTCCTGCTCGGAGACCGTGTAATTTCGCTGGGCTGGGTTCAACTTGTGAGACATGAAGGCTATAGGTCTCTCCTCGCCGTCTGGTGCAACCTGGACTAAGACTGCTCCCACCCCATGTTGACTCGCGTCACAATGGATTGAGAACGGTTTGTCAAAGTCCGGGCTGTGCAGTACGGGGGCTGTAGTCAGACTCTTCTTTAGCTCTTCAAAGGCTCGCAAGCTGGGCCCTTCCCAGACGAATTTACGTCCCTTACGCAGCATGTCGGTCAAAGGAGTGGTAATGGTGGCATAGTCACGTACAAAACGCTGGTACCATCCGCATAAGCCTAAGAATCGGCGTAATTGCTTGGGGGTCTTGGGTAATGGAAAAACGTCAATCGCTTGTCCGGATCGGTCTTGATATGGCCATGCCCAATGATGTGACCTAAATACTTCACCTCCGTCATCACGAACTGACTCTTCCGTATATTGATGGTTAATCTTGCCCTCCGGATGTGTAGAGCCACCTCCTGAAGCAGGTCGATGTGTTCGTCAAAGGTCTCGGTTATAAGCAACAGATCGTCCAAGTAAACGAAAACTTACCTTATCCATAAGGCGCGTCATTGTTTGGGGGGCATTACACAATCCAAATGGCATGGTCACGAATTGATACAGGGGCCGACCTGGGACTGTGAAGGCTGTTTTCTCCTTTGAACCAGGGTCTAAAGGAATTTGCCAGAAGGCGTCCTTGAGGTCTAAGCTCGTGATGAAGTGGGCTTTAGGCAACCGACTCAAAATGCCTTCAATCAACGGTAGAGGGTATGCGTCCTTGACAGTGACGGCGTTCAAGCGTCTGGCATCTAAGCATAGCTGGACCTTGTTCGGCTTGACAACTAAGGTGACTGGGGAAGCCCACGCGCTCTGTGATTCTTCAATTACGCCTAATGCTAGCATTCGATCCACTTCGGCATATAACGATTTTCCCTTCGCCGGAGATATGGCGAAATGTCTCTGTTTTATGGGTTTAGCATCCCCCATATCTATAGTGTGGAACACCAGGGCAGTCCGCCCGAGAATTTCCTTCTCATGCGATGGAAAAGCCGATATAGCCGAGTCAAGACGCAGTTGCTGAGTTACATCCAGTGTATGCCGTAATAAGTGAGTGGTTTGAGATTGGTCAGGAACTGTGGTGACGGACTCCAGGGTCGTACCGGAAAACAGTGCCGGGGCCAAGTTAAATTTTCGAACGAAATCCACTCCTAGATAAAGATTCTGGGTTAATTGCGGTATGATGAAAAATTCCAGAGGTTTAGTTACTCCTTTAAAGGTAACATCCGTCATAATTTTTCCCACTACAGAGTGACGAGTTCCGTCCGCCGTGCTTAACCAGGTGGTGAAATGACGGATTTGGTCCGCGTGCATTGCCAGTACCTCCCCTGCAAAATCGGCAGATATGCAATTCACACTGGCTCCCGTATCGACTAAGCCTGACACTCGTTTCTGCAGGAGGTGTACTCCCAGCGCATATTCTCTCTGATAATTTCTACTAGTTCGTCCTCGGGCATGGTAGTTATCAAGCGAGTGCTCAATCTCACTATACTTGTGTAGTACTGGTCGAACGGTTCGTGAGCGCCTTGTTTCCGTTTCTTTAATTGTTCCCTTAGCTCTCTCTCAGTGAAGCCATCCTCAAATCGATTGCGGAAGGCTGCACTGAAAGAGTGCCAAGTGGGACGTGGCGTTGATTCTTTAAAGCTCCAGTACCAGTCGGCAGCGTCGCCGCTGAACAAAAGATGTTCATGCCGGAGGAAGGCCGAGGAATCACCTCCCAGGGTGCTGGATACTAACGCCTGAATCTGGAAAAGGAACCGGTCCGCCGATATCATATCGTTGAACCCTGTAAAGTTCAGGCGCCAACTCTCCATGATACGAGGCGTCGGGTCTCGAAAAGGTGTCAGTGCGTTCCCGGGGGGAATCGCATCCTCGATTGACCTGTTGTATGAAACTGCTTCGGGGACTAGAGGTACCAACGGAGGTGCGGTGCTGTGTCGTGGTCTATATTCGGGAGCTCTGCGATCCATTCCCGAGTTCCTTGGAGGTGGGGCCCATTGCTCGGATGGTCGAGAGTGGGGCATAGCCACACTGGGATTGGGCTCCCAGCCAAGCGGAGTTCTCACGCGGCTGGGTGGTTGGCTCATAGGGAGATTCTGGAGCTTTTCCTCCAGGTTGCCAATCCTCTCCGACATATCTCTCATCAACGCCACGAGGGTGTCAATGGAGTGGGCGGAAGGCATGGGGGTCACCTTGGACACGACACTTGCGACCGGAACTTCACCGCCTACGGCTCCTTGCAGGTCTAAAAGTGGTTGGGGCGGTTCGGCCTCTGGAACTCCTTTCGCCACTGCTCCACGCGTTTGTAGGGGCGTTCCGAGGGGGACGTCTAGGGCGGTCCGCTCGATGGGTCGCCGACATAGTGGGCAAAGCTCGGACGTGAGGAGGAGCTGTTGGACACAGGCACGATGGAATAGATGTCCACAACCCAATCGCACGCTGTGTACGCCCTCCACTACGTCTTCGAAGCAGATCCCGCAGTTAGCTGGTTGGACCGTTTTGGATCTGGTCCAACGCTTATCTGGGGTCCACTTCGTTGCCATGTTCGTGTGGGTTAAATGTGGGGCTAATAAAAAAAAAAATATAAAATATACTTATTCCTACTGCTATCCCTAATCTATGCGTATATATAAAGAAAACTTATATGTACTTTAGTGGCCGATAGTGGCGAGCTATCTACGTAATAGACAAAAAAAAATTAATACTTTAGGGCAGCCTTTCAGTTCCGCAACTCCACTCCTTCGGGCAGAAATGATGACTGATGGTGGTCTGTCAAGAGAAGGGGGCTTCAGATTGATTTACTACCTTAATTTTCCCCATTTCCCGTACGTTACAAACCGTTTCTAATCTACGTTAAATGACTCGACGAGACAAGTGGTAGAGCTACCGTAACGATTTTGTACGCGGTCAAAGTTCCCGACGCGTGGAAGCATTCCGGGCTTCGCAATTCCAGCATACGCCACCGAACGTTGAACCGATACCACTCGTCTATCACGCATACGAAATAAGTAGAATCCTTCCGCGACATAAAGGCAAGGTAGCCTTCTATTTTCTTGAGAGTCCATGCTGATAGGTAAACACATCAGGCTGGCAGTTCCATCAAGAAAATAGAAGGTCCTTACAGGGGTTAGCCTGGGACAACACATCGGAAGGATTCTGTCGCGAAAACAAAATCAAACAAAGGAGAGCGGAAGCTACAACTCACGTGAAGCGACTGCTAGAGTGTATCACACAACTCCACTGCTCCTGATAGTGGGACTCGAGTACCAAAGTACCTTCCATCCTCCGTAAAGGACCAACTCGTCAGAAGACACGAATTTCGTTCCCCCTTAGGATGTTTTATGCCCCACGTTGGGCGCCATTTGTAATGGTTTCATACTCCGTCTCGTTCGTTCGCAATCAGAACCGACCTCTCATCGGTTCGAGACGTGCAGTCTTGGAAATGACAACGGACTGTACCCTTCAGGTCAACAAGTCCGGTCACACTTAGTCTACTCCGTGGTGGCTGCTTGTAGGCTAGCTAGTTCGGAGAGGAGTTTCGGTCGCGGGTCTTACGCGAGCAGACTAAGTCCGAGTTACGTAACTCAGCCACCGGTTCACATGCCCGATTTCCAAACGCGTCAATAACTACTCATCCAGAACGGGAAACCTACGTTGCGTTAGTTCTGGATGTGATCTCTCCACAGATCTCAAATCAAAACACTACAAAATCACCATAGGCGCGTTACCGAATCACCGACGCGGTACCAGAAAATAAGCTAAACTACCTCAAGTCCAAAATAACCTACTCTAAGAAAAAACGAGCGCAAACAAGGGTACCGCGGACCGTAACCGACTAGAAATCAATCATCCGCAGATTATGAAAACCTAACCCTCTTCAAGACATACTTACCCTCGGTCATCACTTCCGCTGCAAAAGAAAGAGCATGCGGAACGGAAAGGCTTATGGCTTCTTTAATACTTCATGTTTATTTTTCCGAGATTTCATTGAAAATTATCGTTTACGTAAAATTTTTACAGCATTTTACACTTTTCTCATCTAACAGGTGTTATACTTGCAATGTCATGGTCTCCAATTAATAATGTACTTCAATTGTTAAACTGAATTAATCATTACAAGATTTATGTTATTATTACAAGTAGATTATTTTTTTTTCTTGTTTCTGGTTCCTCTTAAAATTTAATATTATTTATTAACCTAAAATGATTTGTACGTATATTTATTGTTTTTCTATTGCTAAATGTTTAGTATGTATATGTTATTATTTATGGCATGTATATAAGTAGAAATATATTACTATGACTCATATATGAATATAATGAATAATTGAACACTAATGATTTACATCTTTTGCTTTCATGTCGGTATAAGGTTTAAAATCTATTTGGTTTTGAAATATTCAAGACGGTTTCATTTTCAATATTGTTTTCGTTCGAAAATGGGTTTACTAACTTTAGTGGTTTGATTTTGTTTACATTAGAATTTAATTACGTTAAAATTCATGCAATCTTGTACACAGGATGAAGGTTCTCATGCGGTTAATATTTTTAGGCTCATTTACAAAGCTACAGAAAGGTGGAAGGAATTAGAAAAATTTAAGGGTAAACTTCGTCACAAAAAAATCAGTCATCAGGTTTACAAGCTTAAGGCGGGTTAATAGAGAGAGGGGGAGGCGATAGATTCTTTTCCCTCCTTTTTTTTTTTTTTTACTATATTCAAGTTTCTAGATGCAGGATTAGATTTTCTTGTATATATAGACGAAAGTGTGTTTAAAATATTTCTAAGGAGTTAATACATCAATCTTGTTATAGAATCTTAATAATAGGTAAATAGATAATTCGAGAATTTCCTTAGTATTACTTAACATTTACAAAGTTGTTTACAATAAAGATTAAACCATAGATTTTTCTTTGAAAGGATTGTTTAATTTCGACTTTCAATGATTAAATCGAAATTAAGTAATTTAGTATTGACAAAATATACAAAAATACATAATCAAGACGTTTTGCGGAGTGAAATTATTAGCTTTATATTTTAAACGCGTTTTTAATATTTTTTTACAGTTATTTTCCTTATTTTTTTAAACGAAAGTTCGTAATATAGTGCACATTCCAACAGTTAATTTGTCAAATTAATTGTTTTAAATTTATAAACTGTACTTGCACCGTGAATCGAACCATTTTGCATTGAAAAATTATTGGAAAAGTCTAGCTTGGAATCAGATAAATTTATTATTTGCTATCATTTTGTTTTAAAATCTGACTTCAATTGACAGATTATATAAGGTTTATATATTTGCACGTTTGTCACGGTTACTAGGGATGCTGATGTCCTATAGCATATGTCTCGTTAGGCTTTTAGGGTGATTCGAATTTAGTAATTTTTCTTACTATTTTGATACGGAGAGCCCATCAAGCACTTGGACGTTACACTTTAATTAAAATTCAACGAATATTTTTGGGAAACCGATATATTCTACTATGATTTCTCATTATGATGTTTTCGGAATTTACTCCGTTTTCTTTAATAAGCACCGCATGTCAAAACTACTCTTTTGTGAAATTTATGTAAACGCACCACAATATGCGGAACAAAGGAAACATACTCGCTTTCTTGATATGATTCCCTGATCATAACGTTGTAAGAGTTATTACTGCTACTCTCCTCACACAATTGTTTGTATTTATTAATTCGATCACTAGTTTTTTTATTACACATGCATCAATATATTGGTTGATTTGGGAATGAGAGAAAAATCAAAACAATTGAACGATCACCTGATTCCAAGCCTCCTTGATGTGTCGAATTAACTCGTCATGTTGTGTGATGGTTTCGCGGGGCTGTTGGGGCGGCCTCCGTGTCAGCCCAGGCGCTTGGCCGCGTCTTGAATACTGATGGTCATTGTTTCGTTCCATTGCAACATGTGTATCATTATGATCTTCAACCGTGCGCCTAGCCACAACTCCTTGACCGAAAGAACCTCTCGTCAATTGGACGTTCGACAAAACAAAAGATCGTTCATCATATCGCAGGTATCTGACTTCTTGATTTGTACATGCAACACGTAGCACAAACTTCTGCCATGGTTTATGAACAGGAAAAAAAAGCGTAACGTTATGAAAATAAAGTTGCTGAAATGGTACAAATATTCCATTTTTATATTTATAAATTACAAACGGTGTACCCAAATCTTTGGAAGCGGGAATATCATCAATCGTTCGTCCAGTCGCCAGAACAAGAAAGTGCTCTCTCACAAATCCGCGATCGCAAAACAGGGAAAAATCACACCCACAATAATCAAGGGCAGAAACTACGACGTATAATGCGATTGTATGACACATTCGCTCTATTATAAATAAACTATAGAGGAGAGTTGAAAACTGTTTAAATTATGCAAAGTCGTCGACGTCGATTGTACGCTATGATTGGCGTAGATTTTCCCGCCGTTTTCTTTTCCCCGTGGCGCCGGACTGTCAATCCGACAAAACAGATGTGCGGAATGGAACGCCACATGGCGGCAATGTGCATTTCCATTTGTCGCCAGTGGCATAGTGTTTCGATGGCCACGGTGGAGAGGGGCATTCCCAGATGGATATGCCTCGAAGTGTGTTGGGGTTTTGATTAATATTATGTTTCAAATATTTAAATCCACAGATCTAAATATTTGGAGAGAAAAAAAAAATATTTTCTGCGCAACGATATCCGCACGAAAGATGAAGTCCGCTTGCATTTCGAGGTCATACCCATCTGGCCGGGTGCAAGGGTTCGGGATCGGAATCACTTCGATTCCCGGGCGTAGGCGTCACATTACAGTACAAATGTAAATTTAAATATTGAAGTGGACGAAAACTTTTTCTACCTTGATAATTTAAATCGCGGAGGTTTGAAATGGCCGTCAAATTTTTGTATAGATATGTCATTTATGGCATATCAGATATTTCAAACTTTAATATCAGAAAATTTTGAAAATATGTTTTTAGCCCAAAAAGAGCAAAAAAAATTTTTAATGAACTTAATTTTAAGCAAATTAGATGCATACACAGAAGAAAACTGTGAACTTTGCGGAACACCAATCACTAGCAACTTGAAAACGTTTTCGTCCACATGGGCAAATATTTTTTTAAAAAATTATTCCAAAGAAAAAAGCGATTCCTTTAAAAGACTGTCCAGAAGAAAATTAGCTGTATTGAATTAGATTATTATTTATTTTTCATTTATTATACCAATTATTGATTTTATTTTTTTCAGTTCATAGCATTTTGAAAGCTATAATTAATTCATCCATCATTCATCATAAATTCATTTATAATTAATTTAAGATTCTATTTTTTAAATACGCACCAAAGAAAAAGTGATTGCTTGAAAAGACCGTCCAAACCAAAGCTAGCAATATTGAATTAGTTGTTTTTTCATATGTTCATTTAATATGCAAAATATTGATTTTTTTGCATTTCACAGCATTTTAAAATATATAAATTATTTATTCATCATTGACTAACAATTTAATTAAGATCAGCAATATTTTAAAATATTATTCCAAAGGAAAAAAGACTGTCCAAACAAAATTAACAAGATTGAACTCGATTTTTGTTTGCATTTAAGTTTATGATACAAATTGTTGAGTGTTTTTTAATTCATAGCATTTGGAAGTATTGAATTTATTTAGTCATAACTAACTACAAATTTTTTTATGATTAATTTAATTAAGGCTTAAAGTAATACTTTTTATCCAAGAGAAATTGGCAATATTATAATAATTTATTCTTCATTAAATATTTAATTTTATAAGACATGATTTTCTTTGTTTTTGAGGTAAAAAATTTAATAGTCTACATAAATGTGAAGTTCACTTTTTTCAATTTCTTCGTTGCACTACAGCCCCGCGCCGGCCTTCGCTTCCTGCAAATAGCGCCTCGGTCCATCAATCGCGTCCTCTAATTTTGAAATCCGAGCAGCGATGAACTGCCTTCTTCGATCGAGTCAGACCGGTGTTTCCTCGATTCCCCCACTGGTCTCCGCTCTTCACTTTCCCAACGAATACGTTATTGGGTATCCGTTGTTCATCCATACGATTCATGTGGCCAGCCCATTACAGCTTCCGCAGTCTTACAATCGTTGAGACCTCCTGCTCGTCAAACATTTCATACAGCTCATGGTTGTGTCGAATTCGCAATTGGTCTCCGTCTAGCTTCGCTCCAATCATCCTCCACAGGACCCGTCCCTCAAAGGCGTTGAATATGTTTGTGGATGCTTGAGTTAGGGTCCATGTTTTCCAAATCCATAGCATAGCACAGGTCTTATCACAGATTTGTATACTTGGAGCTTTGTTTTCCTGTGTATGCAGCTAGTTTTCAAGATCGTCAAAACTGAATACAATATTTTATTTGCGAACAGTATTCGTCCGCGTATTTCTTCTCTTTCATTAGCCTTCTCGTTATTTTGGTGCCTTGATACACAAGTTCGCCCACATTTTCGGTAGTGTATTCGCCAAGTCCAATATTTTGCGTATTTGAGGTATTTTTCCTCGACTGCGTAATGAACTTTGTTTTATTCGTATTGATTTGTAGCCCTACTAGTTTTGCTTCGCTGTCGAGTTTCAGGAAAAGTTCTTTGGCAGTTGTTAGCGACCATGACAAAATGTTGCTATCATCTGCATAGGCTACCACTTGGCTTAACTTGTATAAAAGCGTACCTCTTGTATGGACAGGTAGGTTTCTTACCCAGACCCAAATTGAATAGCAATGGGGCCAGCCCATCTCTCTGCTTTAGCCGGCTTTTGGTGTCAAAGACGTCGGTGAGTTGGTTATTAATGCAGACATGGGAGGTTGTCCACGCCATTTTTATAAGACGGACTAATTTGGCTAGGATGCCAAAGCAAAGCATTATTTGTCGTATGCTTGCTTTTCAATCTAGCTACATACAAAAAGAGAGCAAGTTTAATGGGAGTTTTTAACATGAAGTTAGCCAGAACAGAAATACACGCGATGACAGATTTAGCTTTTATAGATAAAGATAATTACCGCAGACTGTTTAGCCACCTAGAAACTCTTAAGTAACTTCAATAGTTAAATTAAGATAGAGTTTTCTGTTAACCTACCGAAAACTCAAAATCTAAATGACTTTCGATAAGATATTTCTTATCTGCTTCCCTCACTAGCTCAGATGCATATCCTTTTTCCTCTTAATCCACAGATATACTCAATCCCTTCTTAAATTAGTTTGAAATAATATTTAACAGTTCATAAGACTTGCTATAACTATATAAATTTTTTAACATCATTACAGCATCCGTGGTAAAAAAAACAGACGTTTTATAATCAGGATACAAGAATATTCAATGAGATTGATTCATTGTCACCAGTGCGACACACCAAATCGGGATTTAGCATCCACTAGCCATCTCAAATCATCACGGTTCTACGTCTATACTCATTGTTATTGCATTAAAATGTATAAAAAAATTTGTAATTTGATGTCGTCAGCCTTCATAATTATAAAATATATTGAAATATATTGTTTAATGATTTTATTCAAAATTTATTTTATTTTCAATTAAGCTATAATGAAAAGCAAATCAAGTTACAAATTCCTGTTGAGCCACGATTGGATTCAATTTCATTATCCTCATCCGTACTTGGCGTAGTTGAGGCGGATTTCGTCTTTTGTTATTTCAGGAGTTAACGTTTCCTCGGCAGTTTGTTCCCATTCTGACGACTTTTTTCACGGTATCAGCTTCCGGTTAGGTTTCTGAAAAAATTGATTGAAAACTTAGAAAATAAGGCAAACTATTTTAATGTCGCAAGTGTGGAACTACTAAACCTTGACGATTGTGCATTGGTTGTGTTGATCTATGAACCGTGCTAGCATTGCCATTGATTCTCGAGAATCGAATAACCAATTCTCGAGAATCGAAAAACCAATGGTAATGCTAGTGGGGTTTATAGATCAACACAACCAATGCGGAGTCGTCAAACGCCTAGTAGTTCCACACTTTGTGGCTCAGTAACACGATAGCATGCAAATTCAACAACTAGTAAAAATGCTGTAGCATCATTCTCATCTTCAGCAGTTGAAAGTCAAATTGTATACAAATTAGAATTGAACGACGATAATGTCCCAGGTTCAAATCTCGTTGGGAGTAACGTGATTTAGTTCAGGGGATTTTTCGGACATACTACGAGTGTTCAGTCAGTAGTGGTATGTACTGATTTAATCAGATCATATCAAAGCTGAGCAAGCACACGGGAGCATGATACTGACCAAACCAACTTCCGAAAAAATCAATACGGTCATGAAAATGAGATACTCTATCTCTAAGCGAAGGCCCGAGAGGGGCTGTAGTGCTAAAAAGAAGAAGAATGGCGAAATGATCAAGTATTGATTTATGGAACGATATAGAACGAGGAAAGTCACATTTCTAGACAACCAAACGAGGAATAAACTTGCCGTAGGAAACAAGCGCGCAGTTAATCTTTAAAAAATGTATTGTTGACAGAACGCAATCATTTTATCTGCCTCCTCTGCAGATATATGAAATGGAAAGACATTTTAATGCTCGCGTCAATCGGCTTGATTCCAATTTATGAAAACAAAATTATGAGCGATGGGTTACATGGTCCATTAAAACACCCGTGATTAAATGCTAGCATTTATGCCTTTTCCCTGCAAAGGTTCACAATATCTATTGATGTTTAGCATTGCATGTTACAAAAGAACGAGATTTGAATTAAAATTAATTAAATTGATTACAGATACAGCCAGTTCTATTGGAAATCAGCTTTAAGAAGGAATAAGTAGAAAACAGACCAGTCTGAAATTGTAAATCAGCTTTTAGGATGAATTGAAGAAAATTGCTCGTATTAAACATACATCGATGTGGTAATTATCTACGCCCATAAGCAAAACATTTGCTGTAAGATAGCTCTTTCCAAAAATTTTCTGTATAGGCTTAGCAGTTTAGGGATTTCCTGAAACGTTTTATTATAAGGAATGTATGACTAAAACCTTATTGTTGTCCGTTTCATAATTAGAATTGTGAAACCAGATCAAAATTAAAAATATCTTTGTGTATTCTTTGATAGGCTCAAAATCGATGACACGATATTTTTAAGCTTATATTCAATAATTTGCCATTGAAAAGCAATGATAATTATCACAATGTGTAATTGAATTCGGGATTGTTTGAACTTTGAGTTAATACAAATCATAGCCGAATTGAGAATTAGAAGAAACAAACACGATACTTGGCAGAAAAATATACGTAAAGTATTTAATCCATTTTGGTAATTTATCTATATTTCATTCAATAATTCATAAACAAGTAAATAACTCACCTGTTAAATAGCCTCTAACGTTTGCATCCGTTATGAATAAGTCATACTTCTGATCTTTGAACTCTGCCCACACTGGATGTTCGAATAAAATTTGCGATACACGATCACCATAATTTAAATTGTGTGTCATCGCCTTGAACGCAGCTACAACTTGTGCCTTCACCGCAGAAGGACTGTCTACATACTCCATACGACTTTCAAGCAAATTTAACAGGAATGGTATTAGATTACTTTCTAAAGAATGAATCCTACAATTAACGCAATAACAGTTAGAGGTAAGCGTTTTTATCGAATCATTACACTCACATGCTGGTATTTAAACAAACGGCTTAACATTTCACACACTTTTTCTATCAGTGGCTTGTTATTTTCCATACACCGTTTTAAAGGCAAGATACATTCAGTTTGCGACACTACTGTCACGCAGTACTAAAATAAAATACATGTTTATCGAAAATCAATTAAATTCTGACAAATTGATCTTACCTCTGAAAGAGCTAATTGATCTAATACTGACAATGTATGTTTTGGTTGTACGTTAAGTAAATTGAAGAGTTTTGGTATGTGACCCCAAACTGGAATGTCATCTGGTAAATTAGGCTGCGCTCTTAATAATTCGACTAATGCAGTAGATGCTAATTCCAATGCATCTTTCTAAAAATATTGAAGAGTACGTTATGAAGATTCCAGAAGACCATTTACCGGTGATTTAAAAAATTAATTAACTTACATCCGGCGAATTTTTGTTGACGTCTACAACGAAGTCCAGTAAATCCGATAACTTCGGCTTGCGCAGAGTCCAAGCAGGATTACTAACAAACAGCCGCAAATAAACGCCAGATACAATCACCTCATTGGATATATCTTTAAGAATATCTGGGTCTTTCCACAAAATTTTTGGATTTTATTTGTGTTTTACAAAAACTGCATTTATACGTAAATATATATTATATTAGCTGTTTAAAAACTTTACGCAATCTCTGTTAGCTTACCCATCGCACATATCAGCAACAACATCACATACTTTTGATCTTGTCTTTACATTCCAAATTAATTCTGTATGCTCGTGAATTGATTCGAATAATTGGACGGAAGCTGTCAGAGATTCGATCATTGCATCGACGAATAATGGAGGTAGAAATTTGCAAACTGTTATGCGAACCTTCTACCTATTAGCTTTCTATCATTTTGTATATGTTATAATTTTCCTACCTTAGGTCCGCTTAAACGGTCAGCGGTCATTTTAGCGAGAATTTCAGCACAAAGTTCTCGCATTTGAAGATTCCTTGAATTACAGAACATGTCCAGTAGATATATTACAGCAGCTAAACAGGAAGTAAATATTTTATAATTGTTTACCAAGAACTCACTTTACCTTTATTTTGAGCTTCTTTTGATCTTGTCTTTACATTCCAAATTAATTCTGTATGCTCGTGAATTGATTCGAATAATTGGACGGAAGTTGTCGGAGATTTGATCATTGCATCGACGAATAATGGAGGTAGAAATTTGCAAACTGTTATGCGAACCTTCAGAATTTTATGCAATATTAGCTTTCTATCATTTTGTATATGTTATAATTTTCCTACCTTAGGTCCGCTTAAAGGTCAGCGGTCATTTTAGCGAGAATTACAGCACAAAGTTCTGGCATTTGAAGATTCCTTGAATTACAGAACATGTCCAGTAGATATATCACAGCACCTAAACAGGAAGTAAATATTTTATAATTGTTTGCCAAGAATTCACTTTACCTTTATTTTGAGCTTCTTTTATCATCTCTTGTGAATTCAGAAGCCCTGAAAGTGTTTTCAGTACTTTCATTTGTTGGTCTCTTAAATCAATCTTTTAGCGCAACAAAATAGCTTCCCTGTATTTCGCACGCTGCTATATCGCTTACACATTCCTTATTGCGGGAAACCAATGCGACTACTTCTAGTGCAAGCACAAAGTTCTGGCATTTGAAGATTCCTTGAATTACAGAACATGTCCAGTAGATATATCACAGCACCTAAACAGGAAGTAAATATTTTATAATTGTTTGCCAAGAATTCACTTTACCTTTATTTTGAGCTTCTTTTATCATCTCTTGTGAATTCAGAAGCCCTGAAAGTGTTTTCAGTACTTTCATTTGTTGGTCTCTTAAATCAATCTTTTAGCGCAACAAAATAGCTTCCCTGTATTTGGCACGCTGCTATCTCGCTTACACATTCCTTATTGCGGGAAACCAATGCGACTACTTCTAGTGCAAGCACAAAGTTCTGGCATTTGAAGACTCCTTGAATTACAGAACATGTCCAGTAGATATATCACATCACCTAAACAGGAAGTAAATATTTTATAATTGTTTGCCAAGAATTCACTTTACCTTTATTTTGAGCTTCTTTTATCATCTCTTGTGAATTCAGAAGCCCTGAAAGTGTTTTCAGTACTTTCATTTGTTGGTCTCTTAAATCAATTTTTTAGCGCAACAAAATAGCTTCCCTGTATTTCGCACGCTGCTATCTCGCTTACACATTCCTTATTGCGGGAAACCAATGCGGCTACTTCTAGTGCAAGCGATTTAACTGTAGCATTCTGTAATGTGTAAAGTTGATAATTTACTGAAAGGAATCAATACTAATATGACATAATATTAAATATTATAAAACGCTTTTAAGCCTACCACACTTGTTCCGGATTCTGTCTAGAATTCAGTCTAGGATGAAATATTAAAAATGGTCCTTAACGAGCACTGATAAAGGAGATATGACACAATGTTCATAAACGAAGTTTCATCGATCTGAAATTGAATGAAGATCAGGTTATGGTGGATCAAAATATGTATGAAATACTTAATTACCTGCTTTGCAACTTCCTACACGACTATACGACTCACAAAAATAGTTCAGGCTATCCTGCTGAACTATTTCTCAGGCAAAACAAATTCCCGCGATAACTATTACTCCCACAATTTGACAGTAATCTGACACTTATTGGAGAAATGTCACGGGAGTTGATAAAAAAAGCAAAAAAGTAATGACGTCATTGATGAAACAGCTGATTGTCAGTTTACCTTTTCACTGCATTATCAAACCTAGCAAGATGGCCAGGTTTAAGGAGGCAGTGCTTAACAGCATATGTTTGTTCATCTGGCAACACAGCTCTAAGTGAGGGCATAATAAATGCTTCTATTGAAATTTTAAAGTCAGATGCTAATCTTGGTGTTATATTTAAGGTAATTTTCCTTCGTATTGTTGCAGCTTTCACACCACCAATACCTGTTATGGTAGCAAGTACGTTTTCTAAAGCTTCTTTGCTACCGTAGCTGAGATGAAAGATGTTTGAGAACCTGGATCTATTAATGCCAGTAACGATATATATTCTCCAGCATATGTTGTTGCATTTATTAATGCTGTAGCTAATATCACATTTAAGTTACAGGAAATGTGCGTAGTTTCATCTTTAGTAGCCAGGTTGGCTTTAATTGTGTTATTCATGTGTAAAAGTGTATGGTGTTCTTGTTTGCACTCAAAGCATCGTAGCTTACTTTTACACGTAGTCCCACTGCCGTGGGCTAGGCAGTTCTTGCACAGCTTTTTATCTTTTACGAATTGGAGTCGATCTGCAGGCGATGAGCCTTTGAATTTTTCACAATGGTATAGAATGTGCGTTCCTTGGCAATATGCACAATTTGCTGTTATTGCTACGAATTCTTTCTTTTTCAAAGGTTGAGCTGTCTTTGGCTGAGTCTTGATCATGGAAAGAAATTGATATCATCGCACCAGGAATTCGTAGAGCTTCTGAATTCCTGGGAACTCTTTGCCGTTCTCTAGTCTTTCCTCAAACATACGCAAAGTCTCATTGTCAAATTTTCTCATCGCAATCCGTACTATTATTGGGTCCCGATGTTGGTTTACATAGCCCATGTTTTTAAGCCCTTCCATACAGTTTCTAATTGTATTATATAAGTTGATTGCATCCGCAGCAACTCGATATTCCATTTTTTTTAACATCAAGTATAGAGTCAATGTAGCTTATTGCTAAGTTTCTGTTGTTGCAAAATCGATCTTCCAACATTCGAAGTGCCGTTTCATAATTATTTGCATTTAATTGCAAATGACACACTGCCTCTTTAGCTTCTCCCTGAAGAAAGCCCAGTAAATATTGCATTTTCTGAACTGATCCCAATGTCGGATTACAGTGGATAACTGCTTTAAACAAATCGTGAAAATGTTGCCAATCCTTACTATATCCGTTAAATGTTGGTATTTGAATTAGTGGAAGCTTTGGCAGTTCGAAGTGGAATCCGCTGTTGAATGGCTGGGTATCATGTTGTGCAGGTGGATTGAATATTTGTATGCCAGGGTTGTTTGGTTGAGCTGCTTGAATCACATGTTCGGGTTTATTTATCTGTTCATTTCCTTGTTGGAAAAGTGACTTCATTGCAACATATTTACTCTCTGCAGCTCCAAACAGGCCATTTGCAAAATATGGATCTTCAGGAGATAGACTCTCCGTAAGTAGCTTGTGGTTCGTTCGTAAATTTCGAAATATTTCGTCCAAGTTGGACATCTGCTTTTTGAAATATTCAGCAGTTTTCCTTATTGCACTGTCCTTCCGAAAGTTCTGCTCCATGGTCTCCATCTGCGTAACTAGCGTTCGCTGGTCCTCTAAAACTCGCGTTGTATCCATATCGAATATTTAATGAACACTCGTCTAACTAATATATAGTTTGGAGACTGGGAATAACTTAGAATCACTTGGAAATTAAAAGAAATTAAACAAAGAAGGCTCGACGGACCAATGAAAAGTATCTAAAGATCATCCACACCAGATGAAGCTTAGACGTTAGCTAAAGACATAATTGTTGTGAAGTCTTTAATGAATGTAGATTTATATGGAATACAAACACTCTAGTGGTTCTTGTTGAACTGGGTACTTTTTATTTTTCCTATGGGTTTTTATAATTAACAAAGTATGCTTACATCTAAATTACATTTCATTTATTGATTGCTAGCATTTTACATGTCGATTCATGCTGCATGTGAATTATTATATATGGGCTATTGCCATTAAGCGTCATGTAAAATTGCTTATACGTAAAAATCAAAACAATATGCAAGGTGAACATTGAGTACAAGTAATGTCAATAATCTCTAAAGTTGAATGATCGATGAATAAGTAAGCGAATAATTATAAGCTAAGATTCCATGATTGGCAAATATCAATAATCTCTAAAGTTGAATGATCGATGAATAAGTAAGCGAATAATTATAGGCTTAGATTGCATGATTGGTGAATTATTGATGAAATAGGTGAGTTAATAATTTGATGTTAAAGAATTTAACAGTGACAGTTATTGACTGGGATTTGTGAGTTTCTATGCAGAATTTTGTTGTCAGCATTGTTTCAGTTCCGATTGTTCGCTGATTTAGCTTTGTTAAGTTGAGAAAAAAGCTCATCCATTGATTCATTGTCTTTTTAATTCGAGTAATGGTTCTCATTGATGAGTCTTTTTGCTTTTTTACGCTAATCTTTTTGATTGAACTGATTTCAGCTGCTATAGCATATTTTTCCGTTTAAAGCAAGATCCCTATGTGGAGAGGTGTTTTTCCCCATAGACGAAACATTTGGCCGTATTACATTCTGACCCATTGATGCAAGTTTTTTCGCTCCAGTTTATGCATCTTCTACCTTCTTCCAGATATACTTTGCAGAAAAATTGTGTGTGATCCAACTCCTAACATTTGAGGTTCTGTTTGGGTCTATTGAGAAAGTATTCAACTTTGATCGGCGCGAATTTTTTATCGTTTTCGTTGGAATCTTCTTGACCTTATCTGAGGAATCGGTCTTTTTGGGTCTATAAACGTTAAGAACTTGGATATTTTTCAAGGCAACTTCATTAGAATTACAAGATATGCCATCTTGCATTATCTTTTGTTCCATTATATCAAAAGGAATGTTCCTTAGCACCCCAATTCTCATTAGGAAGCTATTTGGAATGAAGGCTTTTATATTACGAGCTTTAAGATTTTCATTTTTTTTAGACTGTTTGTTTCCATTGCGGAGTGAAAGGACATACGTTTTCTTTAAAAATTGTTTGTGTAATGTTCCCAATGTCTTTAATTTACGGTGATTTATTAAAAGTATAAAGGCTCAATTGGTCTAATCTGACTGTCTTTCCACTGTTGTCGTAAGCATCAACAAGAACATAGAAATTTTGTCTTTTGTCATTTAAGTCATATAGATTGAGTAATTTGTTAGTTTTGCTTTTGGTGGGATTAGTAATGCTCTTGTATACGTCTTTCGTTAAGACGGTTGTTAATAGCGATCTTGAGTCTTTTGGAGTTGCATATGCTTTCCAAGACTGTTTCTTCTTCTGCGTTTATGTCCAGAGGGACTTCAATTTTCTTGCTATATGCATTTTAATGAAATTTTAACTAACCTGAACCACCAAGAGATTAAAGCCCCATCAAAGGGATTACGTTTTCAGTTTATAAACATTTTAAATTATCTTTGACATCAAACAAAGAAAACCAAGTAAAAAGCTGGACTAAATTTTAGGTTCCATTATGACAAAGAGTTCGAAAATTTAACCAAAGAAAGAAAATCCCCGTTGGCAGCAAGGAAAGGTAAATATTTCTCGTGTGTAGCGTAAGGTTTCGAAAAATAATTTGGCTTGCCTACTACTAGACTTCTTACTGCAATTTTTGTGGCACGACATGGGTATTTATTATCATAAAAAGAACCTGTTGACGTTTGCATTTTGATACCCTTTATAGTGGCGCAAATGTTTCGCTAATTAAATTGAGTTGCACACGTATGGATCACACATTGAAAATCGGCGGATAATAAATTATTATTATAAATATATAAATACATTTTTTGCCCTTCTCACATTTGCTGTTTAGACATTTCACAGCGGTTACCACACAAAGGTGATAAATTTTTGTTGTTAATTTCAAAAGATTTCCATAAAAGTTTAATCAGCACTTGCGTTGCCATTAATGTATACATTTTCTATTCTTTTCTGAACCATCAGGAGCCATCATTTTGAATTTTTATTGAAAACGGCTGCTAAAAATATTAAGGTGTCTATTTTCGACTTTTTTATTTGTCATCCAATTTGCGTAATTATATTAAATTCAACTAACTTGCCTTAATAACTTATAATTTCTAGTTTTATCGGAATCTGTTGAGAAACGGCTACTAGAGGGCTACATGAATAAAAAAATGTTTATATCAGCCTCCTGTATGGGGGCACCCCCCATAAACACCTTAATACATTTTCTAGCACTGGGAATTTTAAGAGGCACCCCTTTTGACCTACGTAGAAAATTTCCTCATTCTAGCTTATATGGTTAGTGAGAAAACTTGTTGTGACGCACGAACAAACGGACGGACGGACAGACAGACAAGTCGCGATTTTAACATTGTTTAGAGTATTGTTAAAAATATTTTACTATATCTTAAAAATGTTCTGCGTTATAAATACTTCCAAGTTAAGTAATTTAAAACGTTTCCATGAAAAAAAAATCATTATTTCAGTTACTACTAAAATAGCAAATTGCGCTTGCCTTCTGACCTTTGGAGGCCGCAATTTTGAATGCATGCATTTGATTTTGTATGCTAGGACCTCATCAATGAATCTCGTTTAAATCAGAGTTTCACTCCAGACAGAGCAAAATTATTCAATTTTTAGTGAAAATGGCAGCTAAAAATAATAGGTTTTAAAATTTCGACTTTTTTAATTTTCATTCGATTTAAAAAAAAATTTTGCATAGCACAAGAACTTAGTACAAAGATCCATAATCTCAAGTTACATCAAAATCCGTCAGAAAATGTGACCACTAGAGGGCCACAAAAGCCTGAAAAAGTCGCATAATTAAACCACCGCCATTTCAAAAATTGCACATCCATGATCACCAAAATGTAGAAGTTTCTAGATGTAATTGACTTGACTTGAATCAAGTTTCATATACATCGAATCAAAGTTGCGACTTTTAGAAGACTTTGAAGTTTTGAGCTTCAACTGGCCGCCATTTTGTTTTTTGCAACCTGAACTCCAATTCTTTTACATGACTCTTTAGATACTTATATTTGCTATCAAAATACCGAATTTCATTAATATTGGTTGAAAGCTTTGGTCAAAACTACAACAACAAAATTTTGTACGTTTTTCGGCCTTTAAGCAGCCGCCATTCCGTTTCAGCGGTACCGACTTTGAATTTTTTATTGTGAGATTCATCACAAACATCAGTGAACCTTTGTACCAAATTTCATCTAAATCGGAGCTATACTTTCGTCAGAACAGAAATCACGATTTTTCGTCTAAAATTGACGCCATTTTGTTTTCGCCTGGCCGATATAGCTGGTTCACGAACTTAACTGAGACATTTACTCAATACACCTTTCCTGAAAATTTGGTGTAGATCGAGGCAAAATTGCAATACTAGCGTGGTCACAAATTTCGTTATATCCCATATATATATATATATATATATATATATATATATATATATATATATATATATATATATATATATATATATATATATATATATATATATATATGATACTCTCCGCAATAGGTAGGGTTCTCTCGAGAAGTTTACCTAAAACTGTTCACGGCCGATTTTTAACTGCTATATGCATTGCGACTGAAACTCGACTGTATACAAGGGAGTATGGTGAAGGAATGAAAAAGTAAAACTAAAAAGTAAAATACATTTTTACTTAAACTCTTCCTGCCACGCATTTCTACCGCGTTAATAATGCTCTCAAGAATCTGAAAATGAACGTTTTATTACTACTGTCATATTTTTTATGACGTTCTTCTCTCGCATTAGAATTTCTGACACATTTTCATATATTGCAATATTAATTAAGCTTAAATATGAAAGAATAACCATTATTAGTACCATATTCAATCTTTTCTCTACTTGAAACTTAATATTTCTAAGTCTTGAGGCTGAGGCAGAGCATATCTACTAAATAGCAGCTGCAATTAGAACAAATTTTATTTCTTACGGTACTTATGGAGTAGAGAGGATTGGACTAAAATTGCGTATGTATGGTAAACAAAACCTGAATTTGCTTGCAATTTTAACAACACATGGTGAACTTAAATCCATCTTTTACACGTTTATTTGCCTCTCCTTTCATTTTGACAGCTCCTCGATTGCAGGTGCTAGTTAGTATATATGCTCTGGCCGAGGCATAATTTGCTGTTCATTTTCAGGGTATTGTAAAATCATTTTACAATACCCTACTAAAATCGCGTCCTGTCTGTCCGTCCGTCCGTATGTCACACCACTTTTTCTCGTAAACTACATAAGCCAGAAACACACGATTTTGTAAGTAGGTGCAAAGTGACGCCCTCTTCAAAGTTTCACCACGAAAAGAAATTTATAAGGTCTTTAAGGGGGGTCACCCCATATAGAAGAGCTGCCCCGGAAAAAAATTTTCATCGCATGTAGGCAATAGGGGTATCAAATGAAAGGTCTTAATGAGAACTTTTCAAAACAGGTCTTAAACTAACAAATTTACGAAATTTTTGTGTTTTTGACACGAAAAATTTAAAAAAAAATCACCGAGGTGTGACTTTAGAAGTACAAGGGCAACAAATACCTCAGAAGTCAAAATTCGATCAACTTTGTTAATAATAGTGCATTTTATGAACTTTACATTTTTGCCTATAAAATCAAGATGGGACCCTTAAATTTCTTAAAACTTACAATTCAAGTTTTTTAAAAATTTCACAACTATTGAACAATAAACAACTAAGTTACAGCCGACTGAATATTTAACAATTACAACAACATTAACACGTGATACTAGGGAGAAACACGTTCGCAATGGACCTAGACACTACAAATATGTAGGAATTTTAATAAAAATTTTAGAAATGGATTGTATTGTAATATTGATGTGTTAACATGACTAATCAAACAACGGGATCAAAATACTTGAAACAAAGTGGTGGCGAGTTTAAAATTATAATAAATTTTCGAACTCAATTTATGGAATCTGTATATTAGTCTAGCTTTGATATACAGAATATATTGTTTGATTTACTTATTGTTTTAGATGCCCTTTTGGCAGGAGCACTCTCCGGCTAATTCAACTTGTTTCACTTACTTATTTATGCATTCCTCAATTTTTTTGTCAATGTATGTGCTTGCGCTTGATCCATGTTGTTATTCTGCAATAAAATATATTATTTATTAGTTTTTATGAGAATCATTAGCGTCCAAATATATTTTCTCCTTGTTTTTGTACTATCGCCTGAATGTCATCAGAGAAATGTCATATTTGACAATCTCAAAAGCCTATTTTGGACTTACTGCGATGCTGCTTTTAAGCCTTCACGACAGTTGTTTTCGAAAATTTAGGGCTGCTGAACTGCTGTTTCCAGTGCGCGAAGTTAGGTCCATCACGTTAATTGATTTCCTTATGGGCCTGCGTAAGAAGGCAACGAATCGAACTTTTATGTAACTATGCAGCCTCGTGTGTACGATTTTGTGTTAAAGTGTAAATATAGGGTGATTCATAACAAGTGTACACATTTTCGTCGAAAAAAACATCGTTTTTGTGAAGAATGAGCTGTAATGTTTATTTATTATAAAAATTTGGTCCCTTACAATTAAACATAAAACATTACTTTGGGCATATGTGTACCTCGTGCTGCTTTACAGACTATCAAACGATGATTGTAATTTTCGCACATTTCCGACGTTATTAGGCGTATGTTGGCTCGAATATTGTTTTTTAATGCTTCAGTAGTCTGGAAAGCATCAGCGTAAACACGATTCTTCAGAAATCCCCAAAGGAAGAAGTGACAAGGAGTCAAATCACACGATCTTGCCGGCCAAAAAATTCACGGAGAGCGTGAAATGTTTGCACTGGCGATTCATTATTTTTGTAAAAAGTTTTAACAATAATAAAACGTTTGGCTGATATGTATGATACCATGGTCAGAGCATATATACTAACTAGCACCTGCAATCGAGGAGCTGTCAAAATGAAAAGAGAGGCAAATAAACGTGTAAAATATGGATTAAAGTTTACTTTGTGTTGGTAAAATTGCAAGCAAATTCATGTTTTTGTTTACCATACATACACACTTTTAGTCTAATTCTCTCTACTCCGTAAGTACCGTAGGAAATAAAATTTGTTCTAATTGCAGCTGCTATTTAGTAGATATGCTCTGCCATGGTTACAATTGTAAAGGACCAAACTGTCATAATCTGTCAATATATGCACCTGAAGTTGGTGATAAATAAGAGTTAAGGCCCATTCACATGTGTACACTTGCTATGAATCACCCTATATCTATAAATATGTGTTGAACTCTAAATAACTATTTAAAAGATAAACATACTATAGATATAACAATATAAATATCTATATGCAGCATATATAATAAGGCTGCAATTCAATGTAAATAAAACGATACTTATGACACAGTCGAGGAAAAATAGCTCAAATATACAATAAACCACACATGGCGAATACAGTATCGAAGATGTGAGTAAAGTTGTATATTTAGGTGCCAAAGTAACGAGAACCGCTCATGAAAGAAACGAAATACGCCGAAGAATACAGTTCACAAATAAAATATTTTATTCAGTTTTGACGATCTTGAAGACTAGCTGCATACACAGGAAAACAAAGCTCCAAGTATACAAATCTGTGATAAGACCTGTGTTATGCTACGGGTGTGAAACATGGACCTTAACCCAAGCATCCGCAAATATATTGAACATCTTTGAGGGATGGGTCCTGAGGCGAATGATCGGAGCGCGGCTGGATGGGGACCAATAGCGAATTCGATACAACCATTAGCTGTATGAAATTTTTGACGAGCCGGAGGTCTCAACAATTGCAAGACTGTGGAAGCTGCATTAAGCTGGACACATAAATCGTATGGACAAACAACAGATACCCAAGAAGGTATTCGTTGGAAGAACTGAATGCCGGAGACCAATGGGGAAACTGAGGAATTGCTAGTCTGACTCGGTCAATGAAGACAGACCAAGACAGTTGGAGGCGCTATTTGCAGGAAGTGAAGACCCGAGATGGGCTGTAGTGCTACGAAGAAGAAGAAAAATATATAAAATATATTTTTCGTTGCAATGTAAATTTAAATTTGATATTCTTCAAGCCACAAATGACAAAAAATTATGAATAGTCCTAATAAATGTTTAGAAACTCATCCATTGTATACGCTTCTTTGCTAACTTTTGGAGCAATGGCACTTCTTTGTGTTGGTCAAATGTACGATATGTTAGTGCAAATTGTTTGAAGGTGAACTTGCTTGCTCCTTACGTATGTGAGGTTTCCTATGTCTCATTTTTAATTGTATCCCAGCGGTAGTCGAAGACGAGATTGAAGGCGAATGTTTCGGCATATTTGGTCAGCTGTGGTGGAATTGAAACTTGCTAATTAATTAGCCTGTCTTTGGCATTAACAGTTAAATCATAAGTGCCTGTGATGCAGATCCTATTGAAATTTCCAGGACAGGCAATTTTTGTTTCAGTCGATTGATTACAGTGATACACAGTGTTCGAATCCTGAATATAAAGGCTCTAACCTTATCAATTACGCACAACTCGTTTGATTCATGACTTGAGCTATCCTTGACTGACCACTCTTGTTTGACTAGAGTAACCTAGAAACTGGCCATACTTCTTCGATAAATGCGAGATGAAAAGAACCACTAAGCATCAGACTGTGATAAGTTTTCCAATGTATGTAGGTACATTATACAAACAAAAATGATGATAATTTTGAGGAAATCAAATAGATTTTATAACAATCAGTTCCATTTGTGAGATATTTTCCAATAAATGATAACTTCAATACACACTTAGCCCCAATAAGCTCTGAAGTACAATGTTTATGGAGATTCAGGCAAATTTTCTCGACGAGTTGATAAGCAGTGCAATTGCTTAGAGGCTTTTGTGTGGATTTCAAGATGATCTACAATAACCACAACGAAAGTTGATTAATCGCCGGACGATGAAGATTGGAGGTTTTCTTTGATTACAGCCGCAAATGAATTTCCTTCAAATACTTTGGCCACAGCGTTTGCTGAAGACTTAGAGAATCGGTAGCTTTTACAAAAGATTACTGAAATGAACATAAGCTGATTAAATGGGCCCTGTAATGGAGAATCCGACAAATTGAACTGTGGGACTATGTTGCGAAGGATCTTTATAGGTGAATTTTCCCCGCTACTCTTACAATTGTGTAAGTGTACGGTTTTTAGGCGTTATTTGAGATACGCATGACTTACATTTTATTACAAATGCAGCGAACACAATATAAACTTATCAGTTTAATTTATGGAATGGGATGCAAAAAACTATCAGAAAATACAATACTTGTCGAGCTTTCACGACCAATCTTGCCGCGAAGTTGTCACTGTCAACTTCCGCCAACCCGATCTCCTTTTGTCACCTGCATTCCGTTACATACATGAGGCCATACGCGTGTAAATGCAGTGTAATGTAGAAGAACAGGATATAGCGATCGATCAAAGCCAATGCCTTACTACAGCTGTAAGGCATGCACTTGAAAGCCCTTCTTGCACATACATGGCCACATGTAGGTTGACCTTTCTCACTAACTTATATGGCAGTATATGAAGAAATCTGGAAGGGTTGACAAAAATAGAGGTTTTGAACAATTTTGACGGTGAAATCAAGATCATCTGCGGAGAGTATCGTAGCGCTTCTTAGAAAGTGGATTTCGTTCCAGCTCGTACATTCGTTCACCTTTTATTGAGACTCAAAATGAAAATATTGGGAATTTGTTTACTTCCTGAAGCTAGCTGTCGGTGGAACGAGTTGAACGTGCGTTTCATTTAGGTATTCTGAAAAGTGTAGATGCACAGTGGGCAGTCCAAGGAGAATTTCAAGCATATAAGGAGTGTGATTTGAACCTTTTCCATGTGAAACATAGAATATATTACTCCGTACAAACATTCTCAGTGGGACGTGGGTTCAAATGCAGTCCTTGGTGACGGTAATCGGCACGGGCTAGAAATCCGGGATGGTCGGCTATCTCGTGGTAGAAGTATCCCATGTCCTCGGTTAATGCCTGGTGACACTATATTCGAGTAGATAAAATGACTGACATAACCCATCTCCTGGGCTTACGTCTAGTGACACTTTATTCACGTAGATAAAATGACTAAACGGTCCGTGTCCTATGTTTACGTCTAGCGACACTGTATTCGCGTAGATAAAATGACTGAACCGGCCCAGTGCCTAGTAATACCGTATTCTCGTAGATAGAATGACCGAACACTCTTCTAACATGACCAATAGTTTTTACTGGTAAAATCAGCCGAAGCTGCGTAAACCTCAATCTATAATTCTATAGGGGTTCAATAGCCCTGCTGATCCCCCCCCCCCCATTTCCTAGTGTAACTTTCCGTTGAATCCACATTTGCCTTAATCCATAATTTCATACCAATTACCTCAATTATTCGCTTAATGCAAAATTCACGTCGAATTTCCACCTCCATTTCAACTCGTAACTCGGTCACAAAGTGCGTATCAGCATTTTCAGGAATTACTCTAACCGGTGCTCCCCACATGTGTTGTTATAAAACTTATCGGTTGATTTCCATAGCTAATTCACCTAGCTGTGTTCGTGTTGATTATTTTTCTTGACAAGGTTGCCACTTGTTTCGTGCCAGCGACATTTATTTTCATTTCATCCAGGTAATATATTGCAATGCAAACGTGTTGTTTTATTTTTGTGTGCCATATGGCGATTCACAGAGATTTTCTGTTACGTGCTGTTTTTATTTTTTATTTGTCCATGCGGTACTTGTAAGTTTTTCTACTACGCGTTGTTTTATTTTTTATTAGTCCACGCGGAACTTCTATTATCTTGCTTTATTTCTGTTTTTTGTATTTTGGCTTGTTGGTGGACGCTTTTGTTTTCATAATATGATTGTTTAGCCGACCAATTTTTATATAGTTGGGCTTGAAGAAGCTTTTCTTTTGCATTTTTGTTTACTTACATGGTTAGTTTTGGCTTTTTATGTGGAAGTTTTTCCTTTATGCTTGGCATGGTAGAGAGTTCTTAACATTACTAAAGGCATTTGAAAGATTCTATCTACTTTGCTTGGAGAGCTACGTAGATATTCTTTTTGTATGTGAAACGGCTTATTCTATGGGCTCCGCGTTGCGGTTTTTATAAGCCTAGATTTGTTAATTATTTGAATTTACATTTGAGTTGTGGGTAGCCAAATTACATACATTGTTCTTTATGTAAGAGCATATTATTTTAAACTATTTTGTAACTTTTGCTTCTTTTTAGCTGTTTAAAAGTTTTATTGATGCAAATTTTAAATGCAAGAGTAAGACTATGTTTAAATGAGCTGAATTTAATTACGTTTTAAGGGTACTTTCGATTAACATGTATGTTTTCTTACGTTTTTGTTTTATTCAAATTTCGTACATTTTATGGGTGTTCTGGTAATAATTAATGCCTTTTAAATGCTTTTGGCTATATATACATTTTCCCTTTTTTCTAAGGTAACAGTAACTGTTAAGTTTTAGTTGCCTACATTTTAGGGGGCTGCTGTAACTCTTAACAATTCGTTTTACAATTACTTAAAGTTATTTGGAACTGCGCGTATTTATTTGCGCTAAATTTAATTGCGTATGCTCTAGGGGTGCTTTAGTAGCTAGTTTTGTTTAAATAGCTTGGTTTAACCGTGGCTGAAGTGAACCACTCATCTCTGCCTAAAGAATGGAAACTTGATGGATATAGTTAATTTTAATCCCGTAAGACAACAAACTAAGTAGTTTTGACGGAATGACCACCTTATCTCTTCAGGAGCAGCCACTCCTGATCACCACGGGGCTGCTCGACTGCTTATATTTACTACAAATTAAGTGTACGCATTAAAAGTATTTATACCTTGATAATTAATAGCTAGGTTTAAACTACATTTACAAAGCATAATTAATAGCTAGGTTTAAACTACATTTATTTAGCAGTTGTAAAAAAATATGGAAAGATCGGGCGGGTGCGTGTGTGTTGTGGGTTTCGGATCGATGTTATGTGTGTTAATTGATATTGTGGATGTTACTCTTATTGCCTGTACTATTCCAACAATCTTCCTTGATTAGTCTAATGGTAATTTATGTTCCCGTAGTCCGCGTGTTGTAGTGGTTAGAGCACATCCCATAAGCCCATGGTATAAAGAATAACAAGGTATGCTCGCTCATGAAAAAAGCTTTTTATGTGACGTCACATGGATCGGAGCTTTCAGGTAGAATGCATTTGTTAATGAATTTTATATGGATTTCAGGACTTATTTGAAATAAAATCAGAGATTTCTCATAAAAATCCATTTTCTTGCTTGATTTTACCTTTGTAATTAATTTTTTGCTCATACCCATATAAATAAATCTTCAAGTTCAAGGAATACATATTATGATAAAAGCAACTGCTCTGCTTCGGTATATGTGCACATTTTTAGTTAATAGTATGTTGAATATATTATTGTCTGATCTGATTAAGGTACACTTTTAGCAAAGATTTTAAATACATGAACTAGTTTTCTTCTCTGGAATATCAATACATTATCTTTAATTATCCATAGATTGCAATTTATTTATAAGCAACCAAGCAAGTGATGCGTACAAATGTAGAAAAATGAATTTTTTTCAATTCTTGAATTGTGAGACAAACGTTTCATTCAATGTGACGTTTTTCAGCAAGCATAAACGATTTTCAGGGGATCGCTAATTTTAAAATTTCATCCAATTTAAATTCAAGGACAATCAATGAGACATGTAAAGTTCTCATTGACAAATCCAAAGGAATTTTTATAAATTCAAATATTGCAAGAATAAGTTGCAGGCAATTTTATTTTATGCAGGCAATTCGGTTTTACTACATATTATAAATATCACATTGCTATCATTAAGACGTTTTCTCCACTTTTTTATATTTTTCTTTATATTTAATCTTGCGCATGCCTAAATTCAGTTAAAGTCGAAAATATGTTTTGCATCTATGAAACACTCCATTGGCTTTACTATTAAGATCAATATCGTTAGATTAAGTTATTAAATTCTGAATATAGGGTTTTTCAATAAGAGGTGTTATTTTGAATAGATCTTGTGATCTAACACCTTGCGACTTCTTCCTTTGGGGCCATGTGAAATGAAAGGTCTACGACCAACAGTCCAGCGTCGATTCAAGACCTCAAAGATGGAATTCGTGAGGGTATCGAGGACATGGGGCAGCCAATTTGCGATTAGCTTATGGGAAATTTTATGAAAAGGATATGGTCCTGCAAGCGTGTCGTGGTGGTAATTTGCCTGATGTTATTTTTCACTATTAACGACATACCTTCTTCTTTATAATGAAATAAACATCCTATCATTTATTTTAAAAATTTGCATTATTGTTTTTATATCAAAATGTTACCTCTTATTGGATTTGGTGATTGAAAATTTTATGAAAAGGATATGGTCCTGTAAGCATGGTCGTGGTGGTCATTTGCCTGATGTTATTTTTCCAATCATTTGTATTAAGAAATAGCATTTTTCTTTTAATATTAAAATGACACCTCTTATTGGAAAAAAAATCAACATTTGCCGATCCAATCGATTCGATCCATGTGACGTCACAAAAGCTTTAAATGGCGATCGAACTTTCGTGAGCGAGCATACCTTGTTAATCTTTATACCATGCCATAAGCCGAAGGTCCCTGGTTCGACTCTCGTTGGCAGCAACGAGATTTAGTTCAAGTGATTCTTCAAACGGACTATAAGCCTGTTCAGTTATGATACGTGCTGGTTTAAAATCAGCACGTAGCCCAGCTGGGTGAATGGACACACGGCCAAAGCGTGATAATGATCATATCACCTTGTGGAGTACCGATACATTTTGTCATGATAATGAGATACTCTAACTATCTCTAAGCGAAGGCCCGGAATAGGCTGTAGTGCTGCGAAAAACAAGTATGTACCCAGAGCGAGAAAAGAGAGGTTAAATGCCCATGCTTGCGAGTAGTTTCTTTGAATTCTACTTTATCTACATGAGAGTAAATTTCATGAAGGGAATTTAAAATGAGCATCCCTATTTTTGGAAGAAATAAGTTGCAACTTCGGGGTGCTGTGATTAAAGATTAGGAAGCACATGTTTGTTTCCATCAATTTTTGGTAGATATTAGGAAAATACAGGGGTTGCATGATATCGAAATGATGGGTGTTTTCTGCTTTATAATGGATCTTTAACTCATATATTTATACACTGCAGGATAGGCGGAGCGACAGTATGCCTAAGCCATTGAGTGTATGTGTGGAGATATTGGCCCCACAATGAATATGAACGGGCGCTTCAGACTGTTCAGTATATCCAGCTGTTAAGTTTACTTAGTTTGATTAGTAAATCTATTGAAGAGATGCTTACTCGTAGGGAAAGTGTGTTTTTCTCTTTGAGAGGATTGTGCAACATTGAAATGATTTCATTTGTGGCCTGAGATGCTTTAATAATTGATGTGTTAGGTGGTGCTATGTTCAGGTCTCCAGGTCGTGGATGTTTAACCTTTCTCATGTTAAGCGCGCCTGTCAATAATAAGAACTGCTGCATTGGATTATTGCTCGCTATGCACGAGTATCCCACGAAGGATAGGAGTTCAAATGTTTTATTGGTTATTATTGGAAATAGATGCATTTGGTGCAGCTGCATCAGAGGTATTTGAAATAGTGGGAAGCTGATGAAAATCCCTACCTTGCTTTGCATTCAGAAGTGCTGGAGATCCGCGGTTTGCGCAAGAATTTCTTCGCAAAACTCGTGACACTTGTTACCTAGTTTGGGGTATACTTCTCAGAGTTTCTTGTTGGTGATAAATAGAGGATGTATTTTAATGTTGAGGGTGGATACCATTATGTCTAACAAGGTATGTTGAAAAAATAACTTATGAAATTCTTTTGAAGCTACAAGATTGAGTTGCTTATTTCAATAATTTTTCTGAAAAGTTATTAGAGAAGAAAAATATGATAAGAAGGTGGTTTCGACATGTGTACTGATTCTCGTCGGGCCATAACTCTTATTAGATACATACCGGCGATGGCGACCGCAATGCCTAGAGGTGAAAGCACTATTTTTAATTTTCCCTACTTATGCAAACCCAATATGTTTTTGTAACTACGAACTATGTTCAGGTTAGATTTCTCCTGTAAGTACTTGTCTTTGCTAAACTTAAATTGATCATTTCACCCTTTTTAGTAACTCTTGCCAGAACTCTTGCTAGGAACTACGAGTTTGAATTGCAAGTTGACTTCAAGAGCGAGTTTGTTTTTCTCTATCTAATTCAATGGGAATTAGGAAAAATTTGCTTCGGCAACTTTGCATTAGCTGAACATTGGGTCGATTTGCAAATTGACCTGCTATCGGACAGGAATTTCGACGTTTAATTATTTAGAACTGCACTAACTATCAGAAATTGTCAGTTTTACTACTGTACGACGTCAAAGCACAAAATGGGAAGAACAAGACGGCCAAGTTTAAGGAGGCAGTGGTAATAGACTCAAGCTTTATTATGAATAAAACATTCTAAGTCTTTCTACCACCCTGCTTTTTTCTTTTTTTCTTGTTATGGGCGCACTATCAATAATTCTTTTTCTAATGGGCACTGCTGCCTCCTTCACTACGGACTTGAATCCTTATTCCACTCAGGAGATCCCGAGTACGAGATACGTGTACTATTCAAAAATTGTGGGGAATCTATTTAGCTGCCGCAGTACTTGGAACATATTAATGGAACAAAATTTGGGAGAACTTCTAGCGCAGCTGGACGCAGCACAGCGGACCGAACATTAACTCCACTTGTTTTGTGCAACGAATAACGCGGGTCGTATAGAACAACTCCAGCACGTCGAGAATGTAAAACTCTGCTCAGAAACCATGCATGAGTCAACCTCCACAAATAGAGTCCTAAGAACATTTTTCGACGGAGTAGGAAGGGTGGGCGTTGCATTCCCTATTCGGAGCTCGAGACGGAGTTGGATAGTGGAATATTAGTGTTGGAAGGAGACAAGCTGGTCCAACTAGAAAAACAAAGAATCAGTATCGTCAACACATCCCTGGACGAGATTCACAAACCTTTAACAAACATATTCAGCAGACAGCAAGAATTAGGTTACCAAGTCCGAGATATAACCACTATAACAGATATAATGCTAGCTGCAGAAAAGAAAAACTTCGAAAACTAATTCGTTAATTTCTAGTTTATTTTATTCATAATATGTCAAAAAATCTTCAGTTAGTTATTTCGATACTAAAGATCAACGAGAATCGCGAACTAAAAGACGAAATTTTCCTTCTTTAACTGATGATAACTTTAAAGATGAACATGAAAATGCATAGTCAAGTTTTCTTTCACTATAGGATATCGTGTTGATGAAGATTTCATGAAAATTATGTGCCATACTGATGGAGGCAATGGGTCTCGAATAACTGGAAACAAGTAATTCCATAATGAAGGATGTTTTTAAGGAAACTTCTTGACATTGAAAGCGGAGTTCACTTTATATATATATATATATATATATATATATATATATATATATATATATATATATATATATATATACATATATATATATATATATATGTATATATATATATATATATATATATATATATATATATATATATATATATATATATAAGTATATATGTATGCATGTATATATATATATATATATATATATATATATATATATATATATATATATACGAGTATGTATATATTTATATATGTATATATATATGTATATATATGTATGTATATATATAAAGATATATATATATATATATATATATATATATATATATATATATTTATATATATAAAGGGTTTTCCAATAAGAAGTGTTATTTTGAAGAGCCCACTATTTCGGTAGATGTCACTTTTGAAGCTGTCATTTAAAAACTATGCCATTAATAAAAATGGAATGAAACACGCTTCAACAACGCATTGAAATTATTAAAATTCACTATGAAAATGGTGAAAATTTAGCAGAGACGGTTCGTAAAACTCGATCATTTTTGGGTCGTCGCGGAGCACCTTGTCGGACCGCAATACAGAAATTGTTGGAAAAATTCGAGTAGTTGGGACAACTTAGTGATGTGAAGAATAAAACCCATGCACGTCACTCAAGAACAGCCGAGAATATTGCTGCTGTAGCCGAAAGTATTTAAGAAAACCCAGGTTTGTCCATTCCTCGTCGTTCTTTGGAATTAGGCATTCCACAAACGTCATTACACCGTAGTTTGCATACAGATTTGGGTCTTAAGGCTTATAAAGTTCAGTTAACACAAGAACTCAACCCGGTCGATCATCAACAACGTTCTGTTTTTGCTGATTGGGTCCTTGAAATGCATGAAAATGATCCGGGATTCCATTGAAAAATCATCTTGAATGATGAGGCCCATTTCCACCTCGGCGGCTTCGTCAACAAGCAAAATTGTCGCATCTGGGGCTCGGAAAACCCATAAATTATTGTTGAAAAGTCTCTCTATCCTAAACGTGTGACTGTTTGGTGCGGTTTATGGTCCGGCGGAGTCATTGGACCTTACTTTTTCGAAAATGAGGCTGGAGCAACAGTTACGGTGAATGAATTGCGCTATCGAGAGAGAGATTAATGATTTTTTATGGCCGGAATCGGATGATGTTGATCTGGACAACGTGTATTTTCAACAAGATGGCGCTACGTGCCACACAAGCAACGAAACCATTGATCTTTTACGGGACAAGTTTCCAGACCGTGTTATCTCTCGAAGAGGTGATCACAATTGACCAACGAAATCTTGTGATTTAACACCTTGCGACTTCTTCCTTTGGAGCCGCCTGAAAGAGAAGGTCTACGCCAATAGCCCAGCGTCAATTCAAGACCTCAAAGATGGGATTCGTGATGCTATCGAGGACATAGGGCAGCCACTTTGCGATTTGGTTATGGAAAATTTCATGAAAAGGATATGGTCCTGTAAGCGTGGTCGTGGTGGTCATTTGCCTGATGTTATTTTTCACTATTAACGGCATACCTATATATATATATATATATATATATATATATATATATATATATATATATATATATATATATATATATATATATATATATATATATATATATATATATGTATATATGTACGCATATTTATGTATATAAGGTGAAAACTCTTGCAACTGTCTCCCCCTCTGTGTTTGGTATAGCAGGCCAGTCTACGTACTTTGTTAAATTTATTTGGAACTTTAGGATATACTTGTTCTCTGAGGTGGTTTCTACCAAGAGACCACCGATATCCAGATAAACCTTGTCAAAAGGTTTTCCTACTGTATGCATGATAACCACAGGTATGCAATGCTGGGGTGAGTTCTACATTATCTGGCACGTTTTGCATCTCTTGATTTAGATTCTTATGCTAGATAGCATGTTTTTCCATGCATCCAGCTTCCGAAGTTTTTGAAAGTTTTCGCGACACCTTGGCGTCCATCGAAATGGGAGTTATGGAATCCATTCAGGACCGTTTTTATTTCATCTGGGTCCATGAGGGTTATTATGCCATCCTGGCTGGGAGTTTCTGGAGCTGAAGCTTCTTGTGTTTCTTTATTGTCAGGAATGGTGACTACTTCACCCTCCTAGATTTCCGGTTGCTCCTCCGAAGGGTCTGGCATGGTAGTCTTAGCAGGATTCTTCAGGTTTTGTGCCCTTGTGAGGACATTGCACTGGGTCTTGCTTTCACTTTTCATGGGGATTCATCCGCGTTTCCGTTGTACTTATACGGCTTGTATTCGATGTGATAGTCAAATTCGGAGAGTTTGTGGTGAAATCTCACCAGCCGAGTAGTTGGTTCTTTGGCGTTGAGTATTCCCTTTAGGGGTTTGTGATCGGTGTAAACCATGAAACGTCGACCTTGCAGATAGCAATGGAAATTCTTGGTAGCCCAGACTATTGCTAGGAACTCCCTCTCAATGTTTGAATAATTTCGCTCTACTATTTACACATACTGCTGAATACATTTTTAATAACCCTCCCTTTTTACCACCACAAACGGATAAAAAAATATGTAATAGACAACTTAAGCCAATTAAACGACAGTTAAATGCATATACCTTAAAAGCTCTTCCTCCTACACAATCCCACAGCATAGATAGATTAAAAGCCCTGCCCACTACGAAATGCATTAAGCCGACTTAATTAAAAACAAATGCTCTTCAAGGCAATTACCAGCCAACCACGAATTAGTACATACATATCATATACTTCATTTACTTCCTACCAATTAGCGCATGTGAAAGCTACAATATATTGCTTCATTCAATTTTCTCATGCATCATTGCAGAAGCTAGCTAATCATATCTTCAAAGCTCGTTAGCGGCGAGCAAAAACGATCACATAAACCTTCAATCCATGACTCCCATTCCCATTAACAACATTAACCATGCAAATTAAGGGGAAAGTTTATTTATCACACTCACTCGCACCCTATAAAGCCAAGAAAGCTTATACTAAAGTCGTGGGAATACAACAACAACGACTCCCAAGCTACATCAATGGAAAACTATTCTCTCGACAAAACTTCTTCCGAAGCGAATCAATTCCCGAACGTAACGATCGTGTGAAATATTCATTCCCCTTTTACAAATTAACTCATTCACAATAAATAACCGCTGGAGCTTTAACAATATTTCCTATTGAAACTTCCCGACTAACCTATTCGCACAATAAAAAATTTAACAAAATGCTAGCAGAAGTTTACATAAAGAACTTTTGTTATAGCATTAAAGAAAGTAATTTAATAGAATATTAATAAACCATGAATGGAATAAAAAACGAATTTCATTGCATATTTAAACTATTTTGAACATCCTTAATCCTCACTAACGCTAACTGTGTATAATTTACTAGAACCTGTAATAATAACCACTGACCAAACAAAATGTAAAATTCTATCTTTGGCAATTACAGTTAATAATTACAATTACAGTATTCAAAAATAAAATAAAAAAAAGAGAAATGCAGCAAATCATTAACTTCCAAAAAGAAAAATCGGCATTGAATGTGGATGTTCAAAGAAAATGTATTGTATTACCAAGTAATGACGATTATACACCTATTGCAAAGAAGAAATGGAATTCCGGTATTCTTCAATTGTAAAAAAAAAATAATAATAGTTTGTTCTCAAGGAAAAACGATTTAGGACCGGAAAATATGTTCAGTATATTCTTCAACATTATATATTAGTAAAACGAAACAATTTATAATCCTGTAGTTTACGGCAGAAATGAAATATTAACATCTTAATTTATAATTGTATCAAATGAAACACAGATTATTTACTGTACAGAATTAAACCAAACACGAGCTTGTTGACTTAAAATTTTATCAAACAAAAACAATAGTGATTAATCATACTGATTAATTCTAATAACCAAAATATGATAGCAAACAAAATATTAATCCACGATTATATAGAACCAAACTTGATCTTAGTTCATTGTATCCAAAGAAATACTAGAGTATCATTACAGTAACTTATGATTAAATCAAACAAAACGTTGTATGAAATCAAACTTCAAATTAATAATTTATAATTGTAGTAGTTTATGAAAGCAACATGGATATGTAATACATATTAATTAACATTATCTCAAGGTACCAAACAAAATAGGAAAATATGATACATAACTGTATAAAATCAAATCTTAACTTAGTAATTTTTGATTGTAGTAATACATATTAATTAGCATCAACTTATGGTACCAAATTAAATATTATTATATTAATTTACGATTGAATCAAACAAAACATTATATAGTATCAAACCAAACATTAACTCATTAATTCATAAATGTGGAAATTTACAATTCTAACGTTGACTTGTAACAACATATTAAGTAACGTCAATTGGATAGAATTATAATATTGACGCGTTAGCATCTAGCAAATTACGCATAAACCAGCAGCAAAACAACGGTTAATAATAAGTTGCGAGAAGTACAGTGGACAACACCAATGGCGATAACAGCGCGAGATATAAGTACGAATGATTTGCATAAAAGGGAATGTAGCGAGAATCAACCAACAACAAAAATTGCGAAAAAACCAACAGTGAGCGTAATCTATTAGGATACATTAAGTAATCCAGATCAACGGAGTAGAGCGACGAGTTATTGTACTCTCCAACTACACTAAATCCTTTTTTCAACTGCCGGAGGAATGTTGCGAGTGAACACATAAAACATGCTCGGATATATTCCCGCTTCATAACTGCAATAGTAGCATTGAACATTGAAATGATTTCATTTGTGGCCTGAGATGCTTTAATAATTGATGTGTTAGGTGGTGCTATGTTCAGGTCTCCAGGTCGTGGATGTTTAACCTTTCTCATGTTAAGCGCGCCTGTCAATAATAAGAACTGCTGCATTGGATTATTGCTCGCTATGCACGAGTATCCCACGAAGGATAGGAGTTCAAATGTTTTATTGGTTATTATTGGAAATAGATGCATTTGGTGCAGCTGCATCAGAGGTATTTGAAATAGTGGGAAGCTGATGAAAATCCCTACCTTGCTTTGCATTCAGAAGTGCTGGAGATCCGCGGTTTGCGCAAGAATTTCTTCGCAAAACTCGTGACACTTGTTACCTAGTTTGGGGTATACTTCTCAGAGTTTCTTGTTGGTGATAAATAGAGGATGTATTTTAATGTTGAGGGTGGATACCATTATGTCTAACAAGGTATGTTGAAAAAATAACTTATGAAATTCTTTTGAAGCTACAAGATTGAGTTGCTTATTTCAATAATTTTTCTGAAAAGTTATTAGAGAAGAAAAATATGATAAGAAGGTGGTTTCGACATGTGTACTGATTCTCGTCGGGCCATAACTCTTATTAGATACATACCGGCGATGGCGACCGCAATGCCTAGAGGTGAAAGCACTATTTTTAATTTTCCCTACTTATGCAAACCCAATATGTTTTTGTAACTACGAACTATGTTCAGGTTAGATTTCTCCTGTAAGTACTTGTCTTTGCTAAACTTAAATTGATCATTTCACCCTTTTTAGTAACTCTTGCCAGAACTCTTGCTAGGAACTACGAGTTTGAATTGCAAGTTGACTTCAAGAGCGAGTTTGTTTTTCTCTATCTAATTCAATGGGAATTAGGAAAAATTTGCTTCGGCAACTTTGCATTAGCTGAACATTGGGTCGATTTGCAAATTGACCTGCTATCGGACAGGAATTTCGACGTTTAATTATTTAGAACTGCACTAACTATCAGAAATTGTCAGTTTTACTACTGTACGACGTCAAAGCACAAAATGGGAAGAACAAGACGGCCAAGTTTAAGGAGGCAGTGGTAATAGACTCAAGCTTTATTATGAATAAAACATTCTAAGTCTTTCTACCACCCTGCTTTTTTCTTTTTTTCTTGTTATGGGCGCACTATCAATAATTCTTTTTCTAATGGGCACTGCTGCCTCCTTCACTACGGACTTGAATCCTTATTCCACTCAGGAGATCCCGAGTACGAGATACGTGTACTATTCAAAAATGTGGGGAATCTATTTAGCTGCCGCAGTACTTGGAACATATTAATGGAACAAAATTTGGGAGAACTTCTAGCGCAGCTGGACGCAGCACAGCGGACGAACATTAACTCCACTTGTTTTGTGCAACGAATAACGCGGGTCGTATAGAACAACTCCAGCACGTCGAGAATGTAAAACTCTGCTCAGAAACCATGCATGAGTCAACCTCCACAAATAGAGTCCTAAGAACATTTTTCGACGGAGTAGGAAGGGTGGGCCTTGCATTCCCTATTCGGAGCTCGAGACGGAGTTGGATAGTGGAATATTAGTGTTGGAAGGAGACAAGCTGGTCCAACTAGAAAAACAAAGAATCAGTATCGTCAACACATCCCTGGACGAGATTCACAAACCTTTAACAAACATATTCAGCAGACAGCAAGAATTAGGTTACCAAGTCCGAGATATAACCACTATAACAGATATAATGCTAGCTGCAGAAAAGAAAAACTTCGAAAACTAATTCGTTAATTTCTAGTTTATTTTATTCATAATATGTCAAAAAATCTTCAGTTAGTTATTTCGATACTAAAGATCAACGAGAATCGCGAACTAAAAGACGAAATTTTCCTTCTTTAACTGATGATAACTTTAAAGATGAACATGAAAATGCATAGTCAAGTTTTCTTTCACTATAGGATATCGTGTTGATGAAGATTTCATGAAAATTATGTGCCATACTGATGGAGGCAATGGGTCTCGAATAACTGGAAACAAGTAATTCCATAATGAAGGATGTTTTTAAGGAAACTTCTTGACATTGAAAGCGGAGTTCACTTTATATATATATATATATATATATATATATATATATATATATATATATATATATATATATATATATATATATATATATATATATATATATATGTATATATATATATATATATATATATATATATATATATATATATATATATATATAAGTATATATGTATGCATGTATATATATATATATATATATATATATATATATATATATATATATATATATATATATATATATATATATATACGAGTATGTATATATTTATATATGTATATATATATGTATATATATGTATGTATATATATAAAGATATATATATATATATATATATATATATATATATATATATATATATATATATATATATATATTTATATATATAAAGGGTTTTCCAATAAGAAGTGTTATTTTGAAGAGCCCACTATTTCGGTAGATGTCACTTTTGAAGCTGTCATTTAAAAACTATGCCATTAATAAAAATGGAATGAAACACGCTTCAACAACGCATTGAAATTATTAAAATTCACTATGAAAATGGTGAAAATTTAGCAGAGACGGTTCGTAAAACTCGATCATTTTTGGGTCGTCGCGGAGCACCTTGTCGGACCGCAATACAGAAATTGTTGGAAAAATTCGAGTAGTTGGGACAACTTAGTGATGTGAAGAATAAAACCCATGCACGTCACTCAAGAACAGCCGAGAATATTGCTGCTGTAGCCGAAAGTATTTAAGAAAACCCAGGTTTGTCCATTCCTCGTCGTTCTTTGGAATTAGGCATTCCACAAACGTCATTACACCGTAGTTTGCATACAGATTTGGGTCTTAAGGCTTATAAAGTTCAGTTAACACAAGAACTCAACCCGGTCGATCATCAACAACGTTCTGTTTTTGCTGATTGGGTCCTTGAAATGCATGAAAATGATCCGGGATTCCATTGAAAAATCATCTTGAATGATGAGGCCCATTTCCACCTCGGCGGCTTCGTCAACAAGCAAAATTGTCGCATCTGGGGCTCGGAAAACCCATAAATTATTGTTGAAAAGTCTCTCTATCCTAAACGTGTGACTGTTTGGTGCGGTTTATGGTCCGGCGGAGTCATTGGACCTTACTTTTTCGAAAATGAGGCTGGAGCAACAGTTACGGTGAATGAATTGCGCTATCGAGAGAGAGATTAATGATTTTTTATGGCCGGAATCGGATGATGTTGATCTGGACAACGTGTATTTTCAACAAGATGGCGCTACGTGCCACACAAGCAACGAAACCATTGATCTTTTACGGGACAAGTTTCCAGACCGTGTTATCTCTCGAAGAGGTGATCACAATTGACCAACGAAATCTTGTGATTTAACACCTTGCGACTTCTTCCTTTGGAGCCGCCTGAAAGAGAAGGTCTACGCCAATAGCCCAGCGTCAATTCAAGACCTCAAAGATGGGATTCGTGATGCTATCGAGGACATAGGGCAGCCACTTTGCGATTTGGTTATGGAAAATTTCATGAAAAGGATATGGTCCTGTAAGCGTGGTCGTGGTGGTCATTTGCCTGATGTTATTTTTCACTATTAACGGCATACCTATATATATATATATATATATATATATATATATATATATATATATATATATATATATATATATATATATATATATATATATATATATGTATATATGTACGCATATTTATGTATATAAGGTGAAAACTCTTGCAACTGTCTCCCCCTCTGTGTTTGGTATAGCAGGCCAGTCTACGTACTTTGTTAAATTTATTTGGAACTTTAGGATATACTTGTTCTCTGAGGTGGTTTCTACCAAGAGACCACCGATATCCAGATAAACCTTGTCAAAAGGTTTTCCTACTGTATGCATGATAACCACAGGTATGCAATGCTGGGGTGAGTTCTACATTATCTGGCACGTTTTGCATCTCTTGATTTAGATTCTTATGCTAGATAGCATGTTTTTCCATGCATCCAGCTTCCGAAGTTTTTGAAAGTTTTCGCGACACCTTGGCGTCCATCGAAATGGGAGTTATGGAATCCATTCAGGACCGTTTTTATTTCATCTGGGTCCATGAGGGTTATTATGCCATCCTGGCTGGGAGTTTCTGGAGCTGAAGCTTCTTGTGTTTCTTTATTGTCAGGAATGGTGACTACTTCACCCTCCTAGATTTCCGGTTGCTCCTCCGAAGGGTCTGGCATGGTAGTCTTAGCAGGATTCTTCAGGTTTTGTGCCCTTGTGAGGACATTGCACTGGGTCTTGCTTTCACTTTTCATGGGGATTCATCCGCGTTTCCGTTGTACTTATACGGCTTGTATTCGATGTGATAGTCAAATTCGGAGAGTTTGTGGTGAAATCTCACCAGCCGAGTAGTTGGTTCTTTGGCGTTGAGTATTCCCTTTAGGGGTTTGTGATCGGTGTAAACCATGAAACGTCGACCTTGCAGATAGCAATGGAAATTCTTGGTAGCCCAGACTATTGCTAGGAACTCCCTCTCAATGTTTGAATAATTTCGCTCTACTATTTACACATACTGCTGAATACATTTTTAATAACCCTCCCTTTTTACCACCACAAACGGATAAAAAAATATGTAATAGACAACTTAAGCCAATTAAACGACAGTTAAATGCATATACCTTAAAAGCTCTTCCTCCTACACAATCCCACAGCATAGATAGATTAAAAGCCCTGCCCACTACGAAATGCATTAAGCCGACTTAATTAAAAACAAATGCTCTTCAAGGCAATTACCAGCCAACCACGAATTAGTACATACATATCATATACTTCATTTACTTCCTACCAATTAGCGCATGTGAAAGCTACAATATATTGCTTCATTCAATTTTCTCATGCATCATTGCAGAAGCTAGCTAATCATATCTTCAAAGCTCGTTAGCGGCGAGCAAAAACGATCACATAAACCTTCAATCCATGACTCCCATTCCCATTAACAACATTAACCATGCAAATTAAGGGGAAAGTTTATTTATCACACTCACTCGCACCCTATAAAGCCAAGAAAGCTTATACTAAAGTCGTGGGAATACAACAACAACGACTCCCAAGCTACATCAATGGAAAACTATTCTCTCGACAAAACTTCTTCCGAAGCGAATCAATTCCCGAACGTAACGATCGTGTGAAATATTCATTCCCCTTTTACAAATTAACTCATTCACAATAAATAACCGCTGGAGCTTTAACAATATTTCCTATTGAAACTTCCCGACTAACCTATTCGCACAATAAAAAATTTAACAAAATGCTAGCAGAAGCTTACATAAAGAACTTTTGTTATAGCATTAAAGAAAGTAATTTAATAGAATATTAATAAACCATGAATGGAATAAAAAACGAATTTCATTGCATATTTAAACTATTTTGAACATCCTTAATCCTCACTAACGCTAACTGTGTATAATTTACTAGAACCTGTAATAATAACCACTGACCAAACAAAATGTAAAATTCTATCTTTGGCAATTACAGTTAATAATTACAATTACAGTATTCAAAAATAAAATAAAAAAAAGAGAAATGCAGCAAATCATTAACTTCCAAAAAGAAAAATCGGCATTGAATGTGGATGTTCAAAGAAAATGTATTGTATTACCAAGTAATGACGATTATACACCTATTGCAAAGAAGAAATGGAATTCCGGTATTCTTCAATTGTAAAAAAAAAATAATAATAGTTTGTTCTCAAGGAAAAACGATTTAGGACCGGAAAATATGTTCAGTATATTCTTCAACATTATATATTAGTAAAACGAAACAATTTATAATCCTGTAGTTTACGGCAGAAATGAAATATTAACATCTTAATTTATAATTGTATCAAATGAAACACAGATTATTTACTGTACAGAATTAAACCAAACACGAGCTTGTTGACTTAAAATTTTATCAAACAAAAACAATAGTGATTAATCATACTGATTAATTCTAATAACCAAAATATGATAGCAAACAAAATATTAATCCACGATTATATAGAACCAAACTTGATCTTAGTTCATTGTATCCAAAGAAATACTAGAGTATCATTACAGTAACTTATGATTAAATCAAACAAAACGTTGTATGAAATCAAACTTCAAATTAATAATTTATAATTGTAGTAGTTTATGAAAGCAACATGGATATGTAATACATATTAATTAACATTATCTCAAGGTACCAAACAAAATAGGAAAATATGATACATAACTGTATAAAATCAAATCTTAACTTAGTAATTTTTGATTGTAGTAATACATATTAATTAGCATCAACTTATGGTACCAAATTAAATATTATTATATTAATTTACGATTGAATCAAACAAAACATTATATAGTATCAAACCAAACATTAACTCATTAATTCATAAATGTGGAAATTTACAATTCTAACGTTGACTTGTAACAACATATTAAGTAACGTCAATTGGATAGAATTATAATATTGACGCGTTAGCATCTAGCAAATTACGCATAAACCAGCAGCAAAACAACGGTTAATAATAAGTTGCGAGAAGTACAGTGGACAACACCAATGGCGATAACAGCGCGAGATATAAGTACGAATGATTTGCATAAAAGGGAATGTAGCGAGAATCAACCAACAACAAAAATTGCGAAAAAACCAACAGTGAGCGTAATCTATTAGGATACATTAAGTAATCCAGATCAACGGAGTAGAGCGACGAGTTATTGTACTCTCCAACTACACTAAATCCTTTTTTCAACTGCCGGAGGAATGTTGCGAGTGAACACATAAAACATGCTCGGATATATTCCCGCTTCATAACTGCAATAGTAGCGAGCAAACAACACCTATGTACTCGCACTTCGCCAATGAAAATTAGCCATAGAAACACATGCGCAAGTAAATAAGCGAGCAGTTAAGTAAACGAGAAAGTTCAACCCGCAATTATATTTACATCATGAACGAACGGGGTGCTTCGACGAGAGGTAAGCGGAAACAAAAACCGAAAGTTCCGGCATAAACACTCTTTCGTTCAATGTCCCCAGTTTCGCGATTTCACCTCGAGAGACCGTGGGAAAGCCGAAAGCTTAAGCTGAAAGCACTCTTTTGAAGTCGAAAACTTATGCGAAAAACACTCTTTCGCTCAATTTCCCC
This sequence comes from Odontomyia ornata, assembly GCA_963969285.1. NCBI lineage: Eukaryota > Metazoa > Arthropoda > Insecta > Diptera > Stratiomyidae > Odontomyia > Odontomyia ornata. The sequence goes on along the minus strand of OZ017739.1, from coordinate 171,995,021 downwards.
AGTTTTGCATGTTCACCAGCCGAGCAAGTGAGACGAAACGGGGAGGAAAAACTTTCGTGGAACGAGAGCGCACGTGTTCGGCTACTCAGCACCTTTAAAGAGAATTTAGGTTGAAAGCCCACGAAAGAACAGTATTTAAAGATCTTGGGCAAAGCATTCGAGTCAGTCTTGTTCAAATCCAAAAGGGAGCGTGCTGCTACCCAATTACCGTTTACATCATCCAAGTATTCGCGTTTAAGTTGAAAGTGCTGTCCAGTATTCGACAAAATGGTGAGGGGTGAGGTGTTGGCTTGCGCCGCGATCCTCAACCGGCCCTTTGGCGCTTCACGCCGTGTGGCCACCCCGAACCAACAATACGACAAGTTGGTTCCCTCTTCAGGCTGGCTGATATTTAGAGTTTTAAAATAATTTATAAATTCAATTGTAATGTAAATGTTTTTAGAAAATAATAATAATACAATAAAAGTAATGCTTTAAAGTTAACCCTCGCCTTTGGTGTTCTGGTTTTGATGGTCAGAGTAGCAGGTAAGTGGTGTTACAGCGAGTTCTTTCCCCGGGAGCCTTGATGATGTATATAGGATAGACATCAAATGAGCTCCCAGTTCTTACCAGTATACATAGGGTATACTGGTTTGTAACAGAGTTAACGATTCAATTTAGAAAAGGAACTGAACATTTCGGGAGTTAACGGTTCAATTTAAAAAAGAAATTGAACACTTTGGTGGGATCTCGTTGAACCAGACCAGTAGCTTTAACCTATTGCAATCTTAGGGTTCATTGATTACGTCTGGGGACTGAAGAATATCATTTGACACCAACTCGACTTTAAATTTAACGGCAGATACAATTCTTTCAGCGCAAACACACCCTATGATGGGACTAGAAGGTTGAAGACATATCAAAAACGATGGCTGACTTCACTTAGGTGGCAAAATTGACAGGATAGACAATTCCTTTTTTTTGAGCTCCCAGCCCAGCTATAGCCTTGGAATTGCAAACTTTCATAGTCTGCAGTAAGCAAGTCTCGCAGTCTCTAACTGCCCAGAAGCGGGTCGAGTTTATGCAAATCTTCCCTTCACGATTTAGGGGTAGGCATACCAACTTATTTCATCAACATTTTCTGCGATTATAGCGGTAGTGCAGGAGTTGTTGACTAGGGTTTATTTGATATGGGAAACTTACCAAGAATTGGTAAACGGGCGAATTGAAGCAAAGCAAGGAACGCTGACGGACCTAAACATTACGCCTGAGCAACTTTTGAATGGACGTCAAAAGGCAGCATCCATCAAATATGGCTCTCAAGTAAGTAAAGTGGCCAACAAACACCTGGAAGATATTGTATAGAATGCCTTCAGAGGTTAGATAATGATTCCCCATTTTTGCAGTTATTTACTGACAGTTGAGACTAACACGTTCGAAGACCTAGCCACCAAAGGGTTGGACATGGAAAAACTCCAACAAAAATCCTTTCTTATCCAAGTTAGTAACCCCAGGCGTACCCTTAAATATCGCATGCAATACCAAGTTTAATTGCTTTTGCACCAGAACAAACCATTTTCCCGCACAACAGACTTCTTGTTTACCCAGCCCTCATATCATATCCTCGCAACGACAAGCAATGCCAACACCAAGCAATAATATTCCGACTAAAACGTCGAATCCTACAAAGAAAATCACTTGCAGCTTTTACAATAAGCGGGATCATACCTATTCCGGCTGTTATACCACACCAATTTGTCCTTTTTGCAAGGAATATTTGCACAACTAAAAAGATTGCAAAGCTAAACCACGAGCTAGACTCTCGGGTAGTGGGGGTGCAACATGGGTCTATAATATGCAGGATAAATGGGATTTCTGTGGACGGAGGGGACACAATGTTGAGCCTGTTACCAACAGAAAAGATTGCAAGGAAAAGAGGAACAGCTGGGCCAGAAATCCCTGGCCCAACTACAGTAGGCATCGAATTGGTACCCTATAGTAAATGTCTATCAGCGGATGGTACGTCGAAATCAAGACCCCAAGTGAATTCCAAAATACCACACTGGGGAATTTTAATTATTTTTACTTTTTTGTATTTTTATTATAAAATTATTTTTTATGATAATTTAAATTTAAATGATTTAAATCATAATAAATAAATTATTTTTCTACTTTTTTGATAATACATAGTTAAACTTTAAATGTTTACAAATTTCTGCATTGCGTTTATAGAGACAAACCTTTCATCAATTTCTTTTCTTCCCGCAACTGAAAGAGAAACACATATGTTATAAAAATCGAGTAACACTTTCATTTCTTTCATTTCCTTGAAACCCTGAACGGGTAAGGGACCCGCCCCGTTGGCTGGTACCTCCGCTCAAGAGCTAGCTATCGGGTGAGCTCAACCCTTTTTCTTTGTCGTTGCAAGTGCTCCAGCATGGTAGACGGGCCTTCCGCTTAGGTTTCTCATTTTTGTTAAAGTGCTCTGTGAGTCCATCATATAAAACTTTACCATAAATTTGAAACGTTCATAGTCTTCCTTTAATGGACAAATTCATGCAAATTAGTTTGTGTGAGTTTCTCATTTAAATGGAAAATATGCGGCCCCGTTCACGATGGAAAAGTGCCAGGTTTTGCGGGATCTTTTTGCAAACGAATGCTTACCCAGATCCCAGTAAAACCACCTGTGTATGGGATGCAAAAATTCGTCAAGTTTACATGGGCAGAGAAGTATATGGATTCTTTTCAGTCACTGAAGAACCCACTGATAGAACCACATTTTTTCGTATACTCCAATTTTTCGAAACCTTTTCATCTCACAATGGATGCAAGCAGCGAGATTGGCCAAGAATTTTCATTGCTACCTGCGAGGTCGACGTTTCATGGTTTACACCGATCACAAACCCCTAAAGGGAATATTCAACGCCAAAGAACCAACTACTCGGCTGGTGGGATTTCACCACAAACTCTCCGAATTTGACTATCAGATCGAATACAAGCCGTATAAGTACAACGGAAACGCGGATGAATCACCATGAAAATTGAAAACAAGACCCAGTGCAATGTCCTCACAAGGGCACAAAACCTGAAGAATCCTGCTAAGACTACCATGTCAGACCCTTCGGAGGAGCAACCGGAAATCCAGCAGGGTGGAGTAGTCACCATTCCTGACAATAAAGAAACACAAGAAGCTTCAGCTCCAGAAACTCCCGGCCAGGATGGCATAATAACCCTCATGGACCCAGATGAAATACAAACGGTCCTGAATGGATTCCATAACTCCCCTTTCAATGGACGCCAAGGTGTCGCGAAAACTTTCAAAAACTTCGGAAGCTGGATGCATGGAAAAACATGCTATCTAGCATAAGAATCTAATTCAAGAGATGCAAAACGTGCCAGATAATGTGAAACTCACCCCAGCATTGCATACCTGTGGTTATCATGCATACAGTAGGAAAACCTTTTGACAAGGCTTATCTGGATATCGGTGGTCTCTTGGTAGAAACCACCTCAGAGAACAAGTATATCCTAAAGTTCCAAGATAATTTAACAAAGTACGTAGACTGGCCTGCTATACCAAACAAAGAGGGGGAGACAGTTGCAAGAGTTTTCACCTTATTGAACTATTTAATTTCTGGAAATTGGGCGAAAATCAAAGCAAAATTCCAACCTCCAGGCACAAATTTCGTTATATCCTATATAAATACATATATATGTTACTTGACCATATATATACATATATATGTATATATTGCATATATAGATAAATATATATACATAAATATGCGTACATATATACATATATATATATATATATATATATATATATATATATATATATATATATATATATATATATATATATATATATATATATAGGTCTGGCATGGTAGTCTTAGCAGGATTCTTCAGGTTTTGTGCCCTTGTGAGGACATTGCACTGGGTCTTGCTTTCACTTTTCAAGGGGGTTCATCCGCGTTTCCGTTGTACTTATACGCCAATCTCTTTTTGAGAGAGTACGGCTCCTAGTGCCTCGCTGCTTGCATCCATTGTGAGATGAAAAGGTTTCGAAAAATTGGAGTATACGAAAAAATGTGGTTCTATCAGTACGTTCTTCAGTGACTGAAAAGAATCCATATACTTCTCTGTCCATGTAAACTTGACGAATTTTTGCATCCCATACACAGGTGGTTTTACTAGGATCTGGGTAAGCATTCGTTTGCAAAAAGATCAAGCAAAACCTGGCACTTTTCCATCGTACAGAGCACTTTAACAAAAATGAGAAACCTAAGCGGAAGGCCCGTCTACCATGCTGGAGCACTTGCAACGACGAAGAAAAAGGGTTGAGCTCACCCGATAGCTAGCTCATGAGCGGAGGTACCAGCCAACGGGGCGGGTCCCTTACCCGTTCAGGGTTTCAAGGAAATGAAAGAAATGAAAGTGTTACTCGATTTTTATAACATATGTGTTTCTCTTTCAGTTGCGGGAAGAAAAGAAATTGATGAAAGGTTTGTCTCTATAAACGCAATGCAGAAATTTGTAAACATTTAAAGTTTAACTATGTATTATCAAAAAAGTAGAAAAATAATTTATTTATTATGATTTAAATCATTTAAATTTAAATTATCATAAAAAATAATTTTATAATAAAAATACAAAAAAGTAAAAATAATTAAAATTCCCCAGTGTGGTATTTTGGAATTCACTTGGGGTCTTGATTTCGACGTACCATCCGCTGATAGACATTTACTATAGGGTACCAATTCAATGCCTACTGTAGTTGGGCCAGGGATTTCTGGCCCAGCTGTTCCTCTTTTCCTTGCAACCTTTTCTGTTGGTAACAGGCTTCAACATTGTGTCCCCTCCGTCCACAGAAATCCCATTTATCCTGCATATTATAGACCCATGTTGCACCCCCACTACCCGAGAGTCTAGCTCGTGGTTTAGCTTTGCAATCTTTTTAGTTGTGCAAATATTCCTTGCAAAAAGGACAAATTGGTGTGGTATAACAGCCGGAATAGGTATGATCCCGCTTATTGTAAAAGCTGCAAGTGATTTTCTTTGTAGGATTCGACGTTTTAGTCGGAATATTATTGCTTGGTGTTGGCATTGCTTGTCGTTGCGAGGATATGATATGAGGGCTGGGTAAACAAGAAGTCTGTTGTGCGGGAAAATGGTTTGTTCTGGTGCAAAAGCAATTAAACTTGGTATTGCATGCGATATTTAAGGGTACGCCTGGGGTTACTAACTTGGATAAGAAAGGATTTTCGTTGGAGTTTTTCCATGTCCAACCCTTTGGTGGCTAGGTCTTCGAACGTGTTAGTCTCAACTGTCAGTAAATAACTGCAAAAATGGGGAATCATTATCTAACCTCTGAAGGCATTCTATACAATATCTTCCAGGTGTTTGTTGGCCACTTTACTTACTTGAGAGCCATATTTGATGGATGCTGCCTTTTGACGTCCATTCAAAAGTTGCTCAGGCGTAATGTTTAGGTCCGTCAGCGTTCCTTGCTTTGCTTCAATTCGCCCGTTTACCAATTCTTGGTAAGTTTCCCATATCAAATAAACCCTAGTCAACAACTCCTGCACTACCGCTATAATCGCAGAAAATGTTGATGAAATAAGTTGGTATGCCTACCCCTAAATCGTGAAGGGAAGATTTGCATAAACTCGACCCGCTTCTGGGCAGTTAGAGACTGCGAGACTTGCTTACTGCAGACTATGAAAGTTTGCAATTCCAAGGCTATAGCTGGGCTGGGAGCTCAAAAAAAAGGAATTGTCTATCCTGTCAATTTTGCCACCTAAGTGAAGTCAGCCATCGTTTTTGATTTGTCTTCAACCTTCTAGTCCCATCATAGGGTGTGTTTGCGCTGAAAGAATTGTATCTGCCGTTAAATTTAAAGTCGAGTTGGTGTCAAATGATATTCTTCAGTCCCCAGACGTAATCAATGAACCCTAAGATTGCAATAGGTTAAAGCTACTGGTCTGGTTCAACGAGATCCCACCAAAGTGTTCAATTTCTTTTTTAAATTGAACCGTTAACTCCCGAAATGTTCAGTTCCTTTTCTAAATTGAATCGTTAACTCTGTTACAAACCAGTATACCCTATGTATACTGGTAAGAACTGGGAGCTCATTTGATGTCTATCCTATATACATCATCAAGGCTCCCGGGGAAAGAACTCGCTGTAACACCACTTACCTGCTACTCTGACCATCAAAACCAGAACACCAAAGGCGAGGGTTAACATTAAAGCATTACTTTTATTGTATTATTATTATTTTCTAAAAACATTTACATTACAATTGAATTTATAAATTATTTTAAAACTCTAAATATCAGCCAGCCTGAAGAGGGAACCAACTTGTCGTATTGTTGGTTCGGGGTGGCCACACGGCGTGAAGCGCCAAAGGGCCGGTTGAGGATCGCGGCGCAAGCCAACACCTCACCCCTCACCATTTTGTCGAATACTGGACAGCACTTTCAACTTAAACGTGAATACTTGGATGATGTAAACGGTAATTGGGTAGCAGCACGCTCCCTTTTGGATTTGAACAAGACTGACTCGAATGCTTTGCCCAAGATCTTTAAATACTGTTCTTTCGTGGGCTTTCAACCTAAATTCTCTTTAAAGGTGCTGAGTAGCCGAACACGTGCGCTCTCGTTCCACGAAAGTTTTTCCTCCCCGTTTCGTCTCACTTGCTCGGCTGGTGAACATGCAAAACTGGGGAAATTGAGCGAAAGAGTGTTTTTCGCTTAAGTTTTCGACTTCAAAAGAGTGCTTTCAGCTTAAGCTTTCGGCTTTCCCACGATCTCTCGAGGTGAAATCGCGAAACTGGGGACATTGAACGAAAGAGTGTTTATGCCGGAACTTTCGGTTTTTGTTTCCGCTTACCTCTCGTCAAAGCACCCCGTTCGTTCATGATGTAAATATAATTGCGGGTTGAACTTTCTCGTTTACTTAACTGCTCGCTTATTTACTTGCGCATGTGTTTCTATGGCTAATTTTCATTGGCAAAGTGCGAGTACATAGGTGTTGTTTGCTCGCTACTATTGCAGTTATGAAGCGGGAATATATCCGAGCATGTTTTATGTGTTCACTCGCAACAACTCCCAATTTTTTTTAATCTGTTTTAATTGAATCAAATATAGATGGTCGATGTATTTTATATAAGCAAGTATAGATTCACTACTTGTAGTTTTGGGCTCTCATTTTATTGTGTGATCTTGATCCAAAGGAAAAGTGTCGCACTTACTTTGGGGAGTGGATAGCGTTTTCCCACTACTATGTACAAGTTCTTGGTTTCCCTGTAGTGTTGATTGCGAAAGAACGGTCTTCTCGCCCTCTACTTGATGCTTATAGGATATTTGCGTGTGCAACGATTAATCCCTCCTGGGAAATGATTTAGATCTATGCGACTGATGCTTGCTATCCACGAAAAGTGAGTTCAGTGATACAGCTTGTGTGTCAGTGTATTGTCAAAAAGAGCGATGGTAAAAGTTTGGCTTGCCCAATTAGACAAAAACCAAAACTCGACGCGTATACTGCTAGTCGGCCGTAAACATTGTCTTTCGGAATCGAATACCGGCTGCACCAATTGTTAGAATTTTTGTCTCAGTGTATCCCTACCCATTTTCATTTATACCCTGTATTTGCGCCGGGACTCTTTTGGCCTAACCTTTGCCGTAGTATCATCGTTGTGGAAAAATTTGATGCAAAAGAGTTAACAGAATTTCCGCGAAAACTTTATTCACAGTGTACGGACACTGCATAATCAATAATTGACTAATGAATAATCTTTTGTTTCAAAGTTTTGACAAATTAAAAATGGTTTACTCGATTGATTAAAATGAAAATGTAGTATTCGAAACTTAAAGTATTTTCGCCTTGTCCGCGGTCCACCCACTATCGTTAGTCTTCCTCAACTCACTGAGCTGGTCGAGCATTTCATCAATGTTCAATTGCCAAAACAATCTGCTGACCTGACAAGCGTGCCAAAGAAAGAACGCTGAGTTTGCGTGTTTTCGCTGGCGTGCCTGCCTTTATCCAATGAATGTAGTCCAATATCTTCGATTACGGATCCACTTCATGAACAAATGCAGTAGCTGAATGTGCATGGGTCAGCAATTTGGCTGGAAATGAAAAATAGCAAATGGAATTACAGTGTGTTGCAAAATTTAGAATTCATGAGGTTTGACTTAAATATTTGAAGTCGAATTAAATTATTGATTTCAGGTTAAACGCCGGCGAAAGATAAATACAATTGTTCTTAAAGGAAACAGTAAATGATTGATCGGTGAGTTAAACTTAAATGACCGATCTATGTAAGTTGATTGAAGCGTTGATATTGCCTAATGGGGGTGCTAAGAGATGCCAAGAACTCAATACCCAGCACTCCACCCTGATTCCCACAACGAAGACTCCCCCCCCCCCTCACTTATCAAAATAAAACGCTTTTTGTTTCTACCGATTTCACAATGCATTTTTAAGGGAACATGGTAAATACAATTTATTTGCGTACAAAACTGGAAGGTGAGTCCTACTCTCTGCACCTCCTGCGGGCCTCTTTGACCTCCCTCTGGAACTGTCGTTGAGTTTCATGGGCCTCATCCTCGAACTGCTTATGCTTGTTCGTGGTAGCTGCCAAGCGTGCGAGCCGGCGGAGGTTCCCCAACTTCTGCTTGGTAATTAACTCCTCTATTGCGTATGGAAGGAACCTTACTGGCCATGACTGACTAGTTAATGGGCTTCTTCTGCCTCGCCCTATACTCGTCTAGCGTAATCGGTCGGGACCCTGCACGGAAATCACTGGCCAGTGCCTGTTCCAAGCTGGTAGCATTGGCACGGGAAGGTAGCAGCCGGGGCGAGAACCCCACTGAAGGTCGCGAAACCGGAAACTTTACGGGAGAGGGTGCCCTGTGCGCCGTGGTAGGGGTAGACGTAGCCCCTGTTCTTAGCGTATGCCTGGTGACACTGTATTCGCGGAGTTAAAATGACTGAGCTAGCCCATGTCCTAATCCATGAAAACTTGAGTTTTTGTATGGTTTTGAGACAGATTTCAACAGTAAAATCTAGATGATCCACGGGACACATAATAGTGCTATGTGAAGCGAAAATTATTTCGTTCTTACCCCTGAGTTGATTTTTGCCTTCAAAAATGAATGAATAGAAATTTCTATACTTTTCAAAGCTTAGTTGTCAGTGCAGCACATCTCAAAATTTGTAGGTATAGAGTGGACAGTGCGAGGTAAATTTTAAGCATGCAAGAAATTTGTTTTGTACTTTTTTCATATGAAACAAAGTATATATTACGCGGTACATGCATTTGCTTCCTCTTGAAGTAGGCTAACAGCATACGGGAACTTGTCCAAAGTAGCCTGACAACTTCATGTGCGAATTCATGCCATATGGCTTTTATCCTATATCAAATGACCGACTGATACTCTATACCATTCAATTCTAAATCTTTATCAGTATAGAATCCAAACTCAATGATCAATTTTTTATCATTCTTGGCCAGGATGTTCCTAATAACAATTCGAAACGTCAACGAGGAGTGTCGCTTGCTTTTCGTCTGGTTTTCTCTTGATTATATCCGAGTGTAATTTACGTTCAATCTTAATATAATTTGGTCGGTTTGTGACATTGTGACATCTTTTTCAAGATTTTAGTGAAAGTGGTGTCTAGGCTAAGACGAAAGTGTTATTCTTCCGGAACAATTTCTTCGCTTGCCAAGAACTCATTCCCTTTATTCTATTTTTCGCAAGTTTTAGTGTCATCTACGAGTGTAGTGCAAAACTTCTAAAAATAATTCCTTGTTTCTCTAAACTTTGCAAACATTGACTTTATGTAATTGGGCCCCTTACTATAGGCAATTTATAAAATTTTATTTAATCGGAAAGCTACGACATAGTTTTCATTTACAGGATTTGCCTAGCGTTAGGCAATCTTATATCGTATTTTTATTTAATCTGTATCACTTATCCCTAGAAACATTTTATAAATATATATTTTATAAATATATATTTTTTAATTAACTCTGACCACACCATAACTTGCAACTCGGTAAAATGTGTGGACTCAATTGACAAGTCTCTAATGGTTGTCTGTTTTGGTTTTTGTGACCGATCCTTCCACGCAACGTGTATTAACCTTAAAGTTTCTATAGCTGACACTATTAATAAAGTCGGCAATGGTGTCCAGTGGTATTGTGATTCCTGCAGGTGACTTTCAATTTCTATCTGCGCTTCTCACCTGCGTCTTGCTGCGACAATTAAAGTACTCTCGGAGGAACTGAGCTGCTTGCAAACGAAGTGTTGAAGCGCGTTTTCGGATATTGATTCTTTGTTATGGTCTATCGAAGCATTCTCTTCCGAGAAATCTAAGCTTCCTCTCTCAGCCTCCGTTGCTGGTTGAATCAAAGACTTCATTCTCTACAACAGAGAGCCTGAGTAAGCCATTATCATCATCAACATCGCCATCAAATAACGAAAATATTTCATCAAGAGGTGCGAATCTGCCCATCACGTCAGGGTATCTACAGCAGAGTATGCCCTCATCGTCATCAAGTAACGCAACGCTAATGGTTAGCGGCATTGCTGACGCTTTGCCAACTTCTTAGCCTTCTTCGTCTTTCACTACAAGAAGTATGGCGCAGAGATCTTCATCTCATCGGGGAGCCATTCCAAAAAATTTCGAAATGCACCATGTTCCTGAGGATTTGCGATCCCTCCAAGTTGTAACGCCACCGAAACAAATCTTCATATCAAGTCTTGCGTATAGCACATCCACCAAAGACATTTTGGATTATGTAAATAAGAAATTTGGCTCATCTCTGAAAATAATTAGCTGACAGAAGCTGACGAAGGACAACTTGATCAACAGAGTTATAGCCTCTTTCAAACTGACTGTTCCGGTATCGTGTGACTACATCTACAACCCTGATTGCGGGCCGCCTGGAGTACTAGTTACATCTTTCATAACATGAAGGAAAAAAAAATTCGTTCTCCATCAAGCTCTCTACCAAAGCTGTAACATCCGTTCTTCCCAATAACTTTCAGAATAGCACTCTTAATAGTCAATTTTCTAACAGTAAATTTTCTATTTAATATCAAAATGTTCGGGGTCTAAGATCCAAGCTGAAGGATCTAGCTTTATCCTATTCTCTCTCTAACGATGATATAATCTGTATTTCTGAATCCTGGTTGACTGATAATATATTTGACCCTGAAATTTTTCCTAATCACCAATTGTTGGGCGTGATTGTGATAGGTCAATCTCCAACAAGTTAGACGGAGGAGGTGTCCTAGTTGCCTACAAGAATACCTTCACTGGCTTCCCTCTAACAAATTTACTTTTCACTGCTCCTGTAGAATGTGTGGGGGCAAAAAAGTCATATCGTCTTCCCTTTCTCTTCTTGTCTTTTGCATTTATATACCTTGTAAGTCTTCTTTTTCGGTCTACAATACTTTCTTCACCGAAATATCTAGTATTTTCTTATCGGGCTTTTCAAACTGTTACCTTATTTTATGTGGAGATTTTAACCTTCCTAAACTCTCATAGAATGACAATCAGGTTGATTCTGACTCATCTCAAATTTAGTCTTTAATTTGTTCTTTTATGTCCATGTGCTTCCTGGCTCAATTTAATAATTTTCTAAACGTTAATAATCATATTCTTGACTTATCCTTTTGTAGTATGGAGCAATCGTTGTTATGGTCACCTCCAGTTCTTTTTCCTTATCTCTCTCCTGACCCCCATCATCTCCCCTTACGCTTTGAAATTTCTAATACTGCTTCTGTCCGTTATCATCGGAGAGAGCGTCAGCGCTAAAACTTTTATAAAACTAATTATGAGCACCCTCTTTCGTGGTCTTCACTCGGATACTTGTTGTAACAATTTCTATGATTTCTCAAACGCTGCTGTTTCTAACACGACTCCACATGTCAGTATAAGAAACTCTTCTGACTGTCCCTGGTTAACCCGCGATATGAGGCGAGCCTTGCAAGCTATGATCGAGTTCGTCAACGTTTTTCACGTGACAGATCTCCTGAGTCACGCACAGCTTTTTGTCATCTGAGGTCGCTAAAGCTTCTTATTTTCATAGTATTGAAGGCTCTTTAAACTCAAACCATTCAAAACCTTTTTGGAAATATATACGCTCTCTTAAATCCATTCTCGCTTCATTTGAACGGCTGTTTAGCAACTTCACCTCTCGAGATTAGTGAACTGCTATTCCCAGCAATCGCCCTTCGTTCCCAATCGTATACACGCCACCTTCATTCCCTTTTACTTGCTATCCAGAAGATGTTATGAAGCTTATTTTAGAACTTGATGACTCTATTAGTTCAGATCCCGATGGTATTCCTAATCATTTTGAGAAATCATTAGCTACTTCTATTTGTATCCCCCTTTCCTTTCCCTTCAATCTTAGCTTATCTTCAGGTTCTTTTCCTTTAAAAAAGGTAGTACCTTAGACGTTGCCAATTATCGGCCTTTCTCCTTATTACCCTGTTTCTCCAAACTACTGGAGAAAATCGTGTACTTGCGCCTTTCTTCAGTTCCTCATGAGTTGTTCGTTCCTGAACAACATGGTTTTGTCAAAGGGCGATCGACCTTAACAAATTTATTAGAATTCATGACTGTTACTTCAAAAGCCATGGAGCACCGTTTACAAGTCGAAACCTTGTATTTGAATTTCTCTAAAGCCTTCGACTCAGTAAATCACAATATTTTGCTTAGCAAACTTAAATTTCTCAACGTTCCTGATTATTTGCTCCATTGGTTATCCTCTTACTTATCCAATCGTGTCAATCGGGTATCTTTTCAAGGCTGTCTTTCTACTCCCTTCCTTCCGTCTTCTGGTGTTCCTCAAGGATCCGTTCTGGGCCCACTAATGTTCACTCTGTTTATAAATGACTTACCATCTATTGTCATTAGCTCCTTCTGCCTTCTTTATGTAGATGACGTCAAAGTTTTCAAAGTAGTGTCGTCAATCGATGACTGTGCTTTTCTTCAAGATGATTTGAATGCCATTTTATCTTGGAGTTCTGATAACCAACTTGCACTAAATGTTTCTAAGTGCATCCATCTGTCATTTTCGAATAACCTTTGCCCTATTAGCTTTAAATTTACGCTAAATAATTCGTACCTATGTACGGTGACAAACTTATGGGGCTTAGGTGTCACTTTCGACTCAAAATTAAAGTTCGATGTTCATATTTCTGAAATTACTTCTAAAGCCTCTCGCATTTCTGGCTTGATCTTAAGAAATTCCTATTTTTTTCCGATTTTTTATCGTATGTTGATGTCACATCTAAGGAATTTATGATCAAGATCGTCCACTTCATTGCAGTGCCTGCATATTTCTAAATCTTTGCACTCAGCTGTGAACAGCCTCTTTGTTGACAAGGATTCTGTGTGATAGACTTGATTGCAAGCCTGCTTACTGTCAGCAAGTGAAGCCATGGTTTATTACCTTTCAAATGGTGGGCTCTTTTTTAAGTACAATCTGTGAGTCCGTGACATTTGCCTTGGCAACGATTGCTCCAGTTATGCTCGAAGCGATCGTTTCTATACTGTAATTTTGCTCCAAGTAAGTTTTGTTTCTAGAGGCCCTTTTTAACTCCTTCCTTTGCACAGTGATAGACTTACACAGCATCTTCTATCCCTTCATGCTCAAAGATCTAGTCATCGTTAAACTTGGTATTGGGTTTGGTGTTGAAGACCTGCCAGATTTTGAAGAAAACTTTTTCCGACTAGATCATGTCATGGTTTTGTGTGGCCCCGTAAGAGCCTGCTGCTAGCCAGGTGTTTCTCACATTCCTTTTGGTAAAACTTTTGCCATTGAACTTTTGGTAAAACTTTGCCATTGAAGTAAAGTTTTTCGTTAGTGATAGCAACTAGTTTCACAAATCTACATTTTGCCATTGAAGTAAAGTTTTTCGTTAGTGATAGCAACTAGTTTCACAAATCTACATTTTGCAGCACTAAATTTTTAAAGCTTCTTAATATTTTTCTGTTTGTGTTTACGAGGTGAACCGCTTTTGTCAGCTGAGAGGAAGGTGATCGTGTGTGTGAAAACTGACGTTGAATGGGAAACCATATAGCAGCAGACTTTACTACCACGCACACGACCATTAGTAGGCCGACTAATACATATGCAATTTGCCATCGTATGACTTCCCATCTTACGTCAGTTTTGTGTGGGAGTGAACGATGGAAAGCGGAAGGTACGGACCAGATAGCAAGATGGCCATGTTGATTTCAAAATGACAGTTTTTGTTTGTGTTATTGTTTTTGCTATATTGTCCGAAATAATTTGTCTTTTACACATTCCCGTTGTAAATTGTGTTTTAGCAAGTATAAATTGTGTTGTATCGAGTAAAGTTGAAGTTAACACACTAGAATCTGGAAATTATTTTGCTGTTTCCAATTGCACGATGGCGACAAAGCAGAAAAAGGGCAGAGTACCTGACCTCAAAGTGAGTAAAGTGTGAACCCAAAGGGAGTACCTAGCCAATTTTTTCTTTGTGTCAGCGCAGATCGCCATGGCGCATCGGAAATCCAGGGAATGCCTTGCCCAGGAAGGTGACATGGGGAATCCAAAACCAGGCAACCACACGAAAACCATGACATGTGCCATCGCTATCACAGTGGAGTTTTGTTCGGACCGTTCAAAAATTATCCCGAATTTATCGCAACGGCATTGAAAGGTAATGTCAATTTACTGTCCATTGTCAGGTGGTGGTAGGTGGGTTAAGTCAAGAGAAGCGTGAGAATCACAGTGCAAGACGCGAACTTTGAACGTGAAACTTTTGGGGGAAAAAAAGAATAAAATGATGAATGGAATGCAAACAAAATTCGTCTGTAATCAGTTTTCGATGCTTAACAGCGGCATATTTTAACATAACTAATTTTGCATTGTAATTATAATAGTGCAGAATAGAAGTGGTATTGGGCTCTTCTATATATAAGTTTAAGGTAACACATCTACTACGAAAACTTCTTCCGCTTTCAAACAATGCATGACACGCATCGATTAACCTGGATTAGATTCTGTGATTTATTATTGAAATTAAAAGTGAATAAGCGAGTTATAATGCAAGAAAATTAACAACAAAGATATGGCTATAAAATAAATATATATAAAAATCCGAATGTGAAAATATTTATGAAGGAAACTTGATACTAATTTCAATAACGATAACATGTCGGAAATCCCACGGAAAAGTTTCTTTAGTTGATATCGTGAAAAACATGAATTTATTGTTGCGTTCTCAACGGAAATTGAGCGTTTCCACAATCCTAGGTATATTCATTTGATATATGAAAATATGATCAACATAGACTGTGCAAATGGAACATCTTGATCGAAAGAAAAATAATTTTTACGATTATATCCATAGTGTGTGTAGAAGTGATATATTCCATAGAACGTAAAACCGGGGTAAAGCAACAATGAGAACAGTTTCAATATAGTAATCAAGGACATTCGGTTTATAATATCAGTACAGCAATTTTTAAATAAAACTTTTATAACCGTCAAATTATATTTAATATCATACAATTACAATTCAAAAAAAAACACAAGCAAATTACAATAACGAAAAAATTGGTGATGTGAGTAATGACCAAAAACAAGGTATCATGTATTTAGAGGAGTGGTGATTTACTTAATTTCCCGGTCAAACTACTTACTTGTAAGAGTTAAATTAACACGTTGATTTTTCCCAAATGCAATATTAGTTATCCGTACGATATAAAAAAAAAACCTTGCATCTAAAATTTTTTTTCAATTAAGTTTCAAAAATGTATATAATTAATTTCTGAGGTATTGCTGGTGAAATGAATTTAATTTGAATCGATTTTGAAGCCTTTCGAGATTGAAAATGATGATCATAAATTAATATCCCCATATTTTTATTAATATATCGACAAAAAAGAGAAAATGAAGAAAAATGAATAATAAAATCAAGTTCAGTATTTTTGCGAGTTTTGTTCTTTCTACTACAGAATAAAGTAGTGTGTAAACAATCTCACGAGAAAAATTTGTAACCTTCAAAATTGAGAAATTAAACAATACTATTGAAAATAATGTTTGGGCCGCCACTTTGGTGCAAGAAAGTTAACACTTGCTAATTTTGATTCCTCCAGTCAATGGCCCATTAAAATTTCCAAATTAGGTCTCCCTTTGTATCAATTTCAAAAGGAACATTGCATTGAACGAGGCAATTTAAAGAACTTATTTGCTAAATATTACAATGCCTTTAAGAATTAAAATATTTTATATTATATCCCTAATACATTGATAATTATACCCTATTATGGTTAATATAAGGTTGTAAATAATGTTTGATAGAAACCAGTAAAGAATTTGTTAGATTAACTATAAGTAGAACCGGTCACAAATTTAATATTGAGATGAAGAAAGTGATGCGCTTTAAATATAAGACTGAACTTTTAAGTTTAAAATAAAAGATAGAACATACAATACTATTAAACAATTACAATAAATCGTAGAAAATAGAATGTGAGAACATGCGAGTAACAAGCGAAGGCGACTAAATTGATGAAATAACACCAATAGTGAAAAACATCGCAACAAAAGTAAAGAAAATGAAACGTTGCAAATTTAACATCTACCGTTAGTTATGTAGTCTTAGATACAGATACATTTGATTTTTCAAAAAAGAAAGGAAAAAAGATAGAAAGTAGTGTTATGAAAGAAATAACGACCAAAATGAATTGCTAGGCTAACCCAGTCTTTCGTTTTCAGCAAACCCTTCTTTTTTCCAGCAGGAGCGGCAGCGAACATTAAATATGCCGTTGCAAGGGTGGGGTTCTATGAACCCGCGGATGGCTGGTTTCGCATCGCACTCAGTACGCGGTACCATAAGCTGTGTTGCGTTTTTATTAGAGTTGGGGTTTCAGATTTGTGTTAAAGTAGGATATTTTTCGGTACCACCTCGGTGATACTCGGGAACGCGGAATTAAAAACGTTTTTTTGTTGTTGTCTGAATGTATGAAAGGAATACGGAATAAAGTAAAGTAGGCTTCTTTTCCGTATGTTAATGTTTTTGACGCGTTATTAAAACGGGCATGTGAACCGGTGGCTCAATTTTTGTATTCCGGACTTAGTCTGCTCGCACAAGATCCGCGACTGAACTCATCTCCAAACTAGCTAGCTAGCCAGCAGCCACCTCAGAGTAGACTAAGTGTGTCTGGAGTTGTTAACCTGTAGGGTATAGTCCGTTGTCACGTTCCAAGACTTCACGTCTAGAACCGATGAGAGGTCGGTTCCGATTTCGTTCGAGCGAAGTGAAGTGTGAAAATCATTACAAGCCTCTGCACTAACCACTAACTATATCCCCTGTCAACCTGAGAACCTGGCCTGGAACCGTTTGACACAGCTTCGGGCTAGGCCCCTTTTTTATGCACTATGTACTATCGGATTGGAGAGTTTTCTCTTTTGGTGGGAGGGGAGAAAGGATAGAGAATTCCAGAAAAGAGACTCCTACACTGTCAACGCCTCCAGGCGCTAATTCTTCGCAATTAGAATAGCCCAAACGTATTATGCCACCTGGTTCCATTTTACAACTAATCTGAGCCCTTCTCCGATTGAACTATTCAGAGAGAGCCATTCTGATTCCTAAACGAAGTCATCGCCTAACCTATCCCTTTCTTTGCAAGTAAAATATGTGGGCAAGCATCGTCAGTCTCTCTAGTGCAGAAGACATAATTGGCAAACTGTGACTTGCCAGTCCTGTGCAGGCAAGATTGAAACCATCCACACCCACTCAAGAAGTGGGCCAAATAAAAGTTAGTTTCACCGTGCCTTAAATTTAGCCACGATCTCAGATCGGGGATGGGCAGCGCAGTCCACCTTTACTTCATGCAATTCACTGAAGACTGCTGCCAATCGTTGAGTGAGTACTATCTCTCCATGCGGGTGATTGTCCCCCTCACGTCCTGGCTCTCTTCATGTCATTCACCCAGGGTTTTTACCAATCGCCAAGTGAGCGTTAGCTCCCTTAAAATGGATTGGTCTCCCTATCGCCTTTGTTTCTGTGCAAGTAAGTTTTTTGGCGCTCTCTTGCAAGGAGAGCGATAAGTATAACGCTTGTTTTTTGGTATAGCTCCTTGCTGAGAGTGCGGCTCCATAATTTCTGATCCCTACAGTAGCACAGACTGTACTCCACTCATCAGAAGTCACCTTAGTGATGAGGTAAGTCTCGCTTTGTTGGTCATCCGTGGACTGAGTGCCAGCACACCCTCTGTAGGCTCATCTGCCATTGCCTCGATCAAAAAAACTCATATTGGAGCCGATTAAAGTACCCAGGTACTTCACAGCTAGGTTTGACTCAACTTACACGTCCCCAAGGCTGATTGTCTTTATTATAGGGATTCTTTTCTTTGCCAGGATGACTACTTTGGTTTCCTCTAGCGCTACGCGAATTCCATGAGCAGTCATCCAGTCCATCACTCAGCACATTAAAATACCCCGTCTAAGTTGTGCTTGTTCAAATGTGCGCGTCGTGTTTAGTGCAACGACGTCATCCGCATAGTGGATCAAGTGCGACTCATGAGCAGCTCAATACCCAATGTAAGTTCCACCCTCCACCGACCCTCTTTCATGTCATAGAGCAGGCTCCAGTCCGTCAAGTAGTCCCTTGGAAATCGCATCAGTTACTCTGGAACTAAAAAAGGGGTTTCCAGTACCTCCAGAATATTCGCCCATCTAGCAGAATTGCAAGCGTCTCTACTATCAAGTGCCACCAATAGTACATCCCGCTAGTTGGTTCGGCTAGGAGCTCCTTCTTCTTGAACCGTGGTCACCACCTTTTTAAAGCCATAATGCGAAGGAGATGGGCCACCAGCAGCACGAATCGTGTCGGTGAGTCTTCACTCGAGCACTTTCCCAGCTCTAGTATACACAACGGGCGGTATGCGGACACTGAACCGGGATTTTCCTTCCCTTGCTGATGAGTACGAGCCGGGTGATCTTCTATCGTACCGGGAAAACCCTTTCGTGACCAAAATGCCTTGCCAGCATGGGGTCTTACTTTTGGTAAATCTTGTTGATTTTCTAACACATGGAATAATTTCACACGTTTTAATGCATGCAGGTTTATAAACACAATTTTTGTCACTGCAGCTATTTTTTAGGCTAATTTCATTGAAATTTAACAATTCAAATTGCACGGTTTCCGCATGTAAAACAATTTTTAAAATTCTGATTCACAATTTGAAGCATTCACGAACGAAGAAATGTCACTTATTGACAAAAGCAAAAGTGCACAGCTGATATATCGCCTCTACCTTGATCGATTTGATGAGCTAGGGCATTATATTATGAAGATGATGCTTGTACTTAGGTCTATGTTGGTTCACATGCATTGAGCCAGGGCTTTCTTCGTTGCTTTCATAATGTAATGGCTGGATTGTAAAATCAATGACGCATTCGATATGGGCTGAAATAGGCTGTGCACTTTTACTCTTGTCAATAAGTGACATTTCATCGAGTCAATAACAATACGAACTTAGTACAGAATTTTTAAAAATAGTTTCAAAAGTAAAAACCGTGCCATTTGAATCATTAAATTTCGGTGAACGTAGCTTAAAGAATTGCTGTAGTGAAAACAATTGTGTTCACAAACCTACATACATTAAAACATGCGAGATACATTCACTAAAGTTGATGCCATATGTCAAAAAATTGAATAATGTAGTGCGCGAAATGTTGATTTGTGAAATCAATTACTAAACTAAAGAAATGCTTAGAGCTTTACCCTCCGACCTTTGGATACATTCAACAAGCTCCTTCCACTGCAAAACTTTCAGAAATCGACTAGTTGTAGGTCGAAAAGCTACCGATCGAAAGAAATGTCAGTACCTTCAGTTGATCAAAAGAAAACAAAAACCTAATGATCATTGTTGAATGAAAGCAGCTGTAAATACGGCCATTATATTAGGATGGCGACGCTTTCTTACGTAAACTGTGCCATAGTGATGGGGTGTCAGGGCACAGCCTACGTATGGCGAGAAATTTTTAAGGGTCATGACAGCTGATGGCAAACTAGGCAACTTCATACACAGTTGACTGTTCCTAAAGTGACATTGTTAAATGTCAGTTTATAGAAATTCAAAAAGAATTTTATCGCCCGACTGAGCAGAACTTTTGGCTAGAACTCACTTTGAGCAATGCTACTACCACTGCCTTCTTAAACTTGGCCGTCTTGCTCTGCAATTTTTTTTAACATGACGTCATACAAAAGTAAAACTGACAGTTCCTGACAGTTAATGCATTTCCGAACAGTTAGACGTCAAAAGTCTTGTCGAACAGCAAGTCAATTCGCAAATTGAATTGAAATTTCCACCCAGCTGTGGTGAAACACGTTCAAAGTCGTGCACTATACACAACACAAGAAGAAGAGTTGCTGTTAACATTAGGAGTGTGAGTATTCTTCTTTACGTATATGTTTAATTGGATAATTAATAGCTAATTTAATTATTTGCAGTCCGAGAATCCTTCTGTTGAAACGTTCAAAGAACTTCTCGATAAGAATCCGACTGTGTTCTATCTTGCCCGTACAGTTAAGGTGCTCCTAAATCACAACAATATTCGTTGCTGCCTGATCAGACGGTCAAACCAATTCCTATTGAAGATCACACAATCAGCTTTTCCGATGCAGAGGAAATGCTCGATCACAAGGATAAAGCATTGATAATTGAATTGACGCTTGCCGATCGAAAAAACAACAATGAAATTTGTCATATTGAGAACGAATTAAGCCGCTAGACTGTCCTTGTGGACTCTTTGATTGGGATCACTCCAAAGTTTGATAATCAAACATTAGTGGTTCTGCGAGGGCATTTAGTTCGATACTTGATGCATTCCAAGAACTACATCCCTAGACGGAACGCTAAAGAATTCACAATGGATGTGGATTAGTTGTTGGAAGGACCCGCCTATAAATTATCGAGGAAGCAGGAAACGATTAAGCTGCGCAGTAATGGAGACTTCTTAATTTCCAATGAAGTGAAATGGCCAATTCATACCGACCGTATGCCTTTGCTGCAAGGTAACAAATCACGGTTGAACAATAATTGTGTTGTCGAGGTATGATCTTTATCTACTTTGGAAGGCATGAATTCTATTGATTTTTTTCTTTCAGATATCTGGCCTCAGATTTGTATTCCAAGTCAATTACAATCTCGACAATGCGTTTCGCCATGAGATTGCCAAGACTATTGTGCCTCTAAATTAAATTCTACACATCAAGTTGTTATAATTCTTTTATCATATGCTTCATAATATAATAAATATAATTGAAATTTAGGCACATTATTCTTTTTTAAACTTACCGTATAGTTGTTAATTTCATGTTTTGGGTGTTTGCAATCTCTCAAAAAATAAGCAAAATAAATCGGTCCTGTTCTCGGGTTGAATTTAATTTTCCCCCAGGCAGCTGTTTCAGGGCTTATCCAGCCTCTTCTCCTGTTATCCATCTAATAAAGTAAATTTAGATTCCTCGTTAATACAATTAACTTAAGGAACATCAAGAAATTCAAAGTAATGATATCTCCTGAGGATTGACAATGCAGTATCTGAGGACATTTAGACCCTATGTCGTATTATGATATTTTTTTTATCTCTGTGAACTGTTCACAAATTGAGATAGACTAGCAAGAAAGGAGGAAAGGAGTGTTGTACAGCTCGTTTTGCTGTTTGGTTCCTCTTGAATATTAGCTCTAAATGTTCATCACCGAGCGCTTCTTAGATTTGGACCTGCATTTGTTTGAAAAAAATTGATTGAAAATTTAAAATATAAGGCAAATTATTTCGATTTGAGTCCTCATCTTGATCTTGTTTATCAGCAGCAACTCCAACTTTGTCCAGCGCATCGCATACTGCATATTGTGGGTCGTGCAACTTCTTCTTCGGTATCAGAATCGCATTCAGAATGAAGATTTGGTACATTTTGAGATTGCACAGCCGATTTTTCACCCGAATGATGATCGCTATCTTCGTTATTGTTCTGCCGTATTCTCCTTACTATTCGATTCTCTCGTATCACCGGTGGTATACGTTTAGTCCTTTTTGCCTGCTTACTTTGTCATTGCGGACATCTGATGCATCATTCGCATCTTCTGAAGACTCTGGAGGTTTTTTAACCAATTCCCCTCGTTTTTTGCTGTCGGTCTACTTGAATTTTCATTCGATTGTGAGTTTCTCCTTCATTTTGCTGTATGTGCTGTAGGAAAACTGTTTCTAGCAAGTTTTTTTGTCCTTGTTTTGAGCGTTATTTAGATACTTGAGTTGGCCACACAGTTGAGAGTGTTTCACATATCGCTTGCTGCAATTTTTTTCTCTTCCGCTTTGGAATAACGATATAAGTTACTCCAAAACTTTAATTTTCAGTTAATGAGGCACTCATATTTGTTTTTTTTTTATCTTGTTCTAGATTTTGAGCCATACAAAAAAAATTGTTCGCTTGCTAGATTTGATGTGCACTTATTTGGAATATGAAAATCATATATGTATATACACTCTCGATTCCCATAATGCTTTCCCGGCATTTACTTTTCAAATGTTGAGCTTATTGATTTGACTTTAATTTCCAAGCCTAGCATGTATTAATATTTTGCCTTGGTAGTATATTCATCCATGAAGAAAGTATAAAAGATAGACCCTTGCAGATACTGATCAAGTGCAACAACTTAACTATATACTCGTAAATAGTTTTGTGCAGTTGTCAAATAAACTAAGAAAAACGAATTTCGTATTTTAAAGCATTTAACAAAATTAATGATATCCTCAATCAAATGACACTTTCTTGTTTATAATAAAAATATTTAAATGCACATTTGACAAAGCGGACATTATTGTAGTAGTATTAAACATCTTACTGGATCGTTTTAATATTTTTTCTTATTTAAAAATTAGTCAACTACATTTGCTGGTAGAGAAACCGCAGTTCTCTGAAAAGACGTCGAGGTTTGGCAGTAATTTTCCGCACACAACCTCGACTGCTGATACTAACAGTTTGCTCATTGTCCTCGTTTTCACTATCGATATCCTCGTTGCTAACATTTACCATTCTTGAATTAAAACTGCTCGCCGCTGTGTTGAATTATTGACGATAAGAAGATTGTGGAGATAAAGGTGAGGTCGAATGCATTCCAGTTCTTTTGTCATCTTCTGGAGAACGTTCACCTGAGTTTTCATTATGACATGGTCTCTTTTGATTGCACCTATTTCGCGTCTACTTGGGCCACGCTCATTATAGTCAATGAAGTCCTCATCATCGTCAGACATGAAGCGCTTGGAACGTAGTGATGATCGACTTCTCAATGGAGTATTATTGACAGCGATTCGTGAACGTGTACCTGATGCCGATTTCCGAGGTTGATTATCTTCTGACTCCAATTTTTCTTCGCCTTCTTCTTCTTCCTCCTCAGAAGAATTTTCATCAAAATCAACATCTTCATCCTCATCATCATTACGGAAGGAGTATCGCGGCTGCAAGTCTCGTCCACGTCGTAGAGGCCTTTTCGTTTCACGGTCGCTATGTACCACATTTCCATTTGTTGGTGTTGTACTATTCACATTATTTCGCATTCTCAGCCGCGATGATATATTTTCTATGACTGATGATGGGAGCTCCAAAGGATCAACTTCGTACACAGCATTGTATTCCTTTGATGCATAGATAGCATTCGTCTTTTATGGCGAATCGTTGATGGATTATTCGATTCTTGACTGAAATAAATTTTTATACAAATTAGAATGCATTGTACTAGATATGTTTACATATTAATATTGTCGCGTGTTACGGTTCGCGGCCAATAATTTTAATGTTCCGGGAAAGTGAAAACGCAATGTCTTTTAATTTAAGTTAAAAGAGTTTATTTGATTACAAAAATGCACAATAATCAATTTAACACTTTCACTAATTTTAATTTTCACTATTAAAAGTCTAACACTTGTCCATAAATTTCTTATCGCAATTGTCTTCTAAATCACTTCACTATTACGAAAATCACTTTTCTATTACTCGAACAATATCGCTTCCCACACACTATCGCAGTTCTTATCGCGGTCGAATGAATGATTCCCCTCATTCATTCAGCTCGCCTTTATATGGGGTCTCTAATCATTCAACTCAGTTCTCGTACATTGGTGAATTAGCGGGAACATTCCAGCAACGTAATGAATGGAGCATGCTTGTTGGGTTCTCGTGGTTTCGAGTAAATTCGTTTTGTTGATGTTCTTAATGGTTGTGAAAACAATTGCGACAGTAGCTCGCAGAATAATTTGTACATGTAACACTGCCCCCACCTCAGTTCTTTTCGCCCCAAAAAGATGTGTCGCCAATTGTAGTCAATTCTCCCTGGGTGTAATATGGGGCAAAACGGTCCAGATGCACGATTTTCATTTTGGCTCTCGGCTTACGGTGTTCCTGTATGCGATATACGACGTTGTTGATTCGCTTTGTGACCCGGTATGGTCCCTCCCAATTATGTTGCAACTTTGGAGACCTACCCTTTCGCCGTTGCGGGTTATAGAGCCACACCAAGTCATCTTGCTGGAAGCCAGTAGAATTTGCCTTTAGATCATACCTGGTCTTCATGCGGTCAGTAGCCGATTCGAGGTGTTTTCACACTGTTCGATGTATCTGATTCAACCGTTGTCTTAGCTCACTTGCGTACTCCGAGATCGTTTGGGGTTTCTCAGGGGTGTCCCGAACTTTATATCGGCTGGCAGAAGAATAGTCTTTCCAAAAATGATTTTGGCTGGGGCTTGGCCCGTCGATGCATATTCGGCAGCTCTGTACGCCATCAAAAATAGTGGGATATGTCGGTCCCAGTCCCTTTGGTTCTCGTCAACTATCTGGGCCAGGTGTTTATTGAGCGTGCCGTTGAAACGTTCGACCATTCCATCGGATTGGGGATGCAGCGGTGTTGTCCTCGTTTTCCGTATTCCGAGCAGCTCGCACATTCGCCAAAAACTAGTGGCTCAAAGTTTTGGCCTTGATCCGAATGTAGTTCGCAAGGTACGCCGTACCTACTGACCCAATTTAATACTAGCTGTTCGGCTACAGTAGTTGCTTCCTGCTTGGGAATGGGGTAGACTTCGGGCCACTTGCTCAAATAATCGGCTACAACCAGCGTGTATCGATTTCTCCATTCAGAACAGGAAAGGGTCCTGCAATGTCAACAGCAATCCTTTCAAACGGTACGCCCACGTTATAGGTTTGCATTTTTCCTCTCAGTCGTCGCTTTGGGCCTTTGACAGAAGCGCAAATTGTGCATCTGCGGCACCAGTCCTCTACGTCTTCTCGAGCGTGGAGCCAGTAGAATCTTTCCCGCAATTTCGCTAAGGTCTTGTTAACACCAAGGTGGCCTCCCGAGGACCCTTCATGCATTTCCTTAACCACATCGTGGATTCGGCTTTTGGGTAGTATAGTTTGCATCCTATAGGAGCTGCCATCCGCCGTTTCCCATTTCCGCTTGAGTACGCCACCCTCCACCTGAAGGGAGTTCCATTGTGCCCAATAGCTTTTCAGGGTTGCGCCATGCGTTGAAACGTCCTTCCACTCAGGTCGCCCAGTCGTCTCCTTCCATACGAGCAATGGTCCGATGTCTTCATTGGCTAGCTGGACATTTCGAATCTCCTTCAATGACCAACCTTCATCGAATTCGGCCGCTATCAATCGCAGATCAACGGGCGGTTCCTTTTCCTCAATCCGTCGGCAATGCTTGCAGTTAGCTGGATATGGATGACGAGATAGGGCGCCAGCATTTCCATGAACTCTGCCCTTGTGAAGTAGTTGGGGCCTCACTAGGTCTGGTCGGATCGTCGATCGGGTTGCACCAGTGTCGTTTGTTATGGTGCAATGTTCTTCATCAACTTTACCAGGAAGGCCTCTGTCTGCTTCTCCACGATGTTGCCTTGGCACGGTGATGGGGATGCTGGGGATGTCGATCCTCCTAGCCAACGTTTGCCCCACGAAGTTGGCCCTTGCAGTTTGATGGGCCTCCCTTCTAGGCTCCTGACACGGTCTAGATCTCCACCATCCTGGACAATAGCTCCGTTTCTTTCGCTTCTTGCAATCTCTTTACAGCAGCCCCTTCTCTCCGCAATCCCAGCATCTAGGCGCACCATTCACCTGCGGCTCTCGCTCATTTTCCACACGCTTACACCTGCACTCGTCTGCCACTACCTCGCGAGCCCGGGCAGTGGTATGAGTCGCCTTTTTCGCTGCCTGAAAGTTCAGAGTATAAGCCAATGCATCCTTGACTGTTTGCTTTTGAGCTAAACGCACAGCTTGTTGCAATTCTGGGTTCTTTAACGCGCTGATGAATGCTTCTGTTGCTGCGTCATCTCGATGTTCTGGGTCGTAAGCTGGGTAAGCCAAAAGTGCCAGGCGCTCAATGTCTTGGGCTAGCTGCTGTAAGGTTTCGCCAGACTTTTGCATCCGATGCCGTAGCTGTACCCGGTAAATCTGCTTCAGATGGGCGCTTCCATAACGCATGTTGAGCGCATTCAATATAGCATTCGGGTTTGAGTGTAAATCAACGGGGATAGTCTGCAAAAGCTCGGCAGCTGGGCCTTTTAGAGCAAGAATTAATGCAGTTGCTCGTTCCTGCTCATTCCACTGATTTGTCCTAGCGGCAGCTTCAAACTGGATTTTGCAAATAGTTCAGACCGTTTGCCCGTCGAATATTGGTGCTTGCACATTTCTAGATGAGCTTTGCGCTGCGGTTATAAGTGGGGCTGGTGGGGCGGTTATTACTGCCGTCGCTTCTTCCAATTCCTTTTTCACTTTTTCCATCTCATGGTTGATTCTCTCCTCGACCTGGCTGATCTCAAGGTTGATTCTCTCCTCGTATTGGTATACGTTTTCCTCGACGTATTTAATTTGGCTGTTGAGACTACTGAGCTCCGCTTTTATTTCGGTTGACTGTTCTTCCAGCTTCTGTGTGATGTCTGCCTTGATTTCGAACGCTTATTGGTCTAGCTTCGCTGATTGCTCATTTAGCTTCACAGCTAAACTGGATGTCTGTTCATTTAGCTGCGCTGATTGTTCATTTAGCTTCACAGCTAAACTGGATGTCTGTTCATTTAGCTTCACTGATTGTTCATCTAGTTTCGTAGTCAGACTGGATGACTGTCCATTTAGCTTCGCTGATTGTTCATCTAGCTTCGCAGTCAGACTTTATGAAATCAGCTTTAACATTTGCATCAGTGCATCTTCTGGTTCCTTTGATCTTGGCGTTTCTGCATCTCCCTTAAGCTCCGCCATGGTAAATTCATTTAATTTGAAATGTAAGCTTCGTGGTTATTATTTAGTTTTTATTATTTCGGCTTTTATTTATTTTTCCACCAGTTTCCACGTTAGATTTCACTATTGTGCATTTTTCTTATTTTTTCTTTTTTATGTTTAAACGTTTTTCACTTTCAAAATTTTCTTTATCACTTCTCGACACCACTGTCGCGTGTTATGGTTCGCGGCCAATAATTTTGATGTTCCGGGAAAGTGAAAACGTGTCTTTTAATTTAAGTTAAAAGAGTTTATTTAATTACAAAAATGCACAATAGTCAATTGAACACTTTCACTAATTTTAATTTTCACTATTAAAAGTCTAACACTTGCCCATAAATTTCTTATCGCAATTGTCTTCTAAATCACTTCACTATTACGAAAATCACTTTTCTATTACTCGAACAATATCGCTTCCCACACACTATCGCAGTCCCTATCGGGGTCGAATGAATGATTCCCCCCATTCATTCAGCTCGCCTTTATATGGGGTCTCTAATCATTCAACTCAGTTCTCGTACATTGGTGAATTAGCGGGAACATTCCAGCAGCGTAATGAATGGAGCATGCTTGTTGGGTTCTCGTGGTTTCGAGTAAATACGTTTTGTTGTTGTTCTTAATGGTTGTGAAAACAATTGCGACAGTAGCTCGCAGAATTATTTGTACATGTAACAATATATAGAAGTGAGAACACGAAACATTGTTTTCTTCGGAATAAAGAGATTGGATTCATTTTTTCGAGTTATAGAAGAAAATTTTATACTGAGACACCTTGTTCGTAAATATTTATTGTTCCGACTTTTAGAGGTTTTAGATTTCGAGTATCAGAGGTTTTATGCTTCGAGAGGAAGACGATGACAATTATCTTCGAGTTATAAAGGTTTTCGACTTATCGACTTTCGACTTATCGCGGTTCCATTGTATATCCCTTTTTGAAGTGAATTTTTTTTTCATTGAGGAAGTTTTGCAGTGGCCGGAACAAATGGTAGTCTGATGGCGCAAGGTCTGGACTATTCGGTGGATGCATTAAAACTTCCCAGCCAAGTTCTGTCGATTTTTGCCGGGTCATCAAAGATGTGTGTGGCCTGGCATTGTTATGATGGAAGACAACGCCCTTTCTATTGATCAATTATGGCCGGTTTTTTGAATTGCTTGTTGCAATCTGGTTAATTGCTGACAGTGCAGAGCTGAATTGAGACATTGGTCAGGTTCTAGTACCTCACGATGAACAATATCCTTTCAATCCCACCATACACACAACATAACCTTATTTGGTGTTAATCCTGGCTTTGAAGTCGTTTGCCATGATTCACCTTTTTTTTACCATGATCTTTTTCGAGCGACATTCTCGTATCTTACTCATTTTTCATCACCCGTAATGATTTTCTTCAAAAATGGTTCGAACTCGTTGCGTTTTATTAGCATTTCGCAAACAGAAATTTGGTCGATCCAAATTTTTTTGTCTTAATTCATGCGGCACCCAAACGTCGAGCTTCTTTGTTTATCCAGCCTTAGGAAAATGATTCAAAACTATTTAGTGATGGATATTCAGTTCCTTAGCAGTATCATGGCTGCTTATGTGCCGGTCTTCTACAACTTTTTGTAAGGTTTCATCGACTTTTTCAGTGATTGGTCGACCTGAGCGAGGTGCATTTTTGACATCGAAATATCCAGAACGAAAGCCAGCGAACCATTTCTTGGATGTAAGTTGTGATAAAGTATCTTGACCAGAGACACCACAAATTTTTTCATGAGCCTGCGATACATTCTCACCTCGATCGTATTGATATTGTAAAATATAACGAATATTTTTAGAAAAATGAATACAACTTTTGACACGAATGACGAAATACAAAACTGTCCATATGTAAATTATAGACTGGAATGTCGCCTTTCAAACGCATGCCAGTTTGACTCAATCTGATTAGTATTGCTCGATATGTGACAACGAACACCATCTAGTGACAAAAAAGGCTCAGTACTTTTCAGACTGTCTATATGTGCACATATATATATATATATATATATATATATATATATATATATATATATATATATATATATATATATATATATATATAAGTTATCACACTCATCTTCATACTCACCTTTAGCTATCACATTCACCTTCATATGCACCTTTCCGAACGTTGACCGCTAACACCTGTTGAAGTACATTGTTCCGCGCATTTTTGCATACTCGGTAGATATTTGCACGAGCCTACTTACTTGAACCAATGACCCGGTCAAAGCAAAGCATATTGACTATAGGTATTCGTAATTAATGCAAATGTTGCAAATGCTATTGTATGGTACAAATGAATGCGAATGTAGCATAAAATTTTATTGATGATTAAAGTAATTCAATTTAAATCATAAATAGAGGCAAGCAATAAGATTAAGTTAGTTGTAATTGATCGGTGGATTTGTGATTGTCGAATAATAAAGTTTACTTAAAAGCGGAAATATTGTTTTTTTTTATAAAACCGAACTGCGATAAACGTAACTGGCGCCCGAGCAGTCCAATCATTGTTGTGATTGAGAACCCATTTTAATCCGTTAAAGTAATTTCGGTTTTTTAAACAATTATCAACTACCGGTATTTAATACTGTTCCCATGAGAACACGGTAATTGTTCGGTAGTCCGCTAAGTTTTTAACGCTATACCCGGGAGAACATAGTGATTGACAACATCCACACCACGAAATACAACTCATTGGAATTAGCCCAGTCATATTAGGTAAAAAAGGGGTCAACCTCGGAATAAGTATAAGTATTGAGAAATTTACGCGTTTTAAAGAAAAGATATATAATGTCGTGTTAACTTAAAATAAAACTAAAATATATAATCCAGAATTAATAATATTTTATACTTAAATAGTTAAATATGAATAATTATATGTATTATTTATGTACTAACTATTAATTATTTATATTTAATTAAAGTAAGTAACTTGATTATTTATATATAATTATTCATATTTAACTATTTTAGTATAAAATATTATTAATTCTGGATTATATATTTTAGTTTTATTTTAAGTTAACACGGCATTATATATCTTTTCTTTAAAACGCGTAAATTTCTCAATACTTATATACCTGGAAATACTTGTCCCTACCCTATGCCCTTTTCTATTCATTGCCGGGACAGATGTTCTATGGTATTCAAGGCCACTCTCTCCACTTTGTATGAGTCAAGATTATTCGTTAGTTTGAAATTGTACCGTTGCAAATCAAGTTACTTACTTTAATTAAATATAAATAATTAATAGTTAGTACATAAATAATAGGCATTGTTTAATAATTATAATTTCCAAGTAAATAATTGACTTTATAACGTACTGATAACCATAACTCACGCTTGACCTTGCATTAGGCCGTATATGACTGGACGATGTGCACTCTTCGCGCTCTACCTTCAAAACGGTTGGTCGTATGAAAAAAAAAAGTTTAAACAAAAGTTGTAGGGAATTTTATAGCCTACAACTTTTATAATAAATGCAAATCTCATTTAACCGATAGGAAGCCAGATATTCGCGAAAAACCGATTTTTGTGACCTTTGACCTTGAATATCTTGAGACGCGAACACGATAACGATTGTGACTTTTGAGACAACATTTAGAATGACAAAACAAAGGTTCATACCAATTTGCAGCTTATTATCTTTCATTCCGAGGTGAAAGCCCTAATATGACTGGGCTAAATATGTTTCACGATAAAGAGAAAAGGAGTAAGCTGCCACCGTCGAGGGAAAGCATCCAATCGTATCGCAGGAGTGACATCAACCGTACCGCAGTAGGTGTTGACCAAAAATCCAACGGCTTTCACCAAAAAGGAAGAATACGGAGTGCCCCAAGAAGCTGCATACCAATGGAGTTCTTATATTTAATGTAAGCTTACCTCTATTTTTCTCATTAAAAAGAAAAAAAATTAAATATTTCAATTTATTAAATATTGCCAATTTATTAAATATTTTCTGAAATCCAATATTTCAATTTATTAAATATTTTAAATTCACCAGTTAAACGAATTTTTACCTTCATATGAGGTTAGGAAAACCTCAAAACTCATCCTTAAATATTATTTAAATAATTTAATAATATACCAATATATTTTATCTACATATATATTTCTGAATCTTATTAAATCATTTCATTATATATCAATATATGCTTCATCTATATATTTTTTGAACTTTATTAAATATTTGTTGTGTGAACCATAGTCAATGTGCAAAATCTAAATTTCGTGTGCAAAATCTAAAAAAGTGATCTCGTGCAAGCGTCCGTGAATTTAGAAGAAGTGTTCCGTGAATATCTTTTTGTGTAAAACTATTTCAATAACTTCAGTTTTTCTACTCTCCGCTTTAAATTCATTTTCGGTGAAAGGAAAATGGAAGCTATACAGCAATCCATTAGAGAATTAACTGGTGCGGTCAATGCGAGTGTCGAGTTAATCAAAAGGTTAGAAGCTAGAGTGTCCTTGTTGGAACAGAATCCAACTCCTCAGCCTCATTCTTCTTCTTCGGTTTTACAACCGCTCGCGCCCCCCCAAACAGAAAAGGATCTGGAAGAGATGAAGAAGCTCCCAGATTGTGTGAGGGACCTTCAGGTTTTTGAAGGGAATCCAGTTCAATACGTGTCCTGGATTCACAACGTTGAATCAATCTTAAACGATTACAGTATTGTGCGCAATAAACCGATTTATAGGGCAATTTTGCAACACATTCGGCAAAATATACGAGGGCCAGCAGATGCTGCTCTCATATCGTATAATATATTTGATAATGAGTGGTCAAGCATAAAGAAATGCTTATCACTTCATTATTCAGATAAACGTGACGTGCGTATACTAGAGCATCAGTTACATTCGATGCAACAAAGAAACAGGAGCGTAGATGAATTTTACGCTGCTGTGAATCATTAACTCTCACTGTTAGTGAATAAAATTAAAAATGAAGATCATTCTAGTGAAACTATCTCTGCGCTCACCAAAAACTATAGAAACAGAGCTTTGGATGTGTTCATTAGAGGATTAAATGGAGATTTGTCGCGAATGTTGGTTATTCAGAAACCCCAAACGCTCCCCGAAGCTCATGCTTCTTGCTTGGAGATTCAGAATCTTAATTTCAGGAATTACCCAATCCATAAAGGACATTTTGCCAATTCAATTTCTGCACCCATTAACCAAATCAAAAATCCCCGATTTAGCCTTAACTCTCCCAAGCCACCATTCCCCCGTCAACAAATAGGTTTTCAGGAACGGAATCAAATCTACAACAGAATGCACAAAGGAGCTATTGCATCAACGCCTCAAAACCACCCACCACCAAGCCCTATTCACCCTAAACCCCCAGTTCCTATGGAAATCGATCCATCCATCTGCACACGCCAAGTGGACTATATCAACAGACCTACTGATGTTCCCAACAAGAGGTCGAACGAGTCTTCGAATTTCTCTAGGAAAGCTCAACGTCTTTACAATTTAGAGGTTCAGGAGCAAGCAGAGGAAGATCACGTTGGAAATTTCTACCATACAGAAGACTCAAATCATGAGGAAGCCACTTATCTGGATCAGCTTGAAGATTCTTTGGAGGATTCCGAAGAGAACCATCTAAATTTTACAATGGACGCCTCTCTAGCGTACCATATATAGAATATACTGACCGAAATGGCCAGATTTTAAAATTTCTTGTAGATACTGGCGCTAATAAAATTTCATTTCCCCTAAATTAGCTTATAACTCCAAACCTGTTGAGAAACCGTTTACAATTCGATCCGCTGCCGGACAAATACCCATAGCCAAAAAGGTTACTGGGCCATTTTTTTAAAGTGTAGGGAACAACACACCCATAGATTTTTACGGTTTACCAGGGCTGAAATCATTCGATGGTATCATTGGAGATGATACATTGACAGGAAAAATGACGAACTCGTCATTAAACCTAACATCCGTATTCCATTGAAGGCTAAAGAATCAAGACAAGTAAATATAATCGAATTCAGTTCTGAGCATTTAACCCAGCAGACTGGGCATAAACTGCAATCTTTATTGGATAGATTTTCGAACCTCTTTGGTCCAATAAGTGATAGCGAAATAGTAGACACTGTCATCAGGGCAGAGATCAAAACGTTAATACCTGACCCAATTTATACCAAGTCATACCCTTATCCTGTTTGCATGAGAGAAGAAGTCGACAATCAAGTATCGAAGATGCTTGAAGATGGAATAATACGTCCATCTAAGAGTCCGTACAACTCTCCTATATGGGTCGTACCCAAAAAACCTAATTCTGCAGGCGAAAAACAATATAGACTCGTAGTCGATTTTAAGCGACTAAATGCGGTAACAGTGTCTGATCCTTACCCAATCCCAGACATTACAAACACTTTGGCAAGTTTCGGAAAGTCGAAATACTTCACCACATTAGACTTAACGTCGGGATTTCATCAGATTAAGATGGAAGAAAGTGATATTGCCAAAACTGCATTTTCAACAGCCAATGGGAAATACGAATTTACGAGGCTTCCATTCGGACTCAAGAATGCCCCAGCTATCTTCCAAAGGATGATAGATGATGTCCTGAAACAATTCGTTGGGAAGATCTGTTATGTCTATATAGATGACATTATCATACTAGGCGAAACAGAAGAAAAACATTTAAGGAATTTGGAAACAGTACTCGCACAATTAACTAAGGTGAATCTGAAAGTTAACCTAGCTAAGTCAACCTTTTTGAAAAAGCAAGTCGAATTTCTGGGATATATCATCTCCCAAGAAGGAATTTTGCCGGATCCTAAGAAAATTTCTGCAATTAAGAACATCAAGCCGCCAACTAATTTAAAAGAGTTAAAGGCATTTCTTGGTCTCGCCTCTTACTATAGAAGATTTATAAGAGACTTTGCAAAGGTCGCAAAACCCTTGACCAATCTGACGAGAGGTGAAAATGCGCAAGTAAAAGCAAACCAAAGCAGGAAAACGGAAATTGAGCTTGGAAAACTGGAACTAAAGGCGTTTAATGACATCAAAGAATTGCTAACATCCTCAGAGGTATTAACATTCCCAGACTTCGAGAAGCCATTTATCTTAACAACGGACGCATCAAATCAGGCGATTGGAGCAGTGTTATCCCAAGGCGATCTGGGAAAAGATAAACCGATTACCTACATTTCTCGTTCGTTAAACAAAACGGAAGAAAATTATGCCACAAACGAGAAGGAAATGTTGGCAATCGTCTGGGCACTGGATAAGCTTCGAACTTACCTGTACGGAGCGAAAAAAGTGAGAATCCTTACGGATCACCAACCACTCACCTTTGCTCTAAGTAACAGAAATCATAATGCAAAACTAAAGCATTGGAAAGCTCGGATTGAGGAGTTTAACTATGAACTCGTGTATAAACCAGGCAAAACCAACGTTGTGGCTGATGCATTGTCTAGGCTACCAGTTGACCCAATCGAGGTAAATATCCTAACATCTGACCAAGTAACAGCTCATAGCGCAAGTGACGATAGCTCGGACCTTATACCGCACTGCGAAGTCCCTTTGAATGTATTCAAGAATCAGATAGTTATTTCCGTAGGCAAAGAACTCAGCGCTCATGAACAACCACATCCCAAGTATCATAGACATTACATCCAAGTTAATGATATAAATAAATCTAAATTGGTTGATTTATTGCGTGAGAAGCTAAATCCTAATGTGATTAATGGCATGAAGATCCCAGAAGAATACATTCAACTACTGCAAGAAGTCTATAAGGAACATTTTTCAAACTTCAGAATTCGAATCACGCAAAGAATTGTTCAGGATTTAGCAGACGAAAATAATAAATTACAGGTGATACAACAAGAACATCGTCGAGCACACAGGAACCATCTTGAAAATAAAGAACAAATTCTGGAAAGGTACTATTTCCCTGGAATGACCAAACTTATTAAGAGGTACACCGCAAATTGTGACATATGCAACTTGAATAAGTATGACCGTTATCCACAAAAACCACATCTACAGGAAACACCAATCCCCAATTATCCAGCCGGAATTCTGCACCTTGATATTTTCGAAATTTCTGGTGAAAATTTTTATCCTGTATTGACAAATTTAGCAAATTTGAAAAATTTTTCCATATAAAAAACAAATCTGCAGTATATCTTCGTGATAAAATTATAAAAATATTACACTACTTTTCTGTTCCAAAAATCCTAGTCTCAGACAATGAGGGCAGTTTCATCAGTCCCATTATTCTCAACTACTTAGAATCACTGGGAATAACCGTTTATCTAACGCCAACCCAAAAAGACTTCACTCTACAATACTGGAAATAGTGAGATGTCTTCAACGTGAATACCCCGACCTTTCCTTGGAAGTAATCATAAATATAGCTGTGGACAGATATAATAACTCCATACATTCCGTAACTAAAAAAAAACCTGTTGATATATTTTTCGCAAGGGAACAGCGAATTAACTTTCAAAATTTGTTAAACTTTAGGGACAAGCTAAATAGAGACGTAAAACATGAAATCATGCGAAAACAAAAACACCAGTTGGAAAACCACAACGCCAAAAGGGTTAAACCTAAAACATACAAACCCGGTGATACTGTTTTCATTTCCAATAAACAGATTAAGTCTAAAAACAAACCGCTTTTTAAAAAGGAAACAGTCCTTCAAAACAACCAAACCACTATCACGACAGCCACGGGGAAGAAAATCCATAAGTCTGACATCAAACATATTCCTTCTGTTTCAGATTAATCCTGTGCAGCGCGCACGCATCCGTCGACGTTTACGAATACGATAGTCCAATAATAACAATGAGAAAAGGCTTTGGAAAAATAATAGATGGAAATTTCAAGATCATCCACGTTATTGACCTCAATAAATACGACCAAGTTCTAGCATACACGGAATCAATCATACATCAAAAAATCAACAGATCGAGCATCTTGGTACCTCAACTTCACCATCAACTTTCGGTAACTAAAGGGGTTATTGACCAACTGCGAGATAGGAAAACAGCAAAAACTAAACGGTCCATAAATTGGCTAGGATCAGCCTGGAAATGGATCGCAGGAAGCCCAGACGCTACAGACTGGGACACAATAGTGAAAAGCCAGAACAATATGGTAAATAACAACAATAAGCAGTTCAAAATTAACGAATATGTTACAAGCGTATCTACGTAACTAGTAGATAATTACAATAGAATTGTCTCTGAAATTAGCTCTCATAACAATGACAAATTCGAGCAGATGCTCTTTAACAAAATGCTAATCCTTAAAGATGAAATCCAGGAAATACTCTTAGCTAGTCAAATGGCAAAAAAAGGTATAGTAAATTCAAACCTGCTAGGTAACACGGAAATCAATGAAATACTTTCTCAGGTTGAAACCCTTCCTTTTAGCAACGAAATTCAGGCAATTGAATATGCGGAACCTATGATGTTAGTAAAAGGTACCGCCCTGTTGTACGTCATTTGTATACCGAAAACTGAAACCACAGACTACAATCATGTCTTCGTTCGTCCTACCATAAAAAATAATATTAGGATTCATCTGAATTACTCAAGTTTGTTTATAACACAAAAGGAAAAGTATAGCATTATAGATAAATGCCTCGAGATCCAAGGAATCACCATCTGCCGTAGGGATCAATTGGAAAAACTAAGCCCAAGTGATTGTCTTTCCCAAGTATTAAAAGGAGTAGTCGCATCCTGTGATTACGAATTCTATGATAAGCCGATAATTGAACTCATCAACGGCAATACCTTATATCTCACAAATTTCAGAGGAAACGTTGACTACGGAAATTCAACTAGATTTCTCAACGGTACTTTTCTAATCAACTTCCAGAATGATACACTCCGTGTTAATGAAGTAAGCTACGTTAGCAAAGAGACCACATCATTTCACCCCTTGCCTTCAGCATCTTAAATAACAATATAACCTTAAACAAAATTAAATTAGATTTTCAATACCTGCACAAATTGCATCTCGATAATGTGAAAAAATTAAGCAACTTATCTTTTGGCAGTACTTTATCTTTAACTTCAGACATTTTTATTCTCGTAATAGTTATAAGTTTGGCAATAATCCTTTTAGTTTTCATCCTTCGCTCAAAACGGTCTAAGCACACGATGCAATCAGATCTAGCCTACTCATATCCTGTCCCAATTAAATTGTCCTTTTGATCTGTGGGACACAGATTTTAAGGAGGGAGGAGTTATCACACTCATCTTCATACTCACCTTTAGCTATCACATTCACCTTCATATGCACCTTTCCGAACGTTGACCGCTAACACCTGTTGAAGTACATTGTTCCGCGCATTTTTGCATACTCGGTAAATATTTGCACGAGCCTACTGACTTGAACCAATGACCCGGTCAAAGCAAAGCATATTGACTATAGGTATTCGTAATTAATGCAAATGTTGCAAATGCTATTGTATGGTACAAATGAATGCGAATGTAGCATAAAATTTTATTGATGATTAAAGTAATTCAATTTAAATCATAAATAGAGGCAAGCAATAAGATTAAGTTAGTTGTAATTGATCGGTGGATTTGTGATTGTCGAATAATAAAGTTTACTTAAAAGCGGAAATATTGTTTTTTTTTATAAAACCGAACTGCGATAAACGTAACTTATATATATATATATAGATATATATATATATATATATATATATATATATATATATATATATATATATATATATAAGTTACGTTTTATGCTTCGAGAGGAAGACGATGACAATTATCTTCGAGTTATAAAGGTTTTCGACTTATCGACTTTCGACTTATCGCGGTTCCATTGTATATCCCTTTTTGAAGTGAATTTTTTTTTCATTGAGGAAGTTTTGCAGTGGCCGGAACAAATGGTAGTCTGATGGCGCAAGGTCTGAACTATTTGGTGGATGCATCAAAACTTCCCAGCCAAGCTTTGTCAATTTTTGCCGGGTCATCAAAGATGTGTGTGGCCTGGCATTGTTATGATGGAAGACAACGCCCTTTCTATTGATCAATTATGGCCGGTTTTTTGAATTGCTTGTTGCAATCTGGTTAATTGCTGACAATGCAGAGCTGAATTGAGACATTGGTCAGGTTCTAGTACCTCACGATGAACAATATCCTTTCAATCCCACCATACACACAACATAACCTTATTTGGTGTTAATCCTGGCTTTGAAGTCGTTTGCCATGATTCACCTTTTTTTTACCATGATCTTTTTCGAGCGACATTCTCGTATCTTACTCATTTTTCATCACCCGTAATGATTTTCTTCAAAAATGGTTCGAACTCGTTGCGTTTTATTAGCATTTCGCAAACAGAAATTTGGTCGATCCAAATTTTTTTGTCTTAATTCATGCGGCACCCAAACGTCGAGCTTCTTTGTTTATCCAGCCTTAGGAAAATGATTCAAAACTATTTAGTGATGGATATTCAGTTCCTTAGCAGTATCATGGCTGCTTATGTGCCGGTCTTCTACAACTTTTTGTAAGGTTTCATCGACTTTTTCAGTGATTGGTCGACCTGAGCGAGGTGCATTTTTGACATCGAAATATCCAGAACGAAAGCCAGCGAACCATTTCTTGGATGTAAGTTTTGATAAAGTATCTTGACCAGAGACACCACAAATTTTTTCATGAGCCTGCGATACATTCTCACCTCGATCGTATTGATATTGTAAAATATAACGAATATTTTTAGAAAAATGAATACAACTTTTGACACGAATGACGAAATACAAAACTGTCCATATGTAAATTATAGACTGGAATGTCGCCTTTCAAACGCATGCCAGTTTGACTCAATCTGATTAGTATTGCTCGATATGTGACAACGAACACCATCTAGTGACAAAAAAGGCTCAGTACTTTTCAGACTGTCTATATGTGCACATATATATATATATATATATATATATATATATATATATATACATATATATATATATATATATATATATATATATATATATATATATATAAGTTATCACACTCATCTTCATACTCACCTTTAGCTATCACATTCACCTTCATATGCACCTTTCCGAACGTTGACCGCTAACACCTGTTGAAGTACATTGTTCCGCGCATTTTTGCATACTCGGTAAATATTTGCACGAGCCTACTTACTTGAACCAATGACCCGGTCAAAGCAAAGCATATTGACTACAGGTATTCGTAATTAATGCAAATGTTGCAAATGCTATTGTATGGTACAAATGAATGCGAATGTAGCATAAAATTTTATTGATGATTAAAGTAAATCAATTTAAATCATAAATAGAGGCAAGCAATAAGATTAAGTTAGTTGTAATTGATCGGTGGATTTGTGATTGTCGAATAATAAAGTTTACTTAAAAGCGGAAATATTGTTTTTTTATAAAACCGAACTGCGATAAACGTAACTATCTATATATATATATATATATATATATATATATATATATATATATATATATATATATATATATATATATATATATATATATATATATATATATATATATATATATAGATATATATATAGATATATATATATATATATATATATATATATATATATATATATATGTATATATATATATATATATGTATATATATTTGTATATATATATATATATATATATGTATGTATATATTTACATATATATATATATATATATATATATTTATATATATATATATATATATATATATATATATATATAGAGCTATGGGTATTAGTGTAAATAATATATGTATCTTAACATTCTCCCAAAATATAATATTGATTATTTTGATTATATATATGGTGTACGTCTATGTTGAACTCCCAGCATTTTTCAAGTACCTGCTTTACTGTGAACAATTGGTCAATTGTTGATCTTCTTGCTCTAAAACCATGTTGCGAGTGAACACATAAGCATACTCGGATATATTCCCGCTTCATAACTGCAATAGTAGCGAGCAAACAACACCTATGTACTCGCACTTCGCCAATGAAAATTAGCCATGGAAACACATGCGCAAGTAAATAAGCGAGCAGTTAAGTGAACGACAAAGTTCAACCCGCAACGATATTCACATCGTGAACGAACGGGGTGCTTCGAAGAGAGGTAAGCGGAAAGGAAAACCGAAAGTTCCGGCATAAACACTTTTTCGCTCAATGTCCCCAGTTTCGCTATTTTACCTCAAGAGATCTTGGGAAAGCCGAAAGCTTAAACTGAAAGCACTCTTTCGAAGTCGAAAGCTTAAGCGAAAAACACTCTTTCGCTCAATTTCCCCAGTTTCGCATATTCACCGGCCGAGCAAGCGAGACGAAGCGGGGAGGAAAAACTTTCGTGGAACGAGAGCGCACGTGTTCGGCTACTCAGCACCTTCAAAGAGAATTTAGGTTGAAAGCTCACGAAAGAATGGTATTTAATGTTCTTGGGCAGTCTTATACCAGTGAGTTTGTATTGAAATCCAAAAGGGAGCGTGCTGCTACCCAATTACCATTTAGACGGTTAAAGTATTCGCGATTAAAAGTTCAGCCGAAGATATCGTCCAGTGTTCAACGAAGTGGTGAGGGGTGAGGTGTTGGCTTGCGCCGCGATCCTCAATCGGCCTTTTTGCGTTCCACGCTGTATGGCCACCCCGAACCATTATCACGTCCATTTGATTCTCTACAGGCTCAATATTGATATAAGTCTCCAATAATGTAATTTGTAAAATGTAATGTTAGAAAAAAATAGGAACAGAGAAAATAAAATAATTAATAAAATAAACTTTTGCCTTAGTTGATTTAGTAAAAATGGACAGAGTAGCAGGTAAGTGGTGTTACAGTGAGTTTTTTCCCCGGGAGCCTTGATGATGTATATTGGATACACATCAAATGAGCTCCCAGTTCATTCCAGTATACATAGGGTATACTGGTTTGCAACAAAATTGGCGCAGCCGGTAGGATATCGGTTTTGCAGAGACCACAGTGTAGTGCGCTGTGTAGCAAATTTAAATGGGCTGTAAAATCTATTCACCCAGCCGATATCTCAAACCATTCAACTCCTGTAAGACACCATTGCTACTCATACTGTCCATCAAACTGGATCAACCTTCTTTAAAAAAAAATCAAAAGATAATGTTCATTATTTAAATATAATAATATCAATATTATTCAAACAGTCCATCAAACTAGATCAGCTTTCCTAAAAAAAAATCAACTAATAATTTTAATCATTTTAAAAAAACAAAAATATTGTATCAATATCCCCACATCATAACAACGCTACTAATACAGTGCATAAAACTAAATCAACCTACTTAAAACGAAAAAAAAAATCAAATAATTATTTCAATCATTTAAATAACAAAAAGAAAGTATGAAACTTCACCAGTCCTCTAAAAAATATGGGATCATGTTAATCGTTTAAACAACAAAAACATAATATCAGTTTAACGCTACCCATACTGGTCATCTACCCAGATCACTCCTTAATCGAAACAAAAAATCCTATTGATCATTTTAATAACTAAAACATAATATCAACATTCAAATATAATAATATTTCTACTCATAATATCCATCAAATAAGACCAGTCCTAAAATCAAAAAGTCATCTTGAACATTTAATTCTTCATTCATTTACTCCCTCATTCATATATCTTAAATCTCATCTTTCTTATCTGAAAGTCATTCGAACTAACTCCTAACTCGTTCAAACCCAACGTAGAATTTATAAAGATATAAAGTTTCAATCAACTAACATGCAAAACACAAAACATTACAAGTAAATATTAAACACAAATAAGCAAAACGAAAACTTAATACGAGCAAACAAACGCGTGCCCATTGTTATCGAAATATGATACCACTTATCACTCCGACTGCTTGGACAATACGCGTACCCACATGCATATTAAAGTCTTATCTCTTGAATTGAATGAGCATTCGAATTAACTGAAGCATAATTAAAAGAGCAAACAAAAACAAACATTTAACTGCAAATTGAATAGATAGACATCTGGGCAATATTTTTAAATGCAAAAACATTGAAGAGCAAACTAAATAAATTAACTGCGCTAAACAAATAAAAAAAAATAATTTACATGAAAACGGCAATTTTCCAACGCAAATAAACATGAAACTAATTTAATTTCAAGTTACACTGAAACAATTAAAGTATGGGAACTTTGAACCAACAGAATTTTAGTTATTAGAACAATACAACAATGCAAACGGTTTCACCGCAAAACCAATTATCTCTTTCAAGTTCCACTGCAATTCACTTTCAAATCACCAAATTCATAATGTTAAGGAAACGGGAAAAGTGGCAGTCAAGTCGGTAAAACCTCGGCAAAACTATCAGCAGACACGCTATTTCGATGTCTAAATTGCACGATCACTGGAATGAAAACCAGTTGATTACACAACAGCCTCTGAGCCGTCAACGTAAGCTGTTGGCGGACATGCTATTTTTAGTTATAAGTCCTGAAAGAAACAAATAATAGCCTCTGAGCTGCCCGACTTAAACTTTCGGCAGACACGCTACATTTAGTATTAAGTTACCTATATGCAAAACAGACATCGCTTTACCATCCACTCATAGCCTCTGAGCTGTTGATCCAAAATGGTTTACAACACGCTATCAACCATGTACCCTTTAAACAAGCCACTACGTTTCCTTGCACAATGAATGCATTATATAACTGCTAACTATTAGAAAAAAGTCACAAATAAAACCCCTGTAGAAAGCGCAAGACAATTCAAAACCCACCCATTTCCCACCCTTTTACTTCATATATTGCGAAAATACCAAATAGCGTCTTAGAATGCTATAATATATACTTTAAGATGCTTTAAACAACCGTTTTCTCAAGATCGGGATCAAAAATTTATTAACGGCTAATGAAGTGACCTCGCACGGCACTGTACTGTCTTCCAGTAAGGTTCAGGACAGCATTATGCGAAACTAAGTAGACACACACTAGGGAAAAATTAGACGGAACACATATAGGGTCTTGAGTGAAGACCGAAACTATATGTTCCCAAGCCCATATAGTGATTGTGTCGCTTCGATCATCTTTAACAATAATTTCTCACAAGATATTTTCAATGCAGTATATCTATTTAACAATTCACTAATATCAATAAAAGTATACAACAGAGCTCAGAATCGCTCCTTCTAGTTTCAGTTTGAGAAAAAGGTCGACTTAATTTATATTAACTCATTAAACATTTCTATACTTAATAAAAAACCTACATAATAATTCCGATTTATAAATAATCCACAACTATTTACAGATACTGCTGAATATATTTCTAATAACCCTCCCTTTTTACAACTACAAATGAATAAAAAAGTATGTAATTTACAACTTAAGCCAATTAAACGACAATTAAATGCATATACCTCAAAAGCTCTTCCTCCTACACAATCGTATAGC
The DNA here is from genome assembly GCA_963969285.1 of Odontomyia ornata. Taxonomy (NCBI): domain Eukaryota; kingdom Metazoa; phylum Arthropoda; class Insecta; order Diptera; family Stratiomyidae; genus Odontomyia; species Odontomyia ornata. Next base: position 171,951,291 of record OZ017739.1, on the reverse strand, counting down.
ATAGATGAATTAAAAGCCCTGCCCACTACGAAATGCATTAAGCCGACTTAATTAAAAACAAATGCTCTTGAAGGCATTAGCAGCCAACCATGAATTAGTACATACATATCATATATTTCACATACTTCCTAGCAATCAGATCAGCGCATGTAAAAGCTACAATACATCGCTTCATTCAATTTTCTCATGCATCATTGCAGAAGCAATGCTAATCATATCTTCAAAGCTCGTTAGCGGCGAGCAAAAACAATCACGTAAACCTTCAATCCATGACTCCCATTCCCATTAACAACATTAACCATCATATTAAGGGGAAAGTTTATTTATCACACTCACTCGCACCCTATAAAGCCAAGATAGCTTATACTAAAGTCGTGGGAATACAACAACAACGACTCCCAAGCTAAATCAATGGAAAGCTATTCTCTCGGCAAAACTTCTTCCGAAGCGAATCAATTCCCGAACGTAACGATCGTGTGAAATATTCATTCCCCGCTTACATATTAACTCATTCGCAATAAATAACCGCTAAAGCTTTAACAATATTTCCTATTGAAACTTCCCTACTAACCTATTCGCACAATACACAATTTAATAAAATGCTAGCAGAAGCTTACATAAAGAGCTTTTTTATAGCATTAATGAGAGTAATTTAATTGAATATTAATAAACCATGAATAGAATAAAAAACGAATTTCTTTGCAAATTTAAACTATTTTGGAAGCCGTCCACATTAAATCCTCACTAACGCTAACTGTTATAATTTACTAAAACCTGTACTAAACAAATAGTAACACCCTAATACGAGTAATAACCACTAACCAAAAGCAACATCGAATCAATTAGTAACTAAAATATTTGAATATACGCAAGAGAACTTTAATACTATTTGAAAGAAATGAGGAAATTAAAAGCCAAAAATAGAGTAGAATAAAAGTTCCAAGATGATAAGTAATGTTAAAAATAAGAGAAAACCATTAACTTCAGAATATAAAAAAAGATCGGCATTGAATATGAATCTTAAGAGAAGTTGTAACCATATTATTAAGTAAAACCAATTAAAAGAAGAAATTGTAGTCCGCTATTTTTCGATTGTAAAATAATAGTTCATTGTCAAGAAAAAACAATTTAAGGTCGGAAAAAATATGTTCAGTATGGTTTTCAATATTATAGTAAAACGAAATAATCTATAATCCTGTAATTTACGTCAGAAGCAAATTTAGCACTATTCCATTATTGCATAGAATCAAATGAAATAGTAACATCTTAATGTTTGAAGCAAACAAATTATTAAACCAAACAGGATCTTCGCTCATTGTATCCATCATTACAGTAACTTATGATTAAATCAAACAAAACATTGTATGGAATCAAACTTCAAATTATTAATTTATAATTGTAGTAGTTTATGAAAGCAACATGGATATGTAATACTTATTAATTAACATTAACTCAAGGTACCAAACAAAATAGGAAAATATGATACATAATTGTATAAAATCAAATCTTAACTTAGTAATTTTTGATTGTAGTAATTTGCAAATACAACAATGACATGTAATACATATTAATTAGCATAAACTTATAGTACCAAACGAAATATTATAATATTAATTTATGATTGAATCAAACAAAACATTGTATAGTATCAAACCAAACATTAACTCATTAATTCATAAATGTGGAAATTTACAATTCTAACGTTGACTTGTAACAACATATTAAGTAACGTCAATTGGATAGAATTATAACATTGGCGCGTTAGTATCTAGTAAATTACGCATAAACCAGCAGCAAAACTACGGTTAATAATAAGTTGCGAGGAGTACAGTGGACAATACCAATGGCGATAACAGCGCGAGATATAAGTACGAATGATTTACACAAAAGGGAATGTAGCGAGACTCAACCAACAACAAAAATTGCGAAAAACCAAGAGTGAGCATAATCTATTGGGGTACATTAAGTAATTCAGATCACCGGAGTAGAGCGACGATTTATTGTACTCTCCAAGTACACTAAATCCTTTTTTCAACTGCCGGAGGAATGTTGCGAGTGAACACATAAGCATACTCGGATATATTCCCGCTTCATAACTGCAATAGTAGCGAGCAAACAACACCTATGTACTCGCACTTCGCCAATGAAAATTAGCCATGGAAACACATGCGCAAGTAAATAAGCGAGCAGTTAAGTGAACGACAAAGTTCAACCCGCAACGATATTCACATCGTGAACGAACGGGGTGCTTCGAAGAGAGGTAAGCGGAAAGGAAAACCGAAAGTTCCGGCATAAACACTTTTTCGCTCAATGTCCCCAGTTTCGCTATTTTACCTCAAGAGATCTTGGGAAAGCCGAAAGCTTAAACTGAAAGCACTCTTTCGAAGTCGAAAGCTTACGCGAAAAACACTCTTTCGCTCAATTTCCCCAGTTTCGCATATTCACCAGCCGAGCAAGCGAGACGAAACGGGGAGGAAAAACTTTCGTGGAACGAGAGCGCACGTGTTCGGCTACTCAGCACCTTCAAAGAGAATTTAGGTTGAAAGCTCACGAAAAAATGGTATTTAATGTTCTTGGGCAGTCTTTTACCAGGGAGTTTGTATTCAAATCCAAAAGGGAGCGTGCTGCTACCCATTTATCATTAACAACATCGAAGTATTCGAGTCTAAGTTTGAATTGGTAGTGCTGTCCAGTGTTCAAAGAAATGGTGAGGGGTGAGGTGTTGGCTTGCGCCGCGATCCTCAACCGGCCCTTTGGCGCTTCACGCCGTGTGGCCACCCCGAACCATTAATACGACAAGTTGGTTCCCTCTTCAGGCTGGCTGATATTTAGTGTTTTAAAATAATTTGGAAATTCTAATGTAATGTAAATGTTTTTAGAAAATAACAATAGTACAATAAAAGTAATGCTTTAAAGTGAACTCTTGCCTTTGGTGATTTGGGTTTTGATGGTCAGAGTAGCAGGTAAGTGGTGTTACAGAGAGTCTTTCCCCGGGAGCCTTGATGATGTATATTGGATACACATCAAATGAGCTCCCAGTTCATACCAGTATACATAGGGTATACTGGTAGGTAACAACCACCTTGATACTTCCAAATCATACTGTTACCGTATGATCCGATATTATTTTCTAGGATCTTTGAAAATATTTTGAACGCCGTACAAAATAGTGATATGCCTCTATAATTTTCACACTGTAGCTTGTCAACTTTTTGTGGATAGGGTATATAATGGATTGGCTCCACTCTTTCGGCATATTTTTGTTTTTTTATAAAACCGAACTGCGATAAACGTAACTATCTATATATATATATATATATATATATATATATATATATATATATATATATATATATATAGATATATATATAGATATATATATATATATATATATATATATATATATATGTATATATATATATATATATGTATATATATTTGTATATATATATATATATGTATGTATATATTTACATATATATATATATATATATATTTATATATATAGATATATATAGATATATATATATATATATATATATATATATATATATATATATATATAGAGCTATGGGTATTAGTGTAAATAATATATGTATCTTAACATTCTCCCAAAATATAATATTGATTATTTTGATTATATATATGGTGTACGTCTATGTTGAACTCCCAGCATTTTTCAAGTACCTGCTTTACTGTGAACAATTGGTCAATTGTTGATCTTCTTGCTCTAAAACCACCTTGATACTTCCAAATCATACTGTTACCGTATGATCCGATATTATTTTCTAGGATCTTTGAAAATATTTTGAACGCCGTACAAAATAGTGATATGCCTCTATAATTTTCACACTGTAGCTTGTCAACTTTTTGTGGATAGGGTATATAATTGATTGGCTCCACTCTTTCGGCATATTTTTGGTTGCCAAATGCGCTGAATGATATTGTGCATAGCTTTATGGACACTACTGCCACCATATTTGATGAGCTCCACTGGAATCTCATCGATGGCCGGTGCTTTATTATTCTTTTGGGCTTTGATGATGGAACAAACTTCATCCAGAGTTGGTGCGGGCAATCAAAGCTCTCCGCAGACATCTATAAGCTCAGATCTTCTGGAGCTGTGCGGAGGATTAAGTAGGTTTTTGAAATATGACACCCATCTTTGCTTAACCTTGATTTAATCAGCGATGATATTGCCGATGTCATCATGACTGAGCGTGATTTTGGGCTGATATCCTCTTTTAAGGCTTTTCACTACTTTGTATGCTTGTCTTGTGTTGTTGCTCACTCATAGTTTTTCTTTTCTCAATTCTAATGATGTTGTTCGCTACTCTTCTGAGATTTTCAGAGTGTTCTTTCTTGGTCCTAGTTTTTCTACCAACGTATTCTTTGTACACCTGATTCTTTTCATCTAGCGCATTCTGGCTGTCATCATTGAACTTATCATTTTACTTGCGCCGGGCTTGATGTCCGATCGTCTGTTCTGCCACGGTCTTAATAGCTGCTTTCACTTCCATTCAAAGCTCATTGCTTGTTTTCTGCGATGCATCTGATAAGATGGGAGCCAACTGGTTGTCGAGGGTCTTGTAATAACTGCCAACCTCATGGATCGATATTCCGTAGAGATATGTCAACCGTATGTAAATTTCCCAACCCGCTGAAAAGGTTGGATGACAGTTCTCTGTGACTGCACAGGGACTTGACGTCGGCGAGAAGTGGATAATAACTGTCGATAGAAAATGTGTTCGGGTACGATTTGCTCGCGAATTTTAAGAAGTCCAATTGGCATTTGAGAAAAAAGTCTATTTTGTGCAATGTTAATTTTTCTGTAATACGTTGGTTGTGCTTATTTGAAATACTCGTCAATTCCCGGATGCAGAGAATTTGTGTTTCCCTGTGCCCCAATGTAAAGCAAAAAGACCAAGAATTAACTATGGCAAATGCTGGGTGTCAGGAGACTTCTTTCTTCGGCGAGGAAATTGGTAATGAAATTTCGAGTGCCTTAGTAATGGAAACATCTAGGAATGTGTCAAGTCCACATTTGGACTAGTGTAATAGGGCATTTGTAAAGATTTATCATTTAGTTACATAACCTAATCAGATGTAGTGGCGATGTTGTTGTTGAATGAAAACGATGCGTATATTTGATAAATAGAAACAGAAAATTGATTCAGTAAAGTAAAAATGATGAATCGGAAGGATTAAAGCGTTATTTATGTAAAATGTATTTTAGATATTCTTATTTGTTATTAAAAATAAAAGACGTTAAAAAAGGATCTTTATACATACAAAAAAAGAAAAATAATGAAGAAAAACAAAACAGGAAATTAAACATAATATTGCGATAGTGCAGGTATATAAATGGAACAAGTAGCAAAAGAAAAATCGTACAGACAACATGAATCCATCATCCTTTTTGTAGCGTTGATCATTAGTACTTAAGTTTATTTACTGTAGAACTAAATATATTCAGTTTTTAATTTTTAGGTGAATCATCATAGAAGGCGTAAATGGCAAAGAAACAAAGAGGAAAAGAAATCTTACGTTAAATGAATAGAATTTAAGCAGTAATCATCCTTAAACCATAAAAAGTGTACAAATATACTGCATTGAGTTATAATTAATATTTACTTTTACACATAAACCTAACTTTTATAACTAATAAACGATAAAGCTTTTATCGAGCGTATATATAAGACAATGTTGAACATTATTACGGGTGAACATTGAGATTTCATAGTGTTGCTCACCCCGAACACTACCATAGCGGATTTGGTAAGATTTAAACCTACGCAATACTGAGCCGGATTTTATTAACTTTGTTGATAACCTAATAGTGTAACCAATAGCAAGTAATTTAAATTTTCATTCATAAAATGACTACTTGTTTGATTGCGGAAAGCAAGCTACATAATATTTTTTGCCTTTTAACGTCGTGTAATTAAACTTAAGTAGCTAGGTTGCTTCCGAATTACATGCCACTTTATGGACAATGCAAGCAGTAACGAGCACCGAAAGCATCAAGAACCAACGCGAGCTCGAAACAAAACGCAAATTCCCGGTACTACAACTAGGTTACAGAGTAGCGGAAACTTTCATCATCGAATCAACATATGCGGCAGCATAAAATATATAACCCATCGAAGCAATCGGAATTGCGTCGCAAAAAATAAAATGCAACGTTGGGAGGAAGTCTGAATTTGAATCGTTGCTCCCGCCATGTGGCAAGCGGTGTTCGTGATATGCACGATAACTTGCGGCCATTTGCATCATTTCCTCAAATCAAGGTTTCATACTGCCTGTGTTTTCATAGATTCTACTTCCCGACGTAAACTTCCAATGAATTTCAACGCAGTATATAATTCGAAGAATTCAAATTCGAACCCAAGTGCTGTCGAAATTTACAGGGAAACGATAGTGAGTGTGGATCTAAACGTGAGGCTGTCGTAAAAGCTGGCACTCCTATCAGATGTGCAGCCACTGAGCTTCCGGCCAAGGACACAAACTTAATGATCCCGCTGCAAACATCTTCACACTCACGCAGATCCAGCAGAGATACATACATGCTACCAAAGAGGAACGAGCCGAGTAACGAAGTCAGAAATGTTGTTGAGGCAGCAATGGCACGCATACCGAAGGAAGACACTCGAAAATTTAACACTTCATCGGTGGCAAGCAAAGGATGAGTATAGCGCGAACTTGAGGCGGAGCGTAAATTAAAAGTAGCAGCAACAAGAAACCGAAAGTGCTAAGGAGGATGTGAAAGAAGTACTGCTATTAACTACGATCGAAAATCACCAGAAATCGTGACCAAATATAAAGATAATGACACTATGAACGAGGAATTGCAACAAAAACAGGCCACATTGAATGTCGTTACATCGGAGTTGCAACAATTGAAAGATATGTCAGCGCATCATAAGAAACAAATTTATGAACTATTCTCAAATCTTTTGCGTGATCTGTAGAAAGTTGGACAAGCCTTGTGCACGGATAGTACCAGTGATATGGAAAGGAACACACCTGATCCAGGTGGTAAGGTTGAAGAGGGATTCACAGTGGCTCGAATATATATTGGTAAAATTAAATTGAAAGCTAAAAATATAGCACAAAGATGTCGGAATCTGAAGGCGTTACAAACAGATTCAAATAAAAATGTTTCTAAATATGAAAAGAGTTTAGGCGAAGGCCATGTGTTGAGCTTACAAAATGAAGCCAGAATGAAATTATTGCAGGAATCAATGCGAGAATCCGAGAACAAGAAGCGAATTCTTGAAGAACAAATCAATGGTCTTCGGGGAGAATGCGCCAAACTGAAAGCTGCTGAGAATGTTTCAATAATTAATGCTGTAGAAAAAAAGGCTGAAGCGTTACGCGCAATGTTCGATAGTCAAACGGATGAACTACGTTACGCCCATACAAAACAATTGACAGAGCTTCGTAATGAGTTCTCGGCCAAACAAGAGGCTATGAATGAGCTTAAAAATATCAACCAAAAACTCGCTTTGGCACACCAACAAATGACCGCCGATTACGATAAGTTCAAAGAAGAGGAAGCTGGTTAATCCACTAAACTGGAAGAAAGAAACATAGAAATAACTCCTCTCCTAACTGGCTAACTATATTGTGCCAAAGCCCACCATTCACTTTATTCGCACCAAATTCACTACAATCCACTATGGAAATCTAAACGAACAAGACCGCGACATTCCCGAGGAGAGATTTGACTATCGAAATTAGTTTGAACTGGTGGATATATATAAACGCATGACACTCCATGCGTTCGCACGGCGATTAAACTACCGGCTCAAGGAAAAAAGGAAAAGCGAACATTATTGTCGAAATCCTCATCTCGCGTCGTAATGTGAATAAATATATATATATATATATATATATATATATATATATATATATATATATATATGCATTTATATACAAACAATATGTAAACATAAAGTTCATTCCACAATCAATCTCAAGAAATTTACTTAAAAAGATCCTTCTTAACCGTAGCACTCATTTACGTTTATTCGATACGCATCGCCTTCGTTTTCAGTTAACTATGGCACCTAATTTTCATAAAAGTTTCAAGAAATTTATATCCTATAGTTCAATGAAAACACGGCTATGCTATGTAAAGTTATGATCAGTGATGGAAGGAAAAGTATCTCTTTTTAGGTTGTGATTCGCGCCGATGTTTAGTATGGAAATCACTAATTTTACATTTCTGGGCATATGTTATAATGTATAATATTAACTGGAAAGTAACCAATCAACTCTATGTTAAAATTTGCTATCTCTCAATCGTTAATATTTCTTGGAGGAATTTTGTAAATCCTATGTGTATCGTTAACGTCTAAGGTAAGTAAGCTAAGAATGAATGCGGAAGAGAAAAGCATCCCAAAATGTTCCCTCTAACTATTGTTGAATTGTATTTATGCCACATTTAGAATTTATTTATTGGTTGTTTCCGGTAGAAATGTTTGACTAAAATGTAGCGTTTATGCAGAAAATTAAGGATACTGATCATTTTTATCATCCATCACCAAAGGATTAATTTAACGTTGCATAAAAAATTCCTCAAATTTCATTAAATTTTGTTAAAAATACAAGCTAATTAATTTTACTCTCAAGTTGTCCTCAAATAACGTACGCACCCTGTATATATGTATGTATATATATATATATATATATATATATATATATATATATATATATATATATATTTATATATATATATATATATATATATATATATATATATATATATATATATATATACATATATATATATATATATATTGTTGCGAATTCCGGCGTACCAACTTTCTCCCATTCGCAACTTCAACGGCCGCCGTAATATTTCCACCTCCCTTTGGGCAACTCTACCTTTTCCCCTATAAATTTATTTATTTTTTTTTTTACATTTTTCCATTTTACCTTTAATTTTTACTCCCCCATCATCACAATACTACCCTTTTTCCTTACTAACAACTACGAGAAAAAAATAATACCTACTAATAATTTCAATTTTCCCACTAATAACGTTCCATTTGTTGATTTCCACTAACAAAATTTCATTCTATTCATTTTCCCTAACAAAACCTAATTCCTTCCTTAACATTAACTAATTCCATTCCCACTAACAAAATTTATTTTTTTTATACTAACAAAAATGAATTTACTGATTACTAACAAAATTCAATCTCATGCCCAAATGCATCGTTGAAGTTGCTTATGAGATGAATGGGAGATCGACCATCCACGGCACCATTGGCTGCGTCGTGAGTCCTCGATCTTGGGTCTGCTGGAACCCTGAGTTCAAGTTCTCCCGGGCGCACGGAAGTATTCTTTTTGGGGTATCGGCAAAATCAATAGTTTTCGTAATGTATATGTGACACTTTACATTCAATCAAGCGATTCTTGGGGATGTAAATTGCCATATATGCAAGTCAATGAATACTATTGTGATTGTCGATACGGGAACAAAAAAATGTGTGGGTAGCGGAATCGAAGTGTAATGAACTTCGATTACGTTACCCAGATGCGGCAGCGGTAATTGAGAAAAGGGATTGCGGAATCGGATTTGATTTGGAAAGGGAAAATGCGGGATTAAGTTGTGAGGAATTGGGCAGTGGAGATTGGACTTAGATAGAAAAGGGATTGAGGTTAATATTTGGCTTGTGAAGGAGAGTGGAATTCTTTGGTAGCTTCGGAGAAACTTTTTTTGTAAAAATTCGGCGAATAAAAGTTGTTTGGAGTTTAGTGAAGTAATTAAACAAATTAAACTAAAATTGAATTTTGAGAGTGGAAAAAAAAATAGTTGCGTTGGATACAAGATGAAGAGTGAATGAAAGATTTGTGTAGCAGAACGGTTTTGGCCTAGTGTATGTTGTACAGAAGGAAAATTAATTAGTGGGTACGAAATGTGGAGGAAAAAAACTAAAAACAATCATTAAATCGTGCGAGTTGTACCAAGTGATTGAGTTGATCACATTCTGATCTTACAGTGAAGATAGGAATTGTGAATTTTCACGTGTGGAATCAAAAGTTTGTATCAAGAAAAGATTGTTCTTGCAATAAGTGAGAATCCCTTAGTGGATTTAAATTTAACAACCAACGGAAATATTGAATAACTTACGGGGAAGAAAAAGTAAATGAAATTATCGATATAAACTAAGGCGGTAATTAACGGAAATACATGGGCGGATTAAATATTAAGATGAAGCTTATCTGTAACTAATGAGTTTTAAGTTATAATCAATTAAATTTGCAGTGACCCCACCTCTCGTTTTCGGTGTCCTTCGTCGAGCGCTCGAGGATCCACAGAAAAAGAAGAGAGTAAGTAAATACAATGATTAATATTTTTCCTTGTTTTTTTTGACATTCTTTTATCTATTACCTATTTTTCCAGTTTATTGTAATTTGCTATTCTTTTATTAATATCTTATTGAATTTATTTGCATAATAAAAATATTTAGGGGTCTGTTTGTTTTTGATTGGTATCTCTTAATTGTTGAATTTGCTGTGTAAATTACTTTTTTTAATTAAATAAAACGGCCATGTCTCATTAAGACAACAAACTTTCATTTCTCAATATGACCTTCTCTTTCCCGTCCTTTTCCCTATGTGCTAGTATTTATATGTAATGTGGCTCAGCACGAGCAGAGGGTGTCCCGAAAGACCCACGACACGACTGAGCGTTAGCCGGCCTCAGTATGCCACCCCGGGCTACACACTTCTCTGCTAAATATTTAATGTCTGCAACTGCGGTGTCTTCCGTGGTTGCTACATATGGCGCCCAAATTGCGGTTTTTGTTATTCATTTCATTCTTAATAGCACAATTTGTGCTTTGCTACATATGGTGCCCAAGTCATTTTAGCTTTGTTGGTTTTCTAATGGTTTCATTAAATTTTAATTATAACTTAAATTTTTCAATTTCAGATTTGTTTGGGATGAGTACCTGGAGTGCCTGACTTGAATAGTGGTTTAAGCATTCCAGGGAAATTATTTTTTTTTTGTTACGTTGGAATTTTTTTTATGAGTTTGGATATAATTTTTACATGATTTCATTGATGGTTTTAAGTTTAATCTGGAGTTTTGATATTAATTTTTAGATTTTGATCACGGGGTTGGCCGCAGTTGCAGTGGCGCCTACCGTGCTGAATGTATGTTTTGTGTTTAACAGTCTTCACCGGCTATGATAGTGGTCATGCTGTAGCAGTGTGGATGTTGGTTGGGATCAACCGAATTTCAAGTCGTTGGTTATATCTCCCTGCACGGGATAGTTGGACTTAGATCCAACTCTTGGAATTAGCCAACGCTTTCGGCCCTTCCATCATCTATCTGGTGGTAGCTTTGGGATTTGTGCGGCTCTTGTCCGAGCCATTATGAATTCCGTAGCGTTTCATAATGGTCTCGTAGTTGGCCCTTTGTGGCGACAGTTTGAGCGGAGTCCGCCTACGAGTTCCATTGTTATACCAGGCACTGTTGTGGTTTGTCTGCTTCGTGTTTTGTATAAATTTTAACCTTCATCCCATTCAATTACCTTTTCTTTTCCTTTTCCTCCTATGGGGAGATTCATTTTGAGAAATAAAAGTGCAAGTCAATTATTATATTTAGTTCCATTTACACTCGCCTGCACTCATTTCCCTTCTTATCAAATACTTTCTTTTATTTCGGCATCGCATTAGTGATTGTTTAGTTATTACCGTTAGCTTGTTGGTTTGATCTTAAAGTCAATGAATTTAGGTTTAGTTATAGATTATTAGAGTTAATTAGGGTTTATGATTTAGATTAGTTTTAGATAATTGGGTTTAAGGTATTTGTTAGTTTTGAGTAATTTTTATTAGTTTTAGTTTTGATGATTGGAGATTGTGTTTAGTTTAATTATTTTTTTTTTGGGTTTGAATAATTGTAAGATTGAGTTTGGTTAATTGATTATAGTTTAGGGTAGTGAGTTAAGTTTTGGTTTGGGTTCGTTTAAAGTATATTTTGAGACTGTCAAATTAATTTCAATTTTAGTTTAGGTTAGGTGCTGAAATTTTATATATTTATTTACTTGTCTGTTTGTCTGTCTGGCATTCCAGTTTTGATTCATTTTTAAAGAATCGTTTGTTTGTCCGTCTGTTTTTTATTAAATTATTTCTTTCATTCAAATTGTCGGGGTTGTCCGTCTGTTCATTGATTTTATTATATGTACTTAAATTATTTAGATGGTCTGTAGATTTTTATTGTTTTTGATAGTCATCATGTTTCCGCACATACGACATGAACCCGATAATTTCACTCGCTGTTCATTACGCTCTTCCCAAGATTTGCCAAATCCTCAGTCGGAGCTCTCGTTCCAGGATGGTGATCAGGCAGTTGAGACTCATCAAACGATAATCCCAATCACCAAATGGGGTTTTAAGTTCGATGGTGGCTCCAATGGTTTGGATGCACGACAATTTTTGTTTCGTGCTAGGATTATGGCTAGAGATTATGGTCTCACAGAGCGTGAACTCGTTCGAGACTTTCATGTTCTGCTGCAGGGATATGCCGAAAACTGGTACTGGCAGATACGTGACCTGCATAGAAACTTGAGTTGGACGCAGCTAAAAGTGGAGTTCATGGAACGATTTGGATCTCGGCTTGATGACGCTCATATTTAGGAAAATATGTTCGCCCGCAAGCAGAGATCTCACGAGCCGTTCATAGAGTTCTTTGAATCCATTGAAGCGATGTCTCTCCAGCTCAGGACTCCGATGAGGGACACGGATCTGCGAGAACTAGTCTTTAAGAACATGAATCTCCGATTGCAGGAGCATCTGGCTGGACATGAGTTCTTAACCGCCCGAGATCTCGTCAGAATGTGTCGCCGAATTGAAGTCACATGGCAACGGCTGGAAATGGATAACCTTCGATATCCAGTTCAGACATATGAAGTCAATTCGGTGCAACTGCATGACGAATTTTCGGCTGGTTATGATTCATGTCTCCGGTCCGGTGCCCTCCCTGCTGAAGCGCATCCTACTATTCCCCTGCAATCATTTTCTCGGGATATTGGAATTCAGTCATCGAGGTCTGTAGATGTTTCTACACAGACGTCGCTGCCTGAGGTCCAATTTCACCAAAGCAATTCCCTGGACGTGGCTTGTGACTTTGATTCTGACTGCAAGCCTAACCGCAAGCGGCGAGGATCGAAGTCACGATTCCACAGATCATGGAAATATTTTGTCACGCGACGGTTTCTCAAGCAAGCGTGCATTGAGTCAATCGTGGCATCGCACGAAGAAAAGCGGCCTTATGCTGTGATCAGCATTAAGGGACGCAAATTGAAAGGTCTGTTAGACAGTGGTGCAAGCGTTAGCATCCTGGGAGCGGGAGCCCTTGACCTCGTCCGTGACCTTGGTTTGTATCTTCATTCGATGCATTCCAACGTCAACACGGCATCAGGTCATAAGGCTGACGTGTTAGGATACGTCACTGCATTGGTTCAATTCAATAATCGAACTCGGTTGATTCGGTTTTTGATTGTTCCGGCATTAACGTATTCTATTTATCTCGGGATTGATTTTTGGGACGCTTTTAACATCGCGCCAGTTTTATTGCCCCTGTCTGCAGAATCTTTTATGTCTACTTCAGTCCCCTTGAGTCGTTCTTCTCTTGCGGCCGGTGACCCATCCGAAGTTGTTGACCACCACCTATCGTCCATCGATAAGGTGAAGCTGAGCAAAAGCATCCCGATTTCTAAACGTCATTATTCGGGTACTGCTCCTTGCGCGGTCGATACTCATTACAGCGGTGAAATCGTACTGCTGCATGAGGTGCACAATGATTCGGATGGAGCATTGTCTGCTGGGAGGAGCGAGTTAAGTGACGGATACTGGGGCTCGCCAATCACCTAAACAGAAACCAGACAGAATATTTCCATGATGTGAAGTCCAGTGAATGTCTCCTTTTTTGTTTTTTTTTCGGTTACCCCGCCGACATTCTTTGTTTGCCCGGCTGAATGAAACACTCAGGGTCTGGGTCGTCCCCACGATTGTTGCGAATTCCGGCGTACCAACTTTCTCCCATTCGCAACTTCAACGGCCGCCGTAATATTTCCACCTCCCTTTGGGCAACTCTACCTTTTCCCCTATAAATTTATTTATTTTTTTTTTTACATTTTTCCATTTTACCTTTAATTTTTACTCCCCCATCATCACAATACTACCCTTTTTCCTTACTAACAACTACGAGAAAAAAATAATACCTACTAATAATTTCAATTTTCCCACTAATAACGTTCCATTTGTTAATTTCCACTAACAAAATTTCATTCTATTCATTTTCCCTAACAAAACCTAATTCCTTCCTTAACATTAACTAATTCCATTCCCACTAACAAATTTTATTTTTTTTATACTAACAAAAATGAATTTACTGATTACTAACAAAATTCAATCTCATGCCCAAATGCATCGTTGAAGTTGCTTATGAGATGAATGGGAGATCGACCATCCACGGCACCATTGGCTGCGTCGTGAGTCCTCGATCTTGGGTCTGCTGGAACCCTGAGTTCAAGTTCTCCCGGGCGCACGGAAGTATTCTTTTTGGGGTATCGGCAAAATCAATAGTTTTCGTAATGTATATGTGACACTTTACATTCAATCAAGCGATTCTTGGGGATGTAAATTGCCATATATGCAAGTCAATGAATACTATTGTGATTGTCGATACGGGAACAAAAAAATGTGTGGGTAGCGGAATCGAAGTGTAATGAACTTCGATTACGTTACCCAGATGCGGCAGCGGTAATTGAGAAAAGGGATTGCGGAATCGGATTTGATTTGGAAAGGGAAAATGCGGGATTAAGTTGTGAGGAATTGGGCAGTGGAGATTGGACTTAGATAGAAAAGGGATTGAGGTTAATATTTGGCTTGTGAAGGAGAGTGGAATTCTTTGGTAGCTTCGGAGAAACTTTTTTTGTAAAAATTCGGCGAATAAAAGTTGTTTGGAGTTTAGTGAAGTAATTAAACAAATTAAACTAAAATTGAATTTTGAGAGTGGAAAAAAAAATAGTTGCGTTGGATACAAGATGAAGAGTGAATGAAAGATTTGTGTAGCAGAACGGTTTTGGCCTAGTGTATGTTGTACAGAAGGAAAATTAATTAGTGGGTACGAAAAGTGGAGGAAAAAAACTAAAAACAATCATTAAATCGTGTGAGTTGTACCAAGTGATTGAGTTGATCACATTCTGATCTTACAGTGAAGATAGGAATTGTGAATTTTCACGTGTGGAATCAAAAGTTTGTATCAAGAAAAGATTGTTCTTGCAATAAGTGAGAATCCCTTAGTGGATTTAAATTTAACAACCAACGGAAATATTGAATAACTTACGGGGAAGAAAAAGTAAATGAAATTATCGATATAAACTAAGGCGGTAATTAACGGAAATACATGGGCGGATTAAATATTAAGATGAAGCTTATCTGTAACTAATGAGTTTTAAGTTAAAATCAATTAAATTTGCAGTGACCCCACCTCTCGTTTTCGGTGTCCTTCGTCGAGCGCTCGAGGATCCACAGAAAAAGAAGAGAGTAAGTAAATACAATGATTAATATTTTTCCTTGTTTTTTTTGACATTCTTTTATCTATTACCTATTTTTCCAGTTTATTGTAATTTGCTATTCTTTTATTAATATCTTATTGAATTTATTTGCATAATAAAAATATTTAGGGGTCTGTTTGTTTTTGATTGGTATCTCTTAATTGTTGAATTTGCTGTGTAAATTACTTTTTTTAATTAAATAAAACGGCCATGTCTCGTTAAGACAACAAACTTTCATTTCTCAATATGACCTTCTCTTTCCCGTCCTTTTCCCTATGTGCTAGTATTTATATGTAATGTGGCTCAGCACGAGCAGAGGGTGTCCCGAAAGACCCACGACACGACTGAGCGTTAGCCGGCCTCAGTATGCCACCCCGGGCTACACACTTCTCTGCTAAATATTTAATGTCTGCAACTGCGGTGTCTTCCGTGGTTGCTACATATGGCGCCCAAATTGCGGTTTTTGTTATTCATTTCATTCTTAATAGCACAATTTGTGCTTTGCTACATATGGTGCCCAAGTCATTTTAGCTTTGTTGGTTTTCTAATGGTTTCATTAAATTTTAATTATAACTTAAATTTTTCAATTTCAGATTTGTTTGGGATGAGTACCTGGAGTGCCTGACTTGAATAGTGGTTTAAGCATTCCAGGGAAATTATTTTTTTTTTTGTTACGTTGGAATTTTTTTTATGAGTTTGGATATAATTTTTACATGATTTCATTGATGGTTTTAAGTTTAATCTGGAGTTTTGATATTAATTTTTAGATTTTGATCACGGGGTTGGCCGCAGTTGCAGTGGCGCCTACCGTGCTGAATGTATGTTTTGTGTTTAACAGTCTTCACCGGCTATGATAGTGGTCATGCTGTAGCAGTGTGGATGTTGGTTGGGATCAACCGAATTTCAAGTCGTTGGTTATATCTCCCTGCACGGGATAGTTGGACTTAGATCCAACTCTTGGAATTAGCCAACGCTTTCGGCCCTTCCATCATCTATCTGGTGGTAGCTTTGGGATTTGTGCGGCTCTTGTCCGAGCCATTATGAATTCCGTAGCGTTTCATAATGGTCTCGTAGTTGGCCCTTTGTGGCGACAGTTTGAGCGGAGTCCGCCTACGAGTTCCATTGTTATACCAGGCACTGTTGTGGTTTGTCTGCTTCGTGTTTTGTATAAATTTTAACCTTCATCCCATTCAATTACCTTTTCTTTTCCTTTTCCTCCTATGGGGAGATTCATTTTGAGAAATAAAAGTGCAAGTCAATTATTATATTTAGTTCCATTTACACTCGCCTGCACTCATTTCCCTTCTTATCAAATACTTTCTTTTATTTCGGCATCGCATTAGTGATTGTTTAGTTATTACCGTTAGCTTGTTGGTTTGATCTTAAAGTCAATGAATTTAGGTTTAGTTATAGATTATTAGAGTTAATTAGGGTTTATGATTTAGATTAGTTTTAGATAATTGGGTTTAAGGTATTTGTTAGTTTTGAGTAATTTTAATTAGTTTTAGTTTTGATGATTGGAGATTGTGTTTAGTTTAATTATTTTTTTTTTGGGTTTAAATAATTGTAAGATTGAGTTTGGTTAATTGATTATAGTTTAGGGTAGTGAGTTAAGTTTTGGTTTGGGTTCGTTTAAAGTATATTTTGAGACTGTCAAATTAATTTCAATTTTAGTTTAGGTTAGGTGCTGAAATTTTATATATTTATTTACTTGTCTGTTTGTCTGTCTGGCATTCCAGTTTTGATTCATTTTTAAAGAATCGTTTGTTTGTCCGTCTGTTTTTCATTAAATTATTTCTTTCATTCAAATTGTCGGGGTTGTCCGTCTGTTCATTGATTTTATTATATGTACTTAAATTATTTAGATGGTCTGTAGATTTTTATTGTTTTTGATAGTCATCATGTTTCCGCACATACGACATGAACCCGATAATTTCACTCGCTGTTCATTACGCTCTTCCCAAGATTTGCCAAATCCTCAGTCGGAGCTCTCGTTCCAGGATGGTGATCAGGCAGTTGAGACTCATCAAACGATAATCCCAATCACCAAATGGGGTTTTAAGTTCGATGGTGGCTCCAATGGTTTGGATGCACGACAATTTTTGTTTCGTGCTAGGATTATGGCTAGAGATTATGGTCTCACAGAGCGTGAACTCGTTCGAGACTTTCATGTTCTGCTGCAGGGATATGCCGAAAACTGGTACTGGCAGATACGTGACCTGCATAGAAACTTGAGTTGGACGCAGCTAAAAGTGGAGTTCATGGAACGATTTGGATCTCGGCTTGATGACGCTCATATTTAGGAAAATATGTTCGCCCGCAAGCAGAGATCTCACGAGCCGTTCATAGAGTTCTTTGAATCCATTGAAGCGATGTCTCTCCAGCTCAGGACTCCGATGAGGGACACGGATCTGCGAGAACTAGTCTTTAAGAACATGAATCTCCGATTGCAGGAGCATCTGGCTGGACATGAGTTCTCAACCGCCCGAGATCTCGTCAGAATGTGTCGCCGAATTGAAGTCACATGGCAACGGCTGGAAATGGATAACCTTCGATATCCAGTTCAGACATATGAAGTCAATTCGGTGCAACTGCATGACGAATTTTCGGCTGGTTATGATTCATGTCTCCGGTCCGGTGCCCTCCCTGCTGAAGCGCATCCTACTATTCCCCTGCAATCATTTTCTCGGGATATTGGAATTCAGTCATCGAGGTCTGTAGATGTTTCTACACAGACGTCGCTGCCTGAGGTCCAATTTCACCAAAGCAATTCCCTGGACGTGGCTTGTGACTTTGATTCTGACTGCAAGCCTAACCGCAAGCGGCGAGGATCGAAGTCACGATTCCACAGATCATGGAAATATTTTGTCACGCGACGGTTTCTCAAGCAAGCGTGCATTGAGTCAATCGTGGCATCGCACGAAGAAAAGCGGCCTTATGCTGTGATCAGCATTAAGGGACGCAAATTGAAAGGTCTGTTAGACAGTGGTGCAAGCGTTAGCATCCTGGGAGCGGGAGCCCTTGACCTCGTCCGTGACCTTGGTTTGTATCTTCATTCGATGCATTCCAACGTCAACACGGCATCAGGTCATAAGGCTGACGTGTTAGGATACGTCACTGCATTGGTTCAATTCAATAATCGAACTCGGTTGATTCGGTTTTTGATTGTTCCGGCATTAACGTATTCTATTTATCTCGGGATTGATTTTTGGGACGCTTTTAACATCGCGCCAGTTTTATTGCCCCTGTCTGCAGAATCTTTTATGTCTACTTCAGTCCCCTTGAGTCGTTCTTCTCTTGCGGCCGGTGACCCATCCGAAGTTGTTGACCACCACCTATCGTCCATCGATAAGGTGAAGCTGAGCAAAAGCATCCCGATTTCTAAACGTCATTATTCGGGTACTGCTCCTTGCGCGGTCGATACTCATTACAGCGGTGAAATCGTACTGCTGCATGAGGTGCACAATGATTCGGATGGAGCATTGTCTGCTGGGAGGAGCGAGTTAAGTGACGGATACTGGGGCTCGCCAATCACCTAAACAGAAACCAGACAGAATATTTCCATGATGTGAAGTCCAGTGAATGTCTCCTTTTTTGTTTTTTTTTCGGTTACCCCGCCGACATTCTTTGTTTGCCCGGCTGAATGAAACACTCAGGGTCTGGGTCGTCCCCACGATTGTTGCGAATTCCGGCGTACCAACTTTCTCCCATTCGCAACTTCAACGGCCGCCGTAATATTTCCACCTCCCTTTGGGCAACTCTACCTTTTCCCCTATAAATTTATTTATTTTTTTTTTTTACATTTTTCCATTTTACCTTTAATTTTTACTCCCCCATCATCACAATACTACCCTTTTTCCTTACTAACAACTACGAGAAAAAAATAATACCTACTAATAATTTCAATTTTCCCACTAATAACGTTCCATTTGTTAATTTCCACTAACAAAATTTCATTCTATTCATTTTCCCTAACAAAACCTAATTCCTTCCTTAACATTAATTAATTCCATTCCCACTAACAAATTTTATTTTTTTTATACTAACAAAAATGAATTTACTGATTACTAACAAAATTCAATCTCATGCCCAAATGCATCGTTGAAGTTGCTTATGAGATGAATGGGAGATCGACCATCCACGGCACCATTGGCTGCGTCGTGAGTCCTCGATCTTGGGTCTGCTGGAACCCTGAGTTCAAGTTCTCCCGGGCGCACGGAAGTATTCTTTTTGGGGTATCGGCAAAATCAATAGTTTTCGTAATGTATATGTGACACTTTACATTCAATCAAGCGATTCTTGGGGATGTAAATTGCCATATATGCAAGTCAATGGATACTATTGTGATTGTCGATACGGGAACAAAAAAATGTGTGGGTAGCGGAATCGAAGTGTAATGAACTTCGATTACGTTACCCAGATGCGGCAGCGGTAATTGAGAAAAGGGGTTGCGGAATCGGATTTGATTTGGAAAGGGGAAATGCGGGATTAAGTTGTGAGGAATTGGGCAGTGGAGATTGGACTTAGATAGAAAAGGGATTGAGGTTAATATTTGGCTTGTGAAGGAGAGTGGAATTCTTTGGTAGCTTCGGAGAAACTTTTTTTGTAAAAATTCGGCGAATAAAAGTTGTTTGGAGTTTAGTGAAGTAATTAAACAAATTAAACTAAAATTGAATTTTGAGAGTGGAAAAAAAAATAGTTGCGTTGGATACAAGATGAAGAGTGAATGAAAGATTTGTGTAGCAGAACGGTTTTGGCCTAGTGTATGTTGTACAGAAGGAAAATTAATTAGTGGGTACGAAAAGTGGAGGAAAAAAACTAAAAACAATCATTAAATCGTGTGAGTTGTACCAAGTGATTGAGTTGATCACATTCTGATCTTACAGTGAAGATAGGAATTGTGAATTTTCACGTGTGGAATCAAAAGTTTGTATCAAGAAAAGATTGTTCTTGCAATAAGTGAGAATCCCTTAGTGGATTTAAATTTAACAACCAACGGAAATATTGAATAACTTACGGGGAAGAAAAAGTAAATGAAATTATCGATATAAACTAAGGCGGTAATTAACGGAAATACATGGGCGGATTAAATATTAAGATGAAGCTTATCTGTAACTAATGAGTTTTAAGTTAAAATCAATTAAATTTGCAGTGACCCTACCTCTCGTTTTCGGTGTCCTTCGTCGAGCGCTCGAGGATCCACAGAAAAAGAAGAGAGTAAGTAAATACAATGATTAATATTTTTCCTTGTTTTTTTTTTGACATTCTTTTATCTATTACCTATTTTTCCAGTTTATTGTAATTTGCTATTCTTTTATTAATATCTTATTGAATTTATTTGCATAATAAAAATATTTAGGGGTCTGTTTGTTTTTGATTGGTATCTCTTAATTGTTGAATTTGCTGTGTGAATTACTTTTTTTAATTAAATAAAACGGCCATGTCTCGTTAAGACAACAAACTTTCATTTCTCAATATGACCTTCCCTTTCCCGTCCTTTTCCCTATGTGCTAGTATTTATATGTAAGGTGGCTCAGCACGAGCAGAGGGTATCCCGAAAGACCCACGACACGACTGAGCGCTAGCCGGCCTCAGTATGCCACCCCGGGCTATACACCTCTCTGCTAATTACTTAATGTCTGCAACTGCGGTGACTTCCGTGGTTGCTACAATATATATATATATATATATATATATATATATATATATATATATATATATATATATATATATATATATATTGTCACGTGTTATTGGTTCGCGGCCTATAATTTTAATGTTCCGGGAAAGTGAAAACGCAATATCTTTTAATTTAAGTCTAAAAAAAGTTTATTTGATCGGAAATATGCACAATAATCAGTTTAACACTTGCACTAATTTTAATTTTCACCAAAAAATAAAATCTAACACTTGTCCATAAATTTCTTATCGCAATTGTCTTCTAAATCACTTCACTATTACGAAAATCATTTCCCACACACTATCGCAGTTCTTATCGTGGTCGAATGAATGCCACCATTCATTCAGCTCGCCTTTATATAGGATCTCTAATCATTCAACTCAGTTCTCGTGAATGAGCGGGAACATTCCAGCATGAATGGGCAGTGACTCACTTTCAGATGTTGATAATGCTTGTTGGGTTCTCGTGGGTTCGAGTAAATTCATTTGTTGACGTTCTTAATGATTGTGAAAACAATTGCGACAGTAGCTCGCAGAATTATTTGTACATGTAATTATTTGTACATGTAACACTGCCCCCACCTCAGTTCTTTTCGCCCCGAAAAGATGTGTCGCTATTTGTAGTCAATTCTCCCTGGGTGTAATATGGGGCAAGACGGTCCAGATGCACGATTTTCATTTTAGCTCTCGGCTTACGATGTTCCTGTATTCGGTATACGACGTCGTTGATTCGCTTTGTAACTCGGTATGGTCCCTCCCAATTATGTTGCAACTTTGGAGACCTACCCTTTCGCCGTTGCGGGTTATAGAGCCACACCAAGTCATCTTGCTGGAAGCCAGTAGAATTTGCCTTTAGATCATACCTGGTCGTCGAGGTGTTTTCGCACTGTTCGATGTATCTGGTTCAACCGTTGTCTTAGATCACTTGCGTACTCCGAGACCGTTTGGGGTTTCTCAGGGGGTGTTCCGAACTTTATATCGGCTGGCAAATGAATAGTCTTTCCAAAAATGACTTTGGCTGGGGCTTGGCCCGTCGATGCATGCTCAGGAGTGGGATATGTCGGTCCCAGTCCCTTTGGTTCTCGTCAACCATTTTGGCCAGGTGTTTATTGAGCGTGCCGTTGAAACGTTCGACCATTCCATCGGATTGGGGATGCAGCGGTGTTGTCCTCGTTTTCCGTATTCCGAGCAGCTCGCACATTTCGCCAAAAACTAGTGACTCAAAGTTTCGGCCTTGATCCGAATGTAGTTCGCCAGGTACGCCGTACCTACTGACCCAATTTAACACTAGCTGTTCGGCTACAGTAGTTGCTTCCGGGTTGGGAATGGGGTAGACCTCGGGCCATTTGCTGAAATAATCGGCGACAACCAGCGTGTATCGATTTCCCCATTCAGATTCAGGAAAGGGTCCTGCGATGTCAACAGCAATCCTTTCAAATGGTACCCCCACGTTATAAGTTTGCATTTTTCCTCTCAGTCGTCGCTTTGGACCTTTGACGGAATGGCAAACTGTGCATCTTCGACACCAGTCCTCTACGTCTTCTCGAGTGTGGAGCCAGTAGAACCTTTCCCGCAATTTCGCTAAGGTCTTGTTAACACCAAGGTGGCCTCCCGAGGATCCTTCATGCATTTCCTTAACCACATCGTGGATTCGGCTTTTGGGTAGTATAGTTTGCATCCTATAGGAGCTGCCATCCGTCGTTTCCCATTTCCGCTTGAGTACACCACCCTCCACCTGAAGGGAGTTCCATTGTGCCCAATAGCTTTTCAGGGTTGCGCCATGCGTTGAAACGTCCTTCCACTCAGGTCGCCCAGTCGTCTCCTTCCATACGAGCAATGGTCCGATGTCTTCATCGGCTAGCTGGGCATTTCGAATCTCCTTCGATGACCAACCTTCATCGAATTCGGCCGTTATCAGTCGCAGATCAACGGGCGGTTCCTTTTCCTCAATCCGTCGGCAATGCTTGCAGTTATCTGGACATGGGCGACGAGATAGGGCGTCAGCATTTCCATGAACTACGCCCTTTCGATGAACAATTTTGTAGTCGTATGACTGCAATCTTTCGATCCATCTCGCAACTTGTCCCTCGGGGTTTTTGAATTTAAGCAGCCATCTTAGCGATGCATGGTCCGTTCAAAGAACAAATTTCTGGCCATATAGGTATTTGTGGAACTGCTTGGTGGCCTCTATTATAGCCAATAGCTCCTTCCTGGTCACACAGTAGTTCCTCCCACTTTTTGAAAGAACTCGACTGTAATACGAGAGGACTCTTTCTTCACCATTGATCTGCTGGGAGAGTACAGCTCCAATACAGCCGTTGCTTGCATCGGTGTCAACTACAAACATTTTTCCGGGTTTCGGGTACGCCAGTACGGGTGATTCACATAGCTTTTCCTTCAGGGTCTCAAATGCTGTTTGGCATTGTTCATTCCAGACATACGGACGATTTTTCTCGGTTGGCTGATGGAGACACTTAGCTATTTAGGCAAAGCCTTTGACGAATCTTCGATAGTAGGTTGCCAGACCCAGGAAACTTCGTAGTTGGCGCTTGTTGTTTGGTGTTGGCCAGCTTTTCACGGCTTCAATTTTCTCAGGGTCTGTTTTGACCCCTTCTGCTGATACGACATGTCCCAGGTATTTTACTTCAGCTGCGAAAAGGGTACACTTGTCGGGACTAAGTTTCAAATTTGCCAGTCGTAGTCGGGAGAAAACCTCTTCTAAGTTCCGCACATGCTCTTCGAACGTTCTCCCGATGACGATGATGTCATCTAGGTACACCAAGCAGGTTTTCCAGGTTAGACCACGTAGCACGTATTCCATCAAGCGTTCGAAAGTGGCTGGAGCATTGCAAAGCCCAAAAGGCATCACCACGAATTGCCACAATCCGGTCCCAACTGAAAATGCGGTCTTCTCGGTCCTTCTTGTCAATTTCTACCTGCCAGTAGCCACTCTTGAGATCGAGTGTAGAAAACCATTTTGCGTCGGCTAAAGTGTCCATGATGTCATCGATGCGTGGGAGCGGGTAACTATCTTTCTTAGTGACGTCGTTAAGCTACCTATAGTCGACACAAAAGCGAGTGCTACCATCCTTTTTCTTTACTAGAACTACAGGCGCGGCCCATGGACTTACAGAAGGTTCAATAATGCCTTGTTTTTCCATGTCGAATCGGCTTGGCTCCCTGTGTATCTATGACGTGAGTTACCAAACTCGTTCGGCCTTGGTCATCCGGGCTTGTTGAGAAGATGTCACTGTACTTGGTGACCAGATCAGAGGCTCGTTTGAATAGCTGCACCGGCAATTTGACTTGCTTCAATATTGCAGACGTGGATTCCCGGGCTTTGTCTGTGTCTTGCCTCCTTTTCCAATGATGCTCGTGGTTGAGTCTGCGGTGTTAAGGACT
>OZ017739.1:171729129-171921629 GCA_963969285.1 Odontomyia ornata | reverse complement strand
ACGGGCATGTGAACCGGTGGCTGAATTTTTGTATTCCGGACTTAGTCTGCTCACGCAAGACCCACGACTGAACTCATCTCCGAACTAGCTAGCTAGCAAACAGCCACCTTGGAGTAGACTAAGGGTGTCCGGACTTGTTGACCTGAAGGGTGCAGTCCGTTGTCACGTCCCAAGACTTCACGTCTAGAACCGATGAGAGGTTGGTTCCGATTTCGTTCGAGCGTTTTAAAATGGAAAATCATTACAACATGAATTTAAGAAATAAATCGAGTACAACGCAAGAGAAAATAGCCCAGAAGAAAAGAAAGATCTTAAAAGGCAGAGATTTATATCCTGAAAGTACTGATGAGGGTGATTATTCAGTCAATGATAGCACAGATGAGAATCCTGACCATTCCCAAAATGAAAATGGTAAATGCTTATATTGTAATGGTCTATTTTCTGAAGACGTTCATGGAGAGAAATGGATGCAATGTGCACTTTGTAGGCGATGGGCTCATGAAGAGTGTGCTGGCATTGAAAATATGGCTGACTTCTTTGTGTGCGAACTTTGTACCAGTGATCAGTCTAAGCCAATGGTTGACACGGTCACACGAATATTTTTTTCCATTATTTTGAACCAAATTGACCATGGTCCATATTTGAGAACATGTGGCCCGTATTATGTTCACTTTTTGAAATTTCATGAAAATTACTTATTTTAGAAAATATCGGTTGTTTCTAAGAAGCTAATGTTTTTTTAGGAATTTTATTATTTGTTTTCGATACTACTCAATTATCAAACTGTTCAAAAGAAATAAAACTGATTACACTTCAAAATTCTGCGTTTTATTTGAGGAAATCCTTATCGTGGTCCATATATGGCGCACTTACTATACTTAATCTTGCTTTTATACTATTCTAGTTTTACTGGTGCTTAATGTTAAAATATTCAGTTCTTAAAGTTTCAGTTTCTTAAGCTAATGAAGTTTGTATCGGAATAAACCAGTAAAGAAAATTATTTTAATAAGTTTCATGAAAAATGTAAAGCATATAAAACATATCCTCTCGCTGACAAAACATAATTTTTCCCAGGTAAAATTGTTGAAGCATTCACTACCGTATTTCAACATTGCTGATGGGTGTTGCTAAAAAATATAAAAAATTAAAATCAATTTATTTAAATAAACTAGGTTACCCTTTTTTATAGGGCTGTATACAGGAATCTAAACATGTAGCTTATAGGGAAAAAATCACTCATTCCGAGCAAAATTCATGACGAAATAAACCGGCGAATGATTTATAACGAGTTGCTTGAATCCTATTAACCTACTTACCTACTGATTATTTAATTAATTTTTATGAAATCTATTAAATCGTTTCTTAATGTCACCGTTGGTATAAGATTATGTGTTTGCTCCATTCGCTCCATTGCACTCGCACTTAATCAGTCCTCCATTCTTATACAGTTCATGCAAAAAATAAAGCACACCTGAAAATTTCTCATTATTTCCAAAACTACTGGATGCAGGTCATTAAGATATTGCAGAAATTAGACACGTACAGAAAAATATGTATTTTGACCTGAAAATAATTCGTGTTTTCTGAAAGATTGATTCTTTAAGGCGAATTTAATGACATTTTGGTGTGCAAAAACAGTTAGCACGTAATACTTTCCTCTTAAATTAGCTTAGTTTTTTTCCCATCAGGCCAGTTTAGTGTCAACTTTAAAATAGTAAACATCAGAGTAGAGCATTTCAAGGCAGAGTACAGTACCACTTTTCAAAACAAGGGTTTCGGTGCTTTAGAATATGGGAAGAGGTAAGATGCTAGGTCCCTCCAAAATAAAATACAAAAATTTTGGGAATTACGGTGATAATAAAAAACTTGGGGAAATTTCACGAATTATTGGCAGAAGCTGAAAGGTTGTGATGAATTAGATTGCGGATCCAGAGAATTACGGGAAGAAGAAGTCACCAAGTCGGCCACGAGTGATGTCAGAACAAGAAGAGTGTTGAATTTCGATGGAAGCATTGAATTCTGCTCTCACTGTAAGGAAAATCTGCTGATGAGCTGGAGTTCAGACAAAGATACGGACATACATTACGTGATTCAAGAGTCGCCACTTATTCAATGTGGTAGTAATCGAGAAGTCACCTAAGCGAACTGCTTGGGAACCGGCATATCATGATCCGAATTTTAATTGCTGATTTGAAAATTCAAGCATTCCAATTTATAGTTTATAAATTATGAAACATTTATTATAAATATAAATTTTATAGTATCTTTTTTCTCTATATTAAATTTAAATTCTCTTTTATGATTAAATATAAATTTTAAATTATTTTTTTCTCTATATTAAATTTAAATTTTTCTTTATAATTATATTCTTTATGGTATTTATCTTTTTTTTATTATTTAAAAATTGTTTCATTATTTACTTCTATTAATTTAAAAATTCAAATCTGCAATTAAACCGGACACGGCAACCCCTTTACAACGGAGCTTATACACAAATCGCACTTCCGCAGTGCAATTGAGAGTGGAAGGAAGGCTCTTCAATATCGTTTGCAAGTGGCCCTGACAACTGGTAACAGGGGAGTCTGCTGTTGATCGCGAGATAGAGCGCACACCGCGAGAACTGCGCCAGCAAGCGAAAAATTACTCTTCAACGCGCAGTAAAAAAGGGCT
Organism: Odontomyia ornata; assembly: GCA_963969285.1. Classification (NCBI taxonomy): domain Eukaryota; kingdom Metazoa; phylum Arthropoda; class Insecta; order Diptera; family Stratiomyidae; genus Odontomyia; species Odontomyia ornata. The sequence goes on along the minus strand of OZ017739.1, from coordinate 171,918,959 downwards.
AATTTCCTGCTCTGCCTAAAATTGTAAAGCGTTAATAAAATATTGCTGGACGGTCGCTTTAAAAAAATACGTGAGTGAATTCACTTTTGCCTCGTACAGGCACAATTTCAAATCCGAAGTGGGTGTTTTGCCAAGTGACGTGTGACGCAACCCGCAATAAATTGGTTTGGGATAGATCAAAAAGAGTGTAGCTTCTGTCCCCTTAAAGCCATTATTGCAAGGAGCAGTTCCTTTGCAAATATAATTGTTTGAACCCGTAGTAGTCCGGGAAAGTAATTGTTTTGGGGCCGTGATCAGATGAGGGAAAGATACTGCGAAAATTTTAATAGCCTTCTTCTGATGTTCATTTGCATATTGACGATACGTGTGCTTCATTTGAGATATCGCCATCATTCGGGTCGTGATTTTTTTTTTCAGAAATTTGTAAACGATATCTACTAAATAACTTTACTTCAGCGAAATGTAAAACAGTCTTCTCATGAATCATTAAACTCAAACGGGGTTAATATGATTTTTGTATTGTCGACTTACAATTGCTAAGTTCGGCCCGCTTTACGTCATAGCCGCGAGTGTGCCTGATTGTAGCAGCCAGTGACAGTCACGTAGCAGAAACACCACACAGAATGTGTTTTGATAGTTACTACATGTTTTAGTGTTACAGGGTTTATCGAGTGCTTGCATTGTTATGTGCTATAAATAAATTTTTGTGATCTCCGTAACCATTAGAAGATTTTGCATACACTTTGATGCAAGGGTTTACAAGCAATGTTAGGCGAATTTATTGTCAGTAAGCGAAAGAAAGTACATATCCAGCGAATTCGTCAAGCAATAACTGTAACAAGTAAATGTGTAAGATTTTTCAATTTAACCATAAAAGAAAGCAAGAATTAAAGTTAACGGCATAGTTCTTCCATTTAAAACAAAAAAAAATATAGTTAACAAGCATTAATGTGCCTAATTTATCAATTAAAAACTAAGAACACAGCATCATTGTAATTAGCCACACCATCAACGAGCGCTCGTGGCGGATGATGGGTAAGGACCCCTTTTATTAAATAGTAAAAATGTTTTGATAGTAGTTGAATTTTTATAATGGTTAAATTTCTTTTATTAAATAACAAAAATTTTTGTGATAGTAGTTGAATTTTGATGAGTTGAATTTTTATAATGGTTAAATTTCTTTTATTAATAGCAAAAATCTTTGTAATAGTAGTTGAATTTTTGATAATTTGCAAAATTTTTTTAATAATACTTTATTTTTGAGAATAGGTGAATTTTGATGAGTCGATTTTTTTTATAATAGTAAATTTTTTTCTTAAAAGCTAGTTTTCTTTCAAAATAATTAAACTTTTTTTGAAATAGTTGAATGGTATGATGATCAAAAATGTATCAATGGACGTGCACTAGTTCAGAAGAATGATAAATAATAAATTTCCGATGTAGTTTCGGGAACATCATTAATAAATAGTTTCCTGTCCATTAAGTTGAAAATAAATAGTTATTAAAAGTTAGTATAGTTTGTCTGTAGAAATAAAATGCACACATAAGTCAATTATACTCGGTCTTTTCATTCCGTTTTTGAACCTGACCGGGTATGGGACCCACCACGTTTTTAGGCCCCTCCACTATAATGAGCTAGCCACCGGGTGAGCTCACCCCTTTTCAAGCGTTTCAGGGGGCTCTTGCCCGGGTAAGGTGGCTTTCCGCTCACGTGCCTATTTATGGCATAGTGTTATGTGATCCCCTCACATAATATTATGACATAAATTTGTCACATTTGTTTTTCATTTGATGTAAAATGCATGCAAAATATGTTTATATGAGTTTTTTATTTAAATGGAAAATATATGGCCACGCTTACATTTGGACCTTGATCTGGTTGGAAGGGTGTGAGGCGGCACCGCTTCCACCTGGATGCCCCACTCTTATTTGGGAAAGAATCCGCTCTACTTGTGCTGGGGGAAAGAATCCGCTCTACGACACCGCAATGCTAGCCTGCCAGTGCATTCACGCGGTCTCAGACAAGGCCAGTCTCGGCGAATCCTACCGTCCTCTTTCACTGAGGCAGCAGACTATGACTGAAGTCCTTTGCGGACATTTTATAATCTACCACAATATCACTACAACACCGGAAGCTAAAGTGAAAGCCACCCTTAACGTTTATTCACAAGGAAAAGCGACTAGCGTCTTGCACGCGCCATATTCAATGGAGAAAGTGAAAACGAGTAATACTTTCGCACGAAAAAAATCAATTTATATGGCTCAGATGCCTGGAGATATTATTTCCATGACAACTGCATGGAGGAAATAATTTTAAGCCAGGTGAGGCATGGTGAAGTATCGGTGATGATTTGAGGTGCGATCGGGCTTAATGGTCAGTTGAAATTTGCATTCACCAGTGGCAAAATGAACGCTGATCGATATGTACAGTTGTTGGAACGACAGATATCTGAGGATCTAATGGCTTTCGCAGATACTCCGGCGATGTTTCAATAAGATAATTCCAGAAAGACGAACGCTTTATTTTAAAGGAAAGATATTTAACTTCTCGATTAGCAAGCATGTTTATCCGATCTCAGAATCATCGAACATTATTGGGGACAGCAGTTTTGATTAGTTTCTGCCGAAGAAAAGAAGTATGCAACAGTGGACGAATTAAAAATAGCAATAAATAAATGTTGGGGAGAGATTTCACAAAATATTCAAAAAATCATTCAGAAACCTTCGAAAAAGTATGTACGAGGAGATTTAAAAGTAATAGTGGTCGAAATAAGTATTAGTATTTGAATAAAGGCTATGTTGTTTTTATTTTTGTAGTGTGGTGTACTTTTTGCGCCCCTAGAAATCATTAAATTTGCTCAAAAACTTCAACCTTTGTTATAAACCGAATTATTTTTGGGTCAGAATGTATATTTTAGTTGATCTGCTTAGTTTTTTGAACATGCTACTGTAGAAGTTTAGGAAATAATGAGAAATTTCTAGGTTTTTTGAATACCTCCATTCCCTACCACTCTCTCCATCACTCTTATATTATCGCATAACGCTCGTGCGTTACACACGTCGTCAGTTCCTACGTGTGACTCCCGGGTAATATTAACACATCGGTATTAGGGGGCACACGGCATTGTGTTTGTGGATTGATTCTTTAAAACACCAAAAAGAATGCTACTTAAAGTTAATGGAGAAAATAGTACTGACAACTTAGTTGTATGCTTCACATCCATCGGCATCGAAACCGAAATTAATTTCCTAGTTTGTTTACAGTTTTGACGTTTTTTTCAAAAGTAGTTCTTACTCTCTGATTATCAATTCTGCCTAGCAAATTTTACGAACCTGGTGGAAACAGAGCGAAGGGTGCACTGACCTTGAAAATAGATGATTTCAAAGTAGAAATGTAACGAATCTAGGTAATAACATTCGCAGGTTGATGTATTTCATGAAAGAATAGTAGTATTTGTATCGATTTGAGTCATATTGAAATGTATAATCATTTTTTTTTTCTATCAGAAAAATGAAATTGAAATTCTCGCCGAAAATGTTTGATTTAGTGACTTTTTATATGTTTGTCATAGAGCGGGTTCACTCAAACGGGAGCTTCACATATTTTGACTATATGAACAAAGTTCACATCATTCCATTTACGTATATGGATTTCCAATATTCTGGTGAAGGCAGAGCTATCTATTAAATAGCAATTAGAACAAATTTTATTTCTAACGGTTTTTATAGAGTAGAGAGAATTGGACTAAAAGTGCATATGCATGGTAAACAAAAACTTGAATTTGCAAGCAATTGAACCAACACATAGTAAACTTTCATCCATCTTTTACAGGTTTATTTGCCTCTTTTTTCATTTTGACAGCTCTTCGGTTGCAGGCCTCTCCATTTCTTCGGTTCCTCAAAGTTGAGCCATCATTTTTGAGGAACAAGATAAAACCGAAGTAGACATCCATATGTCAACATTGTCGCAACAACCCCTGTGACTGTCTGTTTTACTTAGTGTCTTTTCGCACCTACCCCTGCGACCATGATAAAAATCATAGTATACTCAACTAGTAACCACACTCCATCAACCCTCCGGAAAAATTCGAACACAAGCCGAACAGCGAGCCATAAATCTTCGGTAGCAGGTAGATGGTAAACGCTGATGCGAGGAATGGCGCGAATATAAACATATGCTTCGATGAGAGCTTTCAGGGCTACCAGAGCTAAAAAATCAATAACATTGCAGAAAAACAAATTCGTTCCATGCAATCTTTTAGTTTTTTGTTAGGATGTGGCAGCACTCCTATGTTCTGAAATGCGTAAAAGAACACGTGCGTCGGAAATTTTATTTGCATTTTGCTTTGTTTCTTGAGCGCGCGAAACATGGGATCAGCTGTCATGCCCCGGATCAGCTGACGTGCCCCTGGGAAAATTCAAAAAGTGTGCAACACAGGGTAAATGAAAGGTGTGGCTACTATTTGAGTATACTATGATAAAAATGCTGGTTAAGGGGAATTCAATGAGTTGTCACAAGAAAGTAAACAAACGCTTATGCGTTCGTAAATATGATTTTATTGCAAATAACACAACAAAATTAGAAAAAAACATTGAATACGAATAAAACTTTATGGTACTTAGGATAAAAAACACTTTCCCATTGATAACCCATCGTTTTCCAGCAATAACGCACATTACACTTATTATTGAGTTCCTCGCTCCAGTTTACAATGTCACTGCTAAAAATATTGATATCCATAAACCAGGTGTAATATTACTTTCACTACAGTCAAAATGTTGCTTTGGACACGTTCTCGAACCGAACAAACTACTAAATTTCGAAACGTATCTCACGCGCTAGTAAAATTTCACGTTTATGTTTAGTCGTCAAATTGACAATCGGTTTCGCGAGAGGAGAAATTGGAAATTATTGGAAATGAAATGACGATCGGTCTCAGGAACGCGGTCATCATTTCCTACGTAGTTTTTACCATTGAGTAATTAAATAATACTGGAGTTGACAACCACGACACAATGTGGTCGCAACATCCCCTGCGACCACTTTTCCTACTGCTGCGCTCTTATTTACAACGTAAAGAGAGCCAAATTGCACAAGCAAACATGGCTGCTGCTCAATGAAAACAAATTTTCATGCTATCCTAAAAATTTGTTTTTTATTTGAAAAACCTTCACTAATATGAGGAAAACATGCAAAATATTAACATATACTTAACTTATCTGTGACTATAATTTTTACACGAAGGCACTACACATTTCACTTTGAAATTGTAAAGTAATTTCACAGTGTCACACGTTAAAGTTACTTGAACCACAAACTACAATCAAATCTTTAGGGATGCATCAGACTACGACTATATAGTCGCACTTCTGTCGCAAGTTACACATGGTTGAATGGGAGCCCGCACACTGCGATTTTCGACAATTTTGTCCAGGTCAGCAATCGCAGGAATTTGCAATTTTTCCTAAAACCAGTTTAGTAGGTAGTTTTTGTGATACTCGCGCATCATTTGGACATTTGACACTGACGTGCACGGAAGTTTCTTGCATAGCGCACAAATGAGTTAGCGCATGTGTTCCTGACAAAGACATACCTTCAAATGAGCATATTAGTTCTGCGCATGCCTGAAGTTCCTTTGCAAATCTTGTCGCAGTGTGTTCGTATTTGCGTCTGAAAATCGTAGTTATGACAGGAAAGTTGCAATGTGGCCGAGCCCTTGAACACTTGGAACAAATTTAGATCGCGAACATTATCCTCAATCGTAATATCGGATAAAATTCGCGACGAAACTTGCAAATTGGCCAATTTGGCGTCCAATTTACATCAGTCAACTTGACAGACAGATGGCTTCTAGTCAGCTTCTGGAATAAGAAAGTGACCAGCAAGAGGCAGACGGGGAGGAAATGACAGACAGATCGCTTGGAAGAGAGCAGAAACCGGTCGCATGCTCTCTCATGCATTTTATATGAGCTTAGCCCATCCAGTTCTTATTCATCTGAGGTTTATACCATAGTATACTCAACTAGTATCCACACTCAATCACCCTCCGGAAAAATCCGAACACAGGCCGAACAGCGAGCCATAAATCTTCGGTAGCAGGTAGGTAGGTATGTAAATGCTTACGCGACGATTGGCGCGAATATAAACATGTGCTTCGATGAGAGATTTCAGGATTACCATATCTCAAAAAATCAATGAATTTGCAGAAAAACAAATTCGTTCCATGCAAGCTTTTAGTCTTTTAGTAGGATGTGGCAGCACTCCCATATTCTGATATGCGTAAATGAACACGTGTGTCGGAAATTTTATTTGCTTTTTGCTTTGTTTCTTGAGCGCGCCAGGCCTCAGCTGACGTGCCCCTGGGAAAATTCAAAAAGTGTGCAACACAGGGTAAATTAAAGGTGTGGGTACTAGGTGAATGTACTATGGTTTATAAGAGCATAGCCGCTTCATTTATTCGTTTTCTCAATGAGAGAAAATCGGAAATGAAATCTTTGAGAATGGAACACTGCAGTGGAACATCAACTCGAATGCTCATTGAGTAATTAAATAATACTTGGGTCGACAACCACGTGACTATCTGGTTACAACAACCCCTGCGACCACTTTTCCTACTGCTACGCTCTTGCTTACAACCTAAGAGAGAGCCAAATTGCACAAGCAACGGTGGCTGCTGCTCTATGAAAACTAATTTTCATACAATCCTAAAAATTTGTTTTCTATTTGAAAAACCTTCAGCATTATGAGGAAAACATGCCAAACATTAACATATTAAGTACTTATCGGTGAAAGGAAACACCTACGGATCCTTTTCGACTATTATTTTTACACGAAGGCACTACACATTTCACTTTGATATTGTAAAGTAATTTTACAGTGTCACACGTTAAAGTTATCGGATCACAAAGGACAATAGAATGTTTAAACACGGAATTAATTCAGATCGCGATCACTTCTCGCAGTCTTAATATCGGGTGGAATTCGCGACGAAACTTGCAATTTCAGTTTGGATCAGTCAACTTGACAGACAGATCCAATCCACTGAGCTTTTGCGCCCGCGGCGCAAAAATTTTAACACTTTTTATAATTTTTTAATCTGATAATCAGCTGCTTCTCACATTCCTTCTGGTACAACACTTCGCCGTCATTCAATCTTGTTCAAATTTCATATGAAGCAGATTTCAAGCTTGAAATTAACTATCTGCTGCGTATTTTCGCATCGTTTTTCGGGGCTAATAAGTTACTAAGGATTAATACGAACCGATTTGCACACTGAGTCTGCGTCAGCGATGCGTAGAGCATATGCCAGGAAAGTGCCGTCACCCCGATTTTCCTTATCGACAGTGTGAAATTATGGCAAGAAAAATCATTGTTCCATTAGCAGAGCATATCTACTAAATAGCAGCTGCAATTAGAACAAATTTTATTTCCTACGGTACTTATGGAGTAGAGAGAATCAGACTAAAAGTGTGTATGTATGGTAAACAAAAACTTGAATTTGCTTGCAATTTTACCAACACAAGGTAAACTTTAATCCATCTTTTACACGTTTATTTGCCTCTCTTTTCATTTTGACAGCTCCTCGATTGCAGGTGCTAGTTAGTATATATGCTCGGTTAAAGCATTCTTTTATCGAATGGTTACCGCTGCACCGATTGCGTTCAAATTTTGTATTCCGGAGCACTTTTTAATTCTAAAATCGATAAGGTGAGGAAAGATCCGATCCAAAACCTTTTTTAATATAATTTTATTAATTTTAGTATCGAACTGACAGATGAGCACTACATTTATTCGTCAATTGACAACCTACACATTTATTCAATTGTGATCAGATGGTGTCATATAACACAATTGAAGAAAATAACTTCTTAAAACTAGAGAGGTGCCCTTGTCAAGAGTAGACGGGTGCTCTTTCAAAGAATAGAAGGGTGCCCTGCCAAAGAATAGAAAGGCACCCTTCTAAAGAATAGGGCACCCCTCTATTATCAAGAGGAGCACCTTTCTATTCTATAGAAGGGTACTCTAGAACCCGTCCTTGCACAATATATTACAGCGACATCGGGGATCTGCCATTTCAAATATAATTTAATGCCTTAAATTCCACCAAAATGTTGTTAAAATACAATTTCCATCCCATTTTCTGCAATTGTGTTATATGACAACATCTGATCACAATTGAATAAATGTGTGGGTTGTCAATTGACGAATAAATGTAGTGCTCATCTGTCAGTTCGATACTAAACTTAATAAAATTATATTAAAAAAGGTTTTGGATCGGATTTTTCCTCACCTTATCGGTTTTAGAATTAAAAAGTGCTCCGGAATACAAAATTTGAACGCAATCGGTGCAGCGGTAACCATTCGATAAAAGAGTGCTTTAACCTATATGCTCTGCCATTAGCATCTGCGGTTCCTGTTAGCTACCTCTTTCAAGGTTTAACCTTTCCATTAGTTCCTTGCTTCAAAGCTTGTCATCTAAAATGTCAAATTAAGAACTTCCCAAATCAGTTGGTAACACGTTTTTAAAAATGAGTGCGACTAAAAAGGTTTCTAAGAAGAATAAGCGTGCTTGGCGAAAACATTCCGATATCAGGGATATAGAAGAATTTTTAGAAGGCCAACGCTTGGAGGAGAGATTCGGGTAAGGATGGTACAACCAACTTAGATATATATTTAGATTGTTTAGAACGTTTGATACACCGCTGAAACCTACACAGCTCATGTCCTAGCCTATTAATATACGGTTATAGCACTCTTATCGAATGGTTACCGCTGCGCCGATTGCGTTCAAATTTTGTATTCCGGAGCACTTTTTAATTCTAAAACCGATAAGGTGAGGAAAAGTCCGATCCAAAACCTTTTTCAATATAATTTTATTAATTTTAGTATCGAACTGACAGATGAGCACTACATTTATTCGTCAATTGACAACCTACACATTTATTCAATTGTGACCAGATGTTGTCATATAACACAATTGAAGAAAATAACTTCTAAAAACTAGAGAGGTGCCCTTGTCAAGAATAGAAGGGTGCTCTTTCAAAGAATAGAAGGGTGCCCTTCCAAAGAATAGAAGGGTACCCTTCTAAATAATAGAAGGGCACCCTTCTATTCTCAAGAGGAGCACTTTTCTATTCGATAGAAGGGTACTCTTCAAATGAATAGTAGGGTATCATAAAGTATAGAAGGGTACCCTTCTATAGAGTAGAAGGAAGAGTACAAGGATGCTTCCCTAGAGAATAGAAGGATGCCCTTCTATAGAATACACACCTAAAGAATAGAAGGTTGCTCCTCTAGCGAATAGAAGGGTGCTCCTCTAGAGAATAGAAGGGTGCCCTTCTAGAGAAAAGAAGGCTGCTCTTCTAGAACCCGTCCTTGCACAATATATTACAGCAGCTTCGGGGATCTGCCATTTCAAATATAATTTAATGCCTTAAATTCCACCAAAATGTTATTGAAATACAATTCCCATCCCATTTTCTTCAATTGTGTTATATGACAACATCTGATCACAATTGAATAAATGTGTTGGTTGTCAATTGACGAATAAATGTAGTGCTCATCTGTCAGTTCGATACTAAAATTAATAAAATTATATTGAAAAAGATTTTGGATCGGATTTTTCCTCACCTTGTCGGTTTTAGAATTAAAAAGTGCTCCGGAATACAAAATTTGAACGCAATCGGTGCAGCGGTAACCATTCGATAAAAGAGTGCTATAACCTTAATATACTGGCCAGCATTACGCGGAGTAATTTCTAAAATTTCGTTATTATGTCGCGTACAATGGACTGATCCAGGATACAGCCTGTTAGTTAGATTTTGGGAGGGCAAAAGTTTGTATTCGTTTTTATGTTGAGATGGGGAAATTGATTTCTCATCGCTTCCATTTATTTCATCCTTTTTAGGGCATTTTGATGTCGGTTTTCTTCATTTTTAAAAAAGTTTTTTCTTTCACCTACTTTAGTGGCAATTTTTTTCATTTGAAACCGATTAAAACACCGTTTCTTGATACATTGTACCATGTGTTTTATTGGGTTCGATAATTACTGATGTTTTTATATGTTTTTCAACGTAAAATTATTTATATTAATAAACATTAATCAATGATATTGTGACCATTCGTTGGATGACCTTTTGGCATCTTTCGGTAAGTTGAAAAATTCCGCGTCCGAAGAAGCTTTGGTTTTTAAAAGCGAAGAATTGGTCCAACTCAATTTTAACAACATAATCGGAAGCGGAGGTTTTACCATTCAGCAGGTTTTGAAGGGAGCGAACCATGTGATAGGCTGATGGTTCTGTCAGGGCACTAGTGTGGATGTGGCATCAGTTTCCAATTGAGCTCCATTAATTTTTGACAGGTTATCAAATGGGTATGGGGTCTGGCGTTATCATGATGGAACATCACGCCTTTGCGATTGGCCAAATCATGGCGTTGTTTCTTGATTTCTTCGTTGAATTTCGATACTTGACGATAGTAGACATTCGAATCAATAGTTTGGTGCAGCTCAAAATAGACTATCCCCTTATGAACCCACAGCACAGAAAGCATAATCTTCTTTAGGTGAATATTGGCTTTGGATGTCGTTTGTGGAGGGTTTATCTTGCTTGTTCCATGATCGTTTTCGGACCACACTATCGTTAACAATCCATGTTTCCTCACTTCTTATGCTTTTTTTAGAAATGGGTAGTTTTGGTTACGATTTAGCAAAGAGTAGCATATGTGAATGCGTTTGGTAAGGTGGATTTCCTTTGATTCGCGAGGAACCGAAACATCCAGTTTGCTTACGTAACCAAGCTGTTGTAAGTGCAATTGAACGGTTGAATTCGTTATGTCGAGCTTCACTGCTATCTCCCGACTTGTCATACGCCGGTTAGTTTCGATTAACGCCTTTATTTTGTCGTCAACAGTAGTGGTTGGACGACGAAAGCAAGCAAACCAAGGTTGACACTGGCGTTCAGTAAGGCAGTCCTCACCATAAACTTCACACAATCTCTTTCGAGCTTGCACTGCATTTTTACGCTTTCGGAAGTAAAACAATGATATATGCCGATAATGCTCCATTTTGATGGTCCATTTTCAAGTTTATTTTTAACCAACTCAGTTTTCGACTAAAGATAGTCTAAAGTCTAATCTTTAAAATAGTATACTCTAATATAAGCCATGCAATCACTACTACATGAAATATGCAGTTCACATCATCTATCATGCAGTTCACGTCATCAATTATCGAACAACCCAATACATTTCGACCTAAATGTGAACTAAACACTTCAAGAACATGCAAAAAGATGGGTATGGATCTGAAAGATTTCAAAATTATCAGTGTTATTAGACTACAGAAGAGACCCGATTAAAATAACGGTGTCGGGAAACTCCTGCCAGGTAGCCTAAAAATTGAATACTTTAAGATTCCGTTCCATACAATGCAGGAATTACGGCAGGCTGAGTCACTCTGCAGCCATCTATAAAAACAAGATACAGAGAGGTTTAAAGTGCTACGAGATTGAGTGCGATGGTTTATGCAACTGTATAAAATGCCCACTATGTAATAACAAGGATCATGTGGTCACTTTCAAAACTGCCCAAATTGGGTCAAATACTGACATAAAGTTGGAGTGATTTCTATTCTGGATGTAAATAATCGGAGAGCACGCTCGATTATTAATAAAAACAGATATGAATGGCTAGACATTTATGGCATTCCTCAAATGAAGTGTAAGAAAAACTAACAAAAATAGTAATCAACAAAAAACAGAATATTTTCCCAACCGTGGAAATATTCAACTTCCTATTAAACCTATTGACATCAATCCCAATAGAATCAACGATTTGGAAAGAATCATATGAGCTTCAAAAGATTATTGTGTCCCTGCTGTCTTCGCAGGATGTCTGAAATGTGGTCGACATGCCTTCATTTGACAATCAGTCCATGTATCTTATTTAAGTTCAAAAGATATGCAAGGATTTAGCTGCTAAACCACAACCGAGTAAGTCTAGTGATTGAAATAACGACAATTTTTGACTACAAGAATTCTGAATTCACAAATCTCAGATCACACGAGTCATTAATTAAAGAGGGTGCTAAGTATTTTAGAATCGATACTAGCATTTTATTTTTATTCTGTAAATAAATCCAGAAAAGAACACGGACAAACTGATGTAGATGATCGGCCTTGACATTACGTTTTGCTACATTATTTTGCTGTTGTACTTAAAGACGGTCACATGGTCCTTTCCCACTGATCCTCTAATCGGAATACTAACCTTTACTTCCTAAATCCTACTAAGCAGCAACCCAACGCGGACATGGTTTACTAATCGCTCTGTAAGATCTGTAAGAGATATAATAATCTGACTTAAATGATAAACACACTAAGAAATTGATAAATATAGATTATGCTGGTCTGTGCGAACTATGCCAATGGCCATATTCCATCTTCCAATGAAAAAGGAAGATCTCTGCAAAAGCAGAAGTGAAAAAAACTACTAAATGTTGGCAGTTTCTCCAGATTAAATATAAATAAATGAAAACTTAGTAACTGATAAAGATTCGTAATGACAACGGAGTAACTTCTTGTACTCGTAATTGGTAATTGGAAATAATTAGAGCTATGTCTTATAGTATAAGAGTTCGTCTTTGCCAGTAGCAACGGACACCTTCCTACGCAATCAATCAATTCAAAGACCAGTGTATAGTGAATGTTCTCTTTATTTAAACCGCTTCCACTTAAATACTATTTTACCTCGACTGTGCATATAAAAACTAATACAGGGTGGCACAAAATTAATCACCCTATCGGAAGATGTTATAACCTTTGCAAATGGCGTCGTATGTGAATCATATTTGATATTTGTGAACTAGACAGCTGCAGCTTACAAAAAGACAAGCAATGGAGCGCTATACTCCGCAAGAGCGTGGACTAATGTATCGATTTTTTTGACCAACAATTGGTCGGTGGTGTTGGCGCAGCATGAATTTCGACGTCGATTTCCGCATTGTGTCGCGCCAACTGGGCAAACAATCCGGCGTTAAGCAGCTACTCGACCCGAAAAGACTGGAACCACACGAGACTTTGCAGGGCGCGGTCGCCATCAGACTGGTGGTTCGACTGAGAATATCGTGACTGTGGCTGCCGATGTCGCTGAGAACGATGAAACACCAACCAGATGACAAACCACGCAATCGGGCATCACCAGACAGAACCTACAGCGAATTTTAGTGAAAAACTTACACATGCTTCCGTACAAAGTGCAAACAGTGCATAAGTTCATGTCTGCTGACCGTCAGTCGCGTATGAATTAGTGTCAAGCCATCCTCAATCTCAAGAACGAAGACGACAATCTTGTATCGAAAATCATCATGAGCGTCGAGGCGCATTTCCACTTAACCGGTTAAGTTAATACGCAAAATCTTCGTTTCGGAGACACTAAAAATCCGCCTGTGATGCACGAACAGCCATTACATACACTCAAAGCCACTGTGTGGTGTGGCGTTCACGAGGGTGGTGTGATCGGGCCGTATTTTTTGTGGACGCTATCGGCAATACGGTCACTGATACTGGCAAACGCTACAGGGCCATAATAAACAACTTCTTACTGCTGGAACTGCATGATCGGGGCTTGGTGAACATGTGTTTTCAACAAGGCGGTGCAACCGCACACACAGCACGAGCCACAATGGATATTGTGAAGGAAGCATTTCCTGATTGCGTAATCTCCCGTTTTGGCGATTTGGCGTAGCCAGCAAGATCGTCCGATTTAACCATCTCAGACTTCTTTCTTTGGGGCTACTTGAAGTCGCGGGTTTATGCCAACAAGCCTCAGACAATCGCAAAACAAGGAAAATATTCGACAGGTAAGCGAATATTTATCACCGAAAATCTTGCGGAATGTCATGGAAAATGCGATAAAACCGGCACAAATCAACCCTGGCGGCAGCCACTTGATGGATATAATCTTTTTCACTTAACAGAAAAAGTTTATGAATATAATCTTTTTCACTTACCAGAAAAAGTTTTAATGGTCCAAGTAAGATTTTTACTAATCAAAATCATTTTTTTACTAATCAAAATCATTTTTTTAAACAAAATTGAATGATTAATTTTGCGCCACCTTGTAGAAAGTTATTGCTTCCAAACTATACTCGAAAATATATTGCTTATAAAATGGCATAAAGGAGTACAAGTAATATATTTTTTGTTCAATCAATCATTTTGTTGTTATTGAATAAATTGTTTTTATTTAGAATAAATCTGATGCCTTCTTTTAAATATTTAATCTTCTTATTATAGCGTTTATGTTAATTTTTCTCAGTATTATTTTATTTATTTTTTTAACAAAAAAAGTTTTTATAATTTTATTTTTTATTCCTTTCCTTAACTCTAATATAAGATTTCTTATTTCAAAAGTGGAAAGATATTCACTTTGTAGTGTTTGTAAAGTTGATGTCATAATCCGTGTTGGACACAGGTGCCGATGGTCTGGCACAAGAATCAGCGAGCTATAAAAACAAGGCCGAGCTCAGCCGAACGGGTTTTTTCCCGGCGACATGCACGCGTGCTGGCAGCTAGCTTCTGCGGCATCGTGGGGCGGATTCTTTTCTTCAGTGTAAAATTCACACTACAAAACAAGTTTCACGCATATGATGTTGAGGGTCACAAGGAACCTTAGGGATCGAACAAGCCTCGGCCTAAAAACATCCGTTTTTTTGTTTGTATGTTTTGGTTTTTATAATTTATTTTTTTAGATGCACTACAATAATTAATATTTTTACACTTTTTGCTTATAATTTAGTAATTTTAACATATATTGCTTTTCCGGAATATTCCGATGTTATTAATACTTATAATTTTTTAGTTGTGCGAACAACAATAGACCAATTTTTCACAGTCAGATCAACAATAGACCAATTTTTCACAGTCAGATCAACAATAGACCAATTTTTCACAGACAAGCAGGTACTTGAAAAATGCTGGGAGTTCAACATAGACGTACACCAAATTTTCGTTGACTTTAAGCAAGCATACGACAGTATTGATCGTAACGTACTGTACCAAATAATGCTTTGCTTTGGCATCCGAGTCAAATAAGTCCGTCTAAACAAATGACAATGACGTCCACGACCTCCCACGTCCGCATCAATAGCCAACTCACCGATGCCTTTGACACAAATATCGGAGTAAAGTAGGGAGATGGACTGGCCCCATTGTTATTCAATTTGGCTCTGGAGTACGTCATAAGGAAGCTACCTGTCGATACGCGAGGTACATTACTATTCAAGTCGAGCCAAGTAGTAGCCTATGCGGACGACATCAACATTTTGTCACGGTCATTAACAACTGCCAAAGAAATTTTCCTGAAACTCGACAGCGAAGCAAAACTAGTAGGGCTACAAATCAATGGAAATAAAACAAAGCTCATGTCGCAGTCGAGGAAAAATACCTCAAATACACAAAATATTACATTTGGCGATATACGAAAACGGGCAATGTAAGAGACGAAAAACGCCGAAGAATACAGCTCGCAAATAAAATATTTTATTCAGTATTGCCGAGCTTGAAGACCAGCTGCATACACAGGAAAAAAAGCTCCAAGTAAACATATCCGTGATATGCTATGGGTGTGTATCCGTAAATATATTGAACGCCTTTGAGCTATGGATCCTGAGGCGAACAATCGGAGCGAAGATGGACGGGGGCCAATGGAGAATTCGATACAACCATGAGCTGTATGAAATTTTTGACGAACCGGAGGTCTCAACGATTATAAGACTGCGGAGGCCGCAATGGGCTGGCCACATGAATCGTATGGACGAACAACGGATACCCAAAAGGGTGTTCGTTGGGAGAACTGAAGACCAGAGACCAGTGGAGAAACCGAGGAAACGCTGGTCTGACTCGGTCGACGAAGACAGTTCATCGCTGCTCGGATTTCGGAATTGGAGGACGCGGTCAATGGACCGAGATAGTTGGATGCGCTTTTTGCAGGAGGCAAAGGCCCGAGAGGGGCTGTACTGCTAAGAAGAAAAATAATATTGTTCTGTTTTCCGATGGTACATTTCAACATAGAAGAAAATTTGACTCCAAAATTATTTTGTGTTCTTTTTCTTACTAGTCCGAATTCGTTATAATGAACCGAGTTAATTAATTTGGGTATTAAAACTACTGTTTTATTCAACCCTTATTGTTTGGAACGGTTTTTAATTACAATTTAAAATAAGAACTGTATTTTTAGTTTCCAAAAACCGTATATTTGTTCAATTTCTACAAATATACATAACGTCTTAACTCTAGGACTTCTTAAGTGTAAATAACTACTCTGAATCTAGTGCCTAACTGTACAATTCACTGTTACCTGACTAATTACTTTTTAATGTACTTCAACAATTTTTGGGAAGCATTACTTACGCCCTGACTTCATCTCTTAATTACAGGGATATTACTTATACTTTTTTTTGGCACTGCAGCCCCTTTCGGGCCTTCGTGTTGCGAGTGAACACATAAACATACTCGGATATATTCCCGCTTCATAACTGCAATAGTAGCGAGCAAACAACACCTATGTACTCGCACATCGCCAATGAAAATTAGCCATAGAAACACATGCGCAAGTAAATAAGCGAGCAGTTAAGTGAACGAGAAAGTTCAACCCGCAACGATATTCACATCGTGAACGAACGGGGTGCTTCGAAGAGAGGTAAGCGGAAAGGAAAACCGAAAGTTCCGGCATAAACACTCTTTCGCTCAATGTCCCCAGTTTCGCTATTTTACCTCAAGAGATCTTGGGAAAGCCGAAAGCTTAAACTGAAAGCACTCTTTCGAAGTCGAAAGCTTAAGCGAAAAACACTCTTTCGCTCAATTTCCCCAGTTTCGCATATTCACCAGCCGAGCAAGCGAGACGAAGCGGGGAGGAAAAACTTTCGTGGAACGAGAGCGCACGTGTTCGGCTACTCAGCACCTTTAAAGAGAATTTAGGTTGAAAGCTCACGAAAGAATGGTATTTAATGTTCTTGGGCAGTCTTATACGAGTGAGTGTGTATTCAAATCCAAAAGGGAGCGTGCTGCTACCCATTTATCATTAACAGCATCGAAGTATTCGCGTTTAAGTTTGAATTGAAAGTGCTGTCCCGTGTACAAGGAAATGGTGAGGGGTGAGGTGTTGGCTTGCGCCGCGATCCTTAATCGGCCCTTTGGCGCTTCACGCCGTGTGGCCACCCCGAACCATTAATACGACAAGTTGGTTCCCTCTTCAGGCTGGCTGATATTTAGAGTTTTAAAATAATTTGGAAATCTAATGGAATGTAAATGTTTTTAGAAAATAACAATAATACAATAAAAGTAATGCTTTAAAGTGAACTTTTGCCTTGGTTGATTTAGTGAAAATGGACAGAGTAGCAGGTAAGTGGTGTTACAGTGAGTTCTTTCCCCGGGAGCCTTGATGTTGTATATAGGATACGAATCAAGTTGAGCTCCCAGTTCTTACCAGTATACATAGGGTATACTGGTTTGCAACAAAATTGGTGCAGCCGGTAGGATATCGGTTTTGCAGAGACCACAGTGTAGTGCACTATGTAGCAAATTTAAATGGGCTGAAAAATCTATTCACCCAGCCGATATCTCAAACGATTCAAATCCTGTAAGAAACCATTGCTACTCATACTGTTCATCAAACTAGATCAGCTTTCCTTAAAAAAAATCAAATAATAACTTTTAATCATTTAAAAAACAAAAATATAATATCAATATCCACACATCATAATGGTGCTACTTATACAGCGCATAAAACTAAATCAATCTTCTTAAAACAAAAAAAAAACAAATAATTATTTCAATCAAATAAATAACAAAAAGAAAGTATGAATATCCAAACATAATATTATCGAACAAACTAAATCAGAATGCCTTTAAAATAAACTCAAATAATTATATTGATCATTCAAATAATCAAAATATGATAACAATATTCAAATGTAATATTAATCCTACCCATACTGTCCATCAAATAAGATCGGTCCTGAAATCAAATAGTCATATTGAACATCTAATTCTTCAATTCATTTACTCCTCCATTCATATACCTTAAATCTCATATTTCTCATCTGAAGGTCATTCAATCTAACTCTTAACTCGTTCAAACCCAACGTAGAATTTATAAAGATATAAAGTTTCAATCAACTAACATGCAAAACACGAAACATTACAAGTAAATATTAAATAAAAATAAGCAAAACGAAAACTTAATAGCGAGCAAACAGACGCGCGCCCATTGTTATCGAAACACGATATCATTTATCACTCTTACTACTTAAACAATACGCGTACCCACATGCATAAAAAAGTCTTATCTTTCGAATTGAATGAGCATTCGGATTGCCTGAGATACAATTGGAGGAGGAGGAAACTACAAATTAAAAATATAGACATCTGGGCAATAATTTTTTAAATGCAATAACATTAATGAGCAAATGAAATATTTAAATAAACTGCGCATAACAAATATAAAGAATAATTTACATGAGAAGGGCAATTTTCAAGGGCAAATAACCATGAAACTAATTTAATTTCAAGTTACCCTGAAACAAGTGAAGTACTACATATATGTGAACTATGAAACAATCGAATTTTAAGTTATTAGAACAATACAACAATGCAAACGATTTTACCCCAAAACCAATTATCTCTTTCAAGTCCCACTACAATTCACTCTCAAATCAACAAATTTACATGTAGCACTAAATGTGCGATTTCATAACGTTAGCAATAAGGGAACAGGAAAAGTGGCAGTTAAGTCGGTAAACCCCGGCAAAACTCCAAACCAAAGCAATCAGCAGACACGCTTGTTCTATGTCTAATTTGCACAATCACTAGAATGAAAACCAGTAGATATAACAACAGCCTCTGAGCCGTTGACATAAGCTGTCGACGGACACGCTATTTTTAGTTATAAGTCCTCAAAGAAACAAATAATAGCCTCTGAGCTGCCCGACTTCAACTTCCGGCAGACACGCTACATTTAGTATTAAGTCATATGCAAAACAGACATCGATTTACCATCCAGTCATAGCCTCTGAGCTGTTGATCCAAAATGGTTTGCAGATACGCTATTAATCAAGTATCCTTTAAACAAGCCACTACATTTCCATGCACAATAAATACATTATAACTGCTAACTATTAAAAAAGTCACACGTAAAACTCCTGTGGAAAGCGCAAGACAATTCAAAACCCACCCATTTCCCACCCTTTTACTTTACATATGGCAAAGATATCAAATTGTGGCTTAGAATGCTATAATGTATACTTTAAGATTCTTTAAACAATCGTTTTCTCAAGATCAATATCAAAAATTTTATAAACGGCTTGTGAAGTGACCTCGCACGGCACTGCACTGTCTTCCAGCAAGGCCTAGGACAGCATTATGCCAAACTAAGCAGACGCGCACTAGGGAAAAACTAGACGGAACACATATAGGGTCTTGAATGAAGGCCGAAACTATATGTTCCCAAGCCCATAAAGTGATAGTGTCGCTTCGACCATAATCTTTCTCGTAAGATATTTTCAACGCAGTATATCTGTTTAACAGTTCACTAAAATCAATAAAAGTATATACCAGAACTATTAAGCTTACAATCTCTCCTTTTAATTTCAATTTAATGAAACAGATCATCATTCACAACTCATACAATATTTCTATACTTAACAAAAAACCTTCATAATAAATAGTAGATTCCAACTTATAAATAATCCACAACTATTTACACATACTGCTGAATACATTTCTAATAACCCTCCCTTTTTACAACTACAAATGGATAAAAAAAGTATATAATACACAACTTAAGCCAATTAAACGACAATTAAATGCATATACCTCAAAAGCTCTTCCTCATACATAATTGCATAGCATAGATGAATTAAAAGCCCTGCCCACTACGAAATGCATTAAGCCGACTTAATTAAAAACAAATCCTCTTCAAGGCAATTACCAGCCAACCACGAATTAGTACATACATATCATATACTTCACATACTTCCTAGCAATCAGCGCATGTAAAAGCTACAATACATGGCTTCATTCAATTATCTCATGCATCATTGCAGAAGCAATGCTAATCATATCTTCAAAGCTCGTTAGCGGCGGGCAAAAACAATCACATAAACCTTCAATCCATGACTCCCATTCCCATTAACAACATTAACCATGCATATTAAGGGGAAAGTTTATTTATCACACTCACTCGCACCCTATAAAGCCAAGAAAGCTTATACTAAAGTCTTGGGAATACAACAACAACGACTCCCAAGCTACATAAATGGAAAGCTATTCTCTCGGCAAAACTTCTTCCGAAGCGAATCAATTCCCGAACGTAACGATCGTGTGAAATATTCATTCCCCGCTTACATATTGACTCATTCCCAATAAATAACTGCTAAAGCTTTAACGATATTTCCTATTGAAACTTCCCTACTAACGTATTCGCACAATACATAATCCAAGAAAATGCTAGCAGAAGCTTACATAAAGAGCTTTTGTTATAGCATTAAAGAAAGTAATTTAATAGAATATTAATAAACCATGAATGGAATAAAAAACGGATTTCTTTGCACATTTAAACTATTTTGAAAGCCGTCCACATTAAATCCTCACTAACGCTAACTGTTTATAATTTATTAAAACCTGCACTAATTGAACAGTAACACACTAATAATAACCACTAACCAAACAAAATGTAAAAATCGATCTTTGGCAATTACGGTTAATAATTACAATTACAGTATTCAAAAAGAAAATAAAAAAAAAGAGAAATGCAGAATATGTAACAATTAAATATCAAAATCTATTTTGAGATGAAAAATGCTAAAATAAAAGCAAATCATTAACTTCCAAATACAAAAAAAAAAAATCAGCATTGAATATGGATCTTAAAAGAAATTGTAACCATATTATTAAGTAAAACCAATTAAAAGAAGAAATGGTATTCCGCTATTTTTTCAATTGTAAAAAAATATATAATAGTTCATTGTCAAGAAAAAACTATTTAAGAACGGAAAATATGTTCAGTATGTTTTTCAATATTATAGTAAAACGTAATAATTCATAATCCTGCCATTTACAACAGAATCAAACAAAACATTGTATGAAATCAAACTTCAAATTATTAATTCATATTTGTAGTAGTTTATGAAAGCAACATGGATATGTAATACAAATTAATTAACATTACTCAAGGTACCAAACAAAATAGGAAAATATGATACATAATTGTATAAAATCAAATCTTAACTTAGTAATTTCTGATTGTAGTAATTTGCAAATACAACACTGACATGTAATACATATTAATTAGCATCAACTTATGGTACCAAACTAAATATTATTATATTAATTTATGATTGAATCAAACAAAACATTGTATAGTATCAAACCAAATATTAAGTCATTAATTCATAAATGTGGAAATTTACAATTCTAACGTTGACTTGTAACAACATATTGCGTAACGTCAATTGGATAAAATTATAACATTGGCGCGTTAGCATCTAGTAAATTACGCATAAATCGGCAGCAAAACAACGGTTAATAATAAGTTGCGAGAAGTACAGTGGACAATACCAATGGCGATAACAGCGCGAGATATAAGTACGAATGATTTGCACAAAAAGGAATGTAGCGAGACTCAACCAACAACAAAAATTGCGAAAAACCAAGAGTGAGCGTAATCTATTGGGGTACATTAAGTAATCCAGATCACCGGAGTAGAGCGACGATTTATTGTACTCTCCAAGTACACTAAATCCTTTTTTCAACTGCCGGAGGAATGTTGCGAGTGAACACATAAACATACTCGGATATATTCCCGCTTCATAACTGCAATAGTAGCGAGCAAACAACACCTATGTACTCGCACTTCGCCAATGAAAATTAGCCATAGAAACACATGCGCAAGTAAATAAGCGAGCAGTTAAGTGAACGAGAAAGTTCAACCCGCAACGATATTCACATCGTGAACGAACGGGGTGCTTCGAAGAGAGGTAAGCGGAAAGGAAAACCAAAAGTTCCGGCATAAACACTCTTTCGCTCAATGTCCCCAGTCTCGCTATTTTACCTCAAGAGATCTTGGGAAAGCCGAAAGCTTAAACTGAAAGCACTCTTTCGAAGTCGAAAGCTTAAGCGAAAAACACTCTTTCGCTCAATTTCCCCAGTTTCGCATATTCACCAGCCGAGCAAGCGAGACGAAGCGGGGAGGAAAAACTTTCGTGGAACGAGAGCGCACGTGTTCGGCTACTCAGCACCTTTAAAGAGAATTTAGGTTGAAAGCTCACGAAAGAATGGTATTTAATGTTCTTGGGCAGTCTTATACGAGTGAGTGTGTATTCAAATCCAAAAGGGAGCGTGCTGCTACCCATTTATCATTAACAACATCGAAGTATTCGCGTTTAAGTTTGAATTGAAAGTGCTG
This sequence comes from Odontomyia ornata, assembly GCA_963969285.1. Taxonomy (NCBI): domain Eukaryota; kingdom Metazoa; phylum Arthropoda; class Insecta; order Diptera; family Stratiomyidae; genus Odontomyia; species Odontomyia ornata. Next base: position 171,896,497 of record OZ017739.1, on the reverse strand, counting down.
TCCCGTGTACAAGGAAATGGTGAGGGGTGAGGTGTTGGCTTGCGCCGCGATCCTTAATCGGCCCTTTGGCGCTTCACGCCGTGTGGCCACCCCGAACCATTAATACGACAAGTTGGTTCCCTCTTCAGGCTGGCTGATATTAAGAGTTTTAAAATAATTTGGAAATCTAATGGAATGTAAATGTTTTTAGAAAATAACAATAATACAATAAAAGTAATGCTTTAAAGTGAACTTTTGCCTTGGTTGATTTAGTGAAAATGGACAGAGTAGCAGGTAAGTGGTGTTACAGTGAGTTCTTTCCCGGGAGCCTTGATGTTGTATATAGGATACGAATCAAGTTGAGCTCCCAGTTCTTACCAGTATACATAGGGTATACTGGTTTGCAACAAAATTGGTGCAGCCGGTAGGATATCGGTTTTGCAGAGACCACAGTGTAGTGCACTATGTAGCAAATTTAAATGGGCTGAAAAATCTATTCACCCAGCCGATATCTCAAACCATTCAACTCCTGTAAGACACCATTGCTACTCATACTGTTCATCAAACTAGATCAGCTTTCCTTAAAAAAAAATCAAATAATAACTTTTAATCATTTAAAAAACAAAAATATAATATCAATATCCACACATCATAATGGTGCTACTTATACAGCGCATAAAACTAAATCAATCTTCTTAAAACAAAAAAAAACAAATAATTATTTCAATCAAATAAATAACAAAAAGAAAGTATGAATATCCAAACATAATATTATCGAACAAACTAAATCAGAATGCCTTTAAAATAAACTCAAATAATTATATTGATCGTTCAAATAATCAAAATATGATAACAATATTCAAATGTAATATTAATCCTACCCATACTGTCCATCAAATAAGATCGGTCCTGAAATCAAATAGTCATATTGAACATCTAATTCTTCAATTCATTTACTCCTCCATTCATATACCTTAAATCTCATATTTCTCATCTGAAGGTCATTCAATCTAACTCTTAACTCGTTCAAACCCAACGTAGAATTTATAAAGATATAAAGTTTCAATCAACTAACATGCAAAACACGAAACATTACAAGTAAATATTAAATAAAAATAAGCAAAACGAAAACTTAATAGCGAGCAAACAGACGCGCGCCCATTGTTATCGAAATACGATATCATTTATCACTCTTACTACTTAAACAATACGCGTACCCACATGCATAAAAAAGTCTTATCTTTCGAATTGAATGAGCATTCGGATTGCCTGAGATACAATTGGAGGAGGAGGAAACTACAAATTAAAAATATAGACATCTGGGCAATAATTTTTTAAATGCAATAACATTAATGAGCAAATGAAATATTTAAATAAACTGCGCATAACAAATATAAAGAATAATTTACATGAGAAGGGCAATTTTCAAGGGCAAATAACCATGAAACTAATTTAATTTCAAGTTACCCTGAAACAAGTGAAGTACTACATATATGTGAACTATGAAACAATCGAATTTTAAGTTATTAGAACAATACAACAATGCAAACGATTTTACCCCAAAACCAATTATCTCTTTCAAGTCCCACTACAATTCACTCTCAAATCAACAAATTTACATGTAGCACTAAATGTGCGATTTCATAACGTTAGCAATAAGGGAACAGGAAAAGTGGCAGTTAAGTCGGTAAACCCCGGCAAAACTCCAAACCAAAGCAATCAGCAGACACGCTTGTTCTATGTCTAATTTGCACAATCACTAGAATGAAAACCAGTAGATATAACAACAGCCTCTGAGCCGTTGACATAAGCTGTCGACGGACACGCTATTTTTAGTTATAAGTCCTCAAAGAAACAAATAATAGCCTCTGAGCTGCCCGACTTCAACTTCCGGCAGACACGCTACATTTAGTATTAAGTCATATGCAAAACAGACATCGATTTACCATCCAGTCATAGCCTCTGAGCTGTTGATCCAAAATGGTTTGCAGATACGCTATTAATCAAGTATCCTTTAAACAAGCCACTACATTTCCATGCACAATAAATACATTATAACTGCTAACTATTAAAAAAGTCACAAGTAAAACTCCTGTGGAAAGCGCAAGACAATTCAAAACCCACCCATTTCCCACCCTTTTACTTTACATATGGCAAAGATATCAAATTGTGGCTTAGAATGCTATAATGTATACTTTAAGATTCTTTAAACAATCGTTTTCTCAAGATCAATATCAAAAATTTTATAAACGGCTTATGAAGTGACCTCGCACGGCACTGCACTGTCTTCCAGCAAGGCCTAGGACAGCATTATGCCAAACTAAGCAGACGCGCACTAGGGAAAAATTAGACGGAACACATATAGGGTCTTGAATGAAGGCCGAAACTATATGTTCCCAAGCCCATAAAGTGATAGTGTCGCTTCGACCATAATCTTTCTCGCAAGATATTTTCAACGCAGTATATCTGTTTAACAGTTCACTAAAATCAATAAAAGTATATACCAGAACTATTAAGCTTACAATCTCTCCTTTTAATTTCAATTTAATGAAACAGATCATCATTCACAACTCATACAATATTTCTATACTTAACAAAAAACCTTCATAATAAAGGGAGCCCCGGGAGCCTTGATGTTGTATATAGGATACGCATCAAGTTGAGCTCCCAGTTCTTACCAGTATACATAGGGTATACTGGTTTGCAACATTCGCTTAGAGATAGACAATCTCATTATCATGATCGAATGTATCGCTAGGCTCATTGGTCCCGTCAGTAGCCTGAGTACCATGCTATGGTACGCTGCCATTTTATGCTAACGTGGATAGTGGGAAGTGCTAACAATTGTCCTTTGTGTAGTAGTTTTCTCTCTATGTATTGAGCATTATATTCCAATATTGTTTTTGTCAACATGAAATCCAAAAGTGGTAATTTTCCATCAACTTCGACTGACCATGAATTTGATTTGCGGATAAAGTTTGTTGATGTATTCCAGTTGCTTTTCAATTTCTGCGCGATTTATGATTGCCACGAGATGTCATCAACATATCCAAAATTGAGGAAGCATATTTTCTTCTTTCATTCTCCTCTCGAGCGACGACAAATATATTTGCGCTAAAATTGAAGATAGTGGATTGCCCATAGCTAGTCCACTATTTGTTTTGTAGTAATCACCTCGGAATATGAAAAAATTCTTATTCATGCATGCACTTGTTAGATTTACATGTGCTTTGCACTTTTTTCGCCATACTTCAAATTGGTGTAAAGCCTGCTTCTGTGGTATGCTTAGAAACAATGCTTCCATATCAAACGACACTATAACCTCATCTGGACTGATTTTCTCCATCTTCTCCATTCTCTTAACCAGTTCACTTGATTTCTGATGTTTATCCCGTTGACTATTCCTAGCTTTTTACATTCGTCTACTAACCACTTGGCTATTTTATAAGTTGGTGAATTAAAGTCCGCAATAATTTCCCTCATTTGGTTACCCTCTTTATGCACTTCAGGCTGGCGCTTAATTCGCGGTATTCTGGGATTCGACATTTTTAAGTGGCTCAAATCTCCTAAAGTTGTTTTAACATCCTTCATCGCTTTATCCACTCATTTAATAGAATCTTGAATGGGATTATTCCGGAGCTTAAAATATCAGCCAGCATTAATTTTGTTTCGTACTTGTCCATCGTAATTTGTCTTATCCATGGCAACTATTTTGTTACACTTTTCAGCTTTAATGTAATAAACTGGAAGTTTCTTTCAACTCTTTAATAATATTCATTGGCTGGATGTCCGGTTTCCTTAATTTCGCTTAATTTCTAGACAATGAAGATTATTAAAAAGTTGAAAAAGCTCCCAGTTTATTACATTAAAGCGGCAACAGGAGAAGAGCGAAATATACCGAATTGATGTGGAGAGTGCGATAAAATATACATAGAACAAAAGTAGAGGATAGCCTTGGTTAGATTTGAAGAAACAAAAAAGTCATCGAACTATGAAAAAAGAATAAAAAGCAGCAGGTAAAATCAATGGTAACAAGGCATGCGATCGAAACAAACCAAGGGAGTAGGAACAATCTAAAAAGCATAAAACAGGTAAGAACAATCAGTGAACTTGACTTTAAAGAGACGATAGGTATAAGCAACATCCCTGTAATTAAGGGATTAAATCAAGACCCAGGTGATGCTTCCCAAAAATTGTTGAAGTACATTAAAAAGTAATTAGTTAGGTAACAGTGAATAGTATAGTTAAGCACTAGGTGAAGAGTAGTTATTTACACTGAAGAAGTCTTAGAGTTCAGAACGAAATGTACATTTGTAGAAATTAAACAATATACGGCTTTTGAAAACTAAAAATAGAGTCTTTAATTTAAATTTTATTGTAGTTTGAGTAGCCCAAAGGAATTCAAACACTTTCAATATATTATCTTCCTTTTTTTTCTTTTGTTTTATTCAATCTGTACTACTATACAAGTACACAAATTCTACAATTTAAGTAAACAATTTTATTTTATTTGATTATGTTTATTTATTCTACTCGAAGCGGATGATGGTAGTGAACAGGGCAAATTCTTTCACACAAATTACATAACTTCAAAACAACAAATCAATTTAACCACATCAAACAGGCAATTTACAAGAGTGAGAGAGAGGTTAACGGTACATAAGGATCTTAATGGACATTACAGTTGAATTAACGTCTACTGAACTTGGACGAAAATTTTCATGGATATTCAATTCGCATCATATTAACAACACCTAAGAATATTGTCAAACGCACTTAATTTCGTAGTTTCCAGGAATTCGAAAGAAGTTCCGAGAGAATTTCAAACCCACATTTGATTCACTAACAAAAACGAAACGCTGCACGCAAAATGCATCCGACAGAGAGCACCCTAATTAAATCTACCCGGTCCGTATCAATTCCATATACAAACGACTAACGGACCGTTAACCCATTTCTCATCTGGTCGTCGTCAGAGCTTATTTACTACCGAGCTGATGCACTTCGTCAGCTGATCAATGAAAAGAGATGAAGAGACAAACAATTTTAAATCAATGGTACACTGCGGGAAAAGTCGATAGCGATATAGCTGTATGTGCCGCTCGATATTGAAGCCGTGTATGCTAGGATTATCGCACAGTTCGCACAGTTGTTTTTGACACTCATCCCACTGTAGCGATTCTTGCTTTATACCGTAGTCGTGAAGATTCTGGCTGATCCAAACGCCTAATTGTGCTCAGCAGAGACTCCATCATCGCATTGTAGGTGCAGAGCGGCCTTATGATGCAGGGATCCATCGGCGGTGGTGTCTCTGCACCTTTCACTCTGCCGTCATTATCCTGCGGGGAAGGGTCATCTGACGATCGATTTCCCGGACTAGCAAGAAGCACAACCACCAACGACACTACTCAACCCTAACCGGGACTTGATGCGGCTGGGCACTGACCACGCCACTCACTTCACAAGTCGCCTATTGGCCCCTGTAAAACAATTCAATAAATCTCGTCGGGGCCTCCAAATGTTGCAGCTGAACTTTTTCCAAAATTAAAATTAAGAAGACGATATTTTATTAAATATTTTGCGTTCGGATTAAACTTTAATAGCTTAATAAAGAAATTGATAATACATATTCTTACAGACATTCTTTCAATTGCGTTAAATTTGGTCTATATTACTTCAAAACGGAAATCATGTACGCTGACACAAATGCTAGTGCGCAACCATTCGCTGTTGCTTGACACTGACAAAAACGTATCACCCCACACACTTCCATCTTCCATATATGTAGACGATTGCATCATGGGAACATGTTGTGCCAGGCGCAACTTCAGCACAATACATGCATGAAACTGTACGCGCATCATCATCTGCTGATTTTGTTGGGATGTGAAGATTGGTTCTATTGTTGATAGTTGTTGTTGTTGAGTCTTAATAGTTTGAGTAGGTGAGTCAAGGTCTTTTATTTGCAGCTCATTCAGCTCTGAGATAATCTCAATGAACCTCTTTGACGTATTCGAGACAATTCAAAATGGATTTGTTATGTTCTACAACTTTTAAAATTCGTATGTATTATATTTGTGAAGTCTTCATGCCTATTTATTTTAATGATTCCAGTAACACTTCTAACGTTGGAAGTAAATTGCTAAATTCAATAATATTTGCCATGAGTTCTGGGAAAAGGAATCGTAAATTATTTTGGTCATGGTCAGGAACGGGGTTATTTCCTTAAAATTGCCAGAAAAAGTAGGGATTGCCTTCAAGGCCAATTCTAAATCAAATTCCTTCACCTTGCTTTAAACTATTAATTTCTATCTATTTCCTTTCCGTTTTCAATTTATCTGCAATATTTTAATACATTTTAATCTATTCCTTTAAATAATATCATTATGTAAAATGATCATTCGTTTCGTTTGATCTGTTGACCGGTATGGAATTAGATAGCAATTGCATCGAATGGTCACGTAGAATATTTAACCATAGGTAATAGCTGGGCTCAGGAAAAATTTGAAAATTGAAATGTGACGATTGACGTTCAAAAAAGCAAAATTAAAGTTTAAGCAAGCCGATTGTAATGAAATTTTAAGTCTAAGACCGGACGAGGAACTGTAATGATTTTCACCTTTTTAGGTTCGAACGCGGAACCGACCTCTCATCGGTTCTAGACGTTAAGTCTGAGTAGTGCCAACGGATGGTACCAACAGGTCAACCAATCCGTGCACCGTAACCCATTCACGCGGTGGCTGCTTGTCGGCCAGCTAGTTCGGAGAGGATTTCGGTCGCGGGTCTCCGAATGGGTTACGCTCAATTACAATATTTTCAGCCACCTGAACATGCCCGTTTTCCAAACGCGTTATCAAACAAAACATACGGAGAAGGAACCTACTTTACGTTACTCCGTATTTCTTCTTATCACCAGTCAAGAATACCAAAATCTAATCTCTATTTCGCGTTCCCGAAGTTTCGACGCGGTATCGAAAAATATGCTACTCGAAGTTAACACGACGAAGACTACTCTAACAAAATGTCAAAACTACAAAGGTACCGCGTACCGCGCGCGACGCGAAACCGACCTCAGCGGATTTTTCGAAACCCTACCCTCGCGACGGCATACCTACCCTGCACTTCCTTTCCCGCTGAAAAAAGAAGAACCACTGAAAAGGAAAGTCGTGGTTAAATTTAGCAATTCATTTTAATCAAAAACATTCCTTTAATTCATATAAAAATATTAACTAATTATCCGGGAATATAGTCAAAATAATTGACATGAAAATTTCATAAACCAAAAATAAAACGTATAACATTTAACAACTTAACTAAAATGGAAAAGAAAGTAAACATAGGCACCTTAATTAGTATCAAAGCTACTTCGGCACATCAATCGAGAATTCTGAACTTACAATAAATTCTTACAAGTTGGTGATGGATGGTTGCAACAATTCAGCACATTTGTAAGAGCATCAAATTTTAAATTTTACAATTTTTCTATTATTTACGTGCTATGTCTTTCGCTATTTGCAGAGATGCTTGTAATGGCTTTGCCTTATAATTTTTCTTTTTTATTTCATGCCTTGGTTTTTCTATTTTTTTTTTTTTTTTTGCGCAGTATTCTTTTAGTATCACTCCGTTATTTAAAAATTTATATCGATATTGTGTTATTTTTCTTTTTTTTTTTTTGCTTGGCTTTAAAATACTCCTGTACGTTATTTTTCTATTTCCAATCGGGTGACACAAATATATATACTAGTGTATAAAGCAACTTTCGTTTAAAATATACGAGTACCTCTATTTTCGAATTAATTTGCAGGTGACTTCTCCTTAACGCTCCGGTAGTGAACTATCGTTTTGTAATTAATAATTTATGTATAATTAATTTACTGAAATCTAGTGTATATGTAACTTATGTGTACGACTTAGTTGCCAGTATTTAAGAAGCGATTCTTCCCTAATCATTGTATTAGTTTCAATATGCCTCTCTGCACGAAGTATTGTTATCATCAATTCTAAATCAAAAATTTAACAAGTACACTAAAAGGAGGGCATTGATCATGTTAATCCGCTGGATCAGCTAAACTAGAAGGACTCAGGTGGGATATTATTTTAGGAATTTCTATATAAGAGGCCTTTTATCATTTCATGTCTTTTGTTTCAAGCATTGAAATCAATGCTATATTTATAAATACCATCAATGTTCTTTTTTTTCCAAATTTTCAACGCGAGTGTTGCATACCTAACTTATTTAATTGCTCTTTCTGGCCTTTTAAGTAAATCTCAATTCATTGTCCCAAAGTATTTCTCATGTTTAATTGTTTTATAAGGATATGAAGAAAAAATGATCACAATTGTCTCTTTGCAAAATGTTTTGATTGGTGTTAAGTTATGTTAAGTTTGAACGATATTTATCGGTGAAAAACTTTATACTCTCGATAGGTTGGTAGGATGCACAAATTTAGACGAGGACTTGCTTTCTCCGTGCGATCGGAAAGAATGGAAGGGAAATTAGCTCTCCTTGGATTCAACATATGGCTTGTCAATTGTCCTTTTACTTATTCTGAATGTTCTGAATGACTTGAATGTTTTATTTCGAGTTGAACACGCATTTCTATGAGTTGTGTTTTTTTTTTCTCTACTAGATATGTCACAACACGTTTTCCAACAGAACCATAAACTCCGACGTCTTTCGCTACGTTTCGAATGACTAAAATAATTTTGAAAATCTCTGCGCGGACAGACTTGAAACGTTTGTACAAATAACCGAAGAAATGCTCTTATCATCAACGATACTGGCTCGCAATCTTTTAGTTGTTCTTCGAGTTTAAATTACCCGTTTCCCGTTCTCGAATTATAACCAAATAAACTTTATTCTATTTTAATTCATTGTCACGAACAAAAACTAAGTATTAATATTCACGGTTAATCTGTAGCTAAATGGTAAATCATTCATTGCCTATGATATTATTGAATTTTTTTTCTTACGCGGTACTATTTTGTGTGTTTGATTTGTTTTGTTTTTATTTGCCGCTGATTTTTATCGGTTGTTACTTTTATCTACCATGTATTCATAATGTTATATATATACGACTCTAGTTTTATTAAGCGTTGTTGCACTGCCACACAAAAACGACGGCATGAACGTGCATGAGAATCACATTTCTCTCCTTAGGATACAATATAAAAGTCGCTATTAAAGTGTCGTGTTAACATATAGACAACAGCCTCGTATGTTGCCATCATGATAGCAGTGTTTGGTATTTGACGGACGGACGGATTGTGTTGCTAATCCCCTATAGATTCCAGCCTTGCCCTCTTCTTTCCAGACTGTATATAACGTGTGCCAAAACGTTCGATATTTGCTTCCTTCTACACGTAATCGCGTTCGTGCAACTTCGTGCGGGTACGCAATACATGAAGCAACAGTCTTCGATATACCGCCGGCCAGCATAAACTCAAGAAAATCTCTCGACGTCTTACCATCCAAAGGATGACTATGTCGTAGCTCGATAAGTTTCGCTTTAAGAGCTTCATAAATCACAAAATGTATAACAGTTTCGGATATATCAAAATAGCTGGCCGTTATTCCTTTATAAAAACCACGAAAGCCCGACGTTGCATAAATTCGTTTTATACATTCACGCACGGTCATTTGATTTTTTGATTTATAATCCAATTGTAGACGCGTTTTCACGAACCATATTGGATTTGTTGCTGTCGATGCTGCGAAACCGGCACATGTTGCACTTATTATATGAACAATTGGTGAGTCTGGTGGGAGATTACCTAGCTTATTTAATGTGGTCTTAGATTGTATGTAGGGGTTGCACAATATTCATAACCTCAAATGGAACGGACGACAAAGTTTCCCTATTGCTTGGAACTAAATTTTGTCTTAGGACTCAAACTAATACGGTAAAATGTAGTTACCAATAAAACGTTGAATAACTGCACCACTTGAAGAAAACCTGCACACCAAACAACTGTTGCGTTGGCAGTTCCGACTGTGGGTAGGCACGATAGTGCTAGTAAGTGCTCTGTTGACTCTTCCGTCGAATTTCCAGCAGTGAGCGAATGACTCCACTAACAATTCCGTCGGCCCGCGAAGGAAGGTTAGCCTGACACTCGTTGAAGGTTATCTGACGAATGACACTTCCACCCAGTTTCCACGTTTCTATCTATTCGATGTTTTGATGTGGGGGGCATTGCCAGATAGATACGCTTCGAAATGTATCGGATGGTTAATTAATATTATTTTTCAAATATTTATATCCACAGATATAAATATTTAAAAAAAAAATATTTTCTGCGCAATGATATCCGCACGAAAGATGAAGTCTGCTTGCACTTCGAAGTCATACATATCTGGCCGGTTGCCAGGGTTCGGGATCGGAATCACTTCGATTCCCGGGCGTAGGCGTCACATTACAGAACCGACCTCTCATCGGTTCTAGACGTTAAGTCTGAGTAGTGCCAACGGATGGTACCCACCGGTCAACCAATCCGTGCACCGTAATCCATTCACGCGGTGGCTGCTTGTCGGCCAGCTAGATCGGTGAGGGTTTCGGTCGCGAGTCTCCGAATGGATTACGCTCATCTACAATCTTCAGCCACCAATACATGCCCGTTTTCAAACGCGTCACAAAACAAAACCATACGGAGAGGAAACCTACTTTACGTTACTCCGTATTTCTTCATTCAATCAGTCAAGGACAAAAATCTAATTTTTACTTCGCGTTCCTGAATTTCCGACGCGGTACCGAAAAATATGCTACGCTAACTCAACCCGACGAAAGCTACGCTAATAAAAAGGCAAAACAACAAATGTACCGCGTACCGCGCGCGACGCGAAACCGACCCCAGCGGATTTTCTCAAACCCTACCCTCGCGACGGCATACTTACCCTGCACTCTATTTCAAGCTGAAAGAGAGAACCAGTGGAAAGGAAAGTCGTGTTTTTAGTTAGCAATTCATATTATTTTATGTACTTTACATTTATATGACCATACATAGAAAAAATTTTCATTACCATAATAGTACACTACATTATTTATAATGATAATTAAAGCTTGATCTAAACCTACACAATTTTATGTATTTACTCAATCCTAATGGTTTATTTTTTTCAGCTTTAAATATTTACAATAGTTAAATTTTATATCGTCGACTTGAATTTTTATCTAATTTACCATTATTTATCTTCTCTTTACAAATAAAAGCAACACTTCCAAAATACTATTTAAGTATCTTTGATGAAATATACTTTTAATGAAATATTTTATTACCAACATCAAAAAAGTATTTAACATTACATAAAATAAATGTTTTCGTGTTTTTATTTAAAGGAAATAAGTTATTTTTTTCCAATGATTTCACTACACCAATAATTCAACCTATCTGATATTGATAGTTGATGTGTCAATTCGAATATGTTAATCATGCATTTAAGTTTTCTTGTAATGGTTTAAAATCCATACCTAGTACATAAAATAGATAAATAATGATTCAAATTTTTTTTGTAATCCTTTCAAAAATAACAGCCATACAACTTGTATTTTGCAAATTTTGCTGCAAGACTTATATGCTTCCCGACGGTTTTTGATCACGGTATGTAACATCAAAGCACGTTTCAATTTTGTCCACTAGATTAAAACAATTATATGTGCATTTTTTTTTAACATTCACTTACATAGTTTACATATATTCGAAACCAAGTTTTATGAGGGTGTTCTTTTTATGTACATAAAAAAATTATTGTGTTGTTTACCACCTGACTACTAATAGGCTGGTGAACAATTACAACCATTTGCATTGAAACGCACACATTTCATGCGCAATGAAAATTTTTGTAATTTCAACGCTAACAACAACTTTGTTCATATCTTAGAAATTTAATACAAGTTGTAGTGGTGAAACGTGCAACTTTGATGACAAACACTTTTCTGAAAACTTCCTTCGTTTGAGCGAAAATCATGTTTCATGATGATGTAAAATGAGAAGTAAATTCCATGCAAATTTCGATTTCCCATAGTCAGCAATTGTTTTTAAGTGTAAAAACCTTTCCATTCTTTGATGCGATGAACCAAAAAGCCATTTTAATGCACATACAATATTACTCTTAACATAAATTCTTGTTAAATTTCACTAATGCCATTTGAAAGAAGCAAAGGCCGCAATGATAAAAAAAATATGACAGAAATATTCTATCTTATGTTGCACAGTAAAAATAAGAGAAGCATCAACTTAAAATAATATTTCGTTCCTTTTAACGTAATGGCTGCTTTCAACTCTTCAATAAGAGCTTTATTTTGGTTTTCTAGCACCGCTACCCGATTTTCCAGGCACTTGATATATTCCTTCTTCTTGCGTCGACATTCACGTGCAGCTTCTCGAATTTTCTACAATCGAATCTCACGCTTTCGAGATTGATCTTCGGGAGAAGGTCCTAGAGCAGGTACATAGAAGGTCGCTTCCTGGCCGGGTGTGGTTATTTGAGAAACTGTAATTCCACCCACTCCAATTGGTCCCGTAAAATCTGCTAGCCTGATTCCTTTCCACCGGGGATTGAATTATATGCACGTAACAAAAGACATGACTTATGTTTTCTCGCAAAATGTAAGAGAAAGAGCTCAGGAGGAATTCGAAAAAGCAGATCATTAGAGCGGTGAACGAAAACTCCTTTTCGGTTGGTTCGTAAACAGATTCTTCTTTGTTTGTTCACCTGTCGATGAGTTACTGCTACTCTGCTCTATTGACGGCTTTAAAATTACACGACGATTGGATGAAATAAATGCACTGCCTCCGCGTGAAGATGCTTCCGAAAATGGATCTATAGGCGATACCGATTTAGGCGATGCAGGTGGCGAGGGTGTATCAGCTAAAAGTTCTTCTTGGGTGGCGGCCACTACGTGCACACTTCACCCCATGTGGCTGTCAAATCCTCTTGACATCCCACGACAAAATTGACGTGGGATGTGCGCTCGTCGCAACCAACGTGGAATGACAAGCCACTTAGCAGCAAGATGTGTTAGTAGTGGTCGCCAGCGGCGTCGCATGATTCATTAAAGGGCAGTGTCCACGATGCCTACCAGGCATGGGGAGACTGAAGGAAACGCTGCTTGGCCCTATGATGTTTTTTTTTTTTTTTTTTGTTTTTCTCTCAGCGTCGTAGGTCTTTGGCATGGTAGACTCTTAGCTCCCTTCCGGACATGTCCGCAATGAGGTACCTAGTGGGACTTAAAACTTGTAAGAGTCGACACTTCACGAACTTCTTGTCTAGCTTGGCAGTGTAGTGCCGACCTGCTTCACTTTGCCTAAAATTCCGTCGGTAGATTTCGTCGCCTGCCTTGAAGCCAGAAGGATGGGATCGCAGATTGTACCGCTCCTCCCCCACCCGTCTACTGTCTTCAATCCTCTCCCGGATTTGTTCGCGTAGAATTTGGAGTTTCTCGTGCGGCTCCAGTACCACTACTGGGTCTTCCAAACCTTTCAACTGCCGCAATAGTCGGTACGAGTTTCCATGGCACATCATATGCTGGCCGAACACGGCAAAGTATGGGGAGATGCCTGTGGTGGAGTGATAAGACGAACGCAGAGCACAGGTGATGGCGGAAATCCTGCGGTCCCAATCCTTCTGATCCGGATGGACGTAGGCCCGAATGGCGGCTATGAGGGTGCGGTTCAACCGCTCGGACGCATTGGCTTGCGGAGAATAAACGGCAGTCCGCTGATGCGTAATGCCATACTTTTCCATTAATTCCCGAAATCTAGACGAGGTGAACTGAACTCCGTTGTCGGAGACCAGCTTCTCCGGTACTCCAAATATATGGAAAACGCGAATTCCAGAAAACTGACTATGGGGCCGGTGTGCAGGTTTCGAAGAGGTTCCACAATCGGAAATTTGGACAAGTGGTCCAGAACCACGACAACTCCCGTGTATCCCGAAGTCGAGCGAGGGTACGGACCGATGAGATCTATATACAGGCGCTGGAACACCCGCTCCGGTAGTTCGAATTTTCCCATCGGGGGCCGAAGAACAGAATTGTGCGCTTTAGTGCATTTGCACAGCTCACAAGCGGCTACGTACTTTTTCACTTGCTGCGCCATCTTAGGCCAAAAGAAGTAAGTACGACCATAACCGCCATGTGCACTCAATGGGTGGTCATGAGCCCGCTGAATCAATTCGCAGGTCAGTTCTTCGGGCACCCATAACTTCCACGGTTCCTCTTCTTGAATGGGGTCTCCGGAGGCGTGTCTCGTCCGCTTGTATATAAATCCCTCCGTCACCCGTAGTTCTGGCAGCTGTGGCAACTGGTCCTGAATCGTATTCATCAGCTGGATATAACATGCTGACTTGAAGGCGGGATGGTCCAAGTCGATCCATGGGGGGCTGTCATCCTCCTGGACCAACTCGGCTCCTTCAGGGGCGAACATCCTTGATAGTGTGTCCAGTACCACGTGCTGACTTCCCTTGCGGTGTCTTATCGTGAAGTCAAACGCCTGTAATTTCAAAGCCCATCTGGCCAAGCGGCCGTGGAGATCCGTTTGGCTCATCAGCCACTTCAGTGACGCATGATCAGTGACGATTTCAAAGGGATGTCCTTCTACATATGCTCGAAAACGTTTCACTGCCAGCACAGCCGCCAGGCATTCCTGCTCCGAGACCGTGTAGTTCCGCTGGGCCTGGTTCAGCTTGTGGGACATGAAGGCTATAGGTCTCTCCTCGCCGTCTTGTGCAACCTGGACTAAGACTGCTCCCACCCCATGTTGACTCGCGTTACAATGGATTGAGAACGGTTTGTCAAAGTCCGGGCTGTGCAGTACGGGGGCTGTTGTCAGACTCTTCTTTAGCTCTTCGAAGGCTCGCAAGCTGGGCCCTTCCCAGACGAACTTACGTCCCTTACGCAGCATGTCGGTCAAAGGAGTGGTAATGGTGGCATACTCACGCACGAAACGCTGGTACCATCCGCATAAGCCTAGGAATCGGCATAACTGCTTGGTAGTCTTGGGTAATGGAAAAGCGTCAGTCGCTTGAGTCTTGTCCGGATCGGTCTTGATATTGCCATGCCCAATGATGTGACCCAAATACTTCACCTCCGTCATCACGAACTGACTCTTCTGTATGTTGATGGTTAACCCTGCCCTCCGAATGTGCAGAGCCACCTCCTGAAGTAGGTCGATGTGTTCGTTAAAGGTCTCGGTTATAAGCAGCAGATCGTCCAAGTAAACGAAAACTTGGTGCCGTAAATGAGGTGGTATCACCTTATCCATTATGCGCGTCATGGTTTGAGGAGCATTGCACAATCCGAATGACATGGTCACGAATTGATAGAGGGGCCGACCGGGGACTGTGAAGGCTGTTTTCTCCTTTGAGCCAGGGTCTAAAGGAATTTGCCAGAAGGCGTCCTTGAGGTCTAAGCTCGTGATGAAGTGGGCTTTAGGCAACCGACTCAAAATGCCTTCAATCAACGGTAGAGGGTATGCGTCCTTGACAGTGACGGCGTTCAAGCGTCTGGCATCTAAGCATAGCCGGACCTTGTTCGGCTTGACAACTAAGGTGACCGGGGAAGCCCACGCGCTCTGCGATTCTTCGATCACGCCTAATGCTAGCATTCGATCAATTTCGGCATATAAAAACTTTTCCTTCGCCGGAGATATGGCAAAATGTCTCTGTTTTATAAGTTTAGCATCCCCCACATCTATTGTGTGTAACACCAGTGCCGTCAACCCGAGACCTTCCTTCTCATGCGATGGAAAAGCCGATATAGCCGAGTCAAGTCGCAGTTGTTGATTCACATCCAGTGTATGTCGTAATAAGTGAGTGGTTTGAGTTTGGTCTGGAACAGTGGTGACGGACTCCAGGGTCGTGCCGGAAAACAGTGCCGGGGCCAAGTTAAATTTTCGAACGAAATCCACCCCTAGATAAAGATTCTGGGTTAATTGAGGTACGATGTAAAATTCCAGAGGTTTAGTTAATCCTTTAAAGGTGACATCCGTCGTAATTTTTCCCACTACAGAGTGACGAGTTCCGTCCGCCGTGCTTAACCAGGTGATAAAATTGTGGATTTGGTCCGCGTGCATTGCCAGTACCTTCCCTGCAAAATCGGCTGATATGCAATTCACACTGGCTCCCGTATCGACTAAACCTGACACTCGTTTTTGCAGGAGGTGTACTGACGCATATGGTCGAACGTCATCCCTCAATAATTCGTCTAAGTGTATGTCCTTCAGCACCTTCCTCGACTGCCTGACTTTTCTCCAGAAGCTCCGCATCCGACGCGTGGCTCGCTTTCTTCGCGGTGGGACAGTTGTAGCCAACTCCTCATGGAAGATGCGCTGTCGAGTAGCCAAATAATTCCTCAGTCTGACGTGGAAGGGTTTGACATGCCAAGGAATCTTCGCCTCGCTATCATTTCCCTGCGCGTCCGCCTCGAAAAAGGATGGCGTCGGTTGTGGAACTTCGGGAGAACTGTGTTTGGCGGTGCGAGTCAACAGAATTGGAGTCATGTCTGGGGCTTGGTCATAGCTAGTGATGGGACCAGCATTGGTTCGTCCGGGTTTTAGGAGTGCCGACGGGTGGTCGCGGCACTCGCTGGCAAGTTTTTTCGCAATTTGCAATTTACGCAATCGGGTGCGTACGTGTCTGCCTTCCCGCATCGGTAACAGAAGAGCGTCGGTTCCGCTGGACATGCATAGAACCTATGCCCCGTTTGTCGGCAGTTCCAACAGACCGTCGGACTTGTAATTGCTTCAAGGGATGGTCGATCAATCATTGCTGGGTCCTCAAGCTCCTGTGGTGCTCCGCTCCTCGGTACTGGTACTGGGTCAGCAAGTAGGTGGTCCGCTGCCATCAACTCCGCGGTGTGATGATTTCAGGGATTTGGTCCCGTTATGCGAGGTTGTGGACGGAAGGTACCTCGCCGCTCATCCAGTTGTTCTTGCCTACGGGCATGGAGGCGTAATCCCTGTATGGTGTTGATGGGAAAATGCAGGAGTTCCAAGCCGGCCGTGAACGTGTCGAAGACGAAGAGCGTCCTGGGCGACCATCAATCTCTTCTTCGATTATCGTGGTGTTGTTCATTATGAATTCCTTCCGCCGGGCCAAACAGTCAACAAGGAATATTATATGAACGTTATGCGTCATTTGCGTAACGCTATCCGCTTAAAAAGGCCAGAATTGTGTAAAGACAATTCTTGATTTTACACCACGATAATGGACCATCCCATACTGCACTCGTAATTCGTAATTTCGCCAAAAACTCAACCCATATCGTTCCGCAACCACCATATTCACCTGATCTGGCGCCGTGCGACTTCTGGCTGTTCAGCAAGCTCAAAAGACCGCTCCGGGGACACCGTTTTGATACTATAGAGGAGATTCAAGCCGCAGCGAAGACAGAACTGAAGGCCATCCCGGAAACGACGCGTATCTCAAACACTAATGAATATTATGACCTGTAAATTTGACATAGATGTCACTGACAGTACTACCAACCTATAAAAAAAATTCTCCAAATCCTTCGACGCGCACGGCTTAAATTCAAATGTCACCTTATTTTTTGGTCACAGTAGTATATATATATAAATATATATATATATATATATATATATATATATATATATATATATATATATATATATATATATATGTGTGTTGACAATACCGCAACTGAAAATAATCTACTATGCTCTAGTTCAATCTCTAATCCAATACTGTATATCGGTATGGGGAGGTATATTTAAGACCCATATAGAAAATTTAGAAGTTACACAAAAGACTATACTCAAGACAATGTTCAAGTTACCTAGAATATTTCCATCATCAGAATTTTATGACTTAACAGGAGTACTTGACATACGAAAACTATATATCAAAAGTGCAGCTATTTACACATTTAAAGCGCAAACCCGTCAGGTTTCAAGCAATGTTTATAATACTAGATATAATTATTATAGAATCAATATACCTACTTGTAATAAAACACAATCACAAAGATATATTAAATATATTGGCCCAAGAACCTTCAACTTGTTGCCAGACTTCATCAGATGTGCTAATACATCAGAAATCTTTAAACTTTACATCAAAAAATGGCTTCTTAGTATGTCTGGTGAAGAATTTTCAAGAACATTTAATTATATCAATTGAAAATTTTAATTTTCAAATAGTGTTATTACTACTAAATAGTAATTTAATTAGAATAAGGAATTAATCTGTTTTATAATATAAAAAAAATCAAAAATTGCGTAGGCAACTAATTTGCTTAACCAAACTCCTCTCTCAAGCCCTGCTTTTGAGGATTGTCATAGCAAAAATTAGTCTTAAGTTTTTTTGAATTGTCATGTTTCTTTGCTAAATAAAGTTAAAGTTATATATATATATATATATATATATATATATATATATATATATATATATGTATGTATATATATAGTATATATATATATATATATATATATATATATATATATATATATATATATATATATATATATATACATGTATACATATATATATATATATATATATATATATATATATATATATATATATATATTAAATATATATATATATATATATATATATATATATATGTATATATATATATGTATATATATTGTATATATATAAACATGTATATATATATATATATATATATATATATATATATATATATATATATATATATATAATATACATCTATATATATATACATATATATATATATATATATATATATATAAATACACATCTATATATATATATACATACATATATATATATATATATATATATATATATATATATATATATATATATATATATATATATATATATATATATATACCTACCCTTCGCGGATTACTCGAACCCTACCCTCTCTCCCTCTCTCTCTCTCAATATATATATATATATATATATATATATATATATATATATATAGATGTATATGTGTGTGTGTGTGTATATACAGAGGTGGCCAAAAGTGATCGGACAATACAAGAAACAAGCAATAAAATACTTTTACGAGCATAAGCTTTGAAATGAAATAAAAATTTTTCCCTTATATAAAAGTTACTTGTATTCTCAATTAATTGCACAAAAAAATAAAACAGAAATAAAAAGATTTTCACAAGAAAATTAACAACTAATTCAAATTCACATTGCATCAAGTGGACAAAAGTAATCGGACATTTTGAAAAGTGTGAAATTAGTCATTGAAGTTTGGAGCAATTCTTTTCTTTTCATTTCCGAGTTTAAAAGGGAATTCCCCTTATTATATGTTGATATGTGTTTTTCTGATATCAGTCATTTACTTGTCAGTTTTAAGTGAAGAAAGTTAAACATGGCTAAGAATCGCAAAGAAACCGGTATACATGAAAGAAAAGTTATAATAAAGTTGTATAAAGAGAATAAATCCTTTTCTGAAATATCAAAAATAATTGGAAGAAGTCGTTCGACAGTTTTCGATATCGTGAAACGGTTCAGAAAAAATAATCAGGTGGAAAACGAAATTAGGAGTGGTCGACCATGTAAACTAACAGAGACAGACGCACGAAAAATCTTAAGAATTGTTAAAAAGAATCCGACAACAACGTCCAGAAGTATTAGGGATCAATTAGCAGATGTAAATGGTACCAATGTTAGTGCCCGGACTATTCGTAGAGCTCTCAGCCGTGCTGGTTATCAAGCGAGAGTACCTCGAAAGAAACCACTAATTAGCAAAGTTAATAAGAAGAAAAGATTATGCTTTGCAAAAGAATTTAAAAGCAAGCCGCTCGACTTTTGGACTCGTATAATATTCTCTGATGAGAGTAAGTTTAATATCTACCACTCCGACGGCAGGTTGTTGGTGTGGAGAACTCAAAATAGTGAGCTTCATCCCAAAAACATTCAACATACAGTAAAACACGGAGGTGGCTGTGTAATGGTCTGGGGTTGCATGGCTGCCAACGGTGTAGGAGAACTTGTTTTCATTGACGAACCTATGGACAAACTAGGTTACTTGTCGATTTTGAAAGAAAATTTGAAAAAAAGTGCACAAAAATTGGGTCTTGATGGTCATTATTTGTTCCAGCAAGATAATGACCCAAAGCATACAGCTCATGATGTTCGTATGTGGCTCCTTTTCAACACTCCTGGTCAATTAAAAACACCACCGCAATCCCCAGACCTAAATCCCATCGAACATCTTTGGGATCATCTGGATAAAAAAATAAGGAACCATCACATTACTAATAAAAGTCAACTGAAGACGGTGTTATTAGAAGAATGGGACAACATTACTCCGGACGTTACCCGTAAGTTGGTACAGTCTATGCCCAATAGGTTAACAGATGTTATAAAACAAAAAGGATACGCAACTAGATATTAAAAGCCTATGTTCTAATGGAATCATCAGAAAGAAAAGTATTACAATTGAACGTCCGATTACTTTTGTCCACTTGATGCAATGTGAATTTGAATTAGTTGTTAATTTTCTTGTGAAATTCTTTTTATTTCTGTTTTATTTTTTTGTGCAATTAATTGAGAATACAAGTAACTTTTATATAAGGGAAAAATTTTTATTTCATTTCAAAGCTTATGCTCGTAAAAGTATTTTATTGCTTGTTTCTTGTATTGTCCGATCACTTTTGTCCACCTCTGTATATATAATCTCCTCTCATCTCCTTCTTTAAATTTGGAAGATCGTGACTGGAGATTGTACTGCGCCTCATATGCACGTCCCACAGCCTTAATCTACCGTCCGATTTGTTGGCGGAGGTCTCCTAAACGCTCGTGGGGCTCCAGCGCAACGACGGCGTCTCCCAAACACTTTAATTGCCGTAACAGCCGGTATGATTTACCATGGCAAATCATGTGCTGTCCGAAGGCGGCAAAGTAAGGTGCGACACCGGTGACGGAATGATACGATGACCGCAAGGCGCATGTGATGGCGGACAATCTGCGGTCCCAATCTTTTTGAGATGGGTGGACGTAAAAACGGATCGCGCCCAACAGGATGCAATTCAACCGTGCGGAGGCGTTCGACTGAGGAGGGTAGATGGGCGTCAGTTGGTGTTCATTGCCATACTGTTCGAGTAGGCCCTTAAACTGCCGAGACCTGAACTGTACTCCGTTGTCTCTCTGGAACCCCGAACACGTGGAATACCCGGCTCTCTAGGAATTTCACGATGGATGGAGTTGTGAACTTACGAATAGGTTCCACCAGTGGGAATTTCGAGAGCTGGTCTAGAACGACTATAGCTCCGATGTGTCCCATGGATGATCGAGGATATGGGCCGAGTAGATCTATGTATAGATGTTGGAATACGCGTTCTGGGACGTTGAGTTGACCCATAGGAGGTCGAAGGGGCTGGTTGGGCGCTTTGGTGCCTTAACAGGTCTCACAGGCGCTCACGTAGTCTTTGACCTGGGATGCCATTTTAGGCCAAAAGAAGTATTTCTTGAGTCGCCGTAACGTTCGACCGTAACCTCCGTGGGCACTTAAAGGATGGTCATGTGCACGGAGGATCAGATGTTGTGTCATTTCCTCCGGTACCCAGAGTTTCCAGGACTCTTCTTCCTGCCATGGATCACCAGTGGCGTATTCATTTCGTCTATATACGTAGCCGTCTATCACTTTCAAATCAGGCAGCTGTGATTGTTGGGTCACGATGGTTTGCCTCAACTTTTTGTAGCTGTCTGATTGGAAATGTGGGCTGTCCAAATCTATCTCGATGGGGTCCTCGTCATTTATTGTCAATTCGGCTCCCTCTGGGGAAAACATTCGTGAGAGTGTCGGGTACGATGTTCTGGGTCCCTTTCCGATGTTTGATGGAAAACTTGAACCCTTGCAGTTTAAGAGCCCATCTGGCTAGGCGTCCATTTAAATCTGCCTGGTTCATCAACCATTGTAGTGACGCGTGGTCCGTGATGATCTCGAATTGGTGGCCCTCGGTAGGCTCGGAATTTCTTCACAGCCATTACCGCTGCCAAACATTCCTGCTCAGACACAGTATAGTTTCTTTGGGCCGAGTTCAGCTTATTGGACATGAAGGCGATGAGAGCCTCCTCTCCCTCTTCGGTCATTTGCACCAGCACGGCTCCGACTCCATGTTGACTTGCGTCACAATGAATGGAGAAGGGCTTCGTAAAGTCGGGGCTGTGCAAGACCGGAGCTGATGTTAGGGATTGTTTTAGCTCTTCAAATGCCTTTCGGCTGGGCTCGGTCCAAATGAACTTCCCTTTCCGCAGCATGTCCGACAGGGCCGCTGAAACTGTTGCATAATTTCGAACAAACCTTCGGTACCAACCGCACACACCAAGGAAACGTCGTAGCTGCTTAACTGTTTTTGGTAAAGGGAACTCATCAATCGCACGAGTTTTGTCTGGATCCGTTTTGATAGTGCCATGTCCGATGACATGTCCTAGGTATCGGACTTCGTTCATGACAAAATTACTTTTTTGTACGTTGATGGTGAGTCCCGCCTTACTGATGTGCAGGGCTACTTTTTGCAGGAGTAGGAGGTGTTGGTGGAACGTTTCCGTGATGAGTAAAAGATCATCCAGGTACACGAACACTTGGTGTTTCAGTTGAGGTGGGATGACTTTGCCCATCAGCCGAGTCATCGTTTGCGGCGCGTAACACAGGCCAAAGGGCATTGTGACGAACTGATATAATGGTCGTCCAGGCACTGTGAAGGCGGTCTTATCCCTCGACCCCTCATCGAGTGGAATTTGCCAGAAGGCGTCTTTTAGGTCGAGACTGGTAATGTAATTAGCTTCCGGCAGTCTCCCTAATATTCCATCGATGAGCAGAAGAGGGTAAGCGTCCTTGATGGTCACCGCGTTTACCTTACAGGCATCTAGACAAAGACGGACTTTACCTGGCTTCACCACCAAGGTTACCGGTGAGGACCAGGCACTTTGGGACTCCTCTATAACCTCCAACTCGAGCATCCGATCCAGCTCCGCATACACCAACTTCTCCATGGCCGGTGAGATGGCGTAGTGTCTCTGTTTAATCGGCTTACTATCGCCAACGTCGATGGCGTGTGAGACTAGGGTGGTGCGGCCAAGGCCTTGGGTAGCGTAAGATGGAAAAGCAGCGATGGATGCTTCCAGGCGTTGCCGTTGGTTAGGCGTCAGTTCATGCCTATCGGGAATAGAAGTGAGTTCATTGACATATCTGGTATTTAAAGACAAATCTGTGAATAAATCGGAAGCCAATCCAAAACGAAGGACGAAATCAACGCCAAGGTACACATTCTGAGTCAAGGACGGGATAATAATGTCTGACCTCTGAACGTCACGGGTGTTGTCAGTCTACCTTGTATAGGGTGTTTGGTGCCATCAGCTGTACTGATTTCAGTGCGCCAGGGCTTAATCAAGGTAGGATATTCATGGAGCACCTTCGAGCCAAGGCCCGAGGCAAGACAACTGATACTGGCACCAGTGTCGATCAATGCGAACGTGATTTCGCCCAACACCTTAATTGGGTGGTAGGGTCTGATATCATTCTCAGCAACCTCCGAGATGTTACAAAAGTTTAGGGTTTGGCGGCAGGTGCGCACTCTCTTGCGGAAATTCCGCCAACGACGGGTTGACCATTTTGTTTTGCGCGGGCGGGAAGTGACTTCTTCGGAAGCAAATATTCGCTCTCGAGCCGCCCGATATTTCTGCAGTCGAACATGATATGGTTTTAGTATGCGTATTTGAGGCTGCCGAGGTTCTTCAGCCAGTGACTGCGGTGGTCGCTTCAATACTATCGTTGGCGAGGCCTCCGGAAGAAAGTGAACATCCGCAGTCATAGCGGTCATGGCTGGTGGGTTATCGTCAGGTTTGTTGGGGTGAGCAGCTGGCTGGGGAACTACTGCAGGGGTTTCGAGTACCGCGTAGGTGGTCGGGTACTCTTTCGGCCGTTTTTTTGTGCGGCACATTCGGGGCAATCCGGAAAGTAGGTGTCCGGCTTGCCGCAACCGTAGCAGAAAACCCTACGCTCTGCTCGACATGAAATAAACCGGTGTCCGGTTTGATTGCAGTTCCAACAGGTCGTGAGGCTTCCCACCGCTGCTACAGCAAGCTGGTCCCGGTCCATATCTTCCTCCAGATTCATGGTGGTATAATCTGGGGCCACTTCCGCGATTCCGCCCGAGGACCCGTCCTAGCTAGTAAGTAGGGCCGTTCCCGTAGGTCTTCCTCCACCCCCTCCAGGCGACTCACCGTCCTCAGCAGTGCCTCCATACTCTGCGGATCTGAGTCCACGACGAAGCTCCGGCCTTAGATTGCGCTTTAGCACCCGCACATCGGCTCTGACAACTGGTCATTCAGCCGAAGGATATCGGCTCGATATTGATGAAAGGGCTCGTCCGGACGCTGCCATCTGGCATGGATCTTGTCCAGGACCCTTTCATCCATATCGATCGTAGGGTACTCCATGTGGAGTACCTCCTTCAGCCGGGACCAGCGTATTGATGGTGGGGCCGAATGTATTCGCCAATATGACTCAAGTGCTGCCCCCCTAAGCAGCATTGGCAAGTATCCTGCCAACATTTGCTAAATCAGCGACTCCTCCCGACCAATGAAAACCTCCACAGTTATGGTGTTGGGTTCCGCGCTGAAATGCAGATTCCAGCCCTGGATGATGCTGGGAATCTGCGTCGGCTTCAGCCGATACGTAGCGTGTGGATGGATGCGTTGGTCCGGAGGAGCCACTGGAGCTCGAGTTGGCGGCGGTGCTTGGCTCAGCCGGGGCCGGTACACTGGAGCCAAGGGATTCATTGCCGCACCGGGCCGTATTCTTTCGTGATCGCGCCGCGGGTCTACCGAATCCCACATCGGAGGCGTTCTTGGACGAGGTGGTATTGGATCTTCCTTCTTGCTTTCCAGCGCGGCTACCCGGGTGGTCAAGCCTTGCATAAGTGCCATCAGATCTTGTAGGACGGTCGCCTCTACAGCCACGGTGGATCTCTGCCCTTCCGCAGGCGGCACTCCTTCGGCTCGGCCCATTAATTCAGGCTCATCAGCCGCTGTTGGAACCTGATCCCGGCGATCTTTTGGTTTGGGCACCGCCCCTTGAGCAGCTGGAAGCTCTAGGTGGCTGGAAGGTAGACCCGCTGACGTGGCTGGTTGTCGGCACAAAAGGCAAGTCCGGCTGACCAGTAAATGCTGGGTCACGCAGGCTTCATGGAACTCATGTCCGCACCCCAAAGTTTGTACGGACGTCCCGTCATTTCGTGCTTGCTGGCAGATGACACATAATGCTGTGGACCCTGCGTCCGAACGCAACCGACGCTTGTCTGGCGTGCGTTTGGTGGACATTCTGCAAGTATAAATATTACACGCTAAGAGGGAAGAGTAAAACTATCACTATAGGTATATATATATATATATATATATATATATATATATATATATATATATATATATATATATATATATGAAGACCCTAAAACTACAAATTTATATAGGTTAAAGATAGCAGATTAAATATGCATATAATAAGAAAAAAAAAATGTGAAAATGCATAAAAATACCAAATTCTTGGAGTGGCCGTCAGTGGCGAACTATTCAAATTCCTCGCAAAAAAAAGTATGCTAAAATGTTTAATTAGTCATCAAAATTACGTTATCAAAACAATAATCGGTCTTTCCATTCCGTCCTTCTTCCCAAGTACGGACACCACTGGCACATTCCTCCTGAAGCGTCTCAGGGACTACTCTCTTGTGGCACCATGAGAATCAGGGTTCAGAAGTGCTCCCTCATCTGCAAGTTTTTACAAGTTATAACTTGTCAGCCCAGGGTTGAATTCTGACCCACAAGCAGCGCGTGTCTTGTCATGGAGAGTCATGGATTAGCTAATCAGCCAATCACATGAAATCAAGATCCATGTAGTGTAAGACACTCAGGCACCGCTTGGTTTGGGGAGCAGATCAGAATCCTCCGCAAAATAAATGTTGAAATAATAACCTCGAATACAAATAGGGACTCTAATATCATTTGGCCTTACTAGTCATACAATGATGGTAAACCACCAAAGTATAAATCAGAAGCAGGACCAAACGATATTGATGTCCAAAGACAACACACGTCCGGAAGTTACTAAGTTGCGGGGGCACGATTAGTTCAAAAGCCCTCGGTAGTTACCTACCCGCCAATAGTCTTGACACCTTGTAGGGTCACCTAGAGACGATGGACTGTCTCGTGCTCACGACTGATGATACAGCTGGGCATTTTCGGGCCCCACGTTGGGCGCCATTTGTAGTGAAGAAGGTAATTTGAAAAGTCCATAAAGGACTGCAGCGATGGTCTGCTGCCTCAGCAGAAGAAGGTGTCAATATCTGCCGAGAATGCCCTTGTCTGGGGACGCGTGAATGCGCTGGCAGGCTAGCATTGCGGTGTCGTGGGGCGGGTTCATTCCCCCAGCACAAGGACCCACTACAAAGAATTTCGCATTCATGAATTTCTGGGGTCGAGAAAAGCAAGGCGACCGAAGTCGCAAAAATTGTAGGCAACTACACCAGGGGTAAATGACTTGTTCAGAGAACAAGTGAAACCAGTAAAAAGGGACGGAATTAGGGTAACTTCGTCCTTACCCGAAGAAGGCTCATGGCCCGCAAATGAGAGAGGGGCAACCGGGTGGTGATGGAGCCCCTGCGCACCCACCCAACCGGATCAAAATCCATAATTGTTGCAGTGGCCAGGTATTCCTCTTCTGAGTGGAAAACTCATACAACTTAATTTGCATGAGCCTTCCCATCAGAGGAGAAGTACCCCGGTGACCAATTTATGCCATAGAATTATGCAATTCGATTACATAATCATATGTCATAAAGAGGTACCTTGCTCGGGCCACTCAACCCGCGCCGTCATCCGAAACAAAGAAGTTAATATGTACCCGGCGGCTGGCTCATGTTTGGTGGTGTGAGCCTGCCACCGTACCGGGTCCTATACCCGGTGAAAAGAGCAGAAATGAAAAGTTGTACTTTTAATGCAACATTGTTTTTTTTTTCATTTCTCTATCATTGAAACTAATATTGAAGTAACAAGAAAACGTACAATTTTTTCGGTATTCGACCCGACCTGATCTGACATTAAATTATGTGAAATATAATGTAACCGCTACTATAAACGATAAGAAAAACGTTTTTCTTATTTAATCGAATTTGTCGATACTCAACAACAACGTAAAAAAAAATTTGCATTAATTTTTGTTCTTCTATTCTTCTTAACGTCATAAAATTTATTAAATAATCCCTCGCTAAACTCTGCACCTGATATTTAATTTAAATTTGGTTTACTCATACTAAGAAGGTTATGCTCTCATATTAGAGAAACCTAGTGTGAAATTTCTTAAAAACCAGTTACAGTACCATAAACTGCCGTAGATTGACTTTTGAACTTTTCAAATGTTCGCAATAAATTAATTTGTACCTTTTCAACCTTGGATATTGATTTCAGCATCGCGTCAATAGATGATCTTTCGACAACTTGCAAACATGCCTTAAGTTCATTTTCACTAGCACTTCTAGCGATTCGCATGAATAGTTCTAATAATGTTGTTAATGTCTCCTTACCGATTTCGTTCCACGAATCTTCTTCACTCCATTTTTCTACCAAATTCTGATCAACACCGAGTTGACTAGTTTCAATTACATTCCACACATGAATCACTCGTTTCAAGCATTCACCATGGAATGGATACGCCCAAAGTTATTTCTCGACTTCATGATGCGATGCAAAAAAATAATGTTGAGGGATCACGAGAGGGCACCAGAATTGGAGCAATATTTTTGGAGGAATTCATCAATAACATTCTGATAAGTATCTCGGGATCTTTGTTCATACTGCAACAGCATACCGTTAATATTCAAAAATATTCGAGTCCTATTACTTGATTTTATTTGTCAACGTTGATGTATCTTCTTGCGTAGTATCATGGGCTGGGGAAAGTGTCTGAAACGCGTCTATTAACCCTCTCACTAAGCAAACATGCGCGAATAAGTCGCGAAAATGACACTAGAATCGCGTTCACCTTCGAAAAGGGAATATTTTACACGAAATGCAATCATTGTATCAATAGCATCTGATAATTCTTTGTTCATTGAATTAGCTAACAGGAACGAAAAATGATCACTGAAATTTTCGCAGTTTCGAACCAAACCAAACCGTCTACCATCGAAATCCGAAACGAGAACTGCATTTAGTCATCACATAAGTTGAACTGTTGGCTTTTGAGCGCGGAGAATATTTCACGCGATTGATGCTCCAATAACAACTTGACAACATAATGTTCAATAGTCATGTCCCGTAGAGTCCATAAATTGTGGAACAATTTCTTGCCGCCTCCGTTCCCGCTGTCTTAGCTTTTGCAGCGCCGCAACGACGCGGCTCTGTTGTCATTCGGCGCACTGCGTACAATTCCAGTCAGAGCGTCTAAACAGTTATTTTCATCGTGTTGGGATTTCTTGTTTCACTTCTCGACGATTTCTCCCTTTTACTTTTTATGTTGGCGCTATTCCTTATCTCGCCCCCTACATGCTACAAGACACGGTGCATAATTTCCACGTCCCTGCGCTCGCTCATAGATAAATCACTTTTCTAACAGTATTCTGGCTACAACAGCACTCCGCGACGGCAAGAGTGCGCTCTTCCAAAAATTCCACTTTTTCGGACCGCGCGACACAAGAAAAGTGCGTGCGGCGCACACGAGATATTCGCGAGGAACACGCACGATGGCGGGTCCTGCGCTAGCGCTACTCCACAAGACGTGCCCAACTCCTCTGGCCGCACTCAAACTCAAAGCACTAATCCGCCAGCTTATTGTCCGCGGAAAGTCCTTTGAAGTTGTTTGTTTTCGCGGGGAAAGATGTGACGACGGTGATAAACAGCTATAAATATTAGATTGAAACGCGGCAGCGGCGTTTTGTTTTCAGGTGTGTTAGATAACACGGCAGAACCGGTAAAGTGCGATGGGAAGCGGAACAGACGCTTCCGAATTCAAAGAGGGATTCACGACGGGCAACACCGGAGAGAGATAAATCGCGCAAATTTGGATTGTAAATAGCACTTTCTTCGCGTAATGGCACACACGTAAAAATTTAAAGCTTATTTTCGTTGCGCGAGTACATTCGGTTCGATTGAAGTTCAATGCCTCTTCCACTGTCCGACACTCCCGAATTTGTGCAGTTCAAGCTTCTAGCGTAGCGACGGACTCTCTTCTTCCAAAACTTCCTCACACGATCACGCTCCACCACTGACTACCATTCCGATGAGCGGAATCGAGAATCTGTCATTTCCATACTATCAAGCCATAGTGGGATTTCCTATATGGAAATGGTTTGTTGGTTGTGTACTGATTTAACAGGTTTGGCCTATACTATGCAGGAATTTCCTTTAACCCTCTGCCTGCGCCGAATTCAAATCGAGCAGTTTTAGTTATAATGAATATATAAAAATATAAAATCTATAATTGACATAAAAAAAAATAAAATTTAAATTTTACATGAGATTATCAAATAATTTAAATTAATAATAAAAAAAAATAATAAATTTAACAACCTGCTCGATTACTACACCTTCGCGTATTTCCTTAATTACGTGCTGTACATATACGAGTATTATAGGAAACACAGCTTGCATCCTATAGGAGCTACAATCCGCCATTTTCGCTCGAGCACGCTACCCTCCGCCAAAAGGAGGTCAATAACGCCGTTTGCCAATACGCCTTTCTGTTCAGGATGTCGAGTTGTCTCCTTCCATACCAGCAATGGCCTGATGTCGTTATCAGCATCTCGAATTTCCACTTCCACACTTGATTCCTTCTCCGAATCTCCGAAAAATACTTGCAATTAGCTGAGCATGGGCAGCTCGACAGAGCGTCAGCACTTCCATGCACTCCAGACTCTTCGATGGACTATCTCATAGTCGTATGATTATAGTCGTTCGATTCACCTAGAAACTTTTCCTTCAGGGTTTTTGAAGTTGAACAACCACTTCAGCGAAGAACAAACTTTTGTCCCTGTAGATACTTCTGGAAGTGCTTTGTGGCTTCTATTGCGGCAAATACGAGTAGTTCTTTCCTGGCTATGCAGTTGTTCCCTTCACTCTTTGAAAGAACTCGACTGTAGTACGAAAGCATTGTTTCTTCGTCGACCTTCTGGGAGAACACGGCTGCAATCCCATTTTTGCTCAAATCGGTATCAACTATGAACGTTTTTCTGGATTTGAGATACGCTAGAACGGGTGATTCACACAGCTTTTCCATTGCCGTTATAAAAACTGCCTAACATTCTTGATTCCAAATGTAAGGACTATTCTTCTCAGTTTGCTCATGGAGACACTTGGCTATTTTGGCAAAGTTTTTAAAGAATCTTAGAAGACAACTTCGTAATTGACGTTTGTTTCTTAGCGTTGGTTAAGTTTTACTGCATCTATTTTTTCAGGGTTGTATTTTTTCGCCTTCTGCTGAAACGACGTGCCCAAGGCACCTATCAAGACTAGGATTCAGTTTTGCTTGTCACACTCTTGAGAACACCTCTTCCAAATTCCTCATATGCTCTTCAAATATTTTCCCTAAAAACAGTATGTCGTCTTAGTATACTAAGCAGGTCTTTCAGACATTCGAATATTGCGGAAGCGTTACAAAGCCCAAACGGCATCATCCAAATTGCCATAATCGATTCCAAGTTTCTATTTGCTTAGGGATCTACTGTTTAAACACCGTGAGTTATATAGCCATGTCATGTAGTGAAATGGAGGACTTTAAGATGTCCTTATTGGACTGCAGCGATGGTCTGCTGCCTCGGCGAGTAAAGATGTTGATGCTCGCCGAAATTGGCCTTGTCTGAGGACGCGTGAATGAGCTGGCAGGCTAGCATTGCGGTGTCGTGGGGCGGGCTCTTTTTCCCAGCAAAAGGGCCCACTGCAAAAGAATTTCGCATCCACGAATTGTCGGTTGTAGAATTCGGATCGACAGGTGTCTAGGCCGAGGTAACCTACTGAAAGGAAAAGATTGCCAAAGCAAACGACTAACTGGGCTTGGCGAAGGCGAACGAAACTTGAGAAGATCTCGTCTTTACCTGCGATACTTACGGACCACAAATAAGAGTGGGGCATCCAGGTGGAAGTGGTGCCCCCTCACCTCCCATTCAGATCAAGATCCATTGTAGACGTGGCCACATGTTTTCCATTTGAATGAAGAACTCATACAAACATTTTGTAAAAAAGGTAATTCATATAATTAAAAATAATAATAATAATAGATATAAATAAACAGTCAACTTCAATTGACTATGATTGGTTACTACACAATTTTGATAAATGTAACATTAATAAAATATGTATAATTTATGTATGCTTTAGGCGATAGAAAAGAAAAAGGATACTTACCCAATCTTCCTCCGATGATCGCTGTAAACATTAAAATTCGAGCCGAGATAACATCCATTAGAACAATTCGATTAACTACACGAAAGCTTTTCACTGTTTGAATTTCATTTCGTTGATGATACCGAACAGCAGATATTGATGTTGGAGGTGATAATTCGATCATCACAAAAATATTACGCAAATGCAGATAGAAATAAATTGCATTTCTTAAACAGAAACACGTCATGGTCTTCGCGACTTCTCATCGACGCCCCCACGGTCACCATGGTTCAGAGCTTATTTAGTCGTTCTTTGCGATTAAAATCGCGCTTAACACTCACACATAATGTGCGTATACAAAACGCTGACACTTACACATTTCAATTGGCTGCTGTACGTACAAATTGCTCAACCATAACGTTTGATTGATAAACAAAAGCATGAATGTGTGCGCACGCGTGATACTGCAACAATGTGCGAACCAGTAAGGGGAATTTTTTCTGGATATTTTCCTTCATGACCACCCAAAATTAACGCGTTTATCCTTGCATATCGCGTTCGTTTTTATCATCAATGCAAGATGATTTACACGTTTACCTCTCGGACTGGTAAAACAAACACCGAGGGATTCCCAGCACTAGGCAAAACACTTTGTAATCAACAGAGCACTCGTAAATCCTTCCCTGCTTTTCTCATGGTAATCTTCCACTGTTTGCCACTAAACACAAACCCAAAATATGCTAATTGCACGGAATACAGGGGCAGCAATTAGACGAATAAAATTTACAACGCGATCAATTTTCTTCCTTGCTTTGGGGAAATCGCCAATGCCGCCGCAATGGGCTGCTCATTTCGTGACCGTGATTTTTCTACTGTCTCAAAGGCAGTCAGACTCCAACATTGTCGTCCCGCTGCGCGATACCCGCTATGATATATCAGAGAAGTCGATACAAGGCGAATAAATTGCTCGAAAACCTCGTCCGACGTCTTAACGCTAAATATGAATCAGCCATGAATTTCACGACGAAATTTGATTTGTTTCAATTGTTTTGTACAAATCCCTTGGGTTCACGATGCGGTGACAAACGGGGATGGTATTAGCTTGATGATATTGATTGGCAGCAATTGGTTAATGATTTCAATGTTTGGGACTATTGTCGCGCACACCTGCTGCGGATAATGGCCACTATCAATGGGAACACAACGAAATTTTAGTTTTTCACAAACTTACAGCGAAATTTTCCGTTTTGATTACCGACGACGGTATGCAATCGCACACGACACACAAAGGGAGAAGCTAGCACCGCCGGAATCAATTTCACTCCTCCGGCGAGTAGGAATAACACGAGGACCGCAACCACGGGAGCAAGGGCAACACAATAATCAACAATTGCTTTATGACAAGCGTTTTAACTTCGATATTGATTTTTTAGTACGAAAATCAAATATAATGGCAGCGGCGTCCGACACGTCTAGTGGACTCCTCGTCACCGGTTATCTTCCATTGACGAGCCTTCTGCTTGCCGGCAACGGCTATTTTCCATTCGAGATAACGCAATTCATTTTCCTAAGTTGCATTGCAACGGGGTTACCGTCATCGAATTTTAATTGTAAATTAAATTTTTAATTTAATATTTTTATAGTAGGTCACTTGTATACTCCGAATTGGTTTAAGACTGCTCAGGAGGCGTTGCAAACTTCACATCGGCCTGGAAACGAATTGTTTTTCCAAAGATGATTTAAGCTGATGCTTCATCCGTCGATGCATGTTCTGCAGACTAGTATGCCATCAAAAATAAACCCATTACTGCTACACTTTAAGCGGCCGTTGTTGCAGTATTACTAATATTCATCGAATAATATTTAAAAAATATACATGATGTTTATCTTATTTGAAAAATTGGCGAAGATACAATGAAAGATCGTGTGTGAATTTCAAGTTCAAATGCGCTTTATTGATTCAATCGTTATAAATTTAATAAAAGCATAAACCAAGTTTTAAAACTTTATGTTATAGTACTCAAAAACTTAGCCGTTCAGGATTGATTTGAAATCGGAAATTTTTGCTTTAACAACTTCTGAAAGTATTTCAGTCCCTTTCTCAAGGTTTTGCTGATGGACCAATTCAAAATGAGTTCCGATCGGGGCAAATTCTGCAATCCATCACATATAATCCTATTTTCATCTATATCCGGAGGATACTGAACATTTATCCCATTACTAGCGGCTTTAAGATTCGACACATTCAATCAAGACTTCTTACGAATTACTATATACTATGTGGGCTAAAACCCATTGGTTGCTAACTTCACTCTGGAAGTATGAACGGATTAAGCTTCGAACATTCTTAAGGTGTAATTTCAACAAAGCCAACGAGCGATGGTTATAGTCCAAAAATCGCCGATAAATATTGTTGACGCATGTGAGACGCAGGCTTATCAATCTTTTCAACCTTGTGATGGTTAGTGTCTCATATTCTTCTTATTGTAGTCAATTATTTTGTTTATTTGATATTAACAGGACCCTTATCTTTTTTCTTGAAAAACCGTCGGGCCATGCTTTATTAATAAGGAGACGCGTTTCGAGTTCTTTGAATCATCTTCAGTGTCTAAAGGATGTGTGGAAGGAAATGATTTTATATAAAGTTAGGCCAGGTACAGGGATATTAGGTTTTTGTCTTTTGGGTTTTTGGATGTGCGTTTGTTCTGGTTCGTCTGGCTTCCATTTTTGTCGGATGCTGTGGTCTAGCACTCCATCCATATTGTTTTGATGTTTAACTTTGGGAACTACTTTTCCAATGTCAGCTTCTCTAAGTTCAACAAATAGAGATCTATTTCGTCGTTAGTCAGATTTCTATCATCAGGAACCATTGGGCAAGAGTTGCCATAATCAGAAGGTGAACATTCCTCCTGCTAATCTGGTTTAAACTTTCTTTGAATCTTTCTACATCGTTTTTTTTTTTTTGTTTTTTGAAATCCAATCGATGATTTTCATTTTGAACTAAAATGAGGAAGACATCATCCCTTCGATGATTTATTTTCATTACAATTGCTTAATGGTAGCTATCATAAGAAATTAAGTGCAGTTTCCGTTAAGGATTATTAAATGTTATTGGATGTCTTGCGTAAGCAATGCAGAGGTCCAAATATGAATTTGTCTGGAGTATGTTGAGAACTCCGACCCATATAGATTGTACCTGTATTCAATTTGATTCTTTGTTATCCACGATTTCAGGAATACATCTACTGGATTATTGTTGGTGTTCCGCCATGTTGTATGCCAGGCTTTCAGGGCACCGACAAGAATATAATAATGCAGCCTGTTCAATTCAAGTATTTCAAACAACGAATCGAGTTCCTCTTTGAATTTGAGAACGTTTCGACCAGTTACATTAGCAGAGATAACAAAGAGGTTATCCCCAGTTTGGAGTGAAATTTTGATAACGGTTTCTTAAAGAAATTCAAAATTTTTGAATTCGACTTTATCAATATTTTGTAAACAATAGTGTCTTCTAACCAATATCTCGATGCCACCTCCTCCATCATCGTTTCTGACGAATTCAAAAGCCTTGAATATCATGGAGTGCCACGGATTGAGGTGGGTTTCTTTGAGAAGCATGATGTCTATTTAGAGCAACAATGAAGTTGACTTTGATCGAGATGAGACGAACCCTTTCCATGGGAATGTGACTGGATGATAAATTATTTTGAACCATGCTCATCTAAACTTTGAAATACGAAATTGATTTTTTTATTTTGCTTATTGATTCTTTCCGAAAGAAATTCAAGCAGTTGGCAAATTTTGAGAATCAGCTCATTATTGCCACTTACATCACTTACTTGATTTACATTATTGCCTGCTGGTCGTCTAGCAGCAAGTGCAAATGATCCCCGAGCTTTACGGAGCTAGAAGATTGTAGTGAGATGGTAAGTATACAAGTCCGTAAAGGACTGCAGCGATGGTCTGCTTCCTGCGAAGAAAGATGTTGATATCCACCGAGAATGCCCTTGTCTGGGGACGCGTGAATGTGCTGGCAGCTTAGCATTGCGGTGTCGTGGGGCGGGTTCATTCCCCCAGCACAAGGACCCACTACCAAAGAATTTCGCATTCACGAATTCTTGGGTCTCAGAAGAACGGGCGACCGAAGTCCAAAAATTGTAGGTAACTACCAAAAGGGAAAATGACTTGCTCAGAGAACAAGTGGAAACGAGTGAAAACAGACGGACTTAGGGAAACCTCGTCGTTACCCGACGATTCTCATGGCCCACAAATAAGAGTTGGACAACCCTCGCACCCGCCCAACCGGATCAAGATCCATAAATGTTGCAGTGGCCATATATTTCCCTTCTGAGTGGAAAACTAATACAACATAACTTGTATGAGCCTTCCCATCAGAAAAGAAATATACCGAAGACCAATTTATATCATAGAGTTATGTGAGCGAATCACATAACCCTATGCAATAAAAAGGCACCTGCTCGAGGCCACTCAACCCGCAAGAGTCCCTGAAACAAAAAGAAGGTTAGAGTGTGCCCGATGGCTTGCTCATTTTTGGTGGGGAAAGCCTTCCACCGTACCGAGTCCTATACCCGGTCAGATCCAACGGAATGGAAAGAACGACGGTTCAATTTAGCAATCCATTTTATTTATCAAAAAAAAAAACATGTCACCTTCTGCTTTAGCGAAATTTACTATTTCAAGTCCTGTACTACGTGTATATTACAAAAATGTTAAAAATATATACATATATGAAAAAAATTTTTAAAAAGAAATATACATATAATTTATTTAAAAAAAGGAGATAAAAAAAAATTTAGTGTGGATATAAAAAATCAAAAAAAAAATCGAAATCAATCCAAAAGGGTACTTACCCATCCTCTTCGACGAGCGCTCGTGATGGGGTGAGTAAGTCCTGGCAGCTAATACAAATTGCAAATAAGTATTGATTTTTACATTATCAGACGATTTCCTTCGATAATTTCCTTAAACTTCGTAAAAATTTGCTTATTCAAATTGCTGTTATGTTACACAGAGTGACAATCAGGCAGAACGTATTGAAATTCACGTCAGGATGGTCGCACAGACACGATATATTAATTCCAATAGATTATACAAATCGACACAGCTAGATGTATGTTGTATCCACTTAACATAAAACTATCCCGTGACAGCAAATTACGATATATTGCTTGGTAACGTACACATAATTAGTTGTAAGGCGATACGAGGACCAACAGTTTTTAACCGAATTTTTCCAGCTAAGTATTCCGCCGGCAGTTCAGTCCAATTTTCTGGTATTCAGTCTTAGCGCTACCACAGAAAAATCCAAGACACCCGGTATTACTATAGAATCTACCACAGAAAAATCCAAGACAGCCGGTTTTACTATAGAACTTCATCAGAGCAAGAGGTTCTTCGCGATCACTTGAAGATTTAAATAAAATTTAGTTAGTTCACTTTGGAGAATTTTCAGCAAATCGCATCACTCTCGAGTTGTGTTGGTGACTATTCGTTAAATGTGGCTGCGAATGGGAGTGCGTAGAATTCGTCATTTCATCCAACTGAGCTTTAGCAACAGTTGAGTGATTTACTCGGGACTTTCACAGATTCTTTGTTATTAGAACTAGCACCGAAGAGAATTATGATAAGAGCATCCTACTAAGATATTGGCGATTTAACCGGACGAGAGAGTCGATAAAGATCAAAGATACCGGTATAATATCTGCAATTGCAGTTAAAACGCATAATGCACTGTATTTCACAATTGTATACCAACATTTGATCACTATAGGAGTGTAATCGCGTAGATGGGCCAGAAATATTTCAATCAATTATACCAAGTTAGAATACTTCTTGACACTCATAAAACCTTCGTGCGGCCAAACATCACGGCGGGCACAATAAAACATCCATCATTCTCCCCTTTTACTTTTTATATGTTATTATAACATCACACTCAACTTTTGAACTTCTTTCTTGGTGTTTTAATATTTCACTCGCGGACAATACGGCACTCCTTTACTTCCGCAAGAACATTCACTCCCCTTTTCTTTTTGTAAATTCTTATAACA
This sequence comes from Odontomyia ornata, assembly GCA_963969285.1. Classification (NCBI taxonomy): domain Eukaryota; kingdom Metazoa; phylum Arthropoda; class Insecta; order Diptera; family Stratiomyidae; genus Odontomyia; species Odontomyia ornata. The sequence goes on along the minus strand of OZ017739.1, from coordinate 171,859,108 downwards.
TCGCACTCAACTTTTGAACTTCTTATTCGTGTTTTAATCTTTCGCCCGCGGACAATACGGTACTCCTTTACTTCCGCAAGCACATTCACTCTCCTTTTCCTTTAGATTTTCATGTCTTTGGCAAGTCTATTCCGTTTTTCTCTCCGCTTAGACAGGTTTCTACCGCAATATTTGTTGCGGCTGCAATCTATGTTGCTGCTGCTGTAGCTTTTGTTGTGTGCGATTTAAACGCATCAGCTGGAAGATCATTTGTTGATGTTCGTGTTGTTGCTGCTGTTGTTGGGGATGGACCTCGTTATCTGGGCCAGTTGAAATTCAATTTGCAGCGAGGAACTTGCTGAAATGATTCTGTTTATGTGTTGGCAAATTGCCTGCATTCGGACCATCTAAACTTTCATTTTTACGCATACGTGCTTCTAACTCCTCTACACTTGTAATGGATCCCGCTGGACATTGGTTCTTGTTTTGAAGATTGCTTTGGTTTAAATTATTGCTCCCATCATCTGATTATTTTGCCTAATTAAATTATTTTTTAGAAGGAACTCGAATAGAGCATGATTAGGCTGTTGTCGAATATTTCCAGTCGCCGGGGAAATTGGTAGGAAGTATTTTTCCCGACTAATTTCCGATTGCGCCTGGTGTTGAGATGGATGACTTCGCTGTTGTTGCAGAACGTTACCGGATTCTTTTGGTACGAACGAAGATTGATTGGAGTCAACAGTGAGCATACTGTTTAATTCCTCATGTAGCGACGACCGGCGCTGTCAGATGGCCCATAAGCATCCATCTGATTCGTTGGACTTGAATGTTTGAACCATTGGCTGAATCGTGAAGACCGGCTTTAGGATTATTATTGTCGCCCACTAAAATATTATTCAGCGATTCCAATTTCAATATTTCCTCGAAGTTCAAATTTACGTGCTTACTATCACAGTCTTCTGTATTTTGCTTTCGCTCATCTAACCCTAACGCTCCACCTGCTATCACTGTAACATGGTTATCAACGTAGTCTTGAGCGGAAAAAGCATTATTATTGCTATTCATGTTGTTGTTGCTATCATGAATGTTCTTCGTGGGTGTGCTTTTGGCTGGCGGTGCTGCTGCTGGAAATCAATTTTTGACCCGTACGTTAGTTGAGGCGATGGAGGAATCATAACCGCTTGGCTTGAAATTGGATCTGAAACGTTTACGGATCTTCCTTTCAAAATTGGACGGTCCATATGTTTCTGGATTTGCTGTTGCATTTGATTTATGCTTATTTGGTTCCATTTGCTTTGATTGTTTCGGATAGCATGATGCATTGCAGCTGTTTGCGGAAAAATTGCGCCACACTAGCTCCACTTGCACCACCGTACCCAGCGAATGGTTGTTGATTCAGTTGCTGTTGTTGTAACTGCTGCTGAGCTGCTTGCTGGTGTTGGCGTATTTGTGGTTGAGGTAGTTGTTTTCGAGCAGTTTAACAGTGCAACTGCTCGATTACTACAAGATATTACACTATGGTGTACAGTATAATTTTCCTTTTGGCTCCATCTGAGCTAATTTGCCCTCACCGGGGGGCATGAACATCTTTACTTTTGACGCTCTGATAGTGCATCGCACAGTTGGCAGCCGAATGGACAAATCATTGACACCTATAACACTGATTGACCTCGCTTTGTTGACGACATTCCCACCTCACAACTCTATTTTTTTTTTTAAATACCTCCATTCCCTACCACACTAAATTTTTTTTTTAAATACCTCCATTCCCTACCACTCTCTCCATCACTCTTTCATCGTCGCACAACGCTCGTGCGATCTGCACATCACACGTCGTCAATTCCTACGTGTGCCTTCAGGCGATGCTAAAACATCGGTATAAGGGGCACACCAAATGCTGTGAAGTACTCCTTTCCTGCTAGTCTAGTCCGATTCGTGAACAGTTCTCAGAGATAACAAAAAAATTATAATACGACGCAGTAAAAAAAACTCTGAGTTTATTAAAACTAGCTGTTTTTGAGTATCTCGACGTTAGGGTCTAAAATGCCCTAGGATACTGCATTTTCAATTCTCCGGACATATCATAAATTAGAATCTATTAGATGTTCCTTGTCTTTTCTTGAAAACCAATAATGAATTTACGTTTTTCACTGTTTCTGGAAGATTGTTGTAAATACGCAGAGCATCATTCGTTGCATCGTTCTTTAGTCGATCAGTTCTAGCGTAAGGTATTACAAAATTGTTGGCATTTCTTGAATTATATGGATTTATTTGTGATACTTTCACAAAGGAGCTTCGTTCCGATTCATTGGAAGTTAGACATTTGAAGATAAACTTAGCTTTCTCCATAGTAATGATTTGACTGAAGATGGTGCATTTGTCCGCTGATACACTAGTCTTGTTGGAGTGAGAATTTGAATGTATTTTTATAGGCTTTAGTTAGTATCCTAGATATAATATTAAGGTTTTGCTTTGATGATTGACTCCAAGTGACCACCGCATAATGTTGCTTTGTTATTTTACTAGAGGCTATCAAAAGTAGAACAGGGCGGTAATTATTCAGGTCCAGATGATCTCCTCCTTTGAATATTGGAATTATTTTTGCCAAATTCTCTTCGTCCGGAAATGTTCCATTTCTAATATGCTCCCAGTGGTTCAGCTACCTCTTCTTTGACTAGAATAATTTCATGTTGTCAATACCTGGTGCTCCATTTTTTTTTCAAATTTTCAATTGTATTTAATACTTCCTTTTTAGTCGCTTGATGAATGTGAAATATGGACTTAGGTGGGCTATTGAAATAGCTAATTGACTTTTCTTCAAGCTCCTTGGCAATTTTTTACCCAATTGTTGAAAAAAATGTGGTTTAGCGAGTTTGCTGTTCCACAAGGGATTGTTGCATTGTTAGAGTCCATGCCAAAAAATTCAGAATTTGATGACATGATCCAGGGTGATGAATTATCTTTTACTTCATTTATTATTTTCCATATTTCGTGTAAATTGTCCGCCGCTGTTGCCGTCGTATCATGGATTAGCAGAAGTGGGTGTGTATCCATACTCGTATTAAGTATCAAACATATACACACAAGACTTCGCAATCGAACGTACCGCCCAGTGGAACGATTTGGTTACACGCATTACAAATCGAGCGAAAGCTTTAGCTTTGTGGTTGCACCAGTCACAGAGAGATGGCATTAAACACATTAAACAAAAAACAAACTGAACTTTGATCATTTTAATTGGTAAATTGTCTTCATTATTTTAGTTGGTAAGCAATAAAGTCAGCATAATTATAGTATAAAAGAAAATTATGGAAGCAAGAAAATCGAGAAGTATTTCTCCATTCGCTGGCTCAAGATGTGCGCCCGAGCTTATTCTATCCCAAGGCACTTAGCCCGGGATAAGCGAATTTACGATACGTTCAACTGTGTACTCAAGGTATCCGCCCGAGTATGAGTGCCCCAAGGCAGTTATGCCCGGGGCCTGCAGTTGAACTAATAATTGATTGATTTATTAATCTGACTGCGTACTCAAGGCATTAGCCCTAGTATTAACGTCCCAAGGCTTTGTGCCCGGGGCTAGCAGTTGGATTATTAATCAATTGATTTGTTAATATAATTGCGTGCTCAAGGCGTCAGCCCGAGCAACAGTTAAAGCTTTAATTGATTGGTTTTTCAAATATGATATCAAATAACAAAAATTATAATAAGTAAATATAAGTCGCAAAAATTTTACAAGCTCCATTAATGCTCGAACTTTATACGTCTCTGTAATAAATGAATTATTAAAAGAATTCCATAGCAAAATATGTTATTAATATTAATATAGTCAACTGAACGTGTAATCATATAACCAAGCAAAGAATAAAATAAAAGTTAAATCATTAAACAAAAGCACCTTTTCACTGATGTAGTTGATACGTATAAAGTAGCAGGTAAGTATTATACAGGGATATCCTTCTCTCCCCGGAAGACTTGATGTGAATATAGGATACATATCGCATGCCAGTACACATAGGATGTACTGGTATTATGCAACAAGGTTTTCAAGTTTTCGGTTTGTTAGCAACTGGTGAAATTTCGATTTGAAAAGATCCTTGTCTAAATATCTGAATATTTTGTTAGTAGGTTTTTGCTTATTGAGGCTTTGACCATGGACGACAATTTTTAGGACACGATGATCTAACTCCGGCCAGTCTGCAAGTGTGAATTTAATGTTTTCAGCAATTTTTTTTATCATTTGTTACTATGTGATCTAGGCAGGTACTTGAAGTCGAGCGAGTAATTTTATCCTTATTGACAATGACCGCTCCGTTTGTTTCCATGGTATCCTTGTACATCCTCGATTCTGGAGATTCTGCAATCACGTTTATGTTTGTGTCAGCAACTGTGATTAGATTTTTTTTCAGTAGAGTATATGGCATCTATTACTGTGCAGAAGTCCTGCGCATTGAGACGATTGGGATTTTAGTAAGTACCGATTTTTAGTGTCTTACCTGCGCAGGTTATTTCAATTATTATTATATTATATATGTCAGATGTTACTCTCTTTGTCACGAAATTATTGTATTTTTTTTATAAATTACTGTACCTCCTCCTCTTCCGGGCCTCTAAGGATCAAATTTTTGGCTGATTTGACCGCCGCCTCCCACAAGCCGCCAAAATGAGGCGCGCGTAGAGGGATGAAATGGAAATGGATTCCCCGGCTGGAGCACGCCGTTGTTACTTCTTGACGCGCTTCGTTGGAATATAATGAGGACGACAATTCCGATAACTGGTTGTGAGCTCCCACAAAGTTGGTGGCGTTGTCGCAAAATAGGTTTCGGCAGTGTCCTCGTCGTCCAATGAAATGTTTGAGAGCACAGAGGAATGCCTCTGTGCTTTGATCGCTGACTAGCTCCAGATGGACGGCCTTTGTAGCGAAACAGCGAAATATGGCTAGGTACCCCTTTTGCGGTCGGGTACCTCTACCTCGGTAATGGATCATCATAGGCCCACAGAAATCCACGCTGGAGTTGATGAACGGACGAACTGGCTGAATACGTGCACTCGGTAGGTTTCCCATGACTTGTGAAAACAGCTTAGGCTTGAGTCGGGTGCACCACATGCACCGTTGAACGATCGATCTCGCGAGTTGTTTTCCTCGAATTGGCCAGAACTGCTGTCTGGTGGCGAGCAGTGTTTGCGCACCGAGATTGCAGTGGTCGCGATGGATGTCCATCATCAGCAGGCTGGTGAACGAATGTTTGAACGGTAGTACAATGGGATGTTTGGCGTTGAATGTGATCTTGGCAGCCTCCAGCCTCCCACCGACACGGGTTATGCCCTCTGGATTCAGAGGGCATAATCCGTGTGGTGGATCCTACCAACGGGTTGTGCTTGGAGACTTGCCTCCCCGACCTGATGTCCAAAAGTTCGCAGTTAAAAGTGGATAATTTATCACTCGTGGGCGCTTGATTTGTCAGTTGAGATTGCTTGACTGCCGGCTTGAGACCACAGAAAAACCGCATCATGCAGGCCACTATACGTTGCAGCCTCTTGAAGAAGTTACCGTGTTGGACCTACTGAATGCAGTGTGTTTCAGGAGCCTCTGCCGCTAACATAGCGGTCTTGGTCCGTTTCGTCTTCTTTGTAGTGAATTGGGTAGATTAAAATGTCCGTAAAGAACTGCAGCGTTCGTCTGCTGCCTCAGCGGAAGAGGATGTTAAGATTCGCCGAAATTAGCCTTGTCTGCAATGAAATCACATAACCCTATAGCATAAATTGGTTACGTTTGTATTTCTCATTTGAGGGAAAGAATCATACAAAGTGCTTTTGTAGGAGTTTTTCACTCAAATGGGAAATACATGGCCACGTCTACATTTGGATCTTAATCCGGTTGGGAGGTTGCGAGGGGGCACCGCTACCATCTGGATGCCCCACTCTTAATTGTGGGCTATAAGGATCGTCGGTAACGACGAAGTCTTTGCAAGTCCGTCCGTTTTTGCCCGGCCCAATTTGTCCTTCGAACAAACATAGCAACCCTTAGTAGGTTACCTCGGCCTCGACACCAGCCGATCGGCATTCGACCCTTTTTAATTCGTGAATGCGAAATTTTATTGAGGTGAATCCTTGTGTTAGGGGAAAGAACCCGCCCCACGACACCGCAACGCTAGCCTGCCAGCGCATTCACGCGTTCCCAGACAAGGCCAATCTGGGCGGACCTTAACATCCTCTTCCGCCGAGGCAGCAGACCATGACTGCAGTCCTTTACGGACATTTTAATCGACCCAATTCACTACAAAATGGCGCCCAACGTGGGGCCCAAAAAGCTCGGTTGTATCAACAGTCGTGAGCACGAGACAGTCTATCGTCTCTAGGTGACCCTACAAGGTGTCCAGATTTTCGGCGGGTAGGTAACTACTTAGGGATATTGCACAAATCGTGCCCCAGCAATTTAATAACTTCCGGACGTGTGTTTTCCTCGGACATCAATATTGTTTGGACCTGCTTTGACTTATACTTTGCTGGTTTACCCCCAATGTATGACTAGCAAGGCCAAATGATATTAGAGTCCTTATGTATATTTGGAAACTGCTATCCCAACATCATATTTGCGACGGATTCTGATATGCATCCCAATCCAAGCGGTGCCCAAGTGTCTTACGTTACATGGATTTTGATTTCATGTGATTGGCTGCTTAGCTAGTCCGTGACTATCCATGATAAGACACGCGCTGCTTGCGGGTCAGAATTCACCCTAGGCTGACAAGTTGTACCTTGTGAAAACTTGCGAATGAAAGAGCACTTCCGAACCCCGATCCTTGTGGTGCCGTAAGGTAGTAGTCCCTGTGAGGCAACAGGAGGAGCTCACCATTGGTGTCCGTACCTTGGAAAGGGACCGATGGAATGGAAAGACTGAATTTTCTTATGATATAAATATACTATTACCTTTTACATTTTTTTGAGGAGTTTTTATAGTTCGCCACATTCGGCCACTTTTTAAAAACCGTGTTTTGTCAGTATTTAACTTTTGTTTATAGCGTAATTTTCACCCTTTAGGATAACGCAATGGACCATCGAAATGCATGTCGACTTTGCCTACATAGTGTTGAGGTAAGGTATCTTCTCTATGATTGTTTCGTTGATGAAAGGAAACGCATTGGTGTTGTTAGCTTTCTAACGGAGCACATCAGGAGTGGTATAACTGTTGAAGATGGTTTACCAGACCTAATCTGTTGTGATTGTTACACTGAAGTGGAACGTATCTACTTCTTCAGCCGTCGCTGTGAAAAAACCGAGTTAGCGCTAAAACGACTCAAATCGGCACGACGACCTCAGGACCCAGTTATGAACCAGCCGACCCAGAAACGGAAAGTAGATTACCATTCGTCTGAGGATCCGGATCGCCCATCTCGATACATGCCTTGGGACTCCTGGGATCTTCCGCCGATGCTCAGCCAAGTGCACCCACCGACTAGGTCCAGTGGCCCCTCCGGAGCAACCTTATATGCTGAAGCCGAAGCATATCCCCAGCATCGTTCAGGGCTGTGTAGTGAAAGGTAGATATAAAAATGTCCATAAAGGACTGCAGCGATGGTCTGCTGCCTCGGCGAAGAGGATGGTAATATCAGCCGAGATTGGCCTTGTCTGGGGACGCGTGAATGCGCTGGCAGGCTAGCGTTGCGGTGTCGTGAGGCGGGTTCATTTTCCCAGCACAAGGACTACAAAAGAATTTCGCATTCACGAATTCTCGGGTCTCAAAAAAGGTCGACCGAAGTCGAAAAATGTAGGTAAAGACGGCAATTGCTTGTTCAAAGAACAAAACGAAACGAGTCAAAACAGACGGACTTGGGGAGATTTCGTCGTTACCCGACGATTCTTAAGGCCCACAAATAAGAGTGGGGCAATCGGATGGATGTGGTGCCCCCTCGCACCCTCCCAACCGGATCAATATCCACATGTTGAAGTGGCCATAATTTCCCTTTTGAGTCGAAAACTCTTAAAAACATACTTTGCATGAGCCTTCCCATCAAACGAGAAATATAGATGTGACCGATATATGTCATAGAATTATGTGATCGGATCACATAACCCTATGCCATAAAAGGGCACGCGAGCGGAAGGCCACTCAACCCGGCAAGAGCCCGTGAAACTAAGAACAGGTGGAGCGCGCCCGATGGCTAGCATATTTCTGCGAAAAAGTCTTCCAACGTGGCGGGTCCCATACCCGGTCTGATAGAGCGAATGGAAAGACCGAGTGTGCTGTTTAACAATCTATTTTATTCTATTCGAACAACGTTAATGTAACGAAATAGATATAGTATAATTTTTCTATAGCAATCAGCACAGCAATTTATAACCTATATTGAAAAGCATTTAACCATCGAAAGAGGAAAATTGATATTAAAAACAAGATTAAAAATAGAAGAAAATTCATTTTACTCCCATTATTGTGGTTAGCTCTTGCAGATGCCAATCTTTCACAGTTCATACATTATGTTTCAAAAAATTTTTACACGGTTTTATAATAAATTACTCATTATTTCGTTAAAAAACGATTTTATACGACTATTTTTTTTTTATCTAATCAATATATATATATATATTGATTAGATAAAAATACATGTAAACAAAAATTTAAAAGAAAGCAAACGGGTACTTACCATACATACGCTATTTTTAGTCTTTTAAAAATGGTTGTTGTTGCTTTCGCGATGAATTTATTCTTTAATAGGAACGTTAACAAATCACTTTGGTTCGTCTGTTCCATTCCATCAAAACGATTTGTTTTTTTGTTTACGGTTTCATTCAAGACAACAAAAAGAATCCACTTATTTTAAACTACGTATGAGAGAGATAGAGATCCATAATGCTTTGAGACTGCATATAAGTGACAGGTCTTGTTGCCTCCCGTTCGCAACTCTGTACGGGCTATGTATGAGTTCATATTGAGATTTGTTAGTGAAAAGTTGACAAAACTTTACTTCTGCTTGTACGTATTTCCTAACCCGTCTGAGTCGGCAGAAAAAAAATCGTTTAAAATGTCCAACGAAAATAGGGGGCAACTTCTATATATCCAATTTTTGATCGCGTCACGCTCTTGGAGTACCTAAACCGAGTTGCAATTAGCAAACGACTATGTAAGCTTGGTGTAAAAATAAACAATTATCATCTCAGGCATCATGATTCACAGATTAATAACTATGATTTTTGGAATACTGAATTATTTCTCATATTGCCTCGCCGCAGTATAGTCCTTTGACCAGCTAACCCGATTAACCATCAATTACACTTTAAATTAAATACGGATTAAAGATCCACTTCATTGACTATTCAACACGCCTTGATACATCATCGGTTAAAATTAAGCTGCTCTACCCATAATTTTCGCTGCACTTGTGTAGCGCCTCACAAACGCATGCTTACTACCTAGTTTATCTCGACATAGACTTTCCTACTCCCTACTCTTGCTTCCGTTTCTTCGATTGAATTACAACTTGTTGCGTATGTCACTGGCAGAACCGTAGAAATTCACTTCAGGTGTGTGATAGCGTGTGCGATTGAAAAGAATGATCATAACCGGCATTGGATAAGGTCGCCGCCGATAATTTATTTAGCAAAATTCCAATGCATGTCACAAGTAACAGCGATCGTCTAGCCGTATCTCCTCTTATTGTATGTGCTGGAATTCCTATTGAGGAGTCCCATAATTCCCGTTGAACACCTCCCAAGTTGTTAATAATGTAGATGCCTGTAAACGCCAAAAGTCGTGTACAAGGTAGAAATGAAGAAGTCATGAAAATGATTCATCACATAAATACCTGTAAATCAGCAACACATCTTCTTCCTTCCCACTGGAACCATATGCTATGGTGTATCGTTCTGCTGTCCACACGCGTTTTCCGAGCAAGGGAAATGCGATTCTCATTGGGTTGGAGACAACCTCGAGCTCGAATAACGCAAAACCGAGGTTTTCGCTCTTGCCCTTCGCGATACTCTCGAGTTTAACTGTTTTTGCTTGCGGGGTTAGAATAGCGCTCAATTGATCACACAACGAGATAATAAAACCAATTTTACAGAATCTCCGTACGTACGATTTTACCCAAATGCCGACTAGAATTTTTAACTCAACATTTTACCGAAAAGCACAAGGAACTGTCACTCCACTCAGTTGAGTAAAACGTGCCGCGATCAGCCCAACCGCCTCGCTCGGTTGTTCTATTCCGACTCCCCGTTTGCTATTTGTCATCGCCTTACGGGACTCCGACAACAGCTGCTCGTACGGTTGCGCTAGATTGCATTCGGCAATGCCATACACGGACGAAATGCACTAAATCAGTGTTCCCAGATCCGAACTTTTAATTAGCGGATTTAAAAATTTTTTCTAAATAGTAATAAAAGTAAAATCTCATGGAGAATACAATTAAAGGGAAACGTTTAAATTTAATATAAATCAAAATTGATATAAAATTACATTTAATAATAAGAAAGAAAACTATTTTAAAAATTACAATTATGAATGGAAGTAATTAAATATTTTTCTAAATCTGCCATTAAAATTTCGGATAGGAGGTAGGAAGGTTTTCGAGCAGTTTGCTTGTGAGACTGCTCGATTAATACAGAGTTTGGTTTTTTCAATAAATTTAACGGGCTTGACATGGTAAAAGACATCCTGATCAAGAATGATTTAAATTTGATTATTGAGTGTGGAGCCTACATAGATCTAATTTAAAATTGCATGGTGTTGGGTATCAGCGGGTCAAGGATCCACCTATACCCAACTCACTCAGCCCCCCAAGCAATATTCATGATGGAGAGCTCATGGAGGTTTTATTTTGATATTTTAATGTTAAAGAGACTAGCTCCATAGTTTTCACTACATACTTTAACTCTTTAACATGCAAAAGTGCCATACTCTGTAGTGGCAGGAAGATTTTTTATTAGAAACAAACCACATCAATATATAGAGATATACGATTACTAAATATATTTATATGGCTCGTCTACACAACTTTTAGCTATGATAGGATACCCTGGCTTTTCGCCTGTTTAATCATTTATATTTATTTTTGCATTAAAGAGGGTCACGCTTCTTCCTTTTCCTGTTCCTTGAACCCTTAATACTAATATGATCCAGCCCTGCTTTTTTACTAATGTTTCTTTGTGCCCGTTTTGGGCTCAGTATGTGAATCAGTCCCGCTGTAATCAGGGCAAAATATCGAACCCGCTGGCCAGTGCCTTTTACTTTGCACAGACCGATTTATTGACCGGAATTTTTATCTGGTCTACTACGCAATTTAAAAATAAAAAGTATTTATATTTAATAGACGCGTCTTAACCAATTTATTAATTTATATTTATAGGAATGCAAAATTGAAGCAAGATGAAGAATTGTTTAAAATCGATCGAGATGGAAAAGTTGATCTTCTATTGGTCTCACGCAAAGAAAATCGTAGACAGAAAGTTAGTAAACTACTGAAATCCTTAGCTCCTCTAGAAAACACATCAAACGTTTTAGATCCAATATCAAAAAGGTAATTTTTATCTTCAAATCAAGTTTTTTTTTTTTTATTTTAATCTTTAGGAACCATGTGAGACCAAAAAATGGAAGAGAGAAAATTATCAGCAAGCTGCCAGCTGGTGTAGAAAAAAGCAAAATAAAGCTTAATCGAAATAGCCTGAGAAATGAACAAACGCTGAATTTTTACAACGGCTTATGGGAAGCAGACAATGTCGAACAGGCTAAAATTCCGAAGCTGTCAAATGAATGGGTAGAAAAGGACTTGGTTTTGTATCATGCTTTTAATACAGGAAAGCGAACAGTGGTGAGACCACAAACTACAAAACTAAAGTCAAAACAGACAAGGTAATATAAAAAGTTAAATTTTAATCCAAATATTAAAAAACTGATTAGTACTAGCAACAGTGATGTTTGAGTGACGTGAAAGTATACTTCTCTGAGGTGTACCCCCTTGTAGATTGTGTTAGCTGGACGGATGAATTACAACATTTGCAGTTTTTAGGAAGCTTGTTATTCGCTTTGACTGCAGGCCTCCCAGCTCTTTCTCAAACAGTCAGTACGATTCCAGGCTATTCCTTCTCCTGCATAACATTTTTGCGCAGTTTGACAGTCGATATATAAGTTTAGAGACGAGTGGTATTCGATTTCATAATCGAAAATCCACGATTCTTCATCTGTTATGATCTTTGACAAGAAGTTTTCATCTTCTTCTGAACGATAAAGCAGTTTTTGGCTAACCTAGACGCGATTGGCTCTTTCAGGTAATTTATTCTGAAAACGGACAAACGATAAAACTGCACTAAACTAAAAATCATGTGGCTAATCAATAAATGAAGATATTGCAATTAACAAACGGTGTCTTATCAGCTAATATTTAAAAATCGCTCGACATCAACGGAACTTATCTTGTTGCGCCTGCATAATTGCAGAACCTGCATATGCCGATCTCCTTCAGTGTCATTTTTTAGGTGTTCGAGTGTGCAATGCCCCGCGAAAAACCTAGTAACGAACCTTCTGCGTTTCTTGTTTAATTTGATATAGGCTTAAAACTTTTCATTGATGTAGGAAACTCCTTAGATATGTAAAGACCTGATAATATCTTCAGATTGTGTCGCGTTCCTGTATTCCATTTCCTTTATACCCTTCTGAAGGGATCAGGACCATCCCACGTTATCGTAGCTTACGGGTTGCTCTCGTTTCCTACGTATCCCGACATCTAGTACCTCAACGTTTTGAAGTTTTTGCAATACACTAGAAAATTCTTCGATGCTATCACGGGTGATTACAGGGCGCATGTGCGACAGAGGCGCTGAAACCGTTGCGTGATTCCGAACGAACCTTCGGTACCAACCGCACACTCCTAGGAAACGTCGTAGCTGCTTAACGGTCTTCGGTAAGTGAAACTCGTCAATCCCCCGAGTTTTTTCCGGATCTGTTTCGATTGTACCATGTCCGATGACATGTCCTAGATATCAGACTTCGGTCATGACAAACTTGCTTTTCTGGACATTGATGGTGAGTCCCGCCTTGCTGATATGCAGGGCTACTTCTTGCAGCAGTAGAAGATGTTCGTCAAACGTTTCCGTGATTAGAAGATCATCCAGGTAAACGAACACTTGGTGTTTCACGTGAGGTGGAATGACTTTGTCCATCAGACGGGTCATCGTTTGCGGGGCGTTACACAATCCGAAAGTCATTGTGACGAACTGGTATAGTGCTCGTCCCGGCACTGTGAAAGCGGTTTTATCACGACTCTTCATCGAGTAGAATTTGCTAGAAGGCATCCTTCAAGTCGAGACTCGTAATGCAGTCTTTCCAATATTTTTTCAATAAGCGGAAGGGGGTACGCTCTTGAACGGTCACTGCGTTGATTTTCCAGGCGTCTAGATAAAGACGAACTTTAATTGGTTTTACCACCAATGTTACTGAGGAGGACCAGCCACTTTGAGACTCTACTATAACCTCCAACTCTAACATCCTGTCCAACTCTGCGTACACTAGCTTTTCCATGGGCGGCGAGATGGCAGAGTGTCTGCTTTATTGGCTTGCCATCGCCATCGTCAATAACATGTGAGACTAGAGTAGTGTGGCCAAGGCCTTGCGTAGCGTAAGATGGAAAAGTAGCGATGGATGCTTGCAGATGTTGTCGCTGGTTAGGTTAGTTAATTCGTGCCTGTCGGACATCGAAGTAAGTTCATGAACATGTCTAGTGTTAAACACGTGGTAAGCCGTGTCTTAGGTGCCAGTTCGTGGACTTCTGTTTGATGGGCTTCGTCCAGCCCCGTGTGCGATGGGGATATAGTCTCAGAAGTGCGTTCATTATGGGTAGTATTAGACAAGGTGGCGCAGGTAAGAAAGGCCCGTTGTATTCGAGCTCGGCCACCGTGCGTCGTCCCGGTTGCTCCCTTCGGTTAAAGAATTTGCCTTGGGTTGTTGATCGCTGGCAGAATTGCACGGCTTCTAGCTCCTTTGCTGAAGCGCAAAGCGCATGTACGTTGTGGCGAGGAGCAAAGACCAATCTTTCTGGTAACTTAGGCCTAATTCCTTCCCAAAGAGACTTTATAACTCTATCTCCGGCATGGGGCTCATTAATCGCTGCAACAAGCAACATCGAGCTTCGTAGTAGTCATCTACTGTCTCTTGAGCCCGTTGGTGTCTACTTCGTAGCCTTTGTTTCAATATGTTATCGCGCGAGAGCTTGGTTAACTGGTACGCTTGGGAACATGTCATCGGAAGTCTTCATTGTTGAAGATGATTTTTCGATGAAATTCTTCATTTTCTCCAAGCTTTGCCAGAGCCCAATTGGAGAAGTTTCGGCGTTTCGAATGAACGAGTGGCTTTAGTTCTTGAGTCAATTTGATCTTGTAACTATGTAGGCCATGATCTTTTCGCAAAATACGCCACAGTGTCGTGTGAGCGATGCCCAATTCTTGAGAACGACGTGGAATTCACTGATTTGGCTTATTTTGAGTCGGTACACTTACGGCTGCGATATTTCTTTCGCTTTGAGCGGTACGACGTCTTTTTGGCGGAACCGGAACGGAACGGTCAATAGTGAAAACTTGAACTCGAACGGCCAATAGTGCAAATTTGGACTCTAACTTATCCACTATAGCACGCACAGCCTTTCGGGTGGGACGATTATTACGGTCGAAAATTGGAGTAAGCGCTCTTAAAGTTGCGACCACCAACTCAGAATGTCGGTAGTAATTTTTAATAATTTCCCAAACATTGCTGGTTCGTGAACTTTACCATGATAAAAATGTTGACTTTAACTAACTTTTTGACATTGACAGTTCATTAAAACAGTTAAGGGTGCGTTCATATAAAGATACGAAATTGGTATGTCCCTAATGGAAACCCCTATATTAACTACCATAAGTTCTACCCTTAGAATACCGTAAAACACATATTTTACAATGAATAATTTATTTTTAATAACCACATGCGACTAATTTAGTATGACATGCATGATTCCTTAATTGCTGTAAACCGGTCACATCAAGAGTACGGAATTTTTTGTTAACTATGAATTCATTTCAATACTTAGAATCGATTGAAAACTATGCACTTAATAGAAAGTACTTTGAAACAAGAATTACATAAATTAATCCCGTGTTAAAACTATTAAAAGTCAATATACATCAAGGTTGAGGCGATTAAACAAATTGTTCGCCGGAAAGCTTACCCACTCCCTTAAAAACAAACACATATTCATATTCGTATTTAATCGTAAGTTCTTATCTCGCCATTCGAGGACGATGGCACAGAATTCATGACTCGACGCCTTGTACTTATACGTTCGTTCATGGCCACGAGAGTGCCAGGTTCGCAGTTTTGCATGTTTGCTTGTCTGCGGATGAAATCTGATTGTTGATTTCGGATTTCGTTCTGTAGACGGGCAAACATGCAACTTCAGGAGTTTGGCACTGTGGGGCGTCGACGGTTTTGTGCGAAATAATTCAAAATCTGGCTGATTAACGTACATGCCCCGACCAAAGAAAAGGATGAAGACATGAAAGAAACGTTCTACAATCATCTGAAAGGTCTTGTCGAGTCATTTCCTACAAACGACACACAACTAGTTCTGGGTAATTTCAACGCTAAGGTTAGCAATGAGCTATCTCATCGGGGAACTACTGGAGGATATAGGCTCCACGATGAAAGAATGACAACGGCCAGTGCCTGATTGACTTTGCGTGTACCACAAATCTAGTCATATGTTCAACTTGCTTCCCACATTGACGCATACATAAAATAACCTGGGTAACACAAAACCGGGTCGACCATGTTCTGATCCAACAACGATGGGCCTTAAGCATACTTGACATCCGCTCATACCGAGGAGTCAATTGTAACTCAGATCATTACTTAATCTAATTAACCTATCAATGACGTATGTCAAAGGCTTATTCATCGAAGACGACCAATTGAGAAGTATAGATGTAAGTCTAGCGAGCAACAACACAAGACAAGCATACAAAGTAGTGAAATTTCTGAAACTTGGTTGTCAGCTCAAGACCACGCTCTGCCGTGATGACATCGGCAATATCATCGCTGATGAAACCAGGATGAAGGAAAGATGGGCATCATATTTCAAGAACCTTCTTAATCCTCCGAACAGCTCCAGAAGATCGGAGCTTATTTATATTCCCGGAGAGCTTCTATTGGCTGCCCCTACTAGGGATGGTTTTTCCACCATCAAAGCCCGAAAGAATAATAAAGTGCCGGGCATCGATCAGATTCCAGTGGAGCTCATTCAAAAATGTGTAGTGAATAATAGATGTTTCAATATGTCCGTGAAGGACTGCAGCGATGTTCTGCTGCCTCGGCAGAGGAAGGTGTTGGTTCCTGCCGAGAATGCCCTCGTCCGGAGACGCGTGAATGCGCTGGCAGGCTAGCATTGCGGTGTCGTGGGGCGGGTTCGTTTCCCCGGCACGAGGACTCACTACAAAACATTTCGCATTCACGAATTGCTTGCAGAGATCACAAGAGGACGACCGAAGTCGCAAATTTGTAGATAACCTCCACGAAGGAATTATGACTTGTTACGAGAACAAGTGCAACCTGACAAGAAAGGCTAATTTAGGGTGACCTCGTCTTTACCCAACTAAATTCAGGGCCCACAAATGAAAGAGGGGCAACCGGGTGGTGGCGGAGCCCCTTCATGCCCACCCAACCGGAATAAATCCAATGTTAAATTGTTGAAGTGGCCAGGTATTCCTCTTCTGAGTGGAAAACTCATACAACTTGAATTATATGAACTTTCCCATCAGAAGGGGAGTACCCCGGTGACCAATTTATGTCATAGAATTATACAATTGAATTGCAATTGGCGAAACGACATTGAGCAACTGGCACTTTTGGCTTACCCAGCGTACGACCCAGAACATCGAGATGACATAGCAGCAGAAGCATTCACCAGCGCCTTGAGGGACAAAGAATTGCAACAAGCCGTGCGGTTAGCTCAAAAGCAAACAGTCAAGGATGCATTGGCTTATAGTTTAAATTTTGAGGCAGCCAAAAATGTGACCCGTACCACTTCCCGGGTTCGCGAGGTAGTGGCAGATTACTGCAGGTGTGAGCGCGTGGGGATTGAGCGAGAGCTGCAGGTGAATGGTGCGCCTAGATGCTGGAATTGCGGGGAAAAAGGGCACCTGCAACGAGACTGCAAGAAGCGGAGAAGACCGAGCTATTGTCCAGGGTGGTGGAGATCCAGACCGTGTCAGGAGCCTAGAATGGAGGCCCATCAAACTGCAAGGGCCAACTTCATGGGGCGAACGTTGGCTAGGAGTATCGAGATCCCCAGCATCGGGCCAAGGCAACATCGTGGAGAAGCAGACAGATGCCTTCCTGGTCAAGTTGATGAAGAACATTGCACCCTAACAAACGACACTAGTGCAACCCGATCGACGATCCGACCAGACCTAGTGAGGCCCCAACTGCTTCACAAGGGCAGAGTTCATGGAAATGCTGACGCCCTATCTCGTCATCCATGTCCAGCTAACTGCAAGCATTGCCGCCGGATTGAGGAAAAGGAGCCGCCCGTTGATTTGCGACTGATAACGGCTGAATTCGATGAAGGTTGGTCATCGGAGGAGATTCGAAATGCCCAGCTAGCCGATGAAGACATCGGACCATTGCTCGTATGGAAGGAGAAGACTGGGCGACCGGAGTGGAAGGACGTTTCGATGCATGGCGCAACCCTGAAAAGCTATTGGGCACAATGGAACTCCCTTCAGGTAGAGGGTGGCATACTCAAGCGGAAATGGGAAACGGCGGATGGCAGCTCCTATAGGATGCAAACTATACTACCCAAAAGCCGAATCCACGATGTGGTTAAGGAAATGCATGAAGGATCCTCGGGAGGCCACCTTGGTGTTAACAAGACCTTAGCGAAATTGCGGGAAAGGTTCTACTGGCTCCACGCTCGAGAAGACGTAGAGGACTGGTGCCGTAGATGCACGATTTGCGCTTCCGTCAAAGGCCCAAAGCGACGACTGAGAGCACAAATGCAAACCTATAACGTGGGGGTACCGTTTGAAAGGATTGCTGTTGACGTCGCAGGTCCCTTTCCTGAATCTGAATGGGGAAATCGATACACGCTGGTTGTAGCCGATTATTTCAGCAAGTGGCCCGAGGTCTACCCCATTCCCAACCAGGAAGCAACTACTGTAGCTGAACAGCTAGTGTTAAATTGGGTCAGTAGGTACGGCGTACCTGGCGAACTACATTCGGATCAAGGCCGAAACTTTGAGTCACTAGTTTTTGGCGAAATGTGCGAGCTGCTCGGAATACGGAAAACGAGGACAACACCGCTGCATCCCCAATCCGATGGAATGGTCGAACGTTTCAACGGCACGCTCAATAAACACCTTGCCAAAATGGTTGACGAGAACCAAAGGGACTGGGACCGACATATCCCACTATTTTTAATGGCATATAGAGCCGCTGAACATGCGTCGACGGGCCAAGCCCCAGCCAAAGTCATTTTTGGAAAGACTATTCGTTTGCCAGCCGATATAAAGTTCGGAACACCCCCTGAGAAACCCCAAACGGTCTCGGAGTACGCAAGTGATCTAAGACAACGATTTAACCAGATACATCGGACAGTGCGAAAACACCTCGAATCGGCTACTGATCGCATGAAGACCAGGTATGATTTAAACGCTAATTCTACTGGATTCCAGCAAGATGACTTGGTGTGGCTTTATAACCCGCAACGGCGAAAGGGTAGGTCTCCAAAGCTGCAACATAATTGGGAGGGACCATACCGAGTTACAAAGCGAATCAACGACGTCGTATACCGAATACAGGAACATCGTAAGCCGAGAGCTAAAATGAAAATCGTGCATCTGGACCGTCTTGCCCCATATTACACCCAGGGAGAATTGACTACAAATAGCGACACATCTTTTCGGGGCGAAAAGAACTGAGGTGGGGGCAGTGTTACATGTACAAATAATTACACGTACAAATAATTCTGCGAGCTACTGTCGCAATTGTTTTCATCATCGTAAAGAACGTCAACGAATGAATTTACTCGAACCCACGAGAACGCAACAAGCATGATCAACATCTGCAAGTGACGTCACTCCATTCATGAATTTGCTCGAACCTACCAGGTACCTCTCGGTAGAACATTCGCCAATGCACGAGAAATGGGTGAATAGGTAGAGACCCTATATAAAGGCGAGCTGAATGAATGGGGGAATAATTCATTCGACCGCGATAAGAACTGCGATAGTAAATTTATGGAGTGTGTTTCGTAATAGTGAAATGATTTAGAAGACAATTGCGATAATAAATTTATGGACAAGTGTTAGATTTATTTTAATAGTGACAATTAAAATTAGTGAAAGTGTTAACTGATTATTGTGCATTAAATAAACACTTTTAACTTAAATTAAAAGACATTGCGTTTTCACTTTCCCGGAACATTAAAATTATTGGCCGCGAACCAATAACACGCGACAATACGTTTTTCGGCGAATGTTTTTGTTTTGCTGCTATCGATGACGACTGGTGTTTTTGTTTTCCGATATGTGTGCTCTGTTGCCAGATTCCCCGCGTCTATGCTACGTCGTTGCGATATTTCGACGGTTGTCGCTGACTTGTATGCTGGCGCTCCGCAATAACGAATATGATGTGAATTCACCGATTTTTACTAAGTCGCTCGCGTCTTCTCCCTCCTTGCGAACGATTTTGCTGTCGTTTTCGTTCAATCGAGTCGTCGTCAAGAAATCTCTTGTAGTACAGCAGCAAGATGGCGGCGCTAGACTTATCGTCGCGAAATCACAGATGCGAGTCGTTAAAGAATGTTTGGCGTCAACTTTTACGAATTTTTCGTGTCGTCCGATGCGATAACGTTCCGATAAATTTTCATCCCGAATACTAAATTGTTGCATGCACGCACTATACATGCAACCGAGCGAACGTCGGATTTCTGCACGAATTTCACTCGTAGTGGAGGTATCACGCTGGCACAACACTTGCGCGTGTTCCTTGCTTGTCGATGCGTATCAAAGGTCCTCGTTTGATTGCCCAATCAACATGTGCCGCTCCTTCCAATGAAGATCTTCACATCGGCCTTCCAACCACCTGTTGCACATCACTTCGTGACCTAATGCTGATGGCTCATGGCGATATTGGCAACTGCTATCGTTTTTTTACAGGCACTGTCGTAGAAAAAGTAGCAATCGGTGAAGTTTTTTCGCTTTGTATCAACAGGATGGTAGGAGTTATCTAACTGCCAACAACCATCCACCACGATTTTATTTTGGTTTTAAAGGTTTCCTTCGCTGGTGTAAACTATTTTCACTATAAATTCACAACCTTAAATCAAGGGAATTCACGACACTAAAATGGCCACCACCCGTACTTTCCTACGTTCACTCGCCTTCCTCTCACGAGGATCTTGTGCAACTCGCGAACTAACATGGCGGGGCCGAGCCATCGAGCAACGAAACAGCAAAAGTTTCGTTTAATAATGCCATCTATGGGTGAACACGCGGTGGTGATAATGCACACTCGTTTCGGTTGTTTTTAAAATTCTAATTCGTCTTTTTGTAGATTCGATTAAGTTTTCAATTGAAAGCAATTTATGTTTATAATTATTAGGCGTAATTAAGGGGGAAATAAATCGAAAGAATAAGACAGGCACGCGTTAGTTACCGACAAACAAAACAATTTTTAATTAATATTATGGTTGGAATGGGTAAAATTTGACAAATTTTGTGGGGTTTAAATGATACAATGATTTTATCGTTCATATAATTTAAGGGGTTAACCGTTTCGTTCTAAGCATTTGCATACCGCGTTACACCGCAATTAGTTAAATTATATTCAAAAGATATTGAAATAAAATCACTACACATTAAAAATTTTAAACAGTTTTAGAATTTTGTTTCCCAGGTGTTAAGTACAAAAGAAATTTTTCACTTATTTTTCATGCGAAAAAAAAGAGCGAGTGTTGCGATGGGGGAGGTGACTGAATCGACTGAATCCTTGTTAAATTGCGTTCGTTCTGTGTGCCTGTGTCAGCGCTGCTTTTAGAGCCATAGCTCCTAGATTACTACAGGGCAGCTAATTTTCTCGTGATCCCAAGGCAATGCGGATTGCGAAAAAGGAGCTGAAGGATATTTCTGTGTATCATGGGTTGGCTTCGGCGTCGGGACTAGAGATGACGGACGATAAAAGAAAACCACAATTGACAGACGGACGGACTGACTGATGTTTATGTTTGCCCGGAAGTATACAACCCTTGTGCGTTTTTTTTTTTTTTTTTTTTTTTTTTTTTTTTTTTTTTTTGAAAATATATGCGGACGGACAAACAGACGTGACTAATTATCTATCGGCGCAGGTCTTTCGCGTGGTATATCCCCACTTCTTTTCCCGATGGATCCGTTATCAAGTAACGGTTAGGTCCCATTACCTTCTTTATGCGGCTTTTCAAGAATCGCCTGTCCAGCTTGGCGTTGTAATGCCCCGCGGCGTCACTTTGGCGGAAATTTCGCCGGAAAACTTCATCTCCTTCTTTGAAATTAGCAGGTCGTGACCGGAGATTGTACTGTGCTTCGTTTGCACTACCTGCGGCCTTAATCTTCCGTCCGATCTGTTGGTGGAGGTCTCCTAAACGTTCGTGGGGCTCCAGCGCAACGACGGTGTCTCCCAAACACTTTAATTGCCGTAACAGTCGGTATGATTTACCGTGGCAAATCATGTGCTGTCCAAAGGCGGCAAAGTAAGGGGCGACACCGGTGACAGAATGATACGAGGATCGTAGGGCGCATGTGATGGCAGACAATCGCCGATCCCAATCCTTTTGAGATGGGTGGACGTAGGAACGGATCGCGGCCAATAGGGTGCGGTTCAACCGTTCTGATGCGTTGGACTGAGGAGAGTATATGGGCGTCAGTTGGTGTTCAACGCCATACTGCTCAAGTAGGCTCTTAAACTGCCGAGACCGGAACTGTACTCCATTATCTGAGTACATACTCTCTGGAACACCGAACACATGGAATACCCGGTTCTCTAAGAATTTCACGATCGATGGAGTTGTAAAGTTACGGATAGGTTCCACCATTGGGAATTTTGAGAGCTGATCTAGAACGACTATAGCTCCGATGTGTCCCATGGAAGACCGAGGATATGGACCGAATAGATCGATGTATAGACGCTGGAACACGCGTTCTGGAACGTTGAGTTGACCCATAGGAGGTCGAAGAGGCTGGTTGGGCGCTTTGGTGCCTTTACAGGTCTCACAGGCGCTCACGTAGTCTTTGCCTGGGATGCCATTTTAGGCCAAAAGAAGTATTTCTTGAGTCGCCGTAACGTCCGACCGTAACCTCCGTGGGCACTTAAAGGATGGTCATGTGCGCGGAGGATCAGATGTTGTGTCATTTCCTCCGGTACCCAGAGTTTCCAAGACTCTTCTTCCTGCCATGGATCACCAGTGGCGTATTCATTTCGTCTATACACATAGCCGTCTATTACCTTCAAATCAGGCAGCTGTGTTTGT
The DNA here is from genome assembly GCA_963969285.1 of Odontomyia ornata. Lineage (NCBI taxonomy): Eukaryota > Metazoa > Arthropoda > Insecta > Diptera > Stratiomyidae > Odontomyia > Odontomyia ornata. The sequence continues at coordinate 171,836,609 of OZ017739.1, read as the reverse complement.
TGGGTCGCTATGGTTTGCCTCAACTCTTTGTAGCTATCTGATTTGAAATGTGGGCTGTCCAAATCTATTTCGATGGGGTCCTCGTCATTTATTGTTATTTCGGCTCCCTCTGGGGAAAACATCCGTGAGAGAGTGTCGGGTACGATGTTCTGGGTTCCTTTCCGATGTTTGATGGAGAACTTGAACCCTTGCAGCTTAAGAGCCCATCTGGCTAGGCGTCCACTTAAATCTGCCTGGTTCATCAACCATTGTAGTGACGCGTGGTCCGTGATGATCTCGAATTGGTGGCCCTCGATATAAGCTCGGAATTTCTTCACAGCCATTACCGCTGCCAAACATTCTTGCTCGGAAACAGTATAGTTTCTTTGGGCCGAATTCAGCTTGTTGGACATGAAGGCGATGGGAGCTTCCTCTCCTTCATCGGTCAATTGCACCAGCACGGCTCCTACTCCATGTTGACTTGCGTCACAATGAATGGAGAAGGGCTTCGTGAAGTCGGGGCTGTGCAAGACAGGAGCTGATGTGAGGGCTTGTTTAAGCTCTTCAAATGCCTTTCGGCTGAGTTCGGTCCAAACGACCTTCCCTTTCCGCAACATGTCTGACAGGGGCGCTGAAACTGTTGCATAATTCCGAACAAACCTTCGGTACCAACCGCACACACCAAGGAAACGTCGTAGCTGCTTCACAGTTTTTGGTAAGGGGAACTCATCAATCGCACGAGTTTTGTCTGGATCCGTTTTGATAGTGCCATGTCCTATGACATGTCCTAGGTATCGGACTTCTTTCATGACAAACTTACTTTTCTGTACGTTGATGGTGAGTCCCGCCTTACTGATGTGCAGGGCTACTTCTTGTAGAAGTAGGAGGTGTTGATCGAACGTTTCCGTGATGAGTAACAGATCATCAAGGTACACGAACACTTGGTGTTTTAGGTGAGGTGGGATGACCTTGTCCATCAACCGAGTCATCGTTTGCGGCGCGTTACACAGGCCAAAGGGCATTGTGACGAACTGATATAATGGTCGTCCAGGCACTGTGAAGGCGGTCTTGTCCCTCGAGCCCTCATCGAGTGGAATTTGCCAGAAGGCGTCTTTTAGGTCGAGACTGATGATATAATTGGCTTTCGGCAGTCTCCCTAGTATTCCATCGATGAGTGGAAGAGGGTACGCGTCCTTGATGGTAACCGCGTTTACCTTACGGGCATCAAGACAGAGGCGGACTTTACCTGGCTTTACAACCAAGGTTACCGGCGAGGACCAGGCACTTTGGGACTCCTCTATGACCCCTAACTCGAGCATCCTATCTAGCTCCGCATACACCAATTTCTCCATGGCCGGTGAGATGGCGTAGTGTCTCTGTTTAATCGGTTTACTATCGCCAACGTCGATGGCGTGTGAGACTAGGGTGGTGCGGCCAAGACCTTGGGTAGCGTAAGATGGGAAAGCAGCAATGGATGCTTCCAGGCGTTGCCGTTGGTTAGGCGTCAGGTCATGCCTATCGGGAGTAGAAGTGATTTCGTTGACATTTCTGGTTTTTAACGACAAATCTGTGAATAAATCTGAGGCCAGTCCAAAGCGAAGGACGAAATCGACACCAAGGTATACATTCTGAGTCAAAGACGGAATAATGTAGAACGTAATATCCTTCGTCTGACCCCTGAACGTCACGGGTGTGGTTAGTTTACCTCGTATAGGGTGTTTGGTGCCATCAGCTGTACTAATTTCAGTGCGCCAGGATTTAATCAAGTTCGGATAGTCTTGGAGCACCTTCGAGCCAAAGCTCGAGGCAAGACAACTGATACTGGCACCCGTGTTGATCAATGCAAACACGGTCTCGCCCAACACTTTAATTGGATGATAAGGTCTGATCTCATTCTCAGCAACCTCCGAGATGTTACAAGAGTTTACGGTTTGACGGCAGATGCGCACTCTCTTGCGGAAATCTCGCCAACGACGGGTTGACCATTTTGTCGTGCGCGGACGGGAAGTGACTACTTCGGAAGCAAATATTTGCTCTCGAGCCACCCGATATTCCTGCAGTCTAACATGATAAGGTTTTAGAGTGCGTACTTGAGACTGCCGCGGTTCTTCTGGCAGTGACTGCGGTGGTCGCTTTAATATTGTCGTTGGTGAGGTCTCCGGAAGAGAGTGAACATCCGCAGTCGTAGTGGTCATGGCTGGTGGGTTTACGTCAGGTTTGTTGGGGTGAGCAGCTGGCTGAGGAGCTACTGCTGGGGCTTCGAGTACCGCTGAGGTGGTCGGGTACTCTTTTGGCCGTTTTTTCGCGCGGCACATTCAGAACAGTCCGGGAAGTAAGTGTCCGGCTTGCCGCAGCCGTAGCAGAAAACCTTACGTTCTGCTCGGCATGAAATGAACCGGTGTCCGGTTTGGTGGCAATTCCAGCAGGTCGTAAGACTTCCTACTGCTGCTACAGCAAGATGGTCTGGGTCCAAATCATCCTCCAGATCTAGGGTGGTATAATCTGGGGCCAATTCCGCGATTCCTCGTCGAGGACCCGTCCTGGTTAGTAAGTATGGCCGGTCCCGTAGGTCTTCCTCAAACCCTTCTATACGACGTACATTTCTCAGCAGGGCCTCCATACTCTGTGGATCGGAGTTCACGATATGGCGACGAATCTCCGGCCTTAGATTGCGCTTCAGCAGGCGCAGTATTTGGGTAGAAGACAATGGCTCTGACAGCTGGTCATTCAACCGAAGGACGCTGCCATCTAGCATTCATCTTGTCCAGTACCAATTCGTCCATGTCGACCGTAGGGTATTCCATGCGGAGTACCTCCTTCAACCGTGACCAGCGTATGGATGGTGGGGCTGAATGTATTCGCCAATATGTCTCAAGTGCTGCTCCCCTAAGCAGCATTGGCAAGTATCCTGCGAGCGCTGTGCGGTCTCCTGCTAGCATCTGCTCAATCAGCGACTCCACCCGACTTATGAAGACTTCCACCGTTATAGTATTGGGTTCCCCACTGAAATGTAGATTCCATCCCTGGATGATGCTGGGGATTTGTGTCGGCTTCAGCCGATACATATCGTGTGGAAGGAAGCGTTGGTCCGGCGGAATCCCGGGAGCTTGATTAGGTGGCGGTGCTTGGCTCAATCGGGGCCGGATCCGTTCGGGATCACGCCGCGAGTCTACTGGGAAATCCCACGGATGTGGGTCCGAATCCCACATAGGAGGAGTTCTTGGCCTGGGTGGTGCGGGGTTCTCTCTCTGGCTTTCTAGCGAGGCTAACCGGGTGGACATGTCCTGCATTAGTGCCATTAGATCTTGTAAAACTGTGGCTTCCACAGCCACAGTGGGTCCCGCCTCTTCTGCAGGCGGAACTGCTTCAGCACTGTAGTCTTACTCGCGTGCACTCCTTGTCGTGGATGGAAGGGGTCCGCTTTTGGGCACAGCTCCACTTGCACTGGAGGACTGAGGTCGTTCTGTTGCTGGCTGTGCGATTTCTAAAGGCTGACGACAGAGCGGGCACGTGGATGAGGTTTGCCAAACACAGCTGGTGTAGCCTGTGTCCGCATTGCAACCTCTGGCTTGTGATTTCATCCATGTCCTCGTGACATATTGAACATAAGAGCGCTGGTCCGGCATCCGACCGCAACTTTCTCCTCTCGGGAGTTCTTTTGGTGGGCATTCCTAATATAATTTTGATTAGCAAAAAAAAACAGAACTATAGATATATATATAAAGGAAAAAAAATATATCTAAATAAATATATGTATATATTATATATATATATATATAGATAAAAATTATGCAACAAATGTAAAGTACAAAATCCTTAAAGTGGCCGTCAGTGGCGAACTATAAAAAGAACCTCACAAAAAAAACCGCAAGGTATGAAAAGGTTTAATTAATTTAGTTTTCAAAAAAAATACTCGGTCTTTCCTTTCCGTCCTTCCTCCCAAGTATGGACACCATGGCACAATCCTTCTAAAACGTTTCAGGGACACTCTCTTGTGGCACCATGAAAATCAGGGTTCAGAAGTGATCCCTCATTAGCAAACTTCTCAAGTTACAACTTGTCAGCCCAGGGTGGGATTCTAATCCACAAGCAGCGCGTGTCTTGTCATGGATAGTCATGGATTAGCTAATCAGCCAATCACATGAAATCAAAATCCATGTAATTTAAGACACTTAGGCACCGCTGGTTTGGGGAGCGGATCAGAATCCTCCACAAAATAGATGTTGGGATAATAACTTCCGAACACAAAAAGGGACTCTAATATCATTTGGCCTTACTAGTTATACAATGGTGGTAAACCACCAAAGTATAATTCAACAGCAGGACCAAACGATATTGATGTCCGAAAACAACACAAGTTCGAAAGTTATTAAATTGCTGGGGCACGATTAGTGCACAAACCCTCGGGAGTTATCTACCCGCCAAAATTCTTACACCTAGTGGGAACACCTAGAGACGATGGACTGTCTCGTGCTCACGACTGATGATCAGGGCCCACAAATGAAAGAGGGGCAACCGGGTCGTGGTGGAGCCCCTTCATGCCCACCCAACCGGAATAAATCCAATGTTAAATTGTTGAAGTGGCCAGGTATTCCTCTTCTGAGTGGAAAACTCATACAACTTGAATTATATGAACTTTCCCATCAGAAGGGGAGTACCCCGGTGACCAATTTATGTCATAGAATTATACAATTGAATTGCATAACTCTATGCCATAAAAAGGCACTTGGCTTGGGCCACTCAACCCATAAAGTCACCTGAAACAAAAGAAGGAATTAATCTGTACCCGGCGGCTGGCTCATATTTTGGGGTGGAAGCCTGCCACCGTACCGGGTCCTATACCCGATTGGAAAAGACCGGAAGGGAAAGACCGATTTTCCGTTTAATCCATCATTTTTTATTGTTTTGTTTTTCTTTAATTAATATTATATATTTTCGTGTAGATGTTACTCCTATTTTACTTTTTATACCATGCTAAATTTCCAACTTGTATCGGATCAGAAAATTTTAAGTGAAGTTATAACTATTTTCTCGTTTATAATGCCTCCCTTCTTATTTATTCTAATTGTGTTGTTGGCCGAAAATCGGACAGCAATAATTTTGTTGGGAATTTTACTGCTATTGTAAAGTGTTTGTTTGTGTGCTTTGCATACATCAAATTGAACAGTATTTTGTTTCTTTAGAATTTATCTTTCTGGTTGTGTTTGAAGGTGTTTTATTTTATTTTTAAGGGTTAATAAAAATATATCTAAATTAAACATTTCGATAAATATTTCTTGTCCTGCATAAATACGTCTTGTGTGTGCTTACTGAACCAAACGGATCAGGTAGGAAATTAGAGTTAATATACTTGTATATTTTATGAATAATAATATTAGGCAACCAAAAAGGTACTTACATGCATGTTCCGTCGAGCGCTCGATGGGTGCAGGTAACTTCTTCTAACAACGTAGAACAGCTAGTTGTTTTAATCGTACTTAAAAATCAATCACACACAATCACAACAGTACTAATGAATAATCTTAACTCGAAAGGTGTTTAGTACGGAATTTGTAAGATAAAGCGACTCAATATCTTTCTTCAGAGATGGTGTATGGTACAGAAAAAAAATGAGAACAATTCAAAAGTCCATATAAGATACGTTTTTCGGCGAATGTTTTTGTTTTGCTGCTATCGATGACGACTGGTGTTTTTGTTTTCCGATATGTGTGCTCTGTTGCCAGATTCCCCGCGTCTATGCTACGTCGTTGCGATATTTCGACGGTTGTCGCTGACTTGTATGCTGGCGCTCCGCAATAACGAATATGATGTGAATTCACCGATTTTTACTAAGTCGCTCGCGTCTTCTCCCTCCTTGCGAACGATTTTGCTGTCGTTTTCGTTCAATCGAGTCGTCGTCAAGAAATCTCTTGTAGTACAGCAGCAAGATGGCGGCGCTAGACTTATCGTCGCGAAATCACAGATGCGAGTCGTTAAAGAATGTTTGGCGTCAACTTTTACGAATTTTTCGTGTCGTCCGATGCGATAACGTTCCGATAAATTTTCATCCCGAATACTAAATTGTTGCATGCACGCACTATATATGCAACCGAGCGAACGTCGGATTTCTGCACGAATTTCACTCGTAGTGGAGGTATCACGCTGGCACAACACTTGCGCGTGTTCCTTGCTTGTCGATGCGTATCAAAGGTCCTCGTTTGATTGCCCAATCAACATGTGCCGCTCCTTCCAATGAAGATCTTCACATCGGCCTTCCAACCACCTGTTGCACATCACTTCGTGACCTAATGCTGATGGCTCATGGCGATATTGGCAACTGCTATCGTTTTTTTACAGGCACTGTCGTAGAAAAAGTAGCAATCGGTGAAGTTTTTTCGCTTTGTATCAACAGGATGGTAGGAGTTATCTAACTGCCAACAACCATCCACCACGATTTTATTTTGGTTTTAAAGGTTTCCTTCGCTGGTGTAAACTATTTTCACTATAAATTCACAACCTTAAATCAAGGGAATTCACGACACTAAAATGGCCACCACCCGTACTTTCCTACGTTCACTCGCCTTCCTCTCACGAGGATCTTGTGCAACTCGCGAACTAACATGGCGGGGCCGAGCCATCGAGCAACGAAACAGCAAAAGTTTCGTTTAATAATGCCATCTATGGGTGAACACGCGGTGGTGATAATGCACACTCGTTTCGGTTGTTTTTAAAATTCTAATTCGTCTTTTTGTAGATTCGATTAAGTTTTCAATTGAAAGCAATTTATGTTTATAATTATTAGGCGTAATTAAGGGGGAAATAAATCGAAAGAATAAGACAGGCACGCGTTAATTACCGACAAACAAAACAATTTTTAATTAATATTATGGTTGGAATGGGTAAAATTTGACAAATTTTGTGGGGTTTAAATGATACAATGATTTTATCGTTCATATAATTTAAGGGGTTAACCGTTTCGTTCTAAGCATTTGCATACCGCGTTACACCGCAATTAGTTAAATTATATTCAAAAGATATTGAAATAAAATCACTACACATTAAAAATTTTAAACAGTTTTAGAATTTTGTTTCCCGGGTGTTAAGTACAAAAGAAATTTTTCACTTATTTTTCATGCGAAAAAAAAGAGCGAGTGTTGCGATGGGGGAGGTGACTGAATCGACTGAATCCTTGTTAAATTGCGTTCGTGCTGTGTGCCTGTGTCAGCGCTGCTTTTAGAGCCATAGCTCCTAGATTACTACAGGGCAGCTAATTTTCTCGTGATCCCAAGGCAATGCGGATTGCGAAAAAGGAGCTGAAGGATATTTCTGTGTATCATGGGTTGGCTTCGGCGTCGGGACTAGAGATGACGGACGATAAAAGAAAACCACAATTGACAGACGGACGGACTGACTGATGTTTATGTTTGCCCGGAAGTATACAACCCTTGTGCGTTTTTTTTTTTTTTTTTTTTTTTTTTTTTTTTTTTTTTTTTTTTGAAAATATATGCGGACGGACAAACAGACGTGACTAATTATCTATCGGCGCAGGTCTTTCGCGTGGTATATCCCCACTTCTTTTCCCGATGGATCCGTTATCAAGTAACGGTTAGGTCCCATTACCTTCTTTATGCGGCTTTTCAAGAATCGCCTGTCCAGCTTGGCGTTGTAATGCCCCGCGGCGTCACTTTGGCGGAAATTTCGCCGGAAAACTTCATCTCCTTCTTTGAAATTAGCAGGTCGTGACCGGAGATTGTACTGTGCTTCGTTTGCACTACCTGCGGCCTTAATCTTCCGTCCGATCTGTTGGTGGAGGTCTCCTAAACGTTCGTGGGGCTCCAGCGCAACGACGGTGTCTCCCAAACACTTTAATTGCCGTAACAGTCGGTATGATTTACCGTGGCAAATCATGTGCTGTCCAAAGGCGGCAAAGTAAGGGGCGACACCGGTGACAGAATGATACGAGGATCGTAGGGCGCATGTGATGGCAGACAATCGCCGATCCCAATCCTTTTGAGATGGGTGGACGTAGGAACGGATCGCGGCCAATAGGGTGCGGTTCAACCGTTCTGATGCGTTGGACTGAGGAGAGTATATGGGCGTCAGTTGGTGTTCAACGCCATACTGCTCAAGTAGGCTCTTAAACTGCCGAGACCGGAACTGTACTCCATTATCTGAGTACATACTCTCTGGAACACCGAACACATGGAATACCCGGTTCTCTAAGAATTTCACGATCGATGGAGTTGTAAAGTTACGGATAGGTTCCACCATTGGGAATTTTGAGAGCTGATCTAGAACGACTATAGCTCCGATGTGTCCCATGGAAGACCGAGGATATGGACCGAATAGATCGATGTATAGACGCTGGAACACGCGTTCTGGAACGTTGAGTTGACCCATAGGAGGTCGAAGAGGCTGGTTGGGCGCTTTGGTGCCTTTACAGGTCTCACAGGCGCTCACGTAGTCTTTGACCTGGGATGCCATTTTAGGCCAAAAGAAGTATTTCTTGAGTCGCCGTAACGTCCGACCGTAACCTCCGTGGGCACTTAAAGGATGGTCATGTGCGCGGAGGATCAGATGTTGTGTCATTTCCTCCGGTACCCAGAGTTTCCAAGACTCTTCTTCCTGCCATGGATCACCAGTGGCGTATTCATTTCGTCTATACACATAGCCGTCTATTACCTTCAAATCAGGCAGCTGTGTTTGTTGGGTCGCTATGGTTTGCCTCAACTCTTTGTAGCTATCTGATTTGAAATGTGGGCTGTCCAAATCTATTTCGATGGGGTCCTCGTCATTTATTGTTATTTCGGCTCCCTCTGGGGAAAACATCCGTGAGAGAGTGTCGGGTACGATGTTCTGGGTTCCTTTCCGATGTTTGATGGAGAACTTGAACCCTTGCAGTTTAAGAGCCCATCTGGCTAGGCGTCCACTTAAATCTGCCTGGTTCATCAACCATTGTAGTGACGCGTGGTCCGTGATGATCTCGAATTGGTGGCCCTCGATATAAGCTCGGAATTTCTTCACAGCCATTACCGCTGCCAAACATTCTTGCTCGGAAACAGTATAGTTTCTTTGGGCCGAATTCAGCTTGTTGGACATGAAGGCGATGGGAGCTTCCTCTCCTTCATCGGTCAATTGCACCAGCACGGCTCCTACTCCATGTTGACTTGCGTCACAATGAATGGAGAAGGGCTTCGTGAAGTCGGGGCTGTGCAAGACAGGAGCTGATGTGAGGGCTTGTTTAAGCTCTTCAAATGCCTTTCGGCTGAGTTCGGTCCAAACGACCTTCCCTTTCCGCAACATGTCTGACAGGGGCGCTGAAACTGTTGCATAATTCCGAACAAACCTTCGGTACCAACCGCACACACCAAGGAAACGTCGTAGCTGCTTCACAGTTTTTGGTAAGGGGAACTCATCAATCGCACGAGTTTTGTCTGGATCCGTTTTGATAGTGCCATGTCCTATGACATGTCCTAGGTATCGGACTTCTTTCATGACAAACTTACTTTTCTGTACGTTGATGGTGAGTCCCGCCTTACTGATGTGCAGGGCTACTTCTTGTAGAAGTAGGAGGTGTTGATCGAACGTTTCCGTGATGAGTAACAGATCATCAAGGCACACGAACACTTGGTGTTTTAGGTGAGGTGGGATGACCTTGTCCATCAACCGAGTCATCGTTTGCGGCGCGTTACACAGGCCAAAGGGCATTGTGACGAACTGATATAATGGTCGTCCAGGCACTGTGAAGGCGGTCTTGTCCCTCGAGCCCTCATCGAGTGGAATTTGCCAGAAGGCGTCTTTTAGGTCGAGACTGGTGATATAATTGGCTTTCGGCAGTCTCCCTAGTATTCCATCGATGAGTGGAAGAGGGTACGCGTCCTTGATGGTAACCGCGTTTACCTTACGGGCATCAAGACAGAGGCGGACTTTACCTGGCTTTACAACCAAGGTTACCGGCGAGGACCAGGCACTTTGGGACTCCTCTATGACCCCTAACTCGAGCATCCTATCTAGCTCCGCATACACCAATTTCTCCATGGCCGGTGAGATGGCGTAGTGTCTCTGTTTAATCGGTTTACTATCGCCAACGTCGATGGCGTGTGAGACTAGGGTGGTGCGGCCAAGACCTTGGGTAGCGTAAGATGGGAAAGCAGCAATGGATGCTTCCAGGCGTTGCCGTTGGTTAGGCGTCAGGTCATGCCTATCGGGAGTAGAAGTGATTTCGTTGACATTTCTGGTTTTTAACGACAAATCTGTGAATAAATCTGAGGCCAGTCCAAAGCGAAGGACGAAATCGACACCAAGGTATACATTCTGAGTCAAAGACGGAATAATGTAGAACGTAATATCCTTCGTCTGACCCCTGAACGTCACGGGTGTGGTTAGTTTACCTCGTATAGGGTGTTTGGTGCCATCAGCTGTACTAATTTCAGTGCGCCAGGATTTAATCAAGTTCGGATAGTCTTGGAGCACCTTCGAGCCAAAGCTCGAGGCAAGACAACTGATACTGGCACCCGTGTTGATCAATGCAAACACGGTCTCGCCCAACACTTTAATTGGATGATAAGGTCTGATCTCATTCTCAGCAACCTCCGAGATGTTACAAGAGTTTACGGTTTGACGGCAGATGCGCACTCTCTTGCGGAAATCTCGCCAACGACGGGTTGACCATTTTGTCGTGCGCGGACGGGAAGTGACTACTTCGGAAGCAAATATTTGCTCTCGAGCCACCCGATATTCCTGCAGTCTAACATGATAAGGTTTTAGAGTGCGTACTTGAGGCTGCCGCGGTTCTTCTGGCAGTGACTGCGGTGGTCGCTTTAATATTGTCGTTGGTGAGGTCTCCGGAAGAGAGTGAACATCCGCAGTCGTAGTGGTCATGGCTGGTGGGTTTACGTCAGGTTTGTTGGGGTGAGCAGCTGGCTGAGGAGCTACTGCTGGGGCTTCGAGTACCGCTGAGGTGGTCGGGTACTCTTTTGGCCGTTTTTTCGCGCGGCACATTCAGAACAGTCCGGGAAGTAAGTGTCCGGCTTGCCGCAGCCGTAGCAGAAAACCTTACGTTCTGCTCGGCATGAAATGAACCGGTGTCCGGTTTGGTGGCAATTCCAGCAGGTCGTAAGACTTCCCACTGCTGCTACAGCAAGATGGTCTGGGTCCAAATCATCCTCCAGATCTAGGGTGGTATAATCTGGGGCCAATTCCGCGATTCCTCGTCGAGGACCCGTCCTGGTTAGTAAGTATGGCCGGTCCCGTAGGTCTTCCTCAAACCCTTCTATACGACGTACATTTCTCAGCAGGGCCTCCATACTCTGTGGATCGGAGTTCACGATATGGCGACGAATCTCCGGCCTTAGATTGCGCTTCAGCAGGCGCAGTATTTGGGTAGAAGACAATGGCTCTGACAGCTGGTCATTCAACCGAAGGATATCGGCTCGATATTGATGGAAGGACTCGTCCGGACGCTGCCATCTAGCATTCATCTTGTCCAGTACCAATTCGTCCATGTCGACCGTAGGGTATTCCATGCGGAGTACCTCCTTCAACCGTGACCAGCGTATGGATGGTGGGGCTGAATGTATTCGCCAATATGTCTCAAGTGCTGCTCCCCTAAGCAGCATTGGCAAGTATCCTGCGAGCGCTGTGCGGTCTCCTGCTAGCATCTGCTCAATCAGCGACTCCACCCGACTTATGAAGACTTCCACCGTTATAGTATTGGGTTCCCCACTGAAATGTAGATTCCATCCCTGGATGATGCTGGGGATTTGTGTCGGCTTCAGCCGATACATATCGTGTGGAAGGAAGCGTTGGTCCGGCGGAATCCCGGGAGCTTGATTAGGTGGCGGTGCTTGGCTCAATCGGGGCCGGTAAACTGGAGCCAACGGATTCATGGCTGCACCTGGCCGGATCCGTTCGGGATCACGCCGCGAGTCTACTGGGAAATCCCACGGATGTGGGTCCGAATCCCACATAGGAGGAGTTCTTGGCCTGGGTGGTGCGGGGTTCTCTCTCTGGCTTTCTAGCGAGGCTAACCGGGTGGACATGTCCTGCATTAGTGCCATTAGATCTTGTAAAACTGTGGCTTCCACAGCCACAGTGGGTCCCGCCTCTTCTGCAGGCGGAACTGCTTCAGCACTGTAGTCTTACTCGCGTGCACTCCTTGCCGTGGATGGAAGGGGTCCGCTTTTGGGCACAGCTCCACTTGCACTGGAGGACTGAGGTCGTTCTGTTGCTGGCTGTGCGATTTCTAAAGGCTGACGACAGAGCGGGCACGTGGATGAGGTTTGCCAAACACAGCTGGTGTAGCCTGTGTCCGCATTGCAACCTCTGGCTTGTGATTTCATCCATGTCCTCGTGACATATTGAACATAAGAGCGCTGGTCCGGCATCCGACCGCAACTTTCTCCTCTCGGGAGTTCTTTTGGTGGGCATTCCTAATATAATTTTGATTAGCAAAAAAAAACAGAACTATAGATATATATATAAAGGAAAAAAAATATATCTAAATAAATATATGTATATATTATATATATATATATATATATATAGATAAAAATTATGCAACAAATGTAAAGTACAAAATCCTTAAAGTGGCCGTCAGTGGCGAACTATAAAAAGAACCTCACAAAAAAAACCGCAAGGTATGAAAAGGTTTAATTAATTTAGTTTTCAAAAAAAATACTCGGTCTTTCCTTTCCGTCCTTCCTCCCAAGTATGGACACCATGGCACAATCCTTCTAAAACGTTTCAGGGACACTCTCTTGTGGCACCATGAAAATCAGGGTTCAGAAGTGATCCCTCATTAGCAAACTTCTCAAGTTACAACTTGTCAGCCCAGGGTGGGATTCTAATCCACAAGCAGCGCGTGTCTTGTCATGGATAGTCATGGATTAGCTAATCAGCCAATCACATGAAATCAAAATCCATGTAATTTAAGACACTTAGGCACCGCTGGTTTGGGGAGCGGATCAGAATCCTCCACAAAATAGATGTTGGGATAATAACTTCCGAACACAAAAAGGGACTCTAATATCATTTGGCCTTACTAGTTATACAATGGTGGTAAACCACCAAAGTATAATTCAACAGCAGGACCAAACGATATTGATGTCCGAAAACAACACAAGTTCGAAAGTTATTAAATTGCTGGGGCACGATTAGTGCACAAACCCTCGGGAGTTATCTACCCGCCAAAATTCTTACACCTAGTGGGAACACCTAGAGACGATGGACTGTCTCGTGCTCACGACTGATGATCAGGGCCCACAAATGAAAGAGGGGCAACCGGGTCGTGGTGGAGCCCCTTCATGCCCACCCAACCGGAATAAATCCAATGTTAAATTGTTGAAGTGGCCAGGTATTCCTCTTCTGAGTGGAAAACTCATACAGCTTGAATTATATGAACTTTCCCATCAGAAGGGGAGTACCCCGGTGACCAATTTATGTCATAGAATTATACAATTGAATTGCATAACTCTATGCCATAAAAAGGCACTTGGCTTGGGCCACTCAACCCATAAAGTCACCTGAAACAAAAGAAGGAATTAATCTGTACCCGGCGGCTGGCTCATATTTTGGGGTGGAAGCCTGCCACCGTACCGGGTCCTATACCCGATTGGAAAAGACCGGAAGGGAAAGACCGATTTTCCGTTTAATCCATCATTTTTTATTGTTTTGTTTTTCTTTAATTAATATTATATATTTTCGTGTAGATGTTACTCCTATTTTACTTTTTATACCATGCTAAATTTCCAACTTGTATCGGATCAGAAAATTTTAAGTGAAGTTATAACTATTTTCTCGTTTATAATGCCTCCCTTCTTATTTAATCTAATTGTGTTGTTGGCCGAAAATCTGACAGCAATAATTTTGTTGGGAATTTTACTGCTATTGTAAAGTGTTTGTTTGTGTGCTTTGCATACATCAAATTGAACAGTATTTTGTTTCTTTAGAATTTATCTTTCTGGTTGTGTTTGAAGGTGTTTTATTTTATTTTTAAGGGTTAATAAAAATATGTAGGTAGGAAGGATGCATTCGCGTCTAAATTAAACATTTCGATAAATATTTCTTGTCCTGCATAAATACGTCTTGTGTGTGCTTACTGAACCAAACGGATCAGGTAGGAAATTAGAGTTAATATACTTGTATATTTTATGAATAATAATATTAGGCAACCAAAAAGGTACTTACATGCATGTTCCGTCGAGCGCTCGATGGGTGCAGGTAACTTCTTCTAACAACGTAGAACAGCTAGTTGTTTTAATCGTACTTAAAAATCAATCACACACAATCACAACAGTACTAATGAATAATCTTAACTCGAAAGGTGTTTAGTACGGAATTTGTAAGATAAAGCGACTCAATATCTTTCTTCAGAGATGGTGTATGGTACAGAAAAAAATGAGAACAATTCAAAAGTCCATATAAGATACGTTTTTCGGCGAATGTTTTTGTTTTGCTGCTATCGATGACGACTGGTGTTTTTGTTTTCCGATATGTGTGCTCTGTTGCCAGATTCCCCGCGTCTATGCTACGTCGTTGCGATATTTCGACGGTTGTCGCTGACTTGTATGCTGGCGCTCCGCAATAACGAATATGATGTGAATTCACCGATTTTTACTAAGTCGCTCGCGTCTTCTCCCTCCTTGCGAACGATTTTGCTGTCGTTTTCGTTCAATCGAGTCGTCGTCAAGAAATCTCTTGTAGTACAGCAGCAAGATGGCGGCGCTAGACTTATCGTCGCGAAATCACAGATGCGAGTCGTTAAAGAATGTTTGGCGTCAACTTTTACGAATTTTTCGTGTCGTCCGATGCGATAACGTTCCGATAAATTTTCATCCCGAATACTAAATTGTTGCATGCACGCACTATACATGCAACCGAGCGAACGTCGGATTTCTGCACGAATTTCACTCGTAGTGGAGGTATCACGCTGGCACAACACTTGCGCGTGTTCCTTGCTTGTCGATGCGTATCAAAGGTCCTCGTTTGATTGCCCAATCAACATGTGCCGCTCCTTCCAATGAAGATCTTCACATCGGCCTTCCAACCACCTGTTGCACATCACTTCGTGACCTAATGCTGATGGCTCATGGCGATATTGGCAACTGCTATCGTTTTTTTACAGGCACTGTCGTAGAAAAAGTAGCAATCGGTGAAGTTTTTTCGCTATGTATCAACAGGATGGTAGGAGTTATCTAACTGCCAACAACCATCCACCACGATTTTATTTTGGTTTTAAAGGTTTCCTTCGCTGGTGTAAACTATTTTCACTATAAATTCACAACCTTAAATCAAGGGAATTCACGACACTAAAATGGCCACCACCCGTACTTTCCTACGTTCACTCGCCTTCCTCTCACGAGGATCTTGTGCAACTCGCGAACTAACATGGCGGGGCCGAGCCATCGAGCAACGAAACAGCAAAAGTTTCGTTTAATAATGCCATCTATGGGTGAACACGCGGTGGTGATAATGCACACTCGTTTCGGTTGTTTTTAAAATTCTAATTCGTCTTTTTGTAGATTCGATTAAGTTTTCAATTGAAAGCAATTTATGTTTATAATTATTAGGCGTAATTAAGGGGGAAATAAATCGAAAGAATAAGACAGGCACGCGTTAATTACCGACAAACAAAACAATTTTTAATTAATATTATGGTTGGAATGGGTAAAATTTGACAAATTTTATGGGGTTTAAATGATACAATGATTTTATCGTTCATATAATTTAAGGGTTAACCGTTTCGTTCTAAGCATTTGCATACCGCGTTACACCGCAATTAGTTAAATTATATTCAAAAGATATTGAAATAAAATCACTACACATTAAAAATTTTAAACAGTTTTAGAATTTTGTTTCCCGGGTGTTAAGTACAAAAGAAATTTTTCACTTATTTTTCATGCGAAAAAAAAAAGAGCGAGTGTTGCGATGGGGGAGGTGACTGAATCGACTGAATCCTTGTTAAATTGCGTTCGTGCTGTGTGCCTGTGTCAGCGCTGCTTTTAGAGCCATAGCTCCTAAATTACTACAAATGGTGGCAGTAGTGTTCAGAAAGCCACCCATCCAGCACATTTGGCAACAAGAACACATCGTTCCGAACGAGTGGACCCAATCAATTATACGAGTATACCCTATCCACAAAAAAGGTGACAAGCTACAGTGTCAAAACTATAGAAGAATATCACTACTTTGTACGGCGTACAAAATATTTTCAAAGATGTTAAAAAATAAAACCAGATCATACGCCAACAGTATGATTTGGAAGTATCAAGGTGATTTTAGAGCAGGTAGATCGACGATAGACCAATTACTTACAGTCAAGCAGGTACTTGAAAAATGCTGGGAGTTCAACATAGACGTACACCAAATTTTTGTTGACTTTAAGCAAGCATACGACAGTATTGATCGTAACGTACTGTACCAAATATTGCTTTGCTTTGGTATTCCAGTCGAATCAGTTCATCTTACCAAAATGACAATAACGTCGACGACTTCCCAAGTCCGCCTCAAGAAACAACTCACCGATGCCATTGACACAAATATCGGACTAAAGCAGGGAGATGAGCTGGCCCCATTGCTATTCAATTTGGCTTGGGCATATGTCATCAGAAAGCTACCTGTCCATACACGCCGTACTTTAATATACAAGTCAAGCAAAGTAGTAGCCTATGCGGACGACATCAATATTGTCACGGTCGGTGACAACCGCCAAAGAACTTTTCCTGAAACTCGACAGCGAAGTAAAACTACTAGGGCTACAAATCAATGAAAATAAAACAAAACTCATGACGCAGTCGAGGAAAAATACCTCAAACACCCAAAATATCACACTTGGCGAAAACAATATCGAAAATGTGAGCGAATACTTATGCGCCAAAATAACGAGAACCAGTAATGAAAGAGATGAAATACGCCGAAGAATACAGCTCGCAAATAAAATATTTTATTCAGTGTTGACGATCTTGAAAACCAGCTGCATACACAGGAAAACAAAGCTCCAAGTATACAAATCTGTGATAAGACCGGTGCAGTGCTATGGGTGTGAAACATGGACCCTAAGCCAAGCATCCGCGAACATATTGAACGCCTTCAAAAGACGGGTGCTGAGGCGAATAATCGGAATGAGGCAGGACGGGGACCAATGCCGAGGTCGATACAACCATGAGCTGTATGAAATTTTTGACGAGCCTAAGGTCTCAACGATTGTAAGGCTGCGAAATGGGCTGGCCACATGAATCGTATGGACGAACAACGGATACCCAAAAAGGTATTCGTTGGGAGAACTGACGGCCGGAGGGCAATGGGCAAACCGAGAAAACGCTGGTCTGACTCGGTCGACGAAGACAGTTCATCGCTGCTCGAATTTCGAAATTAGAGGACGCGGTTAATGGGCTGAGACAGTTGGAGGCGCTATTTGCAGAAAGCGATGGCCCTAGAGGGGCTGTATCGTTATGAAGAAAAAGGAGATTGATAACAATCTTTTTTGGGTAAAGTTCAAATTGTGTGCTGATAACGAAATTAGCTGTTCAGTAGAAAAATTTATTATTTTTATTAATAACCAATTTTGAGTAAAATTCAAATTGTGTACTTATATAAGTGATTACATTCAGGAAAAAATAAATCAGTATAATAAAATAGTAGTGAAAACATTGATTCAAAGGTGCATCAAGTTTCTGGTATAGAGGATACTTGTAACATTGGACAGCCGGGACAAAAGAGTCCCGACACAAACACCGCTCATGTCAGAAGGGTTTTGTACTTAACATACTGTCGCGTGTAATGGTTCGCGGCCAATAATTTTAATGTTCCGGGAAAGTGAAAACTCACTGTCTTTTAAATTAAGTTAAAAGAGTTTATTTACTAAAAATGCACAATAATTAATTTAGGAATTTCACCAATTTTATTTTTCACTTAGTCTATAAATTTTTAATTCAACTGTCCACTAAAATCACTTCACAATCCCTAAATCAATATCGCCTTTACCTCGCGCTCCACTCTATCGCAGTTGTTACTATCGCGGTTGTAATGAATCCCCCCATTCATTCAGCTCGCCTTTATATAGGGTCTCTAGTCATTCAATCCATTTCTCGTACATTAACGAACTAGCTGGATTATTTGAGCAGCTTAATGAATGGGCAGTGACGTCACTTTCTGATGTTGATCATGCTTGGCGGATTTTCGAGTACATTCGTTTGTTCATGTTCTTAATGGTTGTGAAAACAATTGCGACAGTAGCTCGCAGAATTATTCGTACATGTAACAATACGATATGCAGATATATAAAATAATTTAATTCAAGAAAAACTGTAACGATATGCACAGTAAATATATTCTTGCTTTATAAGAAAAACGAGTGCTACTCCATTTTAAGCGGCCAACATTTTGATGCAATATTGCTAAAATCGTTGACTAAGCCGAATCTTAAACGTATTTTTGTTATTCATCTTATACGAAAATCTGGAGAAAATACTGTCAAAAGTGTACTACTACATTTTAACCGGCCAACATTTTGTTGCAATATTGCCAAAATCATTGAATAAGTCGAATCTTATATGTATTTTTTATTATTCATATTTTCCGAAAATTTGGTGAAAATCCAATCAAAAGTGTGGTTCGATGGAAAACCTATGCAGTCGAAAAACCCTGTATGATTGTTATAATCGGAGAAAATTTCGTGTGTTTTCCGTTCTGCCCTCCTCACCACTGATTAAGTAATTTTAGGACCTGTTTTGAAAAGATCGCATTGAGATCTTTCATATCACCCCCCTTTTTGACTTGATTTTCGGATTTGATGAAAAAAACATTTTTTAAGGGTCACTGCCTATATGTAGGGATCCCCTTAAAACTCCTTGAGAATTTTTTTCACCCCAAAACTTTCAAGAAGTCAACATTTTTTACCTTTTCACAGAGTTTCATGGTTGTATAGTTTCGGAGAAAAACTTCTGTGACATACAGACAGACGGACACAGATCCTGATTTCAATATGGTTTTGTTTATTAGTATGAAACCCTAAAAAGGTGTATTTGTAGGAAATACTATCATAACTGTAAAGAGTGTATGGCACATTAAGGTCTTGAATACTACTGACGAAGATGTTGTCAGAAAATCTTTCAATGTTGAAATTGAACCATTGAAATATGATATTTTCACAAGATAAGAAGCTTTTGGAAGTAATAGATAAGGATGATTTGACTAAACCATCCATGAATAAGTTGCCCGAAATAATTAAGGAGTGTCAAGCTGTATTTCACTTAGAAGGAGAAAAACTTGCAACAAATTACTTCTATAAACAGAAATTACATACAACAGACAATTTAGTTTATATTAAAAACTATCGATAAACTAAGGCCCAGAAGGAAGAGGTTTTACAACCGGTTAAGGATTTGGAAACCAGTGAGGTTATCGAACCATCCAATAGCCCGTACAATTCACAACTTTTGGTGGTGCGAGAGAAAAGTACGGATGGGAAAGCAAAATGGCAACTGGTCGTGGATTTTCGAAAACTCAACGACAAGATTGTCAATAACATGGTTCCTTTATCGAGAGACTTAAAAACGTGTTGGATAAGCTATGTGGGGCGAAGTACTTCTCAACGCTGGAGATGACTAATTCTTAACATCAAATCGAGCATGAAAATGATTCCAGGCCATTAACAGATTTTCTACTGGTGATACACGTTATCAATTTAGGAAACAACCATTTGGATTATAAATTTCATAAAATAGTTTACAAAGGACGCTAACAATAGGTCTTAGTTTCATGAGGCATTCCTTTATGTTGATAACATAATTGGTTTTGATTGTAGTAGTAAACATCATAACCAAAATTTTTGTAAAATACTACAGTGATAGCGTCAGCACAGCTTAAAGTTAAACCTTTGGGTAAATTTTTGAAATCAAAGGAAATATATTTAGGTCATTTAATAATCAGTGAAAGTTTTAAAACCCAATTCCGAAGAATGCAGATGATGGCGGATTCGTAGCATTCTGCAATTGCTGCAGGCATTTTATGCCAAATTTCGCTGAGAAAGCTAAACTGTATTAATCGAGCAGTCACACCAGCAAACTGCTCGAAATCCTTCATATCCCCTACTCAAAATTTTGTGGCAGATTTAGAAAAAATATGTAATTATTTCCACTCGTAATCGTAATTTGTAAAATAATTTTCCTTATTATTATTAAATGTAATTTTATATCAATATTCCTGTATATTAAATTTAAATGTTTCCCTCTAACTATATTCGTTATGAGATTTAATTTTTATTACCATTTCAAATCCTCTTCATTAATCTTTACTTCGGTAAAATTTAGTTTTTAAAAAATTTCAAATCTGCCAATAAGGTTTAAATGATCTAGTACACCTCAACGGTGTACTAGATTGGCGAATGAAAATGGAATTGAGCGAGGCGAGTGACGTCTACGTCAATTTGAGGGATCCGGTGGTGAGCGGACAGGGTGAATCGGGAATGTGAAAGACTACGTGCGTGAGAATAGTGCCCGTGCGTGAGAATAGTTCCCGTTCGAGTCTATGGACACAAATCAGTCAAAATGGCATTCGAAGCGTTGCAGTCACCGTGGCACGGCCTCCTACAATCGCCCAACCCTTGCCATCGTGTGCCCCGTTCTTGCTGGCGTTACACAGCTCCTGCTAGACGGTAACACGTTTCCGCGTATTGCTTGTGCAAATCTTGCGAATATTTTCAGCGCTAGATTAATTCCTGAATCTGTGGTCGTCACAAGTCAAATTATAGTGGGATCCGCTTCACGCCAGGTGCCACGGATCCAAGTATCGCAGTTTCCGCGCGTATTCTGTTAAAATTAGGTAGTAGCAGTGTCGATAGCGTTTGCTAAAAATTACATTGCCTGCAACTGCAGAATCCCTTCGATTGTCAACGTGCCGTTTGGGCGAACTTCTAACGGTGAATTTTAGCCGCTCTCGAACTCGCAATCGAACCATTTGATCAATTAACCACTGCGCGTAATCCTTGGATTCCTGGGACTCGAACCTGTGGTCCGAGACCGTTCCGCCACGCGAGCCCCATTCGAACATTATTTTTGCATTCTGTTAGTTCTTGAAGGCATTCGTTGTGGAGTGTTCGCCTCAGGCCAGTAACAGGTGTTTAACGGTACAAGTTCACAGTGCATGCGATGCACCGCGACCAAAAGTTGTCTTAACGCGTAACTGGAAACCTGCAACTATTGCAAGTGAAAAACTGCGACGGAGCGCGAAGTGTGTTACGGAACGCGGAAAATAGCTGTCAATGATGATGCGCGCGCACCATTACATCAGGTGCGGAACATTTGCAATGCAAAAGCAGTAAACAAACAACAGTAGATGCAGCTGACAGAGGTTAGTTTCCTGTGTTTATCGAGTTTGGAAGATTTTAAGGGTTAAATGGAATGCAATTGTTTACGGTTTGAAGCACACTTGTTGTCGGATTTGGTTGCATTTTGGCGAAGTGAAAAACGTTCGGGGCGTACAAGTGCCACAAGCTATACACTTAAGGTGTTCTCGAGGAGCCTCTGCAGGCAGCTTTATGTGAACACACAGAATGGCTTTCTCGTCAGCCGACCTGTCCTGTTGATCGCAATGCATCAACAACAGCGAATTTCATAACAGTTCCTCGCATTTTACGTAGTTTACTTTCCCGGAATCAAGGCGAAGCCCGCAAACGTTTTGCTAAAAATCATCCAGTTGCCGTGGTGGTAACGACAGTGGCTCTTTCGGTGCCAGGAACGGCAACAGTGGGGGCCTAGGCTACTCATCGAATAATACCAGCCAATTTGGTAGTGGAAGCGTTTATTCCGGCAGATCCAGCGTACCACTCTTATTGGGCGGTGGCGACTTATCGAACAAATCATTTTCACTATCGAGCAACAGAAACACATCTTCCAGATTTGAGAGTCCTGGTTGAAATTTCCGCAGATATTAAGTTCTACCACGAGATAAGTAGATGCATATTCGTAGTTTTGTCCCATGAACGAACGAAAATTGCTGCATGCATGTATTTAATATAATTTAAATTAAAAATGTCCTTTTGTCAAAGGCTTTCATTATCTCTTACTGTCTGTATCACCAATGAAAACAAATATCTCGCAACAAAGCAGGCCAACATTTTTATCAGCTCGAAATAATTCATGTCTAATTGTCTACATTTCCAGATGATACTTCTAGGTCTCATTAAATTATTCCGCATCGTATGGAAGCTAGTTTTCACACAATAGTTTCTCCATAATTTACCCCTGGTTCGAATAGCAAAACGTTATTTTGGGATTAGAAATGAGAGCAAAAATAGGGAATGTGATAAAAATTATGACTCTTTAAAGCAAATTGATTTATAGTATCCTAATGTTCATTTTATTTTCTATGGAGGAAATTTTAGGGAAATCAATTAGCAAAAGTTACAATAAACAGCTGTGAAACCATAAATATTATAAAGCTCAAGTGAGTCTAAACAATACAGATATTGACACTTCCATGTCCGATGCAAAATATTCCAATTAGTAAAAATCATGCATTTTGTCGCAAACGATTCAAGAAAATTCATGTTTATAGATATTTATGTAAGTGATTTTAGATATTATTCCAACATAAAAGCAAAAAATTTATTCAACGTTCTTCCAAACCTTTTTTTTAAGAGCATCGAGTGAAATGTAGTTTGATTTCACTTTAACCTTAATTTTGTGATGAAATTATACGCGCAACAATTCCTAAAATTTTATATAGTAGATAAGTTTACAATAATTCAATTAAAATATTAAAGAGAATTAAATAATTTAGTTTTATTCAATTTTAGAATATTAAAAGTATGAATAAATAAAAACGATTATTCGTAAAACTATGCATACGATTTAAAAGTACATTTGGCATTTGATTTCTTAGAATAGTAATGAAAAAGATGCATACGGAATATGTGAATTGAAATTCATTAAATGAAGCGATATGTAAATAGAAATAATGAAGATCATTATTCATTAGTAAAGTTGAAATTGTTGAATAATTATTATTCACATTTTCACTTGAAACTTAAATTTTGATCTAAACAAGCGAATGAAAAAAAAAAGAAAAAATGCCTGAAATGGAGGTTTTCTATATTGTGCTTTAAGCAATACTTGTACTCAACATTTCCGTTATCGGAAAAGTTGACTTGAAAGTTCAAATGGTGCTCACATCATTCTCTTAGTTGCAGAACGAGTGTATTTGTAGCCTATTTAAGATTAATTTTATATAGAGGAGAGCGATTAAAAATGATACAAACAATCATCTGGGTTAAAAATAATTTGGAAGATAGCTAATATTTTTTTTTGTCCCTAAAACAAATCTCCAAGTTGCATCAATATTCTTTGTTTTTTTTTTTTTTGCTTTGCACTCATAAAACAATATCACAAACATAAATTCAAGTTTTATTGAATCCAGCTTGTAAACCTATTAAAATTTCTAATAGGCTAAAATATTTAAATAGGAAAATCAGCTCACTAATATAGTCAAAATTGTAATAACTTCTTTGTGAACCTCAATATTCTCATTTACTCTTCCGCTAAGGGATAACCCTTCATAACTTGTATGACTGGATAAGCAATTACACAATTGTATTTAATGAGATAAATTTTATTGATGCTAATGGAGCTTAGCATAATTCCGAATTATATTCTACGTTTGTTATATAATGACAAGTCCAAATCTTGGCTTTGTTTTATATAAGCTATTTTGATTGCGATCTATGTTCTATTACTAAATAGAAAAAATTACAATCATTAGAAATTTTATTGAGATTATAGTGAGATAAATATATAGTACATATTAGGAATATAACTATATGTGTTTACTACCCCGAAGAACAGATGCTCGTGTTAAAAATATATCATATGACATATCTTTAAGGAGAAAAAGAGATAAATATGATGAAAAAAAATATACAAGATTGTCAAGTTCATTTTTGAAAATATATATTTATTTAATAATATTGCATGCGAATTGTAAATAAATTTACGCAACTCCTAAACACACAAACCATGATATAGAATATGTTAAAGTAATTTGCATTTATTCATCATTTAATACGTAAATTTTCAAGTACTCGAAGTTTAAAAAAAAATGAATAAAATGAATTGGTAAACCTTATACCTTTCGGTCTTTCCATTTTGTTCCACCTGACCGGGTATAGGACCCACAATGATGGCAGGCTCCTCCTATATCCTGGGCTAGCCATCGGGCGCGCTCGTTGTTTAACAGGGGCTCTTGCCGGGTAGATTGGCCTTCCGCTCGTGTGCCCTTTTATGGTATAGAGTTATGCGATTCGATTACATAATTCTATAACATAAATTAGCCACGTCTATATTTCTCATTTGATGGGAAAATTCATGTGAATTATGTTTGTATGAGTTTTCAACTCAAATGGGAAATATATGGCCGATCCGGTTGGGAAGGTGCAAGGGGCACCACCTCCATCTGGATGACCCACTCTTATTTGTGGGAAATAAGAATCGTCGGTAACGACAAAATTCCCTTTAAGTCCGCCTGTCTTCCCCAGTTCTAGTTTGTTCTTTGCGTCAGAAATTTCCGACCCTTAGTTGGTTACCTCCGTTTCGACTTCGGTCGACATTTATTTGACCGCAGAAATTCGTGGATGCGAAATTCTTTTGTAGTGGCTCCTTGTGCGGGGGGAAAGAACCCGCCTCACGACACCGCAACGCTAGCCAGCCAGCGCATTCACGCGTCCCCAGACAAGGCTAATCTCGGCGGATCTTGACATCCTCTTCCGCTGAGGATGCAGACCATCGCTGCATTCCTGGACGGACATTTACTTATACCTACTTTCACTGCAAAATGGCGCCCAACGTGGGGCCCGAAAAGCCCGGCTGTATCATCAGTCGTGAGCACGAAACAGTCCATTGTCTCTGTTACCCTACAAGGTGTTCAGATTTTTGGCGGGTAGGTAACCCCTAAGGGATATTGCACTAATCGTGCCCCAGCAAATAATAACTTCCGAACGTGAGTTTACCTATGACATAATTACGGCGACTTCTGATCTGCACTCCAAACCAAGTGGTGCCTAAGTGTCTTCCAGTACATGGATTTTGACTTCACAGATTGGCTGACACGCGCTGCTTGCAGATCAGAATTCACCCTGGGTTGGCAAATTGTACCTGGTCGAAACTTGCGTATGAAAGATCACTTCTGAACCCTGATTCTTATGGTGCCTCAAGAGAGTAGTCCCTGTACAGCAGAGGAGGAGCGTACTATTGGTGACCTTACTTTGGAAAGGAACCAATGAAATGGAAGGACCGAATTGATTATTGATATTGCTAATCTTCTTGTTTTTGAGTTTATTATATTTGGTTCCAATTTAAATTTTATATCTTTTACTCGGTTAACATATTTATTTATCTTAATTAAAAAAGAAAACAAAATCCGTGATATCTATTTATCTTTGTTGTTTTTATCTATCTGTCTATTGTTTTTTGTGAGGTATTAATTTTTAGCTCGCCAATGACGGCCACTTTTTTATTCAAACTTAGTTTTTGTCAGATGCAACACCAATATGTCCCAACTACTAGACGCAATGCAGGAATTGGCTGCCAGCATGGAGCAAATGCGGCAGCAATTAGAGCAATTGCCTCATCCACCACCCCCGGATCCACCATCTGCACCCAGGCCTGATGACACCTGGGATCATCCACCACCCACCCAGCCAGAAGATCTCCCACCGTCTAAAGTGGCACAGATAGTGGCTGGCTGTAAGTTAGTGTGTACCGGCCAGAATGACCCTACGATCATCGGGGCCTTTCTGCGAAGGGCTGAGAACATGGCTTGGTTGAACTTAGAGGGAAATATGAGAGCAGTCACACGCCCAAGTGTTATTCATTGGGAGCGCGCTCCGTTGGTTTTGGCGGTTTGTGGACCTTTCTCCAACGTTTGACTGGAAGACGTTGAGGCGTGCAGCACTGCGGGAGTTTGCACCAGTCGAGGGAGACGGCACCTTAAAACGGCGGATAAGAGACAGACACCAACAGGCGCATGAGACCGTAGACGATTACTAAGAAGTCCTGTGTTGCCTGTTGGAACGTCTGATGAGCCCCATGTCAGAGTCTGAGTTTCTCAGCCTCTTCTGGGAGGGGATCAGGCTGGACCTGCGAGAGCGACTGGTGTTCGCCCCGCACCACAACGTGCATGCGCATCGCGCATCCGCAAAAGCGCTTGAAGCTGTACAACACTCCCAGCGATCCACACCCCAAGGTAATTTCTCCAGCCGACAAGAGCAATCAGAAGACGCTCAGTAGCTGAGTTCAAACCCAGCGTGCCTGCTCTACCTGCGCCAGCTTGTGTCATTCCACCCCGAATAGGCAGTGCGTCGAAGACCATCTTTCCATCCTCCACAGAATTAGAAAAAGAACATCAAAGCGAAACACAGAAACTGGCTCCTATGTGTTGGAACTGCCGGCAGACAGGACATCACAACCGCACGCCAGGTAGAGTCTAACATCTTTTGTCTCCGTTATGGAACACCAGGTACACATACGCCAGATTGTACAAATTGCAAGAAGTCAAAAACCTTGCTAGCGAGTGCTCACAACAGCCAGTAGCACTCGTGACAAACCAAGTAACGGAACAGCACTCCGTCCCGTCTACTGACAGTTCCACCGCGACAAGTTCCTCGTCAGTAAATCTATCAGGTACAAACACCACGATACCTTTGCTGGTCCACAATGCAACAGACGCCACATCTTCTCCGGAGGCCTCTCCAACGACTTTGTTGAAGCGATCACCTCAGGTACTGCCTGAAAAACCCCGGCAGCCACAGACTTTTGTATTTAAACCATAACATATTAGGTTGCGGGAGTATATTGCTGCACGAGAGAAGATTTTTGCCGCAGAAGAGGTCACCCCACAAAACTTAATGGTCAACTAATGCATATGACGAAGTTGTAGTGAACCCAACAAGCGATGCGGAACATTTATTTTCCAATAGCCGCCACCATTCCGCAATTTCAGTTGAATTAACTACTACGGATAGCGCATGCCATCTTTCGTACAATAATTGTATTGTATTTGACTTCCGACTATGATAGTATTAACAAACATCTCCACAATATTGACTGGACTGGTACGCTTTCAACGTTAGATACAAACGACGCAGTAGATTGTTTCTACAATATTTCCATGGACGTCGTTGAGAGATATTTTTACGCGATAAAACTTCCTCGCGAAGATGACTCAACCATACCTTCTGACTCCGGCCGAGGGCGTTTTGGGTCCCGGGTCGCTCCGTCGGGGACGGGCGTAGGCGCCACTCGTCTACCCGTAAAGTTGTCCCCCCAAGCCTCGAGAAGAGGTTGGCTCGCGCCGGAGTCTTCACTTTTAGGGAAGAAAGAAAACCACTAGCCTAGAGAAGGAGGACAACACACGTAACTACTTCCGCGACAATTCTGCAATCTACCTGTCCTAAATCCTAGTATACGTGGAATTAAGTTCCCCGTGAGCTGGGATTCGCACCAAACAAAGACCCATATATACCCTAGCACTTGCGGATTATTGAGGCGGAAAATGGGCGCCTTGAAATTTCCTTAATCACTCCCGAATCAAGTATCACAGAGAGAAGAAATAAAAGTTCAGGCGATTCACTGAAAATTCACTATTCATTATTATTTCACAAGTTAGTTTTTAAACAAACGCAAAGAATATTTTTCTTTTTTATAACACTACCATGTGTAGTGAAGAAGGTAATTTCAAAAGTCCGTAAAGCAGCGATGGTCTGCTGCCTCAGCAGAAGAAGGTGTCATTATCTGCCGAGAATGCCCTTGTCTGGGTGAATGCGCTGGCAGGCTAGCATTGCGGTGTCGTGGGGCGGGTTCATTCCCCCAGCACAAGGACCCACTACAAAGAATTTCGCATTCACGAATTTCTGGGGTCGAACAAAAGCAAGGCGACCGAATTCGCAAAAATTGTAGGCAACCAACCATACCGAGAGAAAAAGGACTTGTTCCGAGAACAAGTGAAACAAGTAAAAAGGAGCGGACTTAGGGTAACTTCGTCGTTACCCGACGAAGCTCATGGCCCACAAATGAGAGAGGGGCAACCGGGTGGTGATGGAGCCCCTGCCCACCCACCCAACCGGATTAAAATCCATAATTGTTGCAGTGGCCAGGTATTCCTCTTCTGAGTGGAAAACTCATACAACTTAACTTGCATGAGCCTTCCCATCAGAAGAGAAGTACCCCGGTGACCAATTTATGCCATAGAATTATGCAATTCGATTACATAATGATATGTCATAAAGAGGCACCTTCCTCGGGCCACTAAACCCGCGAAGTCATCTGAAACAAAGAAGTTAATATGTACCCAGCGGCTGGCTCATGTTTGATAGTGTGAGCCTGCCGCCGTACCGGATCCTATACCCGGTCAAAAGAAAAGAAATGAAAAGACCGAAGTTGTACTTTTAATGCAACATTGTTTTTTTATTTACTAACTTGAAACGAATATAGAATTACAAGGAAAAAAGTACAATTTTTCGAAATTCGACCCGACCTGATCGGACATTAAATTTATTGAAATATAATGTAACCTTTTTTATACGTTAAGTCAAATTATTGCCCGCAAACATTTTCGTTCGTGCACTCATAAGATCTCTAGTTTTCCACCATGAAAAGTTTACTTTATATTATGTGCTCTAAAACTAACAGAGATCATATCTGAAAACAAAACACGGAGCATTCTAATCAACTGGTATGAAATTCACAGAATGTTTTGAACTTAATTTTACCTTACAATATATAATTTTAAACTGATTTCATTGGATACCCAAAAAAGTACACATCGATCTGTTCCGAACAATAAAGGAATTTTGGACATGAGAATAACGCAAATAAACGACTTAGTGATTGGGTTTGTTTTTCATTAGAAGGCTAGAGGTTATTCATGTTTTCATTGAATAGTGAATAGTATTGTTTAAGCTACATATTTAAATTAAATTACATCAACAGATTCCACTACAGCTTTTTGGGGAGCACGCATTTAGAATTTAATTATTTTCCATGGATAAAATACAAACATATCAGGAAGAGCTAAACTGAATGGTTATAAATAATTTAAGGGCTTAATTTTTTAACTGAGAAATCAATGAAATTAGTTATTTGAATAAGAAAAATATACTGGTCGTTCAATACATGCTCAACAGATGGCGATTCAGAACAAGAATAAGGTGCTACTTTATTCGGGTAATTATAACATTTACAACTTATGCATTGTATTATAAAAGAAGGAAAAGTGTAACCTTTATACAGCTTTTATAAGATTCAAATAGTTCAAATATTACAACCAAAGACCATAATTGATTCGCAAAATACAGTCAGTAAGGATTCATCGCAGACATGAAATCTGCCAGAGTTCGGAATTTGTGAAATAAACAATCATCCATGCTTTGTAATGCAAAGAAAGTTGGAAAGCAGCGGTTTCGATATGAGTGGGTTTTTCAAATTCTTAATACAATCAAAGAAATTCAAAACGCCCATAAAATTTAAAAGTCTCAATAACGAAGGCTGGGATAAAATAATTTGCAGCTTATTATTCGTATAAATGAACGCACTGCTTTTCATAAATCAGTTCTACAGAGGTCTATAAACAGTCTTTTGGGTGTCGATTTTTCTAACGTATATTAAGTTAAAATAAAACAGTTATCTCCGAT
Source organism: Odontomyia ornata (assembly GCA_963969285.1). Classification (NCBI taxonomy): domain Eukaryota; kingdom Metazoa; phylum Arthropoda; class Insecta; order Diptera; family Stratiomyidae; genus Odontomyia; species Odontomyia ornata. The sequence goes on along the minus strand of OZ017739.1, from coordinate 171,806,971 downwards.
AAAACTTGATATAAAACGATTCTTACTTATTTTACGATTAGCAAAAATACATCCCGATACCTAAAGGAAAAACATTTTTATTTTTATTGAAGGAAACAGTACTATGTCGTGCAAATCAAGTTTCACGAAGAGATAATGCCAATAGCGTATCCGTTCAGTATTTATGAAGTATTTTGTTTCTGACCACTGCAAAATATATGTAGTCTACACGAATCAACAATATCAAATAATAAGTGATCGAGGTATTACTGAGACCTGCCACTATTGAAATGTAAGGCATTAAGTCTAAACACAGAAAAAAAAATGTTTACCTGAAATAACAATATCTTCATTTGATAGTTATAATCTTATTTTGAATATTATTAAGTTGAAAATATTTTACTTCTGCTTCTGCTTGGGAAAATCAGAGGTTCTATTACTGATGCTTCGAACTGAAATCTGCGAGAAGGCAATAAACTAATTTTATATCATTTGCAAAAAGAATCCTCTAAATACTGATTGCCTGTAAATGCTTACATGACGGCCTGGATACCCTTTATGAGTTAATTAACAAATCTCTCAAAATATTTATCAACATTACACTGTGTTTATGAATTGTTTGTGGTAATCAATGAACCATTTGTGGTAATCAATGAATTATTTTCTTTTCATTTCCATCGAACCGCAGCCAAGGTAAGAAAACTACGATATAAATATGATTTATGCATTGATTGACCCGTCCTGACTCCACTCGCATATTTGTCATCGGCTGCACCATTTTCTATCATTTGAACGATTCAACTCCTTGAAATATCTTAGCCCGCGTGTAGTGTGAATCTTTAGTATTATTACTTCTAAGTTTCAATTGGCACCAAAACATTTCCATACATGTCCTGTAGCTAGGTAGAATCATGACACAAGCCTTTTTAAAGCAAACGTGAAGCTATGTTCCATCATCGTATGTGTAAGACAATGTTTCCGATTTTTACACACCCATATATATATATATATATATATATATATATATATATATATATATATATATATATATATATATATATATATATAGATATATATTTATATATATATATATATATATATATATATATATATATATATATATATATATATATATATATATATAGTCCTGCGCTAGCGCTACTCCACAAGACGCGCTCAACTCCCCTGGCCGCACTCAAACTCAAGGCACTATTCCGCCAGCTGATTGTCCGCGGAAAGTCCTTTGAAGTTACTTTCTTCGCGTAATGGCACACACGTCAAAACTTTAAAACTTATTTTTCGTTGCGCCGAGTACATTCGGTTCGATTGAAGTTCAATCCTCTTCCACTGTCCGACACTCACGAATTTGTGCAGTTCAGGCTTCTAGCCTCGCGACGGACTCCAAAACAAGCAACATTGTCCGACATACGAAGAGTCGAAATTTCGTTCTGCGTTCCAGCCGCATCCACACTGGTGCACAATCCCGAGCAGACTCCGTTCAAGAGCTGCACACAATTCCCATTCCGATGAGCGGAATCGAGAATCTGTAATTTCCATGCTTTCTAGTCATAACCGGATTTTCTATATGGAAATGATTTCTGGTTGTGTAGTGAATAAGTTGATCTGGGATATATTATGCATGAATTTCTTTTAACCCTTTGCCTGCGCCGAATTCTAATCGAGCAGTTTTAGTTATGCTGAATATACAAAAAATATAAAATCTACAAATTGACATAAATAAAATTTAAATTCTACATGAAATTATCAAGTAATTTGAAGTAATAAAATAGTAAGTTTAACTAACTGCTCGATTACTACAGGGCAGCTAATTTTCTCGCGATCCCAAGGCGACGCGGATTGCGAAAAAGGAGCTGAAGGATCTTTCATTATAGCATGGGTTGTCTTCGGCGTCGGAACATGGAGTGACGAACAATAAAAGAAAACACAATTGACAGACGGACGGACTGATACGTATGTTTACGTTATGCCGAAAGTATACAAACCTTGCGCGTTTTTTGAAACTGTATGCGGACGGACAGAACAGACGTGGCTAATTATCTATCGGCGCAGGTCTTTTGCGTGGGATATCCCAACTTCTTATCCCGATGGGTCCGTTATCATATAGCGATTGGATCCCACTACCTTCTGTATACGGCTTTTCAAGAAGCGCCGGTCCAGCTTGGCGTTGTAATGCCCAGCGGCGTCACTTTGGCGGAAATTGCGCCGGAAAACCTCATCTCCTTCTTTAAAATTGGCCGATCGTGACCTGAGATTGTACTGCGCCTCATTTGCACGTCCCGCGGCCTTAATCTTCCGTCCGATTTGTTGGCGAAGGTCTCCTAAACGCTCGTGGGGCTCCAGCGCAACGACGGGGTCTCCTAAACACTTTAATTGCCGTAACAGCCGGTATGATTTACCATGGCAAATCATGTGCTGTCCGAAGGCGGCAAAGTAAGGTGCGACACCGGTGACGGAATGATACGATGACCGCAGGGCGCATGTGATGGCAGACAATCTGCGGTCCCAATCTTTTTGAGATGGGTGGACGTAAGAACGGATCGCGCCCAACAGGGTGCGATTCAACCGTTTGGAGGCGTTCGACTGAGGAGAGTATATGGGCGTCAGTTGGTGTTCAACGCCATACTGTTCGAGTAGGCCCTTAAACTGCCGAGACCGGAACTGTACTCCGTTGTCCGAGTACACACTCTCTGGAACCCCGAACCCGTGGAATACCCGACTCTCTAGAAATTTCACGATGGATGGAGTCGTGAACTTACGAATAGGTTCCACCAGTGGGAATTTCGAGAGCTGGTCTAGAACGACTATAGCTCCGATGTGTCCCATAGAGGATCGAGGATATGGACCGAGCAGATCTATGTATAGACGTTGGAATATGCGTTCTGGAACGTTGAGTTGACCCATAGGAGGTCGAAGAGGCTGGTTGGGCGCTTTGGTGCCTTTACAGGTCTCACAGGCGCTCACGTAGTCTTTGACCTGGGATGCCATTTTAGGCCAAAAGAAGTAATTCTTGAGTCGCCGCAACGTCCGACCGTAACCTCCGTGGGCACTTAAAGGATGGTCATGTGCGCGAAGGATCAGATGTTGTGTCATTTCCTCCGGTACCCAGAGTTTCCAGGACTCTTCTTCCTGCCATGGATCACCAGTGGCGTATTCATTTCGTCTATACACGTAGCCGTCTATCACTTTCAAATCAGGCAGCTGCGATTGTTGGGACGCGATGGTTTGCCTCAACTCTTTGTAGCTGTCTGATTCGAAATATGGGCTGTCCAAATCTATCTCGATGGGGTCCTCGTCATTTATTGTCAATTCGGCTCCCTCTGGGGAAAACATTCGTGAGAGAGTGTCGGGTACGATGTTCTGGGTCCCTTTCCGATGTTTGATGAAAAACTTGAACCCTTGCAGTTTGAGAGCCCATCTGGCTAGGCGTCCATGTAAATTTGCCTGGTTCATCAACCATTGTAGCGAAGCGTGGTCCGTGATGATCTCGAATTGGTGGCCCTCGATATAGGCTCAGGAATTTCTTCGCAGCCATTACTGCTGCCAAACATTCCTGCTCGCACACAGTATAGTTCCTTTGGGCCGAGTTCAGCTTATTGGACATGAAGGCGATGGGATCTTCTTCTCCCTCAACGGTCAATTGCACGGCCCCGACTCCATGTTGACTTGCGTCACAATGAATGGAGAAGGGCTTCGTAAAGTCGGGGCTGTGCAAGACCGAAGCTGAAGTTAGGGCTTGTTTTAGCTCTTCAAATGCCTTTCGGCTGGGCTCGGTCCAAATGAACTTCCCTTTCCGCAGCATGTCTGACAGGGGCGCTGAAACTGTTGCATAATTTCGAACAAACCTTCGGTACCAACCGCACATACCAAGGAAACGTCGTAGCTGCTTAACTGTTTTTGGCAAAGGGAACTCATCAATCGCACGAGTTTTGTCTGGATCCGTTTTGATAGTGCCATGTCCTATGACATGTCCTAGGTATCGGACTTCTTTCATGACCAACTTACTTTTCTGTACGTTAATGGCGAGTGTCGATGAGGTGTTGATCGAACGTTTCCGTGATGAGTAAAAGATCATCCAGGTACACGAACACTTGGTGTTTCAGGTGAGGTGGGATGACTTTGTCCATCAGCCGGGTCATCGTTTGCGGCGCGTTACACAGGCCAAAGGGCATTGTGACGAACTGATATAATGGTCGTCCAGGCACTGTGAAGGCAGTCTTATCCCTCGACCCCACATCGAGTGGAATTTGCCAGAAGGCGTCTTTTAGGTCGTGACTGGTAACATAATTGGCTTTCGGCAGTCTCCCTAGTATTCCATCGATGAGCGGAAGAGGGTAAGCGTCCCTGATGGTCACCGCGTTTACCTTACGGGCATCTAGACAAAGGCGGACTTTACCTGGCTTCACCACCAAGGTTACCGGTGAGGACCAGGCACTTTGGGACTCCTCTATAACCCCCAACTCGAGCATCCTATCCAGCTCCGCATACACCAACTACTCCATGGCCGGTGAGATGGCATAGTGTCTCTGCTTAATTGGCTTACTATTACCAACGTCGATGACGTGTGAGACTAGGGTGGTGCGGCCAAGCGGTTGGGTAGCGTAAGATGGAAGAGCAGTGATGGATGCTTCCAGGCGTTGCCGTTGGTTAGGCGTCAGTTCATGCCTATCGGGAATAGAAGTGAGTTCGTTGACATATCTGGTATTTAAAGACAAATCTGTGAATAAATCGGAGGCCAATCCAAAACGAAGGACGAAATCGACGCCAAGGTACACATTCTGAGTCAGGGACGGGATAATGTAGAAAGTAATATCCTTCGTCTGACCTCTGAACGTCACGGGTGTTGTTAGTCTACCTCGTATAGGGTGTTTGGTGCCATCAGCTGTAGTGATTTCAGTGCGCCAGGGCTTAATCAAGGTAGGATATTCATGGAGCACCTTCGAGCCAAAGCTCGAGGCAAGACAACTGATACTGGCACCCGTGTCGATCAATGCAAACACGGTTTCGCCCAACACTTTAATTGGGTGGTAAGGTCTGATCTCATTCTCAGCAACCTCCGAGATGTTACAAAAGTTTAGGGTTTGACGGCAGGTGCGCACTCTCTTGCGGAAATTCCGCCAACGACGGGTTGACCATTTTGTCTTGCGCGGGCGGGAAGTGACTTCTTCGGAAGCAAATATTCGCTCTCGAGCCACCTGATATTCCTGCAGTCGAACATGATATGGTTTTAGAATGCGTATTTGAGGCTGCCGGGGTTCTTCTGGCAGTGACTGCGGTGGTCGCTTCAATATTGTCGTTGGCGAGGCCTCCGGAAAAGAGTGAACATCCGCAGTCATAGTGGTCATGGCTGGTGGGTTATCGTCGGGTTTGTTGGGGTGAGCTGCTGGCTGGGGAGCTACTGCGGGGGCTTCGAGTACCGCTGAGGTGGTCGGGTACTCTTTCGTCAGTTTTTTGGAGTGACACCATCTGGGTAGTCCAGAACATAAGTGTTCGACTCCGAGTTTTCTTCCAGATCTGTGTTGTTGCATTTTGGTGCCACTTCCGCAATTCTACGTCGCGGACCCGTCCTCGCTTGCAGGTAAGGCCGTTCTTGGAGGTCTTCCTCAACCCCCTCCAGTCGACTCACGACCCTCAGCAGTGATTCCATGTTCTGCGGGTCCGAGTTTGCGACATGGCGACGAATTTCCGGCCTTAGATTCCGTTTCAACACCCGCAGCAGTTGAGTGGATGACATCGGCTCTGACAGCTGGTCGTTCAGCCGAAGGTTGTCGGCCCGGTATTGGTGAAAGGGCTCGTCCGGACGTTGCCATCTGGCATGGATCTTGTCCAGGACCCTCTCAACCATGTTGACTGTCGGGTATTCCATGCGGAGTACCTCCTTCAGCCGTGACCAGCGTATAGATGGTGGAGCCGAATGAACCCGCCAGTAGGTCTCGAGTGCTGCTCCCCTAAACAGCATCGGTAAGCATCCTGCCAGCACCGTGTAGTCGCCGGCCAACATTTCTCCGACCAAGGACTCCACCCGACCAATAAAAACCTCCACGTTCAGGTCGTTTGGCTCCCCGCTAAAAAGCAGGTTCCAACCCTGGACAATGCTGAGGATATGCTTCGGTTTCAGCATATAGGGTTGCTCCTGCGGAGCCACTGGACCAAGAGTCGGTGGTGGTACTTGGTTGAGTCGTGGTGGAAGATCCCAGGAGTTCCAAGGCTGGTATCGAGATGGTGGATCCGGATCCACAGACGGATGGTAATCAGTTCTCTGAAACTTTGTTTGGCTGGTTTATGGCTGGTTTATGGCTGGTTCCTGAGGACGTCGTGCCGATCTGAGTCGTTTTTGTGTTGACTCGGTTTCTTTACAGCGACGTATGAAGGAGTATATACGTTCCACTTCAGTGTAACAATCACCACAGATGTGGTCTGGTGAGCCACCTCCAAATGTGATGTTAATGTTGATGGACTCCTTCAGGAAGTCGACAACACTAATTCTCCTCACTTCATCGACGACACAATCACCCAGTAGATACAGTTCTGCGCTGCTCTGTAGGCAAAGTCTACATGCGACTTGAAAATTCATAATGTAGTAGTAAAGTTTAACCCTAATTAGAAATAACTTAATGCTGAAATGCTATAAATACAAATTAAATACTGACAAGACAAAAAAATTTTTAAAGAGTGGCCGAAAGTGGCGAGCTATAAACATTTCTCACAAAAAAAAAACAAAAGGTATGAAAAAGTTTATCAAAACTTTACGTTATCAAAAAAAATAATCGGTCTTTCCATTTCATTTCTCTTTCCAAGTACGGACACCAATGGCACATTCCTTCTGTAGCGTCTCAGGGACTACTCTCTTGCGGCACCATGAGAATCAGGGTTCAGAAGTGCTCCCTCATCCGCAAGTTTTTACAAGTTACAACTTGTCAGCCCAGGGTTGAATTCTGACCCACAAGCAGCGCGTGTCTTGTCATGGATAGTCATGGATTAGCTAATCAGCCAAACACATGAAATCAAGATCCATGTAGTGTAAGACACTCATACAATGATGGTAAACCACCAAAGTATAAATCAGAAGCAGGACCAAACGATATTGATGTCCAAAGACAACACACGTCCGGAAGTTACTAAGTTGCGGGGGCACGATTAGTTCAAAAGCCCTCGGTAGTTACCTACCCGCCAATAGTCTTGACACCTTGTAGGGTCACCTAGAGACGATGGACTGTCTCGTGCTCACGACTGATGATACAGCTGGGCATTTCGGGCCCCACGTTGGGCGCCATTTGTAGTGAAGAAGGTAATTTGAAAAGTCCGTAAAGGACTGCGGCGATGGTCTGCTGCCTCAGCAGAAGAAGGTGTCAATATCTGCCGAGAATGCCCTTGTCTGGGGACGCGTGAATGCGCTGGCAGGCTAGCATTGCGGTGTCGTGGGTCGGGTTCATTTCCCCAGCACAAGGACTCACTACAAAGAATTTCGCATTCACGAATTTCTGGCGTCGAACAAAAGCAAGGCGACCGAATTCGCAAAAATTGTAGGCAACCATACCGAGAGAAAAAGGACTTGTTCCGAGAACAAGTGAAACAAGTAAAAAGGAGCGGACTTAGGGTAACTTCGTCGTTACCCGACGAAGCTCATGGCCCACAAATGAGAGAGGGGCAACCGGGTGGTGATGGAGCCCCTGCGCACCCACCCAACCGGATTAAAATCCATAATTGTTGCAGTGGCCAGGTATTCCTCTTCTGAGTGGAAAACTCATACAACTTAACTTGCATGAGCCTTCCCATCAGAAGAGAAGTACCCCGGTGACCAATTTATGCCATAGAATTATGCAATTCGATTACATAATCATATGTCATAAAGAGGCACCTTGCTCGGACCACTCAACCCGCGAAGTCACCTGAAACAAAGAAGTTAATATGTACCCAGCGGCTGGCTCATGTTTGATAGTGTGAGCCTGCCGCCGTACCGGATCCTATACCCGGTCAAAAGAAAAGAAATGAAAAGACCGAAGTTGTACTTTTAATGCAACATTGTTTTTTTATTTACTAACTTGAAACGAATATGGAATTACAAGAAAAAAGTACAATTTTTCGAAATTCGACCCGACCTGATCGGACATTAAATTTATTGAAATATAATGTAACCTTGTTTATACGTTAAGTCAAATTATTGCCCGCAAACATTTTCGTTCGTGCACTCATAAGATCTCTAGTTTTCCACCATGAAAAGTTTACTTTATATTATGTGCTCTAAAACTAACAGAGATCATATCTGAAAACAAAACACGGAGCATTCTAATCAACTGGTATGAAATTCACAGAATGTTTTGAACTTAATTTTACCTTACAATATATAATTTTAAACTGATTTCATTGGATACCCAAAAAAGTACACATCGATCTGTTCCGAACAATAAAGGAATTTTGGACATGAGAATAACGCAAATAAACGACTTAGTGATTGGGTTTGTTTTTCATTAGAAGGCTAGAGGTTATTCATGTTTTCATTGAATAGTGAATAGTATTGTTTAAGCTACATATTTAAATTAAATTACATCAACAGATTCCACTACAGCTTTTTGGGGAGCACGCATTTAGAATTTAATTATTTTCCATGGATAAAATACAAACATATCAGGAAGAGCTAAACTGAATGGTTATAAATAATTTAAGGGCTTAATTTTTTAACTGAGAAATCAATGAAATTAGTTATTTGAATAAGAAAAATATACTGGTCGTTCAATACATGCTCAACAGATGGCGATTCAGAACAAGAATAAGGTGCTACTTTATTCGGGTAATTATAACATTTACAACTTATGCATTGTACTATAAAAGAAGGAAAAGTGTAACCTTTATACATCTTTTATAAGATTCAAATAGTTCAAATATTACAACCAAAGACCATAATTGATTCGCAAAATACAGTCAGTAAGGATTCATCGCAGACATGAAATCTGCCAGAGTTCGGAATTTGTGAAATAAACAATCATCCATGCTTTGTAATGCAAAGAAAGTTAACGAAGGCTAGGATAAAATAATTTGCAGCTTATTATTAGTATAAATGAACGCACTGCATTTCATAAATCAGTTCTACAGAGGACTATAAACAGTCTTTTGGGTGTCGATTTTTCTAACGTATATTAAGTTAAAATAAAACAGTTATCTCCGATAAAACTTGATATAAAACGATTCTTACTTATTTTACGATTAGCAAAAATACATCCCGATACCTAAAGGAAAAACATTTTTATTTTTATTGAAGGAAACAGTACTATGTCGTGCAAATCAAGTTTCACGAAGAGACAATGTCAATAGCGTATCCGTTCAGTATTTATGAAGTATTTTGTTTATGACCACTGGAAAATGTATGTAGTCTACTCGAATCAACAATATCAAATAATAAATGATCGAGGTATTACTGAGACCTGCCACTTTTGAAATGTAAGGCATTAAGTCTAAACACAGAAAAAAAATGTTTACCTGAAATAACAATATCTTCATTTGATAGTTATAAACTTATTTTGAAAATTATTAAGTTGAAAATATTTTACTTCTGCTTCTGCTTGGGAAAATCAGAGGTTCTATTACTGATGCTTCGAACTGAAATCTGCGAGAAGGCAATAAACTAATTTTATATCATTTGCAAAAAGAATCCTCTAAATACTGATTGCCTGTGAATGCTTACATGACGGCCTGGATACCCTTTATGAGTTAATTAACAAATCTCTCAAAATATTTATCAACATTACACTGTGTTTATGAATTGTTTGTGGTAATCAATGAATCATTTGTGGTAATCAATGAATTATTTTCTTTTCATTTCCATCGAACCGCAGCCAAGGTAAGAAAACTACGATATAAATATGATTTATGCATTGATTGACTCCACTCGCATATTTGTCATCGGCTGCACCATTTTTTATAATTTGAACGATTTAACTCCTTGAAATATCTTAGCACGCGTGTAGTGTGAATCTTTAGTATTATTACTTCTAAGTTTCAATTGGCACCAAAACGTTTCCATACATGTCCTGTAGCTGGGTAGAATCATGACACAAGCCTTTTTAAACCAAAGGTGAAGCTATGTTCCATCATCGTATGTGTAAGACAATGTTTCCGATTTTTACACACCCATATATATATATATATATATATATATATATATATATATATATATATATATATATATATATATATATATAGATATATATTTATATATATATATATATATATATATATATATATATATATATATATATATATATATATATATATATAGTCCTGCGCTAGCGCTACTCCACAAGACGCGCTCAACTCCCCTGGCCGCACTCAAACTCAAGGCACTATTCCGCCAGCTGATTGTCCGCGGAAAGTCCTTTGAAGTTACTTTCTTCGCGTAATGGCACACACGTCAAAACTTTAAAACTTATTTTTCGTTGCGCCGAGTACTTTCGGTTCGATTGAAGTTCAATCCTCTTCCACTGTCCGACACTCACGAATTTGTGCAGTTCAGGCTTCTAGCCTCGCGACGGACTCCAAAACAAGCAACATTGTCCGACATACGAAGAGTCGAAATTTCGTTCTGCGTTCCAGCCGCATCCACACTGGTGCACAATCCCGAGCAGACTCCGTTCAAGAGCTGCACACAATTCCCATTCCGATGAGCGGAATCGAGAATCTGTAATTTCCATGCTTTCTAGTCATAACCGGATTTTCTATATGGAAATGATTTCTGGTTGTGTAGTGAATAAGTTGATCTGGGATATATTATGCATGAATTTCTTTTAACCCTTTGCCTGCGCCGAATTCTAATCGAGCAGTTTTAGTTATGCTAAATATACAAAAAATATAAAATCTATAAATTGACATAATTAAAATTTAAATTCTACATGAAATTATCAAATAAGTTAAAGTAATCAAATAGTAAGTTTAACTAACTGCTCGATTACTACACATGGTAAATCATTCTCAAGAATTTTTGCCTTAATTCTAAGACTATATTTACCTAACTTGACTATCTATACGACGGGGCCCCCGGTAAATTTTCTGCCTCGCTCGTGTGCCGTTGCACGCTAGCCACGTGTATTCTGACGAAAATATATTCTGATTCCTCGAGGCGTGTCCTTGGCGGACCGATATGTTTGTTTCTCGTCGCCTTCGAGGAAGAATTCCTGGCGTTGTCGTTTGGATGGATGTCACGTCTTGCACTCCAGCTCCACAAAATAATCCAGCCACCAATTCGAGAACTCCTTTCTGGGGTGGCCTCCTTTGCTCGATGGTGTGACATTCCCACACGGAGTCCAAAACGAGAAAGAGGCCCCTTCGCTCACGATTCGGTCCGTCCTCGCCTTGGATGGGATTTCTTCGCCCCGTTGAAATACCCTTCGGTGAAGATGGCCGCGACTTCTTGGACTCATAGATTCTAGTACTATCATTGCGTCTTGGGGCTCCAGATATCCGTGTCTCGAACCTTCTTTGCTGCAAGGTTTTTCCCTGTGTTTTTTCAAATTAGTTTTGCTTATTTTCGATATTGGTAGCCGTGCCTGATTGAGACTTCAAGTGTCTTCCGGTTGTTTTATGTTTATTTTCTCCAGCAGTAGATGTTATTGGGTGTGGGAAGATGTAAGCTTGCTATTCAAACGTCCATATGATCACAAATTACAACATTTTGATTACCGGTGGCGGTCACAACAACGTCTACATTTCGAGTAACTTCATTAAATTTCGCCGCACGAAAACCGTCCGTGCTGGCCTAAAGAGCGCAGGTAGGCTCAATTTCAGAAATATAAACGGTGCATTCCAATCTGCAAATGACTATTTGCTTCCCGCCAGACATAACTTTTGTTGAACGCTTTCCCCTATTAATAATAGACTCTTTGCAGCTATAAATACTATCAAATTTTGTTTTAGTGACGGAATCCAATACATTCATTACTGGGACTGTTAACTTCTCAGATTCTGATAGCTGGTACACTCTATGTATCCCAGTGATGCTTCCCTCTACCATGTCTTTAAACATTATAAACGTGGCTGGATATTTCTTCAGCATTAACTGTGTTGCATCGCCTCCATCATCCAACATCATATTTGGTAGCCCATTTTCAGCATTTAAACAATTATCGTTACACCACCAAAAATCTCCTTCGGTCTCACCACGCCATGCGAATATCGGATAATCTGCTTCAGCCAATGCCGCAGCAAATTCATTCCGTGTCGAGTATATATTACAGGCCGTCCATCGAATCGTTGCATCTAATTCGACCAAGGTCTCGATTAAAACTGCCGTATGTACATTGATATGTGTACCGCCAACGATACGTGCATTTTTCAACGTTTGGTCTTCGGAGGCAAACTTTCGCAGAACCATTATCTATCTTCCTAACTTACATACTATATTTACTCTTAGTATTAATAATGATTACAACATATTTCTATTTACAAAGTTTCCGATAATACTTGGCTCGGGTGAATCTGGTAAACTTGTTGCAGAGGCAAGTGCTGACGTCTGGTAGGAATTTGTCCGTGACAATATTTACCCAAAATTAAAAAGAAAAATAAGCTCTCTGAGCCTTGGCTTGATGGCGATTTGCGCCACTTGCGAAATCAAAGGAATAAGCTCCACAAAATTATTCAGACAAAATCAAACGTTAGCCAAGAAATTAAAAATAAATATGAGGAGCTGGGAAAAGCATATAATTCGTATGTTAATATTATTGGTAAAAACATTATCCACAGCCCAAAAAAGTTCTTTGACTTCTTTAACAACAAACGCAAGTCTTAAGGATTTCCCAATTCGACGGTGTATCAAGAATCAAACTCACTGATTCCACCTCTGCATATCATTTTTAATAAATCCCTCACTTCTGGAATTTTCCCATCGATTTGGAAGAAATCCCACTTGATTCCAATTTATAAAAATAAAGACAAGGCGTCAGTTGAAAATTACAGAGGCATCGCAATACTATCAGCAATTCCAAAACTTTTTGAAAAAATAGTTAGTTCAAAAATATCGCCCATCATAGAGCCTCGGCTGAACGACCAACAGCATGGTTTCCGAAAGAACCGCTCAACAGTTACAAATCTCTCGGTGATGGTTTCTGGTGTCCTTTATGAAATGGAAAAAGGCCGTCAAATCGATGCAATTTACACCGACTTCAGTAAAGCGTGTCAAACACAAAATCGTGTCAAACACAAAATCTTGAGAAAAAAATTAAAAATTTCGATATCTGTGGCCCTTTGTTCGAATGGCTCGACTCGTATCTCAAAAATAGGACGCAAGTCGTCAAATTTCAAGGATTTTTGTCCAAAGAAATAAATGTCTTCTCCGGTGTACCTCAAGGCAGCCATCTTGGTCCCATACTTTTTACCATCTTCATTTCGGATCTCTCTGCTATCTTGTCGGACATTCCGCATCTATTTTATGCTGACGATATCAAGCTATTCAAGGTGGTAACGTCTCCAAAGGATACGGAATTCCTTCAAAACTAGTTAAACTTTCTTTTAGAATGGTCAGAAAAAAAACTACTCTGAATTTCGAAAAATGTCAGATAATAAGTTTTTCCCGTAAAAACTCTGTCCTTGCCGTCGATTATTATCTTGACTACCACAAACTTAAAAGTGTGGACAGCGTTGTAGACCTCGGTGTTATTTTGGACAATAAATTACGTTTCAATCTGCATTATGATGAATTCTTTGGTAGAGCCAATAAGCTCCTCGGCTTCATCAAGCGTCGATCCAAAGAATTTCAAAATATTTGGGTATCGAAGACATTATATCTCTCCTTAGTACGTCCCATTCTTGAATACGCATGTCTTATTTCGGATCCTGTTTTCAACGTTCAGATTGACCGACTCGAGTCTGTTCAAAAACAGTTTATCTTATTTGCATTGAGATCGCTATATGATCCGAGGAATTTGAAGTTCTACCCTCCTGTGAGCTTACGCTGCCAATTCTCAATATACCATCACTTGCTTCCCGTAGAACTATGATAACTTGTTGTTTCGCTTTTGATGTCCTCAGAGGCTCGATTAAAATGCCATTTTTAACTGATAGAATAAAGATGCATGAGCCATTGCGAGTCACTAGGCATTCTCGTCAATTAGTTGAAGAGCGGCATAATATAATCTATGCAGATAATGATTAACAGGTGTTGAAAAAGTTTAACTCAGTGCACATGACTCCCCAAACATTTCCAGAACCCATTTTAAAGCTCTATAATCAAATGTCCTTTCATCTTAATTCCATCTCGCACCCTACCCTCACAACATATTTTATTGCAATAGCACATTGCATTTGTCACAATTTTTATATTTATAAATTAATTCTAAATTGTACTATTAAGGAATTATTGTGAATTTTTTATTATAAGGTTAATTTTTTTTATATTTCTGGTACCAGTGCCTTGCTTGGCTAAATAAATAAATAAATAAACTCGTCGATGGAGGAGCTTCCGCAGAAGAGTGCGCACCTGTCGCCAAACTTTAAAATTATGTAACATCTCAGAGGTTTCTGAGAATGACACTCGACCTTACGCATCAATCAAAGTGTTGGGCGAAATCGCTGTTGCACTGATTAACGCGGGTGCAAGTATTAGCTGCCTTGCCTCGAGCCTCGTCTCAAAGGTACTCCATCAAAACCCTACGGCAGTAAAACCCTGGCGCTCTGAAATCAACACAGCTGATGTTACCAAACATCCTATCCAGGGTAGACTGACAACACCCGTGATATTCAGATGTCAAACGAAGGATATTACTTTCTACATTATCCCTCCTCTGACTCAGAATGTGTACCTTGGCGTCGACTTCGTCCTTCAATTTGGTTTGGCCCCAGATTTATTCACAGACTCACCTTTAAACACTAGATACTTAACGAACTCGATTCTATACCCGACAGGCATGAATTAGCGCCTAACCAACGTCAACGTCTGGAAGCACCCATCGCTGCTTTTCCATCTTACGCTACGCAAGGCCTTGGCCGCACCATACTGGTCCCACATGTCATCGATGTTGGCGATAGTAAGCCAATAAAGCAGAGACACTATGTCATCTCACCGGCCATGAAAAAGCTAGTGTACGCAGAGTTGGACAGGGTGCTCGAGTTGTGGGTTATAGAGGAGTCCCAAAGTGCCTGGTCCTCACCGGTAACCTTGGTGGTGAAGCCAGGTAAAGCCCGTCTTTGTCTAGATGCGCGGAAGCTAAGCGCAGTGACCATCAAAGACGCTCGACCTAAAGGATGCATTCTGGCAAATTCCACTCGATGAGGGGTTGAGAGATAAGACCGCCTTCACAGTGCCTGGACGACCATTATACCAGTTCGCCACAATGGCTTTTGGCCTGTGTCATGCTCCGCAAACGATGACCCGGCTAATGAACAAAGTAATTCCACCTCATCTGAAACACCAAGTGTTCGTGTATCTGGATTATCTTCTACTCATCACGGAAACGTTTGACCAACACCTCCTACTCCTGCAAGAAGTAGCCCTGCATATCAGTAAGGCGGGACTCACCATCAACACCCAGAAAAGTAAGTTTGTCATGAACGAAGTCCGATATCTAGCACATGTCATCGGACATGGCACTATCAAAACTGATCCGGACAAAACTCGGGCGATTGATGAGTTCCCGTTACCGAAAACTTTTAAGCAGCTACGACGTTTCCTTGGAGTGTGTGGTTGGTACCGAAGGTTCGTTCGGAATTACGCAACAGTTTCAGCGCCTCTGTCGGACATGCTCCGGAAAGGTACGTTCATTTGGACCGAGCTCAGTCGAAAAGAATTTGAAGAGCTAAAACAATCCTTAACATCAGCTCCAGTTTTGCACAGCCCCGACTTTAAGAGGCCCTTCTCCATTCATTGTGACGCAAGTCAACATGGAGTGGGAGCCGTGCTTGTGCAATTGACCGAAGAGGGAGAGGAAGCTCCCATTGCCTTCATATCCAATAAGCTGAACTCGGCCCAAAGGAACTACTCCGTATCCGAGCAAGAATGTTTGGCAGCGGTAATGGCTGTAAATACATTCCAGGCGTATATCGAAGGCCACCAGTTTGAAATCATCACAGACCACGCTTCGCTGCAATGGCTGATGAACCAAGCGAACTAACATGGACGCCTGGCCCGATGGGCTCTTAAACTGCAAGGGTTCAAGTTTTCCATCAAACATCGGAAAGGGGCCCAAAACATTGTGCCCGATACTCTCTCTCGAATGATTTCACCCGAGAAAGGCGAATTGACAGTGAATGACAAGGACCCTATTGAGATAGATTTGGACAGCCCACATTTTGAGTCAGACAGCTACAAAGAGTTGAGGCAAACCATCGTAACCCAACAAACACAGTTGCCTGATTTCAAAGTGATATACGGCTACGTTTATCGACGAAATTAATACGCCAGCCCTGAAAACTCTGTGTACCGAAGGAAATGACACAGTATGATCCTCCGCGAACACGACCATCCTTTAAGTGCCCACGGTGGTTATGGTTGGACGCTTCGGCGACTTAGGAAGTACTTCTTTTGGACTAAGATGTCATCCCAGGTCAAAGACTACGTGAGCGCCTGTGAGGATTGTAAAATCACTAAAGTGCCTCTTCGACCTCCTACGGGTCAACTCAACGTTCCGGAGCGCGTATTCCAACATCTGTACATAGATCTACTCGGTCCATATCCTCGTTCTTCTATGGGACACATCGGAGCTATCGTTGTGTTAGACCAGCTCTCGATATTCCCACTGGTGGAACCTATTCGCAAGTTCACGACTCCATCCATCGTGAAATTTTTAGAGAGTCGAGAATTCCACTTGTTCGGGGTACCAGAAGTACTCGGACAACGGAGTACAGTTCCGATCTCGGCAGTTTAAGGGCCTACTCGAACAGTACGGTATCGAACTCCAACTGACGCCCATATACTCTCCTCAGTCTAACGCATCAGAACGTTTGAACCGCACACTGTTGGCCGCGATCCGTTCTTAGGTCCCTCCAACTCAGAAGGATTGGGACCGCAGATCGACCGCCATCACTTGCGCTCTGCGGTCGTCTTATCATTCCGTCAGCGGTGTCTCGCCTTACTTTGCCACCTTCGGACAGCACATGATTTGCCATGGCAAATCATACAGGCTGCTACGGTATGAGCGAACCCGTCGTTGCACTGGAGCCCCAGGAGCGTTTAGGAGACCTCCGCCAACAAATCGGACGGAAGATAAAGGCCGCAGGACGTTAAAGAAGGAGATTATGTTTTTCGTCGCAATTTCTGCCAAAGTGACGCCGCTGAGCATTACAACGCCAAGCTAGACCGGTGTTTCCTGAAAAGCCGCGTATAGAAGGTTCTTTTTCGCAACCCTTGTCACCTTGGGATCGCGAGAAAATTAGCTGCCTTCTTTTAATCGAGCAGTCACACAAGCAAACTGCTCGAAATCCTTCCCATCCCCTACTCAAAATTTTGTGGCAGATTTAGAAAAAATATGTAATTATTTCCATTCGTAATCGTAATTTGTAAAGTAATTTTCCTTATTATTATTATTAAATGTAATTTTATAGCAATATTCCTGCATATTAAATTTAAATGTTTCCCTCTAACTATATTCTTTATGAAATTTAACTTTTATTACCATTTCAAATCCTCTTCATTTTTCTTTACTTCGGTCAAATTTAGTTTTTAAAAAAATTTCAAATCTGCCACATAAGGTTTAAAGTATAGGAACGAATGGAATGGAATTGAGCGATGCAAGTGACGTCTACGTCAATTTGAGGGATCGGGTGGTTAGCGGACAGGGTGAATCGGAAATGTGAAAGACTACGTGCGTGAGAATAGTGGCCGTTCGTGCTATGGACACAAATCAGTCAAAGTAGCATTCGAAGCGTTGCATTCACGTGCCGCGGCCTCCTACAATCGCCCAACCCTCGCCGTCGTGTGCCCCGTTACACAACTCCTGCTAAACGGTAACACGTTCCCGCGTCTTGCTTGTGCAAATCTTGCGAAAATTATCAGCGCTAGATTTATTCCTGAATCTGTGGTCGTCACAAATCAAATTATAGGTGCAGTGTCGATAGCGTTTCCTAAAAATTACATTGCCTGCATCTGCAGAATTATCAACGTGCCATGTGTGCGAACTTCTAACGGTGAATTTTAGCCGCTTTCGAACCCACAATCGAACCATTTGATCAATTAACCACTGCGCGGTATCCTTGGATTCCTGGGACTCGAACCTGTGATTCGAGGCCGTTCCGTCACGCGAGCCCCATTCGAACATTATTTTTGCATTCTGTTAGTTCTCGAAGGCATTGGTTGTGGAGTGTTCGCCTCAGGCCAGTAAATGTTGTTGTCACGGCTCTTTTGTCCTGGAAGTTTATTATTTCCTTTGATAAAATTCCGTTCCTTAATATCTCAAAGACGCTTCTGTATAATTAAGAAAAAATTGAATCAATCTGATTTTATTGATGTTCGGCCAATTCAAATAGACCTTGGTTGTTACAATACAAAACTGAATGACCTTTACAAATTGTGATACAGATTACGTTTTACAAATATGCTACTTAACGCGTTCAACAAAATTATTCGACTGAAATGATCAATGCGCCGAGCATTTCACCCACATTCAAAGTGCCAACGCGATTTGCTGACCAGACAAAAACACGCCGGAGAAAGAACGCTGAGTTTGCGTCTCTTCACCGGCATGCCTGCCTTTGTCCATGAAATTTAACCCAATCTCTTCGATTACGGATCCACTTCACGGACAAATACACTAGCTGAATGTGCATGGGTCAGCAATTTAGCTGGGAAATGAAAATAGCAATTCGAATTACAGTGTGTGGCAAAATTTAGGATTCATGAATATTGAATTGAATTAAAATATATGAATTGAATAAAATTATTGAATTTGGGTGAAATGCCGGCGAAAGGCAAATTCAATTGTTCTTAAAGGGAACAGTGAATGATTGATCAATCGGTCAGTGAATTGAGTTAAAATGATCGATCAATTGATAAATCAATCGAATTGATTACAAATGAACTAATTACTACGGTGAATTAACTTAAATTACTAAGCGTAGATGTTGCCTTATCACGCCGTGAGGGGCGCTCAGGGTGTCAGGAACTCAACAGGTGTTTAACGGTACAAGTTCACAGTGCATGCGATGCACCGCTACCAATAGTTGTCTTAACGCGTAACTGGAAACCTGCAACTATTGCAAGTGAAAAACTGCGAAGGAGCGCGAAGTGTGTTACGGAACGCGGAAAAAAGCTGTCAATGAGGGTGCGCGCGCATCACTACATCAGGTACGGAACATTTGCAATGCAACAGCAGTAAACAAACAACAGTAGTTGCAGTTGACAGAGGTTAGTTTCCTGTGTTTGTCAAGTTTGGAAGATTTTAAGGGATAAATGGAATGCAATTGTTTACGGTTTGAAATACACTTGTTGTCGGATGCGGTTGCATTTTGGTGAAGTGAAAAAGGTTCGGGGCATACGAGTGCCACAAGCTATACACGTAAGGTGTTCTCCGCTAGGAAACGGACTCCTCAGCTTGAAGGCGCCTCACGGCGTAACAAAACGAGACCTGGCCCGAAGTAATGTGTCAAACGGTTCCAGGCTGGGTTCTCAGGTTGGCAGGGGAGGTGTTTAGTGGGTAGTCCAGTCGCGCATGGGAGTCCCACACTCTGTGCATAAATAGCATTCACCTCGCTACCACAAAAAAAAAAAGTTTTCTGGAGGAGCCTCTGCAGGCAGCTTTATGTGAACACGCATTTTGTAGAGCTTGCATAACAGAATGGCTTTCTCGTCAGCTGTTGTTAATGCATTGCCGACGCAATGCATTAACAACAGCGAATCTCAGAGCAGTTTCTCGCATTTTACGTAATTTACTTTCCCGGAATCAAGGCGAAGCCCGCAAGGGTGTTGCTAAAAATCATCCAGCTTTCGTGGTGGTAACGACAGTGGCTTGTAATGAATCGGCCCTACACCACTGCCGATAATTAGTCAGTCGTTATTGACGTCGACGGTTCGGAACGCACCCTCTAACCTCTCGCTGTTCCTGAACCGCTTTTTGTCAGCTGAGAGGAAGGTGAACGTGTGTGTGCAAACTGACGTTAGATAGGAAGCCATATGGCAGCAGACTTTACTACCACACACATGACCATTAGTAGGCGACTTTGCTGGCTAACTACATGGCGGGATATGAAGAATTATGGAGGTGCCAACGAAAATTCGAGGTTTTGTACGGTTTTGAGACGGATTTCCACCGTGAAATCCAAATGGCCCGCGGAGAACAATATAGCGCTCCTAGTGAAGTGAAACTTATTTCCGTTTAATTTTTATCGCCTTCCAAAGTGAATGAATAGGAGTTTGTTTATATCTCAACGCTGAGTTATTAGTGGAAGGTGCACAACATGTGAAAAGTTTAGGAGTACAGTGGACAGTACGAGGTGAATTTATCGCATGTACGGAATGCGTTTTGTACGTTTTCATTTGGAAAATAGTATATATCCCGCAATACAAGCATTTGCTAATGCCGCAGGTGGATGACAGCTCACAGAAGCTTGTCCATAGTAGGCCGACTAATACATAAGCAAATTGCTACCATATGACTTCCCATCTTACGTCAGTTTTATGTGTGAGTGAACTTCAAAAAGCGGAAGGCACGGGGCAGATGGCAGGACGGCCATGCGAACTCTTTTTTTTCTGTCACCGAAATCGAGTTTAAAGTAAAAGTATCCGCGAACGTTAAAAAAAATTAAAAATTTCCGCAAGGACTAAATTCGTAACGCAAGCCGCACTACCTGCATCGTTTTGAAAAGTGTGGTGTCAACTGAGTCGTTCGCACGTACCTCGGATCTTGGGAAAAAGTTCAGGGGAATGGAGATTCCGGACAAAGGGCGGAGTTCCTAGCCTCAAAATCAACTTGCGCTGGTCATGGCGCATCGGACACCCAAGGATGCCTTGCCGAGGATGGTGACATAGTGATGGATAAGGTTATAGAGAATGTTTGAAGGTTAGCAAGTAAGTTTTACGATGAAATATCGGCAGTGCACGCATCATTAAGTTAACGGAATAAGTCTCGGAGCAAGATATGTTTAGGAAGCGGTTTCCAAAGGTTAGGGTAGATGATAGCTGTTCAACATCACAAATCGCACGTGATGGTGTTAAATGCCGTTTGAAAGAAGATAAACTATCTCAAAACTTCACATTAGCCGAAGTTGAAGAAATATTGAAACATTGTGGTAAGCAAATCAAGCGTGTTGCTCCTTGGCCCGATCCAATAGACGAAATACAGAGCAATGAACATTTTCATTTAGTTTCTTGTTATTGTCATAACATCGACGAAATTGGTGTTTGTTATCCATGAAACCTTAATTTTCCAACGTTTTCAGAAATATGTTAGGCGTCGAGCAAAAGGATTCGAAAAGTTATAGTTTACAAAAAGGTCTCGGGCGAGCTGGATGACAATCTTGACGATTTGTCTCGTCATACGCATTCACTAAGATTATTAGGACTATTAGATTGTGATATAAAAGGCACGCACTTAATGAATTTGGTAAATTTAGTAGAGCTTAGCTTAGAATGCTGTGGAACAGTGGAATCGGAATATTCTATCCGTCTGTGCGAAGTGGTGAAATTAAAAAAGCTTAATTTGGCGGGGTGCCGTTTACTGGATGATCAAGCATTAGAAACTCTTTGTCGAGCTCAAATTGATTTAGAAGAACTAATAATTAATAATAATTATGCTTGCAATAATTTGGAGGTAGTGGGCCGGCTGAAGAGGTTACGGAAAATAGAAATTAGGTAATGTTGTAAACAACTTGTCGCGCTATTAAAATTACTTGATGAATTAGTGCATTATCATCAGAATAATCTTGAACTCTTCAAATAGATAGTAATTTCTGTTACGACAAGGAAGCGGCAACCGACATATTGACCACATTATCGAAATTCCGTAGCTTACTCAAAGTGACTATTCCGAATCTCAATTTAATTAATAATTGTGATCATGTAAAAGAGGTGGTGAAAAGTTGTTATCTCGTAGAAGACCGTAGATTTATAGTATTTACAAATCATCAGTGGCTAACCAACGAAGCTGTGCTTCCGTTGATAACGTTGAAATCGTCGAAGAGGTCATAGTTACTAGCAAGAATTCAACAAATCAATTTCTAACGAGGTACTTACAATGGGTGCAGACGATTAAGGTCTCGAATGTTCCAACCCCTATTTTCGAAAAATAATTTTATGGACATAAAGTTATATTGGGTATCCTTTTTGATCCTTTGAACTTTTTTGGGCGGGGATAGCATTAAGTCAAAACAATTTGCGGGCACACGTTAAAGACATTAACTGCAATGTTCCGGAATTAACTTAAAAAAATTGCTCGACATTTCGATTTGCAACAAAAAAATATGAAGCAAATCCATTTGCCGAGCGCTTATATGATGATTTGCTTAGCAACTATAACCGTTTGATAAGGCCTGTGTGAGATCAAATCAGTATCTGAAAGTCTTATTAACTTTTTACCATATGATGTTTACCAATTATTGCATTTGCTAACGCTTATTAATCCTAAAAATATTTAAATTAAAATTTTTAATCTATTCCCTGAATAACTACTAAATGACAACATTTAAAACAACCCTCGTCTACATCAGTTTTGGATAATTCGTCTTAAAAACTGCTTATTATTCGCAATATGAAGTGGCCTTAGTTAGCATGCATGCATTAATCCACACATAAAAGGGCACAGTATTTTTTTTTTTCAATCTTAGATGTTTTCAAGACAAATTAACGAAACAAGCTGTAGTGAATTAAAATGAGTTTCAACGTCCGTGAAGGACTGCAGCGATGGTCTGCTGCCTCGGCAGAGGAAGATGGAGGTATCTGCCGAGAATGCCCTCGTCCGGAGACGCGTGAATGCGCTGGCAGGCTAGCATTGCGGTGTCGTGGGGCGGGTTCGTTTCCCCGGCACGAGGACTCACTACAAAACAATTTCGCATTCACGAATTTGTCGATAGCTCAAGAGGCGACTGAAGTCGCAAAAACTGTAGATAACCTCACCGAAGGAGATGTACTTGTTACAAGAACAAGTGAAACCTGAGAGGAAAGGCGAACTTGGGGTGACCTCGTCGTTACCCAACGAAGTTCATGGCCCACAAATGAAAGAGGGGCAACCGGGTGGTGGTGGAGCCCCTTCATACCCACCCAACCGGAATAAATCCTAAGATAGCTTGTTGAAGTGGTCAGGTATTCCTCTTCTGAGTGGAAAACTCATACAACTTGAATTGTATGAACCTTCCCATCAGAAGGAATGTCATAGAATTATACAATTGGATTGCATAAATCTATGCCATAAAAAGGCTCTCTGCTTGGGCCACTCAACCCATAACGTCACCTGAAACAGAAAAAGGAATGAGTTTGTACCCGGTGGCTGGCTCATGTTTTGGGGTGGAAGCCTGTCACCGTACCGGGTCCTATACCCGGTTAGATAAAACGGAAGGGAAAGACCTATGGTTCAATTTAATTCATCATTTTATTTGACAACATCTTAAATCCGAGAAACAACAATTTAATGAAAACCGAACCAATTGAAGTACGTACAAAAAAAAAAGAAAAATTTTAATACGATCTAAAATTTTCCCCCACCCACCTATAAATTGTAATTAAATAAGTAAAAAAAACTATAAGGAATTAAATCGACGAGAATATATAAATTAATTAATTGAGAGAAAAAAAATTTAAGCTCAAATATAAAAATGTATAAAAAAGATGTAAAAAACGTAGATATAAAACAAATGTAAAGAAGTATATATATGACAAAATTAAGGCAACAAACGGGTACTCACCCGCATGGTCCTCCGAGCGCTCGACGACGATGCAGATGGTCCTGTAATATAATAATTGTTGGTAAATGCTAAAACGCGCACGTGGTAACGAAATTCATACAAATTAAAACGTTTTTCTTTAGAATTCTCTTTTCTGCTTCGATTTGTGCGATAATTTTTTTTTTTGATCGAGTAGCAAAAGGCTACAAACTACGCGAACACCGCAATTTTTCGGTCTAAATAATCCTGTTGGTCTTTAACTATAAACTTATTGCACTGCATAATCGTCGCTCCCATGTACAAAATTCGAAACTTAGCTCGCTCTTCGCCAATGGTGGTGAGCAATGGAAAAACGCTGGTCATGAATCGCTGAGGACCTTTATCCGAAAGCAGACTTCTATTGCGTCCGCTCCGAATTCTCCATAAAACTTCTGAACACGTTTCCGAACAGATTTAGTTATAGCACCCTCAGTAAAAGGAGATTCTGAGAATTTTTCTGGTATAATCGGAGTGACAACATAACGACTCTTAGTTCGTTGTAAGGCGATACGATGGTCAATAGTTTTGATCTAATTTTTCCCGCTAAGTACTCCACCGGCAGTTCAGCACAATTTTCTGATATTCAGTCCTAGCGCTACCACAGAAAATCAAAGGCAGCCGGTTTCATTGTAAATGGCTTTCATTTAGCAAAGTCGAAAGTTCATCAACAAGATGTCAACTAATTCTCGGAAAGATCAAGGAAAAATTTCGTTTTGAATGAGCACAGATCACCACTACTTTTAACTTTCACTGGAACATCATATTTGCCTTTTTTTTGCTTTTTTTTTGTCAATTTTATTATGTTTGATTATCTTTTCCGGTATTTATTTTCAATTGCATTATTATGTAGTCGCATTACTCGCATGTCATTTGCGCATTGGCGAGGTAACTCTTAAGACATTTCACCTTTAATTCGACCAGAGTCCCACCATCCGGCACTATCGCGACGTGGGGAAAACACTTGTGTACGCGTTGAATGCAATATCACAACAAAAAAACCGTGTTTTGTGCGGAACAAATCATATGTTAAACAACTGGAAGATGACGATCACGTTACTTCCATGAAGAGGAATCACTTCATCTCGCTTTTCTTCCGCCAGAACATTCCCCCTTCTTTTCTTTAGATTTTGTCATCTATTTCGCAATTCTTTTCGTTTTTCTCTCCTTTGGGACCTGATTATTTCTGGGAGCTAGAGAATAACTTCCCGACAGATGGTTTGAGGGAGGGAGAAATTTTTGCACACCCAAGCGAAACACTTCCACCATACAATTTAGCGGAACACGAGTTTTATTTCAGTTTTCACTCATCCGCACGACTAACGAAGCGTTCATAATTTGCACGATACCGTTTCAACAGTCTCTCTACACTCCAAATTATCCCTAACCACGTCCACGCTAATCGCGCGCTTTTTCTCACTCCTCGTCTTTTCCAATTCGCTCCGCGTGCCACTAATCCGCGCGAAAACCAAATTCCATCTCCTCTCTTCGCGACCGCACGCGTTCACAGTTCCAACTCGACTCCCCCAAGTATAGAATCGCGTTAAATTTCATGTAATTGCGATCACTACACTCCCTGGAGTATATAACTTTCTTTATCCTCTATATACTTCGTTCGAATCGAAAAATTTTACGAACTGTTCCGTGTATCTGCTACACAAGAACAGGCCACCACCCGTAACAGAACCCAAAAATTAAGTTTGTCATTTGATTTTCACTATTTTTCAAGTAACTGTTTTCAATTCAGTTAAGGAGTTCTTTTTTTTATAGTCTTGAGTGCCTTTTCAAGGGAATCCGACTCGATCGGAGTGTAGTTGCAGACCCATTTCGAATTGCTATCGACTCCATTATCTCATTGAACCAAAGGCAAGCACTAGGATTCCACTCGTTTGTTCTGCGTTTGTGTAGTGTCGCGTTCGACACGATATCATACAAAATATTATTGCTTTTACTTTTGCATGCTCTGATCAAGTTCAATATATTCTGACGCGGTTCTAATGGCTATCTTTTCAGATTAAAACGTTTTTTCCTAAAGTTTTGATATTTTTTCTTCAACTGCAGTCTATACCGGCGTGGCAATAATTTTTCAGCTGAATAATGCTTCGTTACTATCACTGAATGCACGAGCTTAAGAAAATTGCAATTCTAAGCACTTTTTACTATAAGTTCACTGCAGTTAACAGTATGGTGCAGTGTTCAAGCGGTAGTTGCGTTTTCAGAATGATTTATTCTGATTTTGCTGATAATCTTGGAATAGAAATGCACTCGCTCTTAAAGGAATCGACCGCGGCTTTTTACAGTGCGGAAAATTTATTGAAGAGACGAATCAACACAACAATTATTAATTTAATTTAGCATATGTTTGTTATCCGCTAGCATCCAAGACGTAATGTGATGTATTCGACAAACAAAACAATTTTTGATTGATATTATGGTTGGAATGGGTAAAATTTGACAAATTTTAAGGGGTTTACATGATACAATCATTTTATTGTTCATATAATTTAAGGGGTTAACCGTCTCGTTCTTAGCATTTGTATACCGCGTTACACGGCAATTCTATAAATTATATTCAAAAGATATTGTAATAAAATCACTACACATTAAAATTTTAAACAGTTTTAGAATTTTGTTTCCCGGGAATTAAGCACAAAAGAAATTTTCTTGACTTATTTTTCATGTGAAAAAAAAACGAGGGTTGCGATGGGGAAGGTGACTGAACGGTTACTCATTGTTAAATTGAGTTTGTGCTGTGTGCCTGTGGCAGCGCTGGCTTTTAGAGCCATAGCTCCTCGATTATTACAGGGCAGCTAATTTTCTCGCGATCCCAAGGCGATGCGGATTGCGAAAAAGGAGCTGAAGGATCTTTCTGTGTATCATGGGTTGGCTTCGGCGTCGGGACTAAAGATGACGGACACTAAAAGAAGAACACAATTGACAGACGGACAGACTGACTTATGTTTTGTTTGGCCGGAAGTATACAACCTTGCGCGTTTTTTTGAAAACATATGCGGACGGACAAACAGCCGTGCCTAATTATCTATCGGCGCAGGTCTTTCGCGTGGTATATCCCCACTTCTTTTCCCGATGGATCCGTTATTAGGTAACGGTTAGGTCCCATTACCTGTTTTATGCGGCTTTTCAAGAATCGCCTGTCCAGCTTGGCGTTGTAATGCCCCGCGGCGTCACTTTGGCGGAAATTTCGCCGGAACACTTCATCTCCTTCTTTGAAATTAGCAGATCGTGACCGGAGATTGTACTGCGCTTCATTTGCACTTCCTGCGGCCTTAATCTTCCGTCCGATTTGTTGGCAGAGGTCTCCTAAACGTTCGTGGGGCTCCAGCGCAACGACGGGGTCTCCCAAACACTTCAATTGCCGTAACAGCCGGTATGATTTATCGTGGCAAATCATGTGCTGTCCAAAGGCGGCAAAGTAAGGGGCGACACCGGTGACGGAATGATACGAGGATCGCAGGGCGCATGTGATGGCAGACAATCGCCGATCCCAATCCTTTTGAGATGGGTGGACGTAAGAACGGATCGCGGCCAATAGGGTGCGGTTCAACCGTTCTGATGCGTTGGACTGAGGAGAGTATATGGGCGTCAGTTGGTGTTCAACGCCATACTGCTCAAGTAGGCTCTTAAACTGCCGAGACCGGAACTGTACTCCATTGTCTGAGTACACACTCTCTGGAACCCCGAACACATGGAATACCCGGTTCTCTAAGAATTTCACGATCGATGGAGTTGTGAATTTACGGATAGGTTCCACCATTGGGAACTTTGAACGCTGGTCTAGAACGACTATAGCTCCGATGTGTCCCATGGAAGACCGAGGATATGGACCGAGTAGATCGATGTATAGACGCTGGAATACGCGTTCTGGGACGTTGAGTTGACCCATAGGAGGTCGAAGAGGCTGGTTGGGCGCTTTGGCGCTCACGTAGTCTTTGACCTGGGATGCCATTTTAGGCCAAAAGAAGTATTTCTTGAGTCGCCGTAATGTTCGACCGTAACCTCCGTGGGCACTTAAAGGATGGTCATGTGCGCGGAGGATCAGATGTTGTGTCATTTCCTCCGGTACCCAGAGTTTCCAAGACTCTTCTTCCTGCCATGGATCACCAGTGGCGTATTCATTTCGTCTATACACGTAGCCGTCTATTACCTTCAAATCAGGCAGCTGTGTTTGTTGGGTCGCTATGGTTTGCCTCAACTCTTTGTAGCTGTCTGATTCGAAATGTGGGCTGTCCAAATCTATTTCGATGGGGTCCTCGTCATTTATTGTCAATTCGGCTCCCTCTGGGGAAAACATCCGTGAGAGAGTGTCGGGTACGATGTTCTGGGTTCCTTTCTTGAACTTGAACCCTTGCAGTTTAAGAGCCCATCTGGCTAGGCGTCCATTTAAATCTGCCTGGTTCATCAACCATTGTAGTGACGCGTGGTCCGTGATGATCTCGAATTGGTGGCCCTCGGTATAAGCTCGGAA
Organism: Odontomyia ornata; assembly: GCA_963969285.1. Classification (NCBI taxonomy): domain Eukaryota; kingdom Metazoa; phylum Arthropoda; class Insecta; order Diptera; family Stratiomyidae; genus Odontomyia; species Odontomyia ornata. Next base: position 171,778,668 of record OZ017739.1, on the reverse strand, counting down.
TTTCTTCACAGCCATTACCGCTGCCAAACATTCTTGCTCGGAAACAGTATAGTTTCTTTGGGCCGAATTCAGCTTATTAGACATGAAGGCGATGGGAGCTTCCTCTCCTTCGTCGGTCAATTGCACCAGCACGGCTCCTACTCCATGTTGACTTGCGTCACAATGAATGGAGAAGGGCTTCGTGAAGTCGGGGCTGTGCAAGACAGGAGCTGATGTGAGGGCTTGTTTTAGCTCTTCAAATGCCTTTCGGCTGAGTTCGGTCCAAATAAACTTCCCCTTCCGCAGCATGTCTGACAGGGGCGCTGAAACTGTTGCATAATTCCGAACAAACCTTCGGTACCAACCGCACACCCCAAGGAAACGTCGTAGCTGCTTCACTGTTTTTGGTAAGGGGAACTCATCAATCGCACGAGTTTTGTCTGAATCCGTTTTGATAGTGCCATGTCCTATGACATGTCCTAGGTATCGGACTTCTTTCATGACAAACTTACTTTTCTGTACGTTGATGGTGAATCCCGCCTTACTGATGTGCAGGGCTCCTTCTTATAGAAGTAGGAGGTGTTGATCGAACGTTTCCGTGATGAGTAACAGATCATCGAGGTACACGAACACTTGGTGTTTCAGGTGAGGTGGGATGACCTTGTCCATCAACCGAGTCATGGTTTGCGGCGCGTTACACAGGCCAAAGGGCATTGTGACGAACTGATATAATGGTCGTCCAGGCACTGTGAAGGCGGTCTTGTCCCTCGACCCCTCATCGAGTGGAATTTGCCAGAAGGCGTCTTTTAGGTCGAGACTGGTGATATAACTGGCTTTCGGCAGTCTCCCTAGTATTCCATCGATGAGTGGAAGAGGGTACGCGTCCTTGATGGTAACCGCGTTTACCTTACGGGCATCAAGACAGAGGCGGACTTTACCTGGCTTCACCACCAAGGTTACCGGTGATGACCAGGCACTTTGGGACTCTTCTATGACCCCCAACTCGAGCATCCTGTCTAGCTCCGCATACACCAATTTCTCCATGGCCGGTGAGATGGCGTAGTGTCTCTGTTTAATCGGTTTACTATCGGCAACGTCGATGGCGTGTGAGACTAGGGTGGTGCGGCCAAGGCCTTGGGTAGCGTAAGATGGGAAAGCAGCGATGGATGCTTCCAGGCGTTGTCGTTGGTTGGGCGTCAGGTCATGTCTATCGGGAGTAGAAGTGATTTCGTTGACATTTCTGGTTTTTAAAGACAAATCTGTGAATAAATCTGAGGCCAGTCCAAAGCGAAGGACGAAATCGACGCCAAGGTACACATTCTGAGTGAAAGACGGAATAATGTAGAAGGTAATATCCTTCGTCTGACCCCTGAACGTCACGGGTGTGGTTAGTTTACCTCGTATAGGGTGTTTGGTGCCATCAGCTGTACTGATTTCAGTGCGCCAGGATTTAATCAAGTTCGGATAGTCTTGGAGCACCTTCGAGCCAAAGCTCGAGGCAAGACAACTGATACTGGCACCCGTGTCGATCAATGCAAACACGGTTTCGCCCAACACTTTAATTGGATGATAAGATCTGATCTCATTCTCAGCAACCTCCGAGATGTTACAAGAGTTTAAGGTTTGACGGCAGATGCGCACTCTCTTGCGGAAATTCCGCCAACGACGGGTTGACCATTTTGTCGTGCGCGGGCGGGAAGTGACTACTTCGGAAGCAAATATTCGCTCTCGAGCCACCCGATATTCCTGCAGTCGCACATGATAAGATTTTAGAGTGCGTAATTGAGGCTGCCGGGGTTCTTCTGGCAGTGACTGCGATGGTCGCTTCAAGATTGTTGTTGGTGAGGTCTCCGGAAGAGAGTGAACATCCGCAGTCGTAGTGGTCATGGCTGGTGGGTTAACGTCAGGTTTGTAGGGGTGAGCAGCTGGCTGAGGAGCTACTGCTGGGGCTTCGAGTACCGCTGAGGTGGTCGGGTACTCTTTTGGCCGTTTTTTCGCGCGGGACATTCAGAACAGTCCGGGAAGTAAGTGTCCGGCTTGCCGCAACCGTAGCAGAAAACCTTACGCTCTGCTCGGCATGAGATGAACCGGTGTCCGATTTGATGGCAATTCCAGCATGTCGTAAGACTTCCCACTGCTGCTACAGCAAGCTGGTCCTGGTCCAAATCTTCCTCGAGATCCATAGTGGTATAATCTGGGGCCAATTCCGCGATTCCTCGTCGAGGACCCGTCCTGGCTAGTAAGTATGGCCGGTCCCGTAGGTCTTCCTCAAACCCTTCTATACGACGCACAGTTCTCAGCAGGGCCTCCATACTCTGTGGATCGGAGTGCACGATATGGCAACGAATCTCCGGCCTTAGATTGCGCTTTAGCAGGCGCAGTATTTGGGTAGAAGACAACGGCTCTGACAACTGGTCATTCAGCCGAAGGATATCGGCTCGATATTGATGGAAGGACTCGTCCGGACGCTGCCATCTAGCATTCATCTTTTCCAGTACTAATTCGTCCATGTCGACCGTAGGATACTCCATGCGGAGTACCTCCTTCAACCGTGACCAGCGTATTGATGGTGGGGCTGAATGTATTCGCCAATATGTCTCAAGTGCTGCTCCCCTAAGCAGCATTGGCAAGTATCCTGCGAGCGCCGTGCGGTCTCCTGCTAGCATCTGCTCAATCAGCGACTCCACCCGACTTATGAAGACTTCCACCGTTATAGTATTGGGTTCCCCACTGAAATGCAGATTCCATCCCTGGATGATGCTGGGGATCTGTGTCGGCTTCAGCCGATACATATCGTGTGGATGGAAGCGTTGGTCCGGCGGAATCACTGGAGCCTGGTTTGGTGGCGGTGCTTGGCTCAATCGGGGCCGGTACACTGGAGCCAACGGATTCATTGCTGCACCTGGCCGGATTCGTTCGTGATCGCGCCGCGAGTCTACCGGAAAATCCCACGGATTTGGGTCCGAATCCCACATAGGAGGCGTTCTTGGCCGAGGTGGTACTGGATTCTCCTTCTGGCTTTCCAGCGAGGCTACCCGGGTGGACAGGTCCTGCATGAGTGCCATTAGGTCTTGTAAAACTGTCGCCTCCACAGCCACAGTGGGTCTCGCCTCTTCCGCAGGCGGAACTGCTTCGGCTCGGTAGTCTTCCTCTCGTGCACTCAATATCGTGGATGGAAGGGGTCCGCTTTTGGGCACAGTTCCACTTGCACTGGAGGACTGAGGTCGTTCTGTTGCTGGCTGGGCGGTTTCTAGAGGCTGACGACAGAGCGGGCACGTGGATGAGGTTTGCCGCAGTCGGACCAAACACAGCTGGTGTAGCCTGTGTCCGCACTGCAACCTCTGACTGGTGAGCTCATCCATGTCCTCATGACATATGGAGCTCAAGAGCGCTGGTCCGGCATCCGATCTCAACTTTCTCCTCTCGGGCGTGCGTTTGGTGGGCATTCTAAATAAAATTTATTTTTCTAATTAAATACCTAAATAAATATATATAAATAATGAAGAAAAGGTGAGAAGAGTAACTACGAACTATAAAATTCTTATGTGGCCGTCAGTGGCGAACTATATCAGAACCTCACAAAAAAAAACCCAAAGGTATGAAAAGATTTAATAATTTATCAAAAAAAATTTTAAGGTATCAAAATTGCGTTATCAAAAAAAATATAACTGGTCTTTCCTTTCCGTCCTTCCTCCCAAATATGGACACCAATGGCACAATCCTTTTAAAGCGTTTCAGGGACACTCTCTTGTGGCACCATAAAAATCAGGGTTCAGAAGTGGTCCCTCATTAGCAAATTTCTCAAGTTGCAACTTGTTAGCCCAGGGTTGGATTCTAATCCACAAGCAGCGCGTGTCTTGTCATGGATAGTCATGGATTAGCTAATCAGCCAATCACATGAAATCAAGATCCATGCAATTTAAGACACCTAGGCACCGCTGGTTTGGGGAGCGGATCAGAATCCTCCGCAAAAAGTTGTTGGGATAATAACCTCCGAACACAAAAAGGGACTCTAATATCATTTGGCCTTACTAGTTATACAATGGTGGTAAACCACCAAAGTATAAATCAGCAGCAGGACCAAACGATATTGATGTCCGAAGACAACACAAGTTCGAAAGTTACTATTTGCTGGGGCACGATCAGTGCAATTACCCTCAGGAGTTCTCTACCCGCCAATAATTCTAACACCTAGTGGGAACACCTAGAGACGATGGACTGTCTCGTGCTCACGACTGATGATACAGCCGGGCATTTCGTGCCCCACGTTGGGCGCCATTTGTAGTGAATTAAAATGAGTTTCAACGTCCGTGAAGGACTGCAGCGATGGTCTGCTGCCTCGGCAGAGGAAGATGGAGGTATCGTCCGAGAATGCCCTCGTCCGGAGACGCGTGAATGCGCTGGCAGGCTAGCATTGCGGTGTCGTGGGGCGGGTTCGTTTCCCCGGCACGAGAACTCACTACAAAACAATTTCGCATTCACGAATTTGTCGATAGCTCAAGAGGCGACTGAAGTCGCAAAAACTGTAGATAACCTCACCGAAGGAGATGTACTTGTTACAAGAACAAGTGAATTCTGAGAAGAAAGGCGAACTTGGGGTGACCTCGTCGTTACCCAACGAAGTTCATGGCCCACAAATGAAAGAGGGGCAACCGGGTGGTGGTGGAGCCCCTTCATACCCACCCAACCGGAATAAATCCAAAGATAGCTTGTTGAAGTGGCCAGGTATTCCTCTTCTGAGTGGAAAACTCATACAACATGAATTGTATGAACCTTCCCATCAGAAGGGGAGTACCCGGTGACCAATTTATGTCATAGAATTATACAATTGGATTGCATAAATCTATGCCATAAAAAGGCTCTCTGCTTGGGCCACTCAACCCATAACGTCACCTGAAACAGAAAAAGGAATTAGTTTGTACCCGGTGGCTGGCTCATGTTTTGGGGTGGAAGCCTGCCACCGTACCGGGTCCTATACCCGGTTAGATAAAACGGAAGGGAAAGTCCTATGGTTCAATTTAATTCATCATTTTATTTGACAACATCTTAAATCCGAGAAACAACAATTCAATGAAAACCGAACCAATTGAAGTACGTACAAAAAAAAAGAAAAATTTTAATACGATCTAAAATTTTCCCCCACGCACCTATAAATTGTAATTAAATAAGTAAAAAAAACTATAAGGAATTAAATCGACGAGAATATATAAATTAATTAATTGAGAAAAAAAAAATTTAAGCTCAAATATAAAAATGTATAAAAAAGATGTAAAAACGTAGATATAAAACAAATGTAAAGAAGTATATATATGACAAAAAAAGGGTACTCACCCGCATGGTCCTCCGAGCGCTCGACGACGATGCAGATGGTCCTGTAATGTAATAATTGTTGGTAAATGCTAAAACGCGCACGTGGTAACGAAATTCATACAAATTAAAACGTTTTTCTTTAGAATTCCCTTTTCTGCTTCGATTTGTGCGATAATTTTTTTTTTTTGATCGAGTAGCAAAAGGCTACAAACTACGCGAACACCGCAATTTTTCGGTCTAAATAATCCTGTTGGTCTTTAACTATAAACTTATTGCACTGCATAATCGTCGCTCCCATGTACAAAATTCGAAACTTAGCTCGCTCTTCGCCAATGGTGGTGAGCAATGGAAAAACGCTGGTCATGAATCGCTGAGGACCTTTATCCGAAAGCAGACTTCTATTGCGTCCGCTCCGAATTCTCCATAAAACTTCTGAACACGTTTCCGAACAGATTAAGTTATAGCACCCGCAGTAAAAGGAGATTCTGAGAATTTTTCTGGTATAATCGGAGTGACAACATAACGACTCTTAGTTCGTTGTAAGGCGATACGATGGTCAATAGTTTTGATCTAATTTTTCCCGCTAAGTACTCCACCGGCAGTTCAGCACAATTTTCTGATATTCAGTCTTAGCGCTACCACAGAAAATCAAAGGCAGCCGGTTTCATTGTAAATGGCTTTCATTTAGCAAAGTCGAAAGTTCATCAACAAGATGTCAACTAATTCTCGGAAAGATCAAGGAAAAATTTCGTTTTGAATGAGCACAGATCACCACTACTTTCAACTTTCACTGGAACATCATATTTGCCTTTTTTTTGCTTTTTTTTTTTTGTCAATTTTATTATGTTTGATTATCTTTTCCGGTATTTATTTTCAATTGCATTATTATGTAGTCGCATTACTCGCATGTCATTTGCGCATTGGCGAGGTAACTCTTAAGACATTTCACCTTTAATTCGACCAGAGTCCCACCATCCGGCACTATCGCGACGTGGGGAAAACACTTGTGTACGCGTTGAATGCAATATCACAACAAAAAAACCGTGTTTTGTGCGGAACAAATCATATGTTAAACAACTGGAAGATGACGATCACGTTACTTCCATGAAGAGGAATCACTTCATCTCGCTTTTCTTCCGCCAGAACATTCCCCCTTCTTTTCTTTAGATTTTGTCATCTATTTCGCAATTCTTTTCGTTTTTCTCTCCTTTGGGACCTGATTATTTCTGGGAGCTAGAGAATAACTTCCCGACAGATGGTTTGAGGGAGGGAGAAATTTTTGCACACCCAAGCGAAACACTTCCACCATACAATTTAGCGGAACACGAGTTTTATTTCAGTTTTCACTCATCCGCACGACTAACGAAGCGTTCATAATTTGCACGATACCGTTTCAACAGTCTCTCTACACTCCAAATTATCCCTAACCACGTCCACGCTAATCGCGCGCTTTTTCTCACTCCTCGTCTTTTCCAATTCGCTCCGCGTGCCACTAATCCGCGCGAAAACCAAATTCCATCTCCTCTCTTCGCGACCGCACGCGTTCACAGTTCCAACATGACTCCCCCAAGTATAGAATCGCGTTAAATTTCATGTAATTGCGATCACTACACTCCCTGGAGTATATAACTTTCTTTATCCTCTATATACTTCGTTCGAATCGAAAAATTCTACGAACTGTTCCGTGTATCTGCTACACAAGAACAGGCCACCACCCGTAACAGAACCCAAAAATTAAGTTTGTCATTTGATTTTCACTATTTTTCAAGTAACTGTTTTCAATTCAGTTAAGGAGTTCTTTTTTTTATAGTCTTGAGTGCCTTTTCAAGGGAATCCGACTCGATCGGAGTGTAGTTGCAGACCCATTTCGAATTGCTATCGACTCCATTATCTCATTGAACCAAAGGCAAGCACTAGGATTCCACTCGTTTGTTCTGCGTTTGTGTAGTGTCGCGCTCGACACGATATCATACAAAATATTATTGCTTTTACTTTTGCATGCTCTGATCAAGTTCAATATATTCTGATGCGGTTCTAATGGCTATCTTTTCAGATTAAAACGTTTTTTCCTAAAGTTTTGATATTTTTTCTTCAACTGCAGTCTATACCGGCGTGGCAATAATTTTTCAGCTGAATAATGCTTCGTTACTATCACTGAATGCACGAGCTTAAGAAAATTGCAATTCTAAGCACTTTTTACTATAAGTTCACTGCAGTTAACAGTATGGTGCAGTGTTCAAGCGGTAGTTGCGTTTTCAGAATGATTTATTCTGATTTTGCTGATAATCTTGGAATAGAAATGCACTCGCTCTTAAAGGAATCGACCGCGGCTTTTTACAGTGCGGAAAATTTATTGAAGAGACGAATCAACACAACAATTATTAATTTAATTTAGCATATGTTTGTTATCCGCTAGCATCCAAGACGTAATGTGATGTATTCGACAAACAAAACAATTTTTAATTAATATTATGGTTGGAATGGGTAAAATTTGACAAATTTTAAGGGGTTTACATGATACAATCATTTTATTGTTCATATAATTTAAGGGGTTAACCGTCTCGTTCTTAGCATTTGTATACCGCGTTACACGGCAATTCTATAAATTATATTCAAAAGATATTGTAATAAAATCACTACACATTAAAATTTTAAACAGTTTTAGAATTTTGTTTCCCGGGAATTAAGCACAAAAGAAATTTTCTTGACTTATTTTTCATGTGAAAAAAAACGAGGGTTGCGATGGGGAAGGTGACTGAACGGTTACTCATTGTTAAATTGAGTTTGTGCTGTGTGCCTGTGGCAGCGCTGGCTTTTAGAGCCATAGCTCCTCGATTATTACAGGGCAGCTAATTTTCTCGCGATCCCAAGGCGATGCGGATTGCGAAAAAGGAGCTGAAGGATCTTTCTGTGTATCATGGGTTGGCTTCGGCGTCGGGACTAGAGATGACGGACACTAAAAGAAGAACACAATTGACAGACGGACAGACTGACTTATGTTTTGTTTGGCCGGAAGTATACAACCTTGCGCGTTTTTTTGAACACATATGCGGACGGACAAACAGCCGTGCCTAATTATCTATCGGCGCAGGTCTTTCGCGTGGTATATCCCCACTTCTTTTCCCGATGGATCCGTTATTAGGTAACGGTTAGGTCCCATTACCTGTTTTATGCGGCTTTTCAAGAATCGCCTGTCCAGCTTGGCGTTGTAATGCCCCGCGGCGTCACTTTGGCGGAAATTTCGCCGGAACACTTCATCTCCTTCTTTGAAATTAGCAGATCGTGACCGGAGATTGTACTGCGCTTCATTTGCACTTCCTGCGGCCTTAATCTTCCGTCCGATTTGTTGGCAGAGGTCTCCTAAACGTTCGTGAGGCTCCAGCGCAACGACGGGGTCTCCCAAACACTTCAATTGCCGTAACAGCCGGTATGATTTATCGTGGCAAATCATGTGCTGTCCAAAGGCGGCAAAGTAAGGGGCGACACCGGTGACGGAATGATACGAGGATCGCAGGGCGCATGTGATGGCAGACAATCGCCGATCCCAATCCTTTTGAGATGGGTGGACGTAAGAACGGATCGCGGCCAATAGGGTGCGGTTCAACCGTTCTGATGCGTTGGACTGAGGAGAGTATATGGGCGTCAGTTGGTGTTCAACGCCATACTGCTCAAGTAGGCTCTTAAACTGCCGAGACCGGAACTGTACTCCATTGTCTGAGTACACACTCTCTGGAACCCCGAACACATGGAATACCCGGTTCTCTAAGAATTTCACGATCGATGGAGTTGTGAATTTACGGATAGGTTCCACCATTGGGAACTTTGAACGCTGGTCTAGAACGACTATAGCTCCGATGTGTCCCATGGAAGACCGAGGATATGGACCGAGTAGATCGATGTATAGACGCTGGAATACGCGTTCTGGGACGTTGAGTTGACCCATAGGAGGTCGAAGAGGCTGGTTGGGCGCTTTGGCGCTCACGTAGTCTTTGACCTGGGATGCCATTTTAGGCCAAAAGAAGTATTTCTTGAGTCGCCGTAATGTTCGACCGTAACCTCCGTGGGCACTTAAAGGATGGTCATGTGCGCGGAGGATCAGATGTTGTGTCATTTCCTCCGGTACCCAGAGTTTCCAAGACTCTTCTTCCTGCCATGGATCACCAGTGGCGTATTCATTTCGTCTATACACGTAGCCGTCTATTACCTTCAAATCAGGCAGCTGTGTTTGTTGGGTCGCTATGGTTTGCCTCAACTCTTTGTAGCTGTCTGATTCGAAATGTGGGCTGTCCAAATCTATTTCGATGGGGTCCTCGTCATTTATTGTCAATTCGGCTCCCTCTGGGGAAAACATCCGTGAGAGAGTGTCGGGTACGATGTTCTGGGTTCCTTTCTTGAACTTGAACCCTTGCAGTTTAAGAGCCCATCTGGCTAGGCGTCCATTTAAATCTGCCTGGTTCATCAACCATTGTAGTGACGCGTGGTCCGTGATGATCTCGAATTGGTGGCCCTCGGTATAAGCTCGGAATTTCTTCACAGCCATTACCGCTGCCAAACATTCTTGCTCGGAAACAGTATAGTTTCTTTGGGCCGAATTCAGCTTATTAGACATGAAGGCGATGGGAGCTTCCTCTCCTTCGTCGGTCAATTGCACCAGCACGGCTCCTACTCCATGTTGACTTGCGTCACAATGAATGGAGAAGGGCTTCGTGAAGTCGGGGCTGTGCAAGACAGGAGCTGATGTGAGGGCTTGTTTTAGCTCTTCAAATGCCTTTCGGCTGAGTTCGGTCCAAATAAACTTCCCCTTCCGCAGCATGTCTGACAGGGGCGCTGAAACTGTTGCATAATTCCGAACAAACCTTCGGTACCAACCGCACACCCCAAGGAAACGTCGTAGCTGCTTCACTGTTTTTGGTAAGGGGAACTCATCAATCGCACGAGTTTTGTCTGAATCCGTTTTGATAGTGCCATGTCCTATGACATGTCCTAGGTATCGGACTTCTTTCATGACAAACTTACTTTTCTGTACGTTGATGGTGAGTCCCGCCTTACTGATGTGCAGGGCTCCTTCTTGTAGAAGTAGGAGGTGTTGATCGAACGTTTCCGTGATGAGTAACAGATCATCGAGGTACACGAACACTTGGTGTTTCAGGTGAGGTGGGATGACCTTGTCCATCAACCGAGTCATGGTTTGCGGCGCGTTACACAGGCCAAAGGGCATTGTGACGAACTGATATAATGGTCGTCCAGGCACTGTGAAGGCGGTCTTGTCCCTCGACCCCTCATCGAGTGGAATTTGCCAGAAGGCGTCTTTTAGGTCGAGACTGGTGATATAACTGGCTTTCGGCAGTCTCCCTAGTATTCCATCGATGAGTGGAAGAGGGTACGCGTCCTTGATGGTAACCGCGTTTACCTTACGGGCATCAAGACAGAGGCGGACTTTACCTGGCTTCACCACCAAGGTTACCGGTGATGACCAGGCACTTTGGGACTCTTCTATGACCCCCAACTCGAGCATCCTGTCTAGCTCCGCATACACCAATTTCTCCATGGCCGGTGAGATGGCGTAGTGTCTCTGTTTAATCGGTTTACTATCGGCAACGTCGATGGCGTGTGAGACTAGGGTGGTGCGGCCAAGGCCTTGGGTAGCGTAAGATGGGAAAGCAGCGATGGATGCTTCCAGGCGTTGTCGTTGGTTGGGCGTCAGGTCATGTCTATCGGGAGTAGAAGTGATTTCGTTGACATTTCTGGTTTTTAAAGACAAATCTGTGAATAAATCTGAGGCCAGTCCAAAGCGAAGGACGAAATCGACGCCAAGGTACACATTCTGAGTGAAAGACGGAATAATGTAGAAGGTAATATCCTTCGTCTGACCCCTGAACGTCACGGGTGTGGTTAGTTTACCTCGTATAGGGTGTTTGGTGCCATCAGCTGTACTGATTTCAGTGCGCCAGGATTTAATCAAGTTCGGATAGTCTTGGAGCACCTTCGAGCCAAAGCTCGAGGCAAGACAACTGATACTGGCACCCGTGTCGATCAATGCAAACACGGTTTCGCCCAACACTTTAATTGGATGATAAGATCTGATCTCATTCTCAGCAACCTCCGAGATGTTACAAGAGTTTAAGGTTTGACGGCAGATGCGCACTCTCTTGCGGAAATTCCGCCAACGACGGGTTGACCATTTTGTCGTGCGCGGGCGGGAAGTGACTACTTCGGAAGCAAATATTCGCTCTCGAGCCACCCGATATTCCTGCAGTCGCACATGATAAGATTTTAGAGTGCGTAATTGAGGCTGCCGGGGTTCTTCTGGCAGTGACTGCGATGGTCGCTTCAAGATTGTTGTTGGTGAGGTCTCCGGAAGAGAGTGAACATCCGCAGTCGTAGTGGTCATGGCTGGTGGGTTAACGTCAGGTTTGTAGGGGTGAGCAGCTGGCTGAGGAGCTACTGCTGGGGCTTCGAGTACCGCTGAGGTGGTCGGGTACTCTTTTGGCCGTTTTTTCGCGCGGGACATTCAGAACAGTCCGGGAAGTAAGTGTCCGGCTTGCCGCAACCGTAGCAGAAAACCTTACGCTCTGCTCGGCATGAGATGAACCGGTGTCCGATTTGATGGCAATTCCAGCATGTCGTAAGACTTCCCACTGCTGCTACAGCAAGCTGGTCCTGGTCCAAATCTTCCTCGAGAGCCATAGTGGTATAATCTGGGGCCAATTCCGCGATTCCTCGTCGAGGACCCGTCCTGGCTAGTAAGTATGGCCGGTCCCGTAGATCTTCCTCAAACCCTTCTATACGACGCACAGTTCTCAGCAGGGCCTCCATACTCTGTGGATCGGAGTGCACGATATGGCAACGAATCTCCGGCCTTAGATTGCGCTTTAGCAGGCGCAGTATTTGGGTAGAAGACAACGGCTCTGACAACTGGTCATTCAGCCGAAGGATATCGGCTCGATATTGATGGAAGGACTCGTCCGGACGCTGCCATCTAGCATTCATCTTGTCCAGTACTAATTCGTCCATGTCGACCGTAGGATACTCCATGCGGAGTACCTCCTTCAACCGTGACCAGCGTATTGATGGTGGGGCTGAATGTATTCGCCAATATGTCTCAAGTGCTGCTCCCCTAAGCAGCATTGGCAAGTATCCTGCGAGCGCCGTGCGGTCTCCTGCTAGCATCTGCTCAATCAGCGACTCCACCCGACTTATGAAGACTTCCACCGTTATAGTATTGGGTTCCCCACTGAAATGCAGATTCCATCCCTGGATGATGCTGGGGATCTGTGTCGGCTTCAGCCGATACATATCGTGTGGATGGAAGCGTTGGTCCGGCGGAATCACTGGAGCCTGGTTTGGTGGCGGTGCTTGGCTCAATCGGGGCCGGTACACTGGAGCCAACGGATTCATTGCTGCACCTGGCCGGATTCGTTCGTGATCGCGCCGCGAGTCTACCGGAAAATCCCACGGATTTGGGTCCGAATCCCACATAGGAGGCGTTCTTGGCCGAGGTGGTACTGGATTCTCCTTCTGGCTTTCCAGCGAGGCTACCCGGGTGGACAGGTCCTGCATGAGTGCCATTAGGTCTTGTAAAACTGTCGCCTCCACAGCCACAGTGGGTCTCGCCTCTTCCGCAGGCGGAACTGCTTCGGCTCGGTAGTCTTCCTCTCGTGCACTCAATATCGTGGATGGAAGGGGTCCGCTTTTGGGCACAGTTCCACTTGCACTGGAGGACTGAGGTCGTTCTGTTGCTGGCTGGGCGGTTTCTAGAGGCTGACGACAGAGCGGGCACGTGGATGAGGTTTGCCGCAGTCGGACCAAACACAGCTGGTGTAGCCTGTGTCCGCACTGCAACCTCTGACTGGTGAGCTCATCCATGTCCTCATGACATATGGAGCTCAAGAGCGCTGGTCCGGCATCCGATCTCAACTTTCTCCTCTCGGGCGTGCGTTTGGTGGGCATTCTAAATAAAATTTATTTTTCTAATTAAATACCTAAATAAATATATATAAATAATGAAGAAAAGGTGAGAAGAGTAACTACGAACTATAAAATTCTTATGTGGCCGTCAGTGGCGAACTATATCAGAACCTCACAAAAAAAAACCCAAAGGTATGAAAAGATTTAATAATTTATCAAAAAAAATTTTAAGGTATCAAAATTGCGTTATCAAAAAAAATATAACTGGTCTTTCCTTTCCGTCCTTCCTCCCAAATATGGACACCAATGGCACAATCCTTTTAAAGCGTTTCAGGGACACTCTCTTGTGGCACCATAAAAATCAGGGTTCAGAAGTGGTCCCTCATTAGCAAATTTCTCAAGTTGCAACTTGTTAGCCCAGGGTTGGATTCTAATCCACAAGCAGCGCGTGTCTTGTCATGGATAGTCATGGATTAGCTAATCAGCCAATCACATGAAATCAAGATCCATGCAATTTAAGACACCTAGGCACCGCTGGCTTGGGGAGCGGATCAGAATCCTCCGCAAAAAGTTGTTGGGATAATAACCTCCGAACACAAAAAGGGACTCTAATATCATTTGGCCTTACTAGTTATACAATGGTGGTAAACCACCAAAGTATAAATCAGCAGCAGGACCAAACGATATTGATGTCCGAAGACAACACAAGTTCGAAAGTTACTATTTGCTGGGGCACGATCAGTGCAATTACCCTCAGGAGTTCTCTACCCGCCAATAATTCTAACACCTAGTGGGAACACCTAGAGACGATGGACTGTCTCGTGCTCACGACTGATGATACAGCCGGGCATTTCGTGCCCCACGTTGGGCGCCATTTGTAGTGAATTAAAATGAGTTTCAACGTCCGTGAAGGACTGCAGCGATGGTCTGCTGCCTCGGCAGAGGAAGATGGAGGTATCGTCCGAGAATGCCCTCGTCCGGAGACGCGTGAATGCGCTGGCAGGCTAGCATTGCGGTGTCGTGGGGCGGGTTCGTTTCCCCGGCACGAGAACTCACTACAAAACAATTTCGCATTCACGAATTTGTCGATAGCTCAAGAGGCGACTGAAGTCGCAAAAACTGTAGATAACCTCACCGAAGGAGATGTACTTGTTACAAGAACAAGTGAATTCTGAGAAGAAAGGCGAACTTGGGGTGACCTCGTCGTTACCCAACGAAGTTCATGGCCCACAAATGAAAGAGGGGCAACCGGGTGGTGGTGGAGCCCCTTCATACCCACCCAACCGGAATAAATCCAAAGATAGCTTGTTGAAGTGGCCAGGTATTCCTCTTCTGAGTGGAAAACTCATACAACATGAATTGTATGAACCTTCCCATCAGAAGGGGAGTACCCGGTGACCAATTTATGTCATAGAATTATACAATTGGATTGCATAAATCTATGCCATAAAAAGGCTCTCTGCTTGGGCCACTCAACTCATAACGTCACCTGAAACAGAAAAAGGAATTAGTTTGTACCCGGTGGCTGGCTCATGTTTTGGGGTGGAAGCCTGCCACCGTACCGGGTCCTATACCCGGTTAGATAAAACGGAAGGGAAAGTCCTATGGTTCAATTTAATTCATCATTTTATTTGACAACATCTTAAATCCGAGAAACAACAATTCAATGAAAACCGAACCAATTGAAGTACGTACAAAAAAAAAAGAAAAATTTTAATACGATCTAAAATTTTCCCCCACGCACCTATAAATTGTAATTAAATAAGTAAAAAAAACTATAAGGAATTAAATCGACGAGAATATATAAATTAATTAATTGAGAAAAAAAAAATTTAAGCTCAAATATAAAAATGTATAAAAAAGATGTAAAAACGTAGATATAAAACAAATGTAAAGAAGTATATATATGACAACAAAAGGGTACTCACCCGCATGGTCCTCCGAGCGCTCGACGACGATGCAGATGGTCCTGTAATGTAATAATTGTTGGTAAATGCTAAAACGCGCACGTGGTAACGAAATTCATACAAATTAAAACGTTTTTCTTTAGAATTCCCTTTTCTGCTTCGATTTGTGCGATAATTTTTTTTTTTGATCGAGTAGCAAAAGGCTACAAACTACGCGAACACCGCAATTTTTCGGTCTAAATAATCCTGTTGGTCTTTAACTATAAACTTATTGCACTGCATAATCGTCGCTCCCATGTACAAAATTCGAAACTTAGCTCGCTCTTCGCCAATGGTGGTGAGCAATGGAAAAACGCTGGTCATGAATCGCTGAGGACCTTTATCCGAAAGCAGACTTCTATTGCGTCCGCTCCGAATTCTCCATAAAACTTCTGAACACGTTTCCGAACAGATTTAGTTATAGCACCCGCAGTAAAAGGAGATTCTGAGAATTTTTCTGGTATAATCGGAGTGACAACATAACGACTCTTAGTTCGTTGTAAGGCGATACGATGGTCAATAGTTTTGATCTAATTTTTCCCGCTAAGTACTCCACCGGCAGTTCAGCACAATTTTCTGATATTCAGTCTTAGCGCTACCACAGAAAATCAAAGGCAGCCGGTTTCATTGTAAATGGCTTTCATTTAGCAAAGTCGAAAGTTCATCAACAAGATGTCAACTAATTCTCGGAAAGATCAAGGAAAAATTTCGTTTTGAATGAGCACAGATCACCACTACTTTCAACTTTCACTGGAACATCATATTTGCCTTTTTTTTGCTTTTTTTTTTGTCAATTTTATTATGTTTGATTATCTTTTCCGGTATTTATTTTCAATTGCATTATTATGTAGTCGCATTACTCGCATGTCATTTGCGCATTGGCGAGGTAACTCTTAAGACATTTCACCTTTAATTCGACCAGAGTCCCACCATCCGGCACTATCGCGACGTGGGGAAAACACTTGTGTACGCGTTGAATGCAATATCACAACAAAAAAACCGTGTTTTGTGCGGAACAAATCATATGTTAAACAACTGGAAGATGACGATCACGTTACTTCCATGAAGAGGAATCACTTCATCTCGCTTTTCTTCCGCCAGAACATTCCCCCTTCTTTTCTTTAGATTTTGTCATCTATTTCG
Source organism: Odontomyia ornata (assembly GCA_963969285.1). Lineage (NCBI taxonomy): Eukaryota > Metazoa > Arthropoda > Insecta > Diptera > Stratiomyidae > Odontomyia > Odontomyia ornata. The sequence goes on along the minus strand of OZ017739.1, from coordinate 171,762,382 downwards.
CAATTCTTTTCGTTTTTCTCTCCTTTGGGACCTGATTATTTCTGGGAGCTAGAGAATAACTTCCCGACAGATGGTTTGAGGGAGGGAGAAATTTTTGCACACCCAAGCGAAACACTTCCACCATACAATTTAGCGGAACACGAGTTTTATTTCAGTTTTCACTCATCCGCACGACTAACGAAGCGTTCATAATTTGCACGATACCGTTTCAACAGTCTCTCTACACTCCAAATTATCCCTAACCACGTCCACGCTAATCGCGCGCTTTTTCTCACTCCTCGTCTTTTCCAATTCGCTCCGCGTGCCACTAATCCGCGCGAAAACCAAATTCCATCTCCTCTCTTCGCGACCGCACGCGTTCACAGTTCCAACTCGACTCCCCCAAGTATAGAATCGCGTTAAATTTCCTGTAATTGCGATCACTACACTCCCTGGAGTATATAACTTTCTTTATCCTCTATATACTTCGTTCGAATCGAATAATTTTACGAACTGTTCCGTGTATCTGCTACACAAGAACAGGCCACCACCCGTAACAGAACCCAAAAATTAAGTTTGTCATTTGATTTTCACTATTTTTCAAGTAACTGTTTTCAATTCAGTTAAGGAGTTCTTTTTTTTATAGTCTTGAGTGCCTTTTCAAGGGAATCCGACTCGATCGGAGTGTAGTTGCAGACCCATTTCGAATTGCTATCGACTCCATTATCTCATTGAACCAAAGGCAAGCACTAGGATTCCACTCGTTTGTTCTGCGTTTGTGTAGTGTCGCGTTCGACACGATATCATACAAAATATTATTGCTTTTACTTTTGCATGCTCTGATCAAGTTCAATATATTCTGACGCGGTTCTAATGGCTATCTTTTCAGATTAAAACGTTTTTTCCTAAAGTTTTGATATTTTTTCTTCAACTGCAGTCTATACCGGCGTGGCAATAATTTTTCAGCTGAATAATGCTTCGTTACTATCACTGAATGCACGAGCTTAAGAAAATTGCAATTCTAAGCACTTTTTACTATAAGTTCACTGCAGTTAACAGTATGGTGCAGTGTTCAAGCGGTAGTTGCGTTTTCAGAATGATTTATTCTGATTTTGCTGATAATCTTGGAATAGAAATGCACTCGCTCTTAAAGGAATCGACCGCGGCTTTTTACAGTGCGGAAAATTTATTGAAGAGACGAATCAACACAACAATTATTAATTTAATTTAGCATATGTTTGTTATCCGCTAGCATCCAAGACGTAATGTGATGTATTCGACAAACAAAACAATTTTTAATTAATATTATGGTTGGAATGGGTAAAATTTGACAAATTTTAAGGGGTTTACATGATACAATCATTTTATTGTTCATATAATTTAAGGGGTTAACCGTCTCGTTCTTAGCATTTGTATACCGCGTTACACGGCAATTCTATAAATTATATTCAAAAGATATTGTAATAAAATCACTACACATTAAAATTTTAAACAGTTTTAGAATTTTGTTTCCCGGGAATTAAGCACAAAAGAAATTTTCTTGACTTATTTTTCATGTGAAAAAAAACGAGGGTTGCGATGGGGAAGGTGACTGAACGGTTACTCATTGTTAAATTGAGTTTGTCCTGTGTGCCTGTGGCAGCGCTGGCTTTTAGAGCCATAGCTCCTCGATTATTACAGGGCAGCTAATTTTCTCGCGATCCCAAGGCGATGCGGATTGCGAAAAAGGAGCTGAAGGATCTTTCTGTGTATCATGGGTTGGCTTCGGCGTCGGGACTAGAGATGACGGACACTAAAAGAAGAACACAATTGACAGACGGACAGACTGACTTATGTTTTGTTTGGCCGGAAGTATACAACCTTGCGCGTTTTTTTGAAAATATATGCGGACGGACAAACAGCCGTGCCTAATTATCTATCGGCGCAGGTCTTTCGCGTGGTATATCCCCACTTCTTTTCCCGATGGATCCGTTATTAGGTAACGGTTAGGTCCCATTACCTGTTTTATGCGGCTTTTCAAGAATCGCCTGTCCAGCTTGGCGTTGTAATGCCCCGCGGCGACACTTTGGCGGAAATTTCGCCGGAACACTTCATCTCCTTCTTTGAAATTAGCAGATCGTGACCGGAGATTGTACTGCGCTTCATTTGCACTTCCTGCGGCCTTAATCTTCCGTCCGATTTGTTGGCAGAGGTCTCCTAAACGTTCGTGGGGCTCCAGCGCAACGACGGGGTCCCCCAAACACTTTAATTGCCGTAACAGCCGGTATGATTTATCGTGGCAAATCATGTGCTGTCCAAAGGCGGCAAAGTAAGGGGCGACACCGGTGACGGAATGATACGAGGATCGCAGGGCGCATGTGATGGCAGACAATCGCCGATCCCAATCCTTTTGAGATGGGTGGACGTAAGAACGGATCGCGGCCAATAGGGTGCGGTTCAACCGTTCTGATGCGTTGGACTGAGGAGAGTATATGGGCGTCAGTTGGTGTTCAACGCCATACTGCTCAAGTAGGCTCTTAAACTGCCGAGACCGGAACTGTACTCCATTGTCTGAGTACACACTCTCTGGAACCCCGAACACATGGAATACCCGGTTCTCTAAGAATTTCACGATCGATGGAGTTGTGAATTTACGGATAGGTTCCACCATTGGGAACTTTGAACGCTGGTCTAGAACGACTATAGCTCCGATGTGTCCCATGGAAGACCGAGGATATGGACCGAGTAGATCGATGTATAGACGCTGGAATACGCGTTCTGGGACGTTGAGTTGACCCATAGGAGGTCGAAGAGGCTGGTTGGGCGCTTTGGCGCTCACGTAGTCTTTGACCTGGGATGCCATTTTAGGCCAAAAGAAGTATTTCTTGAGTCGCCGTAATGTTCGACCGTAACCTCCGTGGGCACTTAAAGGATGGTCATGTGCGCGGAGGATCAGATGTTGTGTCATTTCCTCCGGTACCCAGAGTTTCCAAGACTCTTCTTCCTGCCATGGATCACCAGTGGCGTATTCATTTCGTCTATACACGTAGCCGTCTATTACCTTCAAATCAGGCAGCTGTGTTTGTTGGGTCGCTATGGTTTGCCTCAACTCTTTGTAGCTGTCTGATTCGAAATGTGGGCTGTCCAAATCTATTTCGATGGGGTCCTCGTCATTTATTGTCAATTCGGCTCCCTCTGGGGAAAACATCCGTGAGAGAGTGTCGGGTACGATGTTCTGGGTTCCTTTCTTGAACTTGAACCCTTGCAGTTTAAGAGCCCATCTGGCTAGGCGTCCATTTAAATCTGCCTGGTTCATCAACCATTGTAGTGACGCGTGGTCTGTGATGATCTCGAATTGGTGGCCCTCGGTATAAGCTCGGAATTTCTTCACAGCCATTACCGCTGCCAAACATTCTTGCTCGGAAACAGTATAGTTTCTTTGGGCCGAATTCAGCTTATTAGACATGAAGGCGATGGGAGCTTCCTCTCCTTCGTCGGTCAATTGCACCAGCACGGCTCCTACTCCATGTTGACTTGCGTCACAATGAATGGAGAAGGGCTTCGTGAAGTCGGGGCTGTGCAAGACAGGAGCTGATGTGAGGGCTTGTTTTAGCTCTTCAAATGCCTTTCGGCTGAGTTCGGTCCAAATAAACTTCCCCTTCCGCAGCATGTCTGACAGGGGCGCTGAAACTGTTGCATAATTCCGAACAAACCTTCGGTACCAACCGCACACCCCAAGGAAACGTCGTAGCTGCTTCACTGTTTTTGGTAAGGGGAACTCATCAATCGCACGAGTTTTGTCTGAATCCGTTTTGATAGTGCCATGTCCTATGACATGTCCTAGGTATCGGACTTCTTTCATGACAAACTTACTTTTCTGTACGTTGATGGTGAGTCCCGCCTTACTGATGTGCAGGGCTCCTTCTTGTAGAAGTAGGAGGTGTTGATCGAACGTTTCCGTGATGAGTAACAGATCATCGAGGTACACGAACACTTGGTGTTTCAGGTGAGGTGGGATGACCTTGTCCATCAACCGAGTCATGGTTTGCGGCGCGTTACACAGGCCAAAGGGCATTGTGACGAACTGATATAATGGTCGTCCAGGCACTGTGAAGGCGGTCTTGTCCCTCGACCCCTCATCGAGTGGAATTTGCCAGAAGGCGTCTTTTAGGTCGAGACTGGTGATATAACTGGCTTTCGGCAGTCTCCCTAGTATTCCATCGATGAGTGGAAGAGGGTACGCGTCCTTGATGGTAACCGCGTTTACCTTACGGGCATCAAGACAGAGGCGGACTTTACCTGGCTTCACTACCAAGGTTACCGGTGATGACCAGGCACTTTGGGACTCTTCTATGACCCCCAACTCGAGCATCCTGTCTAGCTCCGCATACACCAATTTCTCCATGGCCGGTGAGATGGCGTAGTGTCTCTGTTTAATCGGTTTACTATCGGCAACGTCGATGGCGTGTGAGACTAGGGTGGTGCGGCCAAGGCCTTGGGTAGCGTAAGATGGGAAAGCAGCGATGGATGCTTCCAGGCGTTGTCGTTGGTTGGGCGTCAGGTCATGTCTATCGGGAGTAGAAGTGATTTCGTTGACATTTCTGGTTTTTAAAGACAAATCTGTGAATAAATCTGAGGCCAGTCCAAAGCGAAGGACGAAATCGACGCCAAGGTACACATTCTGAGTGAAAGACGGAATAATGTAGAAGGTAATATCCTTCGTCTGACCCCTGAACGTCACGGGTGTGGTTAGTTTACCTCGTATAGGGTGTTTGGTGCCATCAGCTGTACTGATTTCAGTGCGCCAGGATTTAATCAAGTTCGGATAGTCTTGGAGCACCTTCGAGCCAAAGCTCGAGGCAAGACAACTGATACTGGCACCCGTGTCGATCAATGCAAACACGGTTTCGCCCAACACTTTAATTGGATGATAAGATCTGATCTCATTCTCAGCAACCTCCGAGATGTTACAAGAGTTTAAGGTTTGACGGCAGATGCGCACTCTCTTGCGGAAATTCCGCCAACGACGGGTTGACCATTTTGTCGTGCGCGGGCGGGAAGTGACTACTTCGGAAGCAAATATTCGCTCTCGAGCCACCCGATATTCCTGCAGTCGCACATGATAAGATTTTAGAGTGCGTAATTGAGGCTGCCGGGGTTCTTCTGGCAGTGACTGCGATGGTCGCTTCAAGATTGTTGTTGGTGAGGTCTCCGGAAGAGAGTGAACATCCGCAGTCGTAGTGGTCATGGCTGGTGGGTTAACGTCAGGTTTGTAGGGGTGAGCAGCTGGCTGAGGAGCTACTGCTGGGGCTTCGAGTACCGCTGAGGTGGTCGGGTACTCTTTTGGCCGTTTTTTCGCGCGGCACATTCAGAACAGTCCGGGAAGTAAGTGTCCGGCTTGCCGCAACCGTAGCAGAAAACCTTACGCTCTGCTCGGCATGAGATGAACCGGTGTCCGATTTGATGGCAATTCCAGCATGTCGTAAGACTTCCCACTGCTGCTACAGCAAGCTGGTCCTGGTCCAAATCTTCCTCGAGATCCATAGTGGTATAATCTGGGGCCAATTCCGCGATTCCTCGTCGAGGACCCGTCCCGGCTAGTAAGTATGGCCGGTCCCGTAGATCTTCCTCAAACCCTTCTATACGACGCACAGTTCTCAGCAGGGCCTCCATACTCTGTGGATCGGAGTGCACGATATGGCAACGAATCTCCGGCCTTAGATTGCGCTTTAGCAGGCGCAGTATTTGGGTAGAAGACAACGGCTCTGACAACTGGTCATTCAGCCGAAGGATATCGGCTCGATATTGATGGAAGGACTCGTCCGGACGCTGCCATCTAGCATTCATCTTGTCCAGTACTAATTCGTCCATGTCGACCGTAGGATACTCCATGCGGAGTACCTCCTTCAACCGTGACCAGCGTATTGATGGTGGGGCTGAATGTATTCGCCAATATGTCTCAAGTGCTGCTCCCCTAAGCAGCATTGGCAAGTATCCTGCGAGCGCCGTGCGGTCTCCTGCTAGCATCTGCTCAATCAGCGACTCCACCCGACTTATGAAGACTTCCACCGTTATAGTATTGGGTTCCCCACTGAAATGCAGATTCCATCCCTGGATGATGCTGGGGATCTGTGTCGGCTTCAGCCGATACATATCGTGTGGATGGAAGCGTTGGTCCGGCGGAATCACTGGAGCCTGGTTTGGTGGCGGTGCTTGGCTCAATCGGGGCCGGTACACTGGAGCCAACGGATTCATTGCTGCACCTGGCCGGATTCGTTCGTGATCGCGCCGCGAGTCTACCGGAAAATCCCACGGATTTGGGTCCGAATCCCACATAGGAGGCGTTCTTGGCCGAGGTGGTACTGGATTCTCCTTCTGGCTTTCCAGCGAGGCTACCCGGGTGGACAGGTCCTGCATGAGTGCCATTAGGTCTTGTAAAACTGTCGCCTCCACAGCCACAGTGGGTCTCGCCTCTTCCGCAGGCGGAACTGCTTCGGCTCGGTAGTCTTCCTCTCGTGCACTCAATATCGTGGATGGAAGGGGTCCGCTTTTGGGCACAGTTCCACTTGCACTGGAGGACTGAGGTCGTTCTGTTGCTGGCTGGGCGGTTTCTAGAGGCTGACGACAGAGCGGGCACGTGGATGAGGTTTGCCGCAGTCGGACCAAACACAGCTGGTGTAGCCTGTGTCCGCACTGCAACCTCTGACTGGTGAGCTCATCCATGTCCTCATGACATATGGAGCTCAAGAGCGCTGGTCCGGCATCCGATCTCCACTTTCTCCTCTCGGGCGTGCGTTTGGTGGGCATTCTAAATAAAATTTATTTTTCTAATTAAATACCTAAATAAATATATATAAATAATGAAGAAAAGGTGAGAAGAGTAACTACGAACTATAAAATTCTTATGTGGCCGTCAGTGGCGAACTATATCAGAACCTCACAAAAAAAAACCCAAAGGTATGAAAAGATTTAATAATTTATCAAAAAAAATTTTAAGGTATCAAAATTGCGTTATCAAAAAAAATATAACTGGTCTTTCCTTTCCGTCCTTCCTCCCAAATATGGACACCAATGGCACAATCCTTTTAAAGCGTTTCAGGGACACTCTCTTGTGGCACCATAAAAATCAGGGTTCAGAAGTGGTCCCTCATTAGCAAATTTCTCAAGTTGCAACTTGTTAGCCCAGGGTTGGATTCTAATCCACAAGCAGCGCGTGTCTTGTCATGGATAGTCATGGATTAGCTAATCAGCCAATCACATGAAATCAAGATCCATGCAATTTAAGACACCTAGGCACCGCTGGCTTGGGGAGCGGATCAGAATCCTCCGCAAAAAGTTGTTGGGATAATAACCTCCGAACACAAAAAGGGACTCTAATATCATTTGGCCTTACTAGTTATACAATGGTGGTAAACCACCAAAGTATAAATCAGCAGCAGGACCAAACGATATTGATGTCCGAAGACAACACAAGTTCGAAAGTTACTATTTGCTGGGGCACGATCAGTGCAATTACCCTCAGGAGTTCTCTACCCGCCAATAATTCTAACACCTAGTGGGAACACCTAGAGACGATGGACTGTCTCGTGCTCACGACTGATGATACAGCCGGGCATTTCGTGCCCCACGTTGGGCGCCATTTGTAGTGAATTAAAATGAGTTTCAACGTCCGTGAAGGACTGCAGCGATGGTCTGCTGCCTCGGCAGAGGAAGATGGAGGTATCGTCCGAGAATGCCCTCGTCCGGAGACGCGTGAATGCGCTGGCAGGCTAGCATTGCGGTGTCGTGGGGCGGGTTCGTTTCCCCGGCACGAGAACTCACTACAAAACAATTTCGCATTCACGAATTTGTCGATAGCTCAAGAGGCGACTGAAGTCGCAAAAACTGTAGATAACCTCACCGAAGGAGATGTACTTGTTACAAGAACAAGTGAATTCTGAGAAGAAAGGCGAACTTGGGGTGACCTCGTCGTTACCCAACGAAGTTCATGGCCCACAAATGAAAGAGGGGCAACCGGGTGGTGGTGGAGCCCCTTCATACCCACCCAACCGGAATAAATCCAAAGATAGCTTGTTGAAGTGGCCAGGTATTCCTCTTCTGAGTGGAAAACTCATACAACATGAATTGTATGAACCTTCCCATCAGAAGGGGAGTACCCGGTGACCAATTTATGTCATAGAATTATACAATTGGATTGCATAAATCTATGCCATAAAAAGGCTCTCTGCTTGGGCCACTCAACCCATAACGTCACCTGAAACAGAAAAAGGAATTAGTTTGTACCCGGTGGCTGGCTCATGTTTTGGGGTGGAAGCCTGCCACCGTACCGGGTCCTATACCCGGTTAGATAAAACGGAAGGGAAAGTCCTATGGTTCAATTTAATTCATCATTTTATTTGACAACATCTTAAATCCGAGAAACAACAATTCAATGAAAACCGAACCAATTGAAGTACGTACAAAAAAAAAGAAAAATTTTAATACGATCTAAAATTTTCCCCCACGCACCTATAAATTGTAATTAAATAAGTAAAAAAAACTATAAGGAATTAAATCGACGAGAATATATAAATTAATTAATTGAGAAAAAAAAAATTTAAGCTCAAATATAAAAATGTATAAAAAAGATGTAAAAACGTAGATATAAAACAAATGTAAAGAAGTATATATATGACAACAAAAGGGTACTCACCCGCATGGTCCTCCGAGCGCTCGACGACGATGCAGATGGTCCTGTAATGTAATAATTGTTGGTAAATGCTAAAACGCGCACGTGGTAACGAAATTCATACAAATTAAAACGTTTTTCTTTAGAATTCCCTTTTCTGCTTCGATTTGTGCGATAATTTTTTTTTTTGATCGAGTAGCAAAAGGCTACAAACTACGCGAACACCGCAATTTTTCGGTCTAAATAATCCTGTTGGTCTTTAACTATAAACTTATTGCACTGCATAATCGTCGCTCCCATGTACAAAATTCGAAACTTAGCTCGCTCTTCGCCAATGGTGGTGAGCAATGGAAAAACGCTGGTCATGAATCGCTGAGGACCTTTATCCGAAAGCAGACTTCTATTGCGTCCGCTCCGAATTCTCCATAAAACTTCTGAACACGTTTCCGAACAGATTTAGTTATAGCACCCGCAGTAAAAGGAGATTCTGAGAATTTTTCTGGTATAATCGGAGTGACAACATAACGACTCTTAGTTCGTTGTAAGGCGATACGATGGTCAATAGTTTTGATCTAATTTTTCCCGCTAAGTACTCCACCGGCAGTTCAGCACAATTTTCTGATATTCAGTCTTAGCGCTACCACAGAAAATCAAAGGCAGCCGGTTTCATTGTAAATGGCTTTCATTTAGCAAAGTCGAAAGTTCATCAACAAGATGTCAACTAATTCTCGGAAAGATCAAGGAAAAATTTCGTTTTGAATGAGAACAGATCACCACTACTTTCAACTTTCACTGGAACATCATATTTGCCTTTTTTTTGCTTTTTTTTTTGTCAATTTTATTATGTTTGATTATCTTTTCCGGTATTTATTTTCAATTGCATTATTATGTAGTCGCATTACTCGCATGTCATTTGCGCATTGGCGAGGTAACTCTTAAGACATTTCACCTTTAATTCGACCAGAGTCCCACCATCCGGCACTATCGCGACGTGGGGAAAACACTTGTGTACGCGTTGAATGCAATATCACAACAAAAAAACCGTGTTTTGTGCGGAACAAATCATATGTTAAACAACTGGAAGATGACGATCACGTTACTTCCATGAAGAGGAATCACTTCATCTCGCTTTTCTTCCGCCAGAACATTCCCCCTTCTTTTCTTTAGATTTTGTCATCTATTTCGCAATTCTTTTCGTTTTTCTCTCCTTTGGGACCTGATTATTATAACTTCCCGACAGATGGTTTGAGGGAGGGAGAAATTTTTGCACACCCAAGCGAAACACTTCCACCATACAATTTAGCGGAACACGAGTTTTATTTCAGTTTTCACTCATCCGCACGACTAACGAAGCGTTCATAATTTGCACGATACCGTTTCAACAGTCTCTCTACACTCCAAATTATCCCTAACCACGTCCACGCTAATCGCGCGCTTTTTCTCACTCCTCGTCTTTTCCAATTCGCTCCGCGTGCCACTAATCCGCGCGAAAACCAAATTCCATCTCCTCTCTTCGCGACCGCACGCGTTCACAGTTCCAACTCGACTCCCCCAAGTATAGAATCGCGTTAAATTTCCTGTAATTGCGATCACTACACTCCCTGGAGTATATAACTTTCTTTATCCTCTATATACTTCGTTCGAATCGAATAATTTTACGAACTGTTCCGTGTATCTGCTACACAAGAACAGGCCACCACCCGTAACAGAACCCAAAAATTAAGTTTGTCATTTGATTTTCACTATTTTTCAAGTAACTGTTTTCAATTCAGTTAAGGAGTTCTTTTTTTTATAGTCTTGAGTGCCTTTTCAAGGGAATCCGACTCGATCGGAGTGTAGTTGCAGACCCATTTCGAATTGCTATCGACTCCATTATCTCATTGAACCAAAGGCAAGCACTAGGATTCCACTCGTTTGTTCTGCGTTTGTGTAGTGTCGCGTTCGACACGATATCATACAAAATATTATTGCTTTTACTTTTGCATACTCTGATCAAGTTCAATATATTCTGACGCGGTTCTAATGGCTATCTTTTCAGATTAAAACGTTTTTTCCTAAAGTTTTGATATTTTTTCTTCAACTGCAGTCTATACCGGCGTGGCAATAATTTTTCAGCTGAATAATGCCTCGTTACTATCACTGAATGCACGAGCTTAAGAAAATTGCAATTCTAAGCACTTTTTACTATAAGTTCACTGCAGTTAACAGTATGGTGCAGTGTTCAAGCGGTAGTTGCGTTTTCAGAATGATTTATTCTGATTTTGTTGATAATCTTGGAATAGAAATGCACTCGCTCTTAAAGGAATCGACCGCGGCTTTTTACAGTGCGGAAAATTTATTGAAGAGACGAATCAACACAACAATTATTAATTTAATTTAGCATATGTTTGTTATCCGCTAGCATCCAAGACGTAATGTGATGTATTCGACAAACAAAACAATTTTTAATTAATATTATGGTTGGAATGGGTAAAATTTGACAAATTTTAAGGGGTTTACATGATACAATCATTTTATCGTTCATATAATTTAAGGGGTTAACCGTCTCGTTCTAAGCATTTGTATACCGCGTTACACGGCAATTCTATAAATTATATTCAAAAGATATTGTAATAAAATCACTACACATTAAAATTTTAAACAGTTTTAGAATTTTGTTTCCCGGGAATTAAGCACAAAAGAAATTTTCTTGACTTATTTTTCATGTGAAAAAAAAAACGAGGGTTGCGATGGGGAAGGTGACTGAACGGTTACTCATTATTAAATTGAGTTTGTGCTGTGTGCCTGTGGCAGCGCTGGCTTTTAGAGCCATAGCTCCTCGATTATTACAAAGCCGACTCTCAGGCAACTTACTTCCATAAACTAATCTATTGTAAATCTATTCTTTATGGTCTCTGAGTTAAAAGTTTGCTGATCCTCTTTAAAAATAATTATCAATTCAAAACTTTTTTAACGAATTATTGCATTGGATTCGTATGTTATCTCCCATAAAAAAATAACGGCACAAAACATAGAAGGAAATATTAAATTCACCGTTCTATGCAAGTTTTTTTTTTTAATTTCGTACACCATCAGCTTTCACAGAGGCAAATTAATTTAATTGAAATAAAAAAAAAGAGAAAATTATATTAGATGTAATGTTGTTAGATATTACAAACTAATAAAATAAAGGAAAAAGAAACTTTAAAACAAAGCATTTGTAAGATCTTTGCTATCGAAAGACATAAATTTCACAATCAGTGCAGTAGTAACAGTTAATTAAATGATCGTGCCCACTTCCAGAATTTTCTAAATTAGTCTCAGAACGAAAAGAAAGAACTGTAATTAGAGAGTTATTTTCGTTGATAACTTTGCGTAGCTACTAGATAATTTTATTTTAGCTGATTTGATTTTCATGAAAATTAATACTCTATTTTTAATTTTAATCGTACACATAATAATTTAATATAAATTAATACCCTATTCTTAATTTTAATCGTACACCTTTTTTTCATAAGTATTGCCATTTCCGTGATATAGCGGTTGAAAGAATCAAAAAAAATGTTTAATTCGTAATATGCACACGTTTCCACACCACCTATGAGGTAGTGTGCTTGGCGCTTTTTTTTAACGTGGTTTCCCCGGTAGGCCTATTCCAAGATCTATTGTGATCCTATTGAATTCAAATTGAGTATTGAAAATGATGAAAGCTGTGTAAATTATGTAATATATAAATGAAAAAATAATTTGGAAAAATCATTCGCCGGATTCATAATAATCCAATGGAACTTCTAGTGTACTGTCTTCGTTTTCTTCTTCTTCTCATCTTCTTTTTCTTCATCTTCCTGTTGGATACAAATATGTTCTAAAAGTAGCAATCGTTATGATACTTAGCCTCGGCAGCGACTAAATCATATTCAAATTCAATTTGAGCAGCTACAGCTTTGGCTACATCATCACAACGAGTTTTAGCTATAGTTAGAATACTTACTTTGAACGAAAGTGTAGTCACTTTAAAAATCTTACGTCGGTACTGCAGTACTTTTTTCTTCTCCAACTCTTCTTTTAATTCATTGCCGCAAAATCAACAACACTGATTGAAGCAAAATGTAGTTTCCCTTACTCGTGCTCTAGTACGAGGAGGACTTATTTTTGATGAACCAGCTTCTCCTTCTTCTTGGCGCCGTCTTTTCACGGCATCAATGCTACTTTTTCGAGTATAATTTTTTCGACACTGCACATGAATTTTTACAGATATCTGGTCTTTCAGGTACTCCGAAAACTCTTCACCTCTTTCAATACTTGCATCAATTAATGCTTTCATGCCGCGATCAACAGTAACAACTCCACTTTCAGTCAAAGGTTGACTACAAATAAAGCAGAATTGCGACATTTTTTTTTTTTTAAACAGTAAAATGCACAAACTTTGTCACAAAATACAAGCGATATTCACGAGTTGTCCTACGAAGGAATGCTTACGACTAACAGTATTTTGTTGAGTATGAGACCTTTGAAACGGAGCAGGTATACGAGCATCGCCACGCTGGCAATTGAATGGAAGACAGATGTTACTCAAGGCCAATGCGACTAAATGAAAATAGGGGCGGAGTTTTTGACGTTCATTTATATTCTAAGAATTTTATAATTTGTATGTATAAGACATAGGGACTCATATGTTTACTCGTATAACGGTTCAAAAATGTATATAAAAGTACATTAACCTGCATATTACGAATAAAATATTTTTTTCAGTTCTTTCAACCGCTTCATCAGGTAAATGGCAATACATTTTTTGTAGAGATGATCTACAATTTTTGTCCGGACTATTTTTTCTGTAAAACTCACCGTTTAGCTGAAAAATGCGAAAAACATATTTTTGCAAACTTTCTCCATCAATAAAATTTTTTGCACAAGAGGGATTGATGAGGACTTTTCACAATTCATTTATAATAGATTTCTGAACATTCATACCAATTTTTAGCTCTATGGGAATTTTTGTAACCTTCAAAGTCTTATTAGACTGGACTATAATAGCGAAAGAGAAATATGAAAAGTATTCTTCATGTAAGGAAATAAATAGCATTTGAAGGTCCGTTCGATTACAGTATTTTAACATGGGTATATTATACTGAAATGTTAACTTTTCAACTCAGAATATAATTTATATGTGTAGTTATGTAGAGTTTCATACAAGATATATTTTTAATGTCGATCCATAAACCAACTGACAAACTTGTAGTTTTTCACACGCTTGAAGATATAGAAAAAACAAAATGAGTCTTTCTAAAGTGGAAAAGAAAATTTAATTATATGATCCTGTTGAGAAATTTTACATAAAATTTCATAATAAATACAATATAAACTTATAGTTTAAAAAATAAAATTTGAAATACAAAATATAACATGAATTGCTACACAAACCACGACTTTCTTTCCAGCATGCCCTTCTCTTCCAGCAGGAATGGCAGCGAGCGGCAAGTATGCCGTTACAAGGGTAGGGTTCTAGGAATCCGCGGATGGCCGGTTTCGCGTTGCGCTCGGTATGCGGTACCATAAGGATTTTTCAGATTAGGATTGAAGTAGGATATTTTTCGGTACCGCGTCGGTGATATTCGGGAACGCGGAATTAGATCCAGTTTTTTTGTGTTGTCTGAAGGAATGGAAGAAATACGGAATAAAGTAGAGATAGGTTTTGTTTCCGTATGGTCGTGTTTTCGTCACGTTATTATCGGGCATGTGAACCGGTGGCTGAATTCTTGTATTTCGGACTTAGTCTGCTCGCGTAAGACCCGCGACCGACTCCTCTCCGAACTAGCTAGCTAGCCAGCAGCCAACTCAGAGTAGACTAAGGGTGTCCGGACTTTTTGACCTGTAGAGTACAGTCCGTTGTCACGTCCCAAGATTTCACGTCTAGAACCGATGAGAGGTCGGCTCCGATTTCCTTCAAGCGAAGTGACGTGAGAAAATCATTACAGGCTCTTTCGGTGCCAGGAACGGCAACAGTGGCAGCCTAGGCTACTCATCGAATAGTACTAGCCAATTTGGTAGTCGAAGCGTTTATTCCGGCAGATCCAGCGTAGCACTCTTATTGGGCGGTGGCGACTTATCGAACAAATCATTTTTACTATCGAGCAACAGAAACATATCTTTCGGATTTGAGAGTCCTGGTTGAAACTCCCGCAGATATTAAGTTCTGCCACGAGATAAGTAGATGCATATTCGTAGTTTTGTCCCATGAACGAACGAAAATTGCTGCATGCATGTATTTAATATAATTTAAATTAAAAATGTCCTTTTGTCAAAGGCTTTCATTATCTCTTACTGTCTGTATCACCACTGAAAACAAATATCTCGCAACAAAGCAGGCCAACATTTTTATCAGCTCGAAATAATTCATGTCTAATTGTCTACATTTCCAGATGATACTTCTAGGTCTCATTAAATTATTCCGCATCGTATGGAAGCTAGTTTTCACACAATAGTTTCTCCATAATTTACCCCTGGTTCGAATAGCAAAACGTTATTTTGGGATTAGAAATGAGAGCAAAAATAGGGAATGTGATAAAAATTATGACTCTTTAAAGCAAATTGATTTATAGTATCCTAATGTTCATTTTATTTTCTATGGAGGAAATTTTAGGGAAATCAATTAGCAAAAGTTACAATAAACAGCTGTGAAACCATAAATATTATAAAGCTCAAGTGAGTCTAAACAATACAGATATTGACACTTCCATGTCCGATGCAAAATATTCCAATTAGTAAAAATCATGCATTTTGTCGCAAACGATTCAAGAAAATTCATGTTTATAGATATTTATGTAAGTGATTTTAGATATTATTCCAACATAAAAGCAAAAAATTTATTCAACGTTCTTCCAAACCTTTTTTTTAAGAGCATCGAGTGAAATGTAATTTGATTTCACTTTAACCTTAATTTTGTGATGAAATTATACGCGCAACAATTCCTAAAACTTTATATAGTAGATACGTTTACAATAATTCAATTAAAATATTAAAGAGAATTAAATAATTTAGTTTTATTCAATTTTAGAATATTAAAAGTATGAATAAATAAAAACAATTATTCGTAAAACTATGCATACGATTTAAAAGTACATTTGGCATTTGATATCTTAGAATAGTAATGAAAAAGATGCATACGGAATATGTGAATTGAAATTCATTAAATGAAGCGATATGTAAATAGAAATAATGAAGATCATTATTCATTAGTAAAGCTGTAATTGTTGAATAATTATTATTCACATTTTCACTTGAAACTTAAATTTTGATCTAAGCAAGCCAATGAAAAAAAAAGAAAAAAATTGTTTTATACAAGGTGGGCCAGAAAGGCTTACGATTTTAAAAACACTCTTGCGTTTGAAGCTTTAGAGAGGGGACTGCGCGGGTGGTGGGGTTAAGTAGCTCGGTTCTCGGAAATTTAGTCGCGATGGATCACTTCACCGGAGCGCAACGTGCATTCTGCGTTAAACATTATTAAAAATCACAATTCGTGCGCTATTGTTCGGCGTTTATTTCGGCGTGAGTTCGGATTACATGACCTAAATCAGTGTCCGAAAGAAAGTGTGATTCGATCGTGGGTCAGAAAGTTCGAAGAGACTGGTTCGACTCTCAAACAGAAGCCTGCAGGACGCCCAAGGTCAACAAGAACGGAATTATCGGACCCTACTTCTTCGAAAAAACAAGGCCAATCTGTCACTGTAAATTCTGACCGATACATAGCCATGTTAAGGGATTTTTTCTTTCCACAACTGCAACAATTTGAAGCCTATAATCGTGTGACATGGTTTCAACAAGATGGCGCGACATGCCATACAGCTAATGCCTCTTTGGCGGTCGTAAACGAGATGTTTGCTGGGAAACTGATATCGCGCCGAGGTGACATTGCATGGCCTCCTAGAAGCCCGGATCTGACGCCACCGGACTTTTTTTTGTGGGGAAACCTAAAAAGTAGAGTCTACACCAATAACCCAGCCACGATTAACCAGTTGAAGACCAATATCCGGGAAGAAATGGCAGCTATTCCCCGTGCAATGTGCCAGCGAGTTTTTACCAATTTGAGGGTCAGATTCGAAGAATGTTTGCAGCGGGATGGTGCACACCTGGATGACGTTATTTTTAAGAAATGAATTTCCCAGATGTCAATTTTTATAGAAATAAAAATTTGTATGTGAATTGTACTCAGTTTTTTTTAATGATTTTTTCAAATTCGCAGTTCTTTCTGGCCCACCCTGTATAAGCTATCTTGATTGCGATCTATGTTCTATTACTGAATAGAAAATATTACAATCATTAGAAATTTTATTGAGATTATTGTGAGATAAATATATAGTACATATTAGGAATATAACTATATGTGTTTACCACCACGAAGAAGAGATACTCGTGTTAAAAATATATTATATGACATATCTTCAAGGAGAAAAAGAGATAAACATGATGAAAAAAAATATACAAGATTGTCAAGTTCATTTTTGAAAATAATTTATTTATTTAATAATATTGCATGCGAATTGTAAATAAATTTACGCAACTCCTAATATCTCACACTGTGGCGCCTAGTACACGCGTTGTTTGATTCGCTCTCCAAATTTTTCAAGTAAAATAAATAAAAGACTAATTAAATAAAATAAAGTTATCCTGAAAGTCACATAAGTCTTCTAGTTAATAATTTCAATTCATATTTTGTAGTTACAATCTAATAAAAGTTTTATCATTGAAAGAAAAATAAGTGATTGAGATAACCTCAATGTCGGACGTCAAGTGCTTTGTTTGCAAAAATACATCAAAAGGGCCTATCGCCAATATCGCCGAAGCTGTGCAATGTGATAAGTGTAAAGCTTACTACCATGCATCCTGTTATGCTCGTATTAAGAAACCTATACCACCCGGGATGCTTAAATGTTGTCTTGAGAAAGAGGCATCGCAACCCCTTGATAAAGGATCTTTTATTAAGAAGGTCTTTGCGTAGCGATTTAAAAGAAAATCATAATGATTTAGTGAAGCGCATAGATTCCTTGGAAGTTAAATATGAAGAGCGCCTCAATAAAATTGAATCAACAGTACGGAATCATAACACAGAAATACTCGATCTGACTGAAAATATTTCATCTTTTCAAAAGAATTTGAATAAATGGAAATCTGAGTCTGAAGAGTTCATACTCGCCGAGATTATGGATCGGAATAGGCGAGAGTGTAATGTTGTTGTGTACAATCTTAAAGAGCAAAGCTCCGCTGCTGATGATATTTCGCATTTGCTCACTAACTATCCTAACGCGCCATTCAAAGCTACTGATGTTCGTGCTTTTAGACTTGGTGTTCCAAAGAAAGAGGTTAATGGACCACTGAAAGTGATTTTTGTAAATAAAGAATTTGCTCACTGGCTAATCGTTAATTCCAAAAAAGGTGTAGACACAAAGTTGAAGTGTGTTCTGGATAGAACAGTTTTACAACGTCAGCAATTTGCCAAAATACTAAGAGAATTCAATGAGCGGAAAGCCAAAGGTGAAAGTAATTTGGCAATCAAATTTATTAATGGCATCCCACAAATAAACGAGAAGAAAAATTCTCACATAAAAAACGGCAGTGTTACTTCCCAACAGATCAGCCTTCATCAACATTAAATATTTATTATCAAAACGTACGAAGCATTAAAAATGTGCAAAAGTTAAAAGAACTTAAACTAAATGTCCACACCAATACAATCAAATTTGATATAATCGCCTTAACAGAGACTTGGTTAGATGAGCAAGTTTCTGGTTCTGAATTGTAGATAACTGGTTATCAAATTTTTAGAGCAGATAGAGATCTCTTACACACTAACAAATGTTGTGGTGGAGGAGTATTTCTCTATATTAAAAGTTGTTTTAAATGTACCTTGCTTAAAATTCAACGATATGGTGTAGAGTTTCTGACAGTGTCACTTGACATTTCTGATTGTATAATATTATTTACTTTAACATATGTGCCTCCTTTTGAAAATAATATGAAATTAAACTACTTGGATAATTTGGAAAAATATACCTTCGAATTGGAAAAAATCATGCATGAGAGGACAAATTATAGCAGCATTATTTGTGGTGATTTCAATTTGCCGGGATATCGCTGGCAGTCTGTTGATGAAATAACATTGGCTCACGGATTTCATCCCAATTGGTATATTCGATCAGCTGTTGAAATTATTGTTAATTTAGCAAATAGATCGCAGTATAAACAAATAGTTCATGAAATCAACAAGGCGGGTAATTGTTTAGATTTACTTTTTACGGATTTATTAGAAATTCTTATCAAATTTCAGATGATCCCATAGTTTCTGTATTAGATGAAGCTCATCCAAATCCTTTTATAGCAACGGTATGCTTAAGTTCATTCAAAAGTATTAATTTTAAAGAAGTCATATACAACTTTAACAATATGAATGTTGTAAATATTGAGCATAGATTTGAACTTATTGATTGGAATTCAGTTTTACATGAAAACTTTTCTATTGATGCTATGACTAATGTCTTCTATCGAGTAATTTATTCATTAATCGATAGTCAAGTTCCTTAGAAAATTATCCAGTATTCACCTAAATGCCCTCCTTGGTTTGATTTTGAACTAAAAACAGCAGTTTCCTTAAAGAAAAAATTGCATTGTAAATATAAGGAATCTCCTTCAAATATTACTTACACTGAATTTAGGTTTCAAAGGGCAATATGTAAAAGATTGACACAATCCAAACATCGATTATATATGGAAAACAGCGGAAAAAACATTAAAAATAATCCCAAAAGCTTTTGGAACTACGTTGATATTAAAATAACTAAAAATCTCTTTGCTGATCACTTCAAACAAACATATGTATCTACTCCTATAACTTTTACAAATTCACAGAATTCAGATGTTCTTGTAGAAAATTGTTTCAACCTTCTGCCCTTGAATACCTTCCACATTACTGAGCAAGAAGTTAAAGATTCATTGCTAGTTTTAGAAAATAAATTAAGTATGGGCCCAGATAAAATACCTTGTATATTTATTAAAATTTTTGCAGATTACTTATCAAAGCCTTCATTTTTAATCTATCAAAAATCTTATAAAAGAGGAGAATTCCCAAAAGTATGGAAAACGTCTTTCATAACTCCTGTACCGAAAAAGGGTGACAAGCAGAATGTTGCGAATTATAGTTCAATTTTTGGTAAAATTTTTGACTCTAACTGAAAAGCAACTTTCAATATATTTACGGAAAGTCACCATTAGAAACCAACATGGTTTTATGCCGAAACGTTCTACAATTTCTAATTTAGCTCTATATACCAATTACAATAATGACAGTTTAAAATGCAAAACACAGGTTGATTCCGTATATACTGACATGAGAGCAGCTTTTGACAAAGTCAACCACAACATCCTATTGCAAAAATTGGAAAAGCTAGGAATAGTAGGGAGTGCTTTTAAATGGATTGAATCATTTTTAAAAAACCGTAAATTAATAAAAAAATTAAAAATTATGAGAGCTTTATATTCGAAGCCACCTCTGGCGTTCCACAAGGCTCTCATTGCGGGCCATTGTTATTCATTTACATGATCAATGATCTTATAAATGTTGTTAAATATTCAGAGTTGCTGCTATTTGCGGATGACTTTAAGCTTTTTAAGTCCATTTCATGTCACAAAGATTATCTAAAGCTACAGTGATTTAAATGAGGTTAATATCTGGGCTTGCAAGAATGGATTTGAGTTTAATGTTAAAAAATGTGCCATAATTACAAGATTACATTTCATAATTATAATTATACCATAAATAATCACAATTTGGTTCGAGATGATAAAATTAAAGATTTAGGTATTTTCTTTGATAGTTCCTTATCCTTCGAAAATCACATTTGTCATGTAGTTAATAAGGCGTTTAAAAAATTAGGGTTTATAACAAGATACAGTAAAGATTTCAATGATTCATTAGTATTTTTGCATTTATACAAAACTCTAGTTAAACCCTTGTTGACATATGGTTCAGAAATATGGTCACCAAACGCACAATGGGTCTCAGCTGAAATAGAAAAAACTCAACACAAGTTCTTAAGAACATATTCTTTTCGTATCGGTTCTCCCATGTTGTTTGGTGATCATAACTATACTTATATGTTACAAAAAACTCATCTACCTACTCTTGAATCTAGTCGTACATATCAAGATGTACTATTATTGTATAAAATAATAAACTCTCTAGTTGACGCACCAGATTTACTAGGTAAAATTAACTGGCATGTTTCACCAAGATATTTAAGACCTACCAATATTACGTTTGCCAAAAATTTAGACTCGAGTACTTACATAGAAATATTATTAATAGAGCTTGTAATGTAGTTAATGAAAGACTTGGTAGTATTGATTTGAATCTTGCAACTCTTAATGATATGAAAAGAATTTTGAGATCAAATATATTATTTCGAAATGAAGAATTGTAAAACAACATTGTAATTTAAGCCACAAATTGTAAAACTTGTATATTGGGCCCTGCCCGTGAACTGAAATAATAATATATATATATATATATATATATATATATATATATATATATATATATATATATATATATATATATATATATATATATATATATATATATATATATCTACATATATGCATTTAAATATTTATGCATACGCACACACACACACACATATATATATATATATATATATATATAAATATTTATGCATATATATATACATCCATATATATAAATATTTATGCATATATATATACATCCATATATATAAATATTTATGCATATATATATACATCCATATATATAAATATTTATGCATATATATATACGTAATAGATAAATTTCTCTTAAGAAATTCACCTAAAATTTAAAAAAAAACGACTCCAAAGTAAAAACGATGAATTAAATTTTATGAAAGCGGTGCTACGTTAGTGATATTTCGTGTTGATTTAGTACCACTTCCATAAAATTCATTTCATTCTTTGTAGGGCACTTTGAAGTCAGCTTTCTTCGTTTTCCGGTATATGAATAAATATTTTCAAATTAAACCGCCATGTTTCGAAAATAACTTTTAGAGGCCCCCAGATCACGTTGCACTGTGTTGAGATAAAAACACTTCGTACTGCAGTATTTTCCAATTTTTTAAATGAAATTTTCTCGTGCTCACTTATCCGATTCTTTCCATGACTTCAAAACAACCCGATATTCAATACTCATGGAAGTTCTTTAACGTTTCCGTTGGACTCAACCGATAATATTCAAAAATTTCCGCGATGACTCTCGCTACAAACGCTTCAAATCAAAATGTTTACAAAAATAAATACACTCTGGACAAAACGCAAACACGAAATCATAAGACGAATTGATTTAAAGATTGAAACATCCACGAATTAAGTCCTTGATCAAAATATTTTCACCATTTTATTCGACATATGTCAATGTTCAAGGAATGGACATGAAACGTATTTCACTTGCGTAAATCATTAAACCTATTGGTGTAACCACCTTTGTTACACGGCACAAGTCCAAAATACAGTAAAGTTACACTTTTCCTTTTGTACTTAAATATGGCATGGTTATGGATTAATTTTGAGTTTCCCGAATCGTGCGTTCTGTTGTGCTTGTGCTGCGAGTGCCCGTGCTTCCTCATTGACTGTTTCACAGACGGACGGTCGTTGCGAGTCCGTCGTCGTTTTTCCGTCCTCCGCTTCCGTGGCCTAATTAAAGCACTAATTTCCCGAACAAAACATTCCGGAAGGGAATGAGTGTCAGGATGGCAAATGAGCCGCCAACGTGGAAAGCTTCCAATTGCCGAGAATTTGCCGTATAATTTCTCCACATAGAAGGGGCTTACTTGGGCATCCGGAGATGTCGAGGGGTCTCTTTCCTACTAATCCCTCTTCCCCCTCTCCTCTAAAGAAAAGATTCCGTTAACCCGGTGGCGCCTTATGGCGTGGCAAAACAAGGCCTAGCATAAAATGATATTTCAAACGATCCCAGGCTAGGTTCTCAGGTTGATAGGGGAAATTTTTAGTGGGTAGTCCAAAAGCCTGGCGGTTCTGCGAGCCGCAAACTCAGCGTAAACGACCTTCACCTTACTACCATAAACAAAACTAATTGACCGCCAACCAGACCCATTAACAACAAACAGGTAGCTAATGAGGAAAAGGACTAAGTTAAGAGAAAGATAATTTCTTAATAAAGATTAGTGGTTAGTTTTTTTCCAAAAAGTAAAAATGCATGATAAATATTCATTATCTCTTGTTACTATATAAGTAAAATACATGTAATCAATAAATCAGTTATACTGAAATAGAGGGTAATTTGATCTTAAGCGCCAGTGTCTGCTCCAAATAAAATAGCGAAGACAAGTATTGTTTATGTTCCTGATTTTATTTTTTTGACAGCGTTTTGACATTTTTCATCGAACAGCAATTCCACTATTTTTCGAGGATGTCCTAAGACCTTTTCTACTGTACCAGTGATCGCATATTTGATTACTTTCCAAATTTTTTGGATATCGTCGTTGCTTTCCTCCGCTCTCAACAGGGTGCGTCATTAAATGAATGGGTGTCGAGAACGCTTGTGGCATCTCGTTAACGTTTGAGAGCATAGATTGCCTTGGTTAAGTTTCCCCATCCGGGCTGGTGGCTGCATTAAGGCTGTGTGATCCTGTTGTTATTCTGTGGGCCAAAGCCCGGTCGGATTAAGTGCTAAAGTCGCTTTGAACAATTTTAACATCTTTTTTTTTTTAAGCCGTCGGGCCTTTCTTTGTTGTATGAGCAGACGCGTTTCGACTTCATTGAGTCATCTTCAGTGTCTAAAGGATGTGTTGAAGGATTTGACTTTATATAGGAGTAGGATAGGTAAGTTGGTAGGAACTAAATTAGGCCAGGTAGAGGGATGTTAGGTGTTTGTTTTTTGGGCTGTTGGATGTCGGTTTGTTCTAGTTTGTCTCGCTACCATTTCCGTTGGAGAGTGTGGTCTATTACTGAGGAAATTGCGTCGGAATTTGTAATAAATACTTCGTTGATAATGTTGCCGTTTGTTTTTCTATGTTTATATATTTGAAGTCTTTTTAGGATGCTAAAGCTCGGTCCTTTGCTTTGTTTGTGTACAATGCCATAGGGTTTGCCATCGCTTCAGGCTCGTGTGCGTGGTTTTGTAGGTGCGTCGCATTACTGGAGTCTGTCTTGTTGTGTAAGTGTCGTAAGTGCTCTTTGTATCTTGTCTAGTTTTCGTATTACCCTTCCTATGTATACTATGTCCTTGTATTGAAGTTTTTATATGCCGCTTTTCTCGTATTTTGATGTTTCAATAAGTTTTGGTTTCAGTTTGTTTCCTATGTTGTTAGTTTTAAATGCAGTATGTATTTCCTAAGGAAATTTGATAGTTTATATATCTCTTTGCCTACGTACGAGGGCGGTCCGATGAGTACTTAGCCTCACCGCCCGATGGCGCCACTATCGCAAAAAAAATCACTACCGTGTAGTACATTCTCGTAGATGGTTACTGTTGAAATTTCAGCCGAATCGGAATCGTAGTTTTGTTTTGACCGCGTGTGGAAGCGAGCGTGTCAGCGGATTTTAGAAAAATGGAGAAAGAGCAATATCGGTCGATGATTGAAGGGAAATTGCGCACCAAAATCGGCTTAACGAGTTTCAACGTAGTCGCACGTCGGTTTTTGATGAGCCCCAAAAATTACTACCAAGGCGGATAACGTGACAAAAATCCACAAGCTCGTATTGGCAGACCACCGAATGAAAGTGCGCGAGATAGCTGTGACAGTAGACATCTCAAAAGACCGTTTGGTTCATATCCTGCATGTAATTTTGGGCACGAGAAAACTGTCGGCGCGTTTGCTCACTTCAGACAACAAACGCAACCGTGAGACCACTTCAGAGCAGTGTTTGATTCTGTTTAAGCGCAATCCGAAAGAGTTTCTGCATCGTTTCGTGACCGTCGATGAAACATGACTCCACTGGTACACACCAGAGACCAAGGAGCCGTCGAAACAGTGGACTTTACCCGACGAACGTACTCCGAAGAAGGTGAAGACTATCCTATCGGCCGGAAAGGTGGTGGCCACCGTTTCCTAGGATTCACAAGGTATGATCTGCATCGACTGTTTTGAGAAAGGCAAAATAGTCACAGGACTCTACTATGCTGAATTATTGCGCTGATTTGATGCCGAAATGCAGAAAAAAATCCCATTTGGCGAAAAAGGTGCTCTTCCCCATGAGAACGCGCCAGCTCACACCTCCGCCGTCGCCTCGGCCAAATTGGTCGAATTGGGCCACGAACTGCTACCCCATCTACTGTAACATCGTGTTTTGTCACGGTGAGGTCCTTATAGTGGAGTTGTCCGTTTGTTTCTTTTTCTATAGTGAAATTTATATTCGGGTGTATTTTATTCATATAGGTAAATAGTTCGTCTTGCTTATTTTCTTGTGAGTCAATAACGATGAAACAGTCATCCACAAATTCTCTGTGAAATATTACATTGAATCTTTTAATAATTTTAGGTATAAAGACTTCTTCCAAAGGTTGTAAGGATATTTCTGACACTATTGAGGACATTGGGTGTTCCATATCCAAATCTTCCTTGTCAATGTATGTGTTATAATTGAACCTAAAATAGTTCTGCTTGATTGTGGTCTGTATGAGATAGAGTAGTTGATCTGAGAATTGTCGACTGTTATTGAATGAACGTTTTTCTTTTAGCTTGATCAGTATTTCATCGGCGGGTATGGACGTATAGAGGTTGATGATGCCTAGTGATAAAAGTTGACAAGTGTCAGCCAATGTTATAGAGGTGGTAGAGTTCGCTAGATCACGGCTTTAATGTGTATTTGTCGTCAAGGTGCATGACATCCGCCATTATCGTTGCCAAGTACCGTGCTGATTGGTATGCAGGACCTGGGCGGTAAATGACGACAGGCCGAGTAGGGGTATTGGGTTTGTGGCTTATTTTGTGCTTTAAGGGGTGGTGTGGATAGATTTGGGTTTAAGCAGCGGTGCTTAGTATTAGGACGAATGAGTACTGGGGATTGTATAATTGCAGTACGTAAGTCTGCTTGGAACTTATTAGTGGGGTCTTTGTTTATCAAGACTGCTTCATGGTATACATAGGAAAGGCAACACGGGAACTAAGGACAAGATACAAAGTGCACTTATGACCTTTCTTACACAACAAGGCAGACTTCAATTATGTGACGCACCTACAAAACCACGCATAAAAGCCTGACGCTATGACAAACCCTATGGCATTGCTACACAAACAAAACAAAGGACCTTGACTTGACATTCTAGAAAGACTTGAAAAATATAACATAGAAACACAGACGGTAACATTATCAACGCATTATTTACTACATATCCGGCCAAATTTTCTCTGTAATAGACCACACTCTTCGACAGAAAGGGAAGCGAGGCGAACCAGAACAAACGGACATCCAACAGCCCAAAGAAGAAACACCTAATACCCCTCTACCTGGCCTAATTTAGTACCTACCTGCTTAACCCATCCTACATGTCTACTACCTACCTACTACCTGCTTATCCCATCCTATAAGTCAAAGGAGTCAAACGCGTCTACGGATATCAAATAAACAAAATAATTGATTGCAATTTTAACATCGTCCATGGTATATTCTAAGCTACTGTAAAAATCATAGTTGACTTTGTCTTAATATATATTACACGGATCCGTACCAATTTTTTGGACATTTTGTTCATGATAAAGGCCATTACAAACCCAGGTATGCCTATTGACTTACCACTTGTTGAGATTGTATGCGTTTGCAATCGTTAATATCGTTACTAATCGATCTTGTTTGTTGCACTACCAGTATGTTGATTTTATCTATTTCCATTTTTTCAATAATGGTGTAAGTACTCTCGGCCGGTAGAAGTTTGTAAATTCCATAAAAACTAATCAGTTTCTCTTTGCGGGTTTTGTTGGCAGTTCACTTTTAGCGCCCCGCTCATCGTAGAACATAGATAATTCACTGTTCTATTCAGTCTACTTCGTTTTCAAGGGTAATTTAGAGTACAAGATGTATTACACAACGCCACGAGAAGGCATCGAATCAGGGATTGTCATTTCTGTGTGGATCATCATGTTGCAAATCATTTTTCTTTATAGTATCCACGGCGTTCTATTAGACCGTTCTTTTTCACGCTACTGCGAGTTTTCCTTTACTTAAACTTACTGCAGTAGATTATCATACCAAACATTAGATTAGACTTTGTGTGGAGTTTTATTTGAACCAAGAAGGGTCATCACTATACTACGAGTACAATCGAAATGCAATATCTATCCTCCATTAGAGGGAGGAGTAGAGACATTGGAGCCGCGCAATTAAACTAATTGGCTTATTTATTGAACGGTTCTCATATTTTATCAATTGGATTCTCTAAATTCCATTGCATTTAGAAAATTATATGAATTTTAATAAAAGCCACGTTACGGTATTGTTTTAAGTGTGTATATTTTCTTGCGATCCCCTTTTAAGATGATATTATGTTATGTTTGTGAGAGCGCTATATCATAATCTTGGGGTAAACTGTTATTTTTTAATTTACGTTTTAGGACCATCGAGTTACCGCATCCTGGCATGAGCTATAATCCAAGCATAAAAGATCATCAGGATCTAATGAAGCAAGTACTAGAAAAAGAAAGTAAACTTATAAAAGAAGAACAACATCTCAAACGTGTGACAACTGATATGTTTTCGAAAATTCATCCAATTGAACGTGTCATTCAAAAACTCCAAGAAGATTCTTCTGAAGCTGAAGAGGAAGGAACGGAATTCGATCAAGAGAAAAACTCAAACAATTCATCAACTAATCGACCAGTTCACAATAAAAAGAAGCCCCTAAAGAAAAGACGTAATGAACGCATAGAACGACAATTAAAGCAAAAGAAAAAGGAACTTAAGCTTGAGAAGAAAAAAATCACAGATATTCATAGGTACTTGTAGATTGATATAAATATAAAAACTTCATTACATCAATTTTTCTATTTTTTGAGGTTGAAGGTAATTAAATCTGAAGTGGAGAAAGAAGAGGATGAGCTGAAAGAAATCATGAAGCGCAGAAAGATTGCCGCTGCTGAGAAAAAGAAGTCAACACAACGTCTGGCGAAGTTCAAATTCAAAGAACCGGATCTTCCTATAAATACGGTCACTGATTTATGTGGAAATCTGCGAAATATAAAAACTGAAAGCAATATTTTAGAAGACAAATTCAAAAGCTTGCAAAAAAGAAATATTCTTCCTCCCAGTGTTGACATTGGAATTCGTAATCGTAGTAAAATCAAGCGATTTGTTAGAAGTTCACATAAATAGTTTACATATACTTTTAAGAAACAAACAAATCGTATCTTATCTGGAAATATTAAAATTGTTAAGAATATTATTGACTTTGAAATTGGATTAATTGGATTAATTTATTATTAATTCACAACTTTTCTTCTTTCGAAATGAATTTTTTACATGTAAAAAAATAATAGAGATATTTGATGAACACGATTTTGTAAATCCAGCGATATAATGTTTGAAACCTTTTTTGTACTCAAATCCTATGTCTCTTTGTATCGCCTCCTCTTTCGTGTATTTCCCGGATCTTATCAACTTCTCCACCACTTTCCATTTTCCTCTGAGTTACGGAGTAGAGTGGGATACAACTGCTAACTTGTACGCGGGAAAGGGAACTATAACTCATAGCATCTTTAAATGTTTTAAGCATAGGCAATCTACAATGGGTACCATTGCGACTTATAAGATAACGCAGAGGCAGAGGATGACCCACTGAAGAAATGTCTGATTGATTGAATTACTTTATTAATACAAACTATCAAACCTTATGGCTCAGAGGAATTTCCACGTGACCTACATATGTACATAAACCAGAGAATTACAGGAAACTATACAGATCATTTCTTTTTGGTGTAGTTATTTAGGCAACGCTTTTCACTCAACCTTAGATCCTAGCTTGAAATGGTTTGGCACATTTCTAGGGGCTAGGTCTCGCTCTCCTATACTTTAAGGCGCAGTTGTTTCGCGGGGAAAACGGATTGCTGGAAAAGGGACTCCTCCACCATTAATGCTCCCCGACGATCGAAAATGGCCTCTATTGTCGGGACTGGCCGAGTTTAATATGCCACTTAATTCTATTTTTCAACCGATTTAAGCATGTGTCTTATGAGACATTCTAATTCTCTAAGGAAGTATTGTGAGTGTTTCACACTATTTCAATATTTGTGGTATGTTAATATTTTTTCTTTGTTGCGTGAAACGTTCATGATTTATCCACATTACTTATTAACGATTCATTATTTTTTCACGTTAACTCTTATTCCCGGGCTACATTAGTTAACATTTATGTATAGATTTGCATATGTATAGTATTTTGTCCGTGCCTAAATTACACCTTATTTTACTTTCAAAAACACTGTTTTTTGAAAGTGACATGAGGCAATTTTTCTTTTTTTTTTGGAGTAATCTAAATTTTGTACTATGAATAGGTACTACAGGAAGCACAGTATTCCCCTTCACGCGTAGTAGAATTTGTTTAGTGTTAGTAAAAACTGTTTTTAATATTGGTGCATTCAGTGCCGTAAGGAATAAAGTTATTTTGAGTAGGGGTAAAATTATTTAGCTTTAAAATTAGCGTGAGGAATACTGAGGAAAAATTAATCTGAAATCAGATTTTATATAACCAATATATCTAAATATATATATATATATATGTATATATATATATATATATATATATATATATATATACATATATATATATATATATATATATATATATATATATATATATATATATATATATATATATATATATATATAAAGGATGATTCATAATAAGTGTACACGTTTTTGTCGAAAAAAAAAATAGTTTTTGTTAAGATTGAGCTGTAATGTTTATTTATTATGAAAATTTGGTCCCTTACAATTAAATATGAAATATTACTTCGGGCTGCTTTACAGACTATCAAACAATGATTGTAATTTTCGATGACATTTTCGCACATTTCCGGCGTCATTAGGCGTATGTTGGCTCGAATATTGTTTTTTAATGCTTCAGTAGTCTGGGGAGCATCAGCGTAAACACGATCCTTAAGAAATCCCCAAAGGAAGAAGTCACAAGGAGTCAAATATATATATATATATATATATATATATATATATATATATATATATATATATTTATATATATATATATATATATATATTGTATGTATATATATATATATAAACAATATATATATATTGTGTATATATATATATATATATATATATATATATATATATATATATATATATATATAAACAATATATATATATTGTGTATATATATATATATAGACATTGAGCGACTGGCACTTTTGGCTTACCCAGCTTATAATCCAGAACATCGAGATGACGCAGCGACAGAAGCATTTATCAGCGCATTAAAGGACCAGGAACTGCATCAACCCGTGCGTTTAGCTCAAAAGCAAACGGTTAAGAATGCATTGGCTTATAGTATAGGTGCTCTTCCCCATGAGAACGCGCCAGCTCACACCTCCGCCGTCGCCTCGGCCAAATTGGTCGAATTGGGCCACGAACTGCTACCCCATCCACTGTAACATCGTGTTTTGTCACGGTGAGGTCCTTATAGTGGAGTTGTCCGTTTGTTTCTTTTTCTATAGTGAAATTTATATTCGGGTGTATTTTATTCATATAGGTAAATAGTTCGTCTTGCTTATTTTCTTGTGAGTCAATAACGATGAAACAGTCATCCACAAATTCTCTGTGAAATATTACATTGAATCTTTTAATAATTTTAGGTATAAAGACTTCTTCCAAAGGTTGTAAGGATATTTCTGACACTATTGAGGACATTGGGTGTTCCATATCCAAATCTTCCTTGTCAATGTATGTGTTATAATTGAACCTAAAATAGTTCTGCTTGATTGTGGTCTGTATGAGATAGAGTAGTTGATCTGAGAATTGTCGACTGTTATTGAATGAACGTTTTTCTTTTAGCTTGATCAGTATTTCATCGGCGGGTATGGACGTATAGAGGTTGATGATGCCTAGTGATAAAAGTTGACAAGTGTCAGCCAATGTTATAGAGGTGGTAGAGTTCGCTAGATCACGGCTTTAATGTGTATTTGTCGTCAAGGTGCATGACATCCGCCATTATCGTTGCCAAGTACCGTGCTGATTGGTATGCAGGACCTGAGCGGTAAATGACGACAGGCCGAATAGGGGTATTGGGTTTGTGGCTTATTTTGTGCTTTAAGGGGTGGTGTGGATAGATTTGGGTTTAAGCAGCGGTGCTTAGTATTAGGACGAATGAGTACTGGGGATTGTATAATTGCAGTACGTAAGTCTGCTTGGAACTTATTAGTGGGGTCTTTGTTTATCAAGACTGCTTCATGGTATACATAGGAAAGGCAACACGGGAACTAAGAACAAGATACAAAGTGCACTTATGACCTTTCTTACACAACAAGGCAGACTTCAATTATGTGACGCACCCACAAAACCACGCATAAAAGCCTGACGCTATGACAAACCCTATGGCATTGCTACACAAACAACACAAAGGACCTTGACTTGACATTCTAGAAAGACTTGAAAAATATAACATAGAAACACAGACGGTAACATTATCAACGCATTATTTACTACATATCCGGCCAAATTTTCTCTGTAATAGACCACACTCTTCGACAGAAAGGGAAGCGAGGCGAACCAGAACAAACGGACATCCAACAGCCCAAAGAAGAAACACCTAATACCCCTCTACCTGGCCTAATTTAGTACCTACCTGCTTAACCCATCCTACATGTCTACTACCTACCTACTACCTGCTTATCCCATCCTATAAGTCAAAGGAGTCAAACGCGTCTACGGATATCAAATAAACAAAATAATTGATTGCAATTTTAACATCGTCCATGGTATATTCTAAGCTACTGTAAAAATCATAGTTGACTTTGTCTTAATATATATTACACGGATCCGTACCAATTTTTTGGACATTTTGTTCATGATAAAGGCCATTACAAACCCAGGTATGCCTATTGACTTACCACTTGTTGAGATTGTATGCGTTTGCAATCGTTAATATCGTTACTAATCGATCTTGTTTGTTGCACTACCAGTATGTTGATTTTATCTATTTCCATTTTTTCAATAATGGTGTAAGTACTTTCGGCCGGTAGAAGTTTGTAAATTCCATAAAAACTAATCAGTTTCTCTTTGCGGGTTTTGTTGGCAGTTCACTTTTAGCGCCCTGCTCATCGTAGAACATAGATAATTCACTGTTCTATTCAGTCTACTTCGTTTTCAAGGGTAATTTAGAGTACAAGATGTATTACACAACGCCACGAGAAGGCATCGAATCAGGGATTGTTATTTCTGTGTGGA
This sequence comes from Odontomyia ornata, assembly GCA_963969285.1. Lineage (NCBI taxonomy): Eukaryota > Metazoa > Arthropoda > Insecta > Diptera > Stratiomyidae > Odontomyia > Odontomyia ornata. The sequence goes on along the minus strand of OZ017739.1, from coordinate 171,730,326 downwards.
TCATCATGTTGCAAATCATTTTTCTTTATAGTATCCACGGCGTTCTATTAGACCGTTCTTTTTCACGCTACTGCGAGTTTTCCTTTACTTAAACTTACTGCAGTAGATTATCATACCAAACATTAGATTAGACTTTGTGTGGAGTTTTATTTGAACCAAGAAGGGTCATCACTATACTACGAGTACAATCGAAATGCAATATCTATCCTCCATTAGAGGGAGGAGTAGAGACATTGGAGCCGCGCAATTAAACTAATTGGCTTATTTATTGAACGGTTCTCATATTTTATCAATTGGATTCTCTAAATTCCATTGCATTTAGAAAATTATATGAATTTTAATAAAAGCCACGTTACGGTATTGTTTTAAGTGTGTATATTTTCTTGCGATCCCCTTTTAAGATGATATTATGTTATGTTTGTGAGAGCGCTATATCATAATCTTGGGGTAAACTGTTATTTTTTAATTTACGTTTTAGGACCATCGAGTTACCGCATCCTGGCATGAGCTATAATCCAAGCATAAAAGATCATCAGGATCTAATGAAGCAAGTACTAGAAAAAGAAAGTAAACTTATAAAAGAAGAACAACATCTCAAACGTGTGACAACTGATATGTTTTCGAAAATTCATCCAATTGAACGTGTCATTCAAAAACTCCAAGAAGATTCTTCTGAAGCTGAAGAGGAAGGAACGGAATTCGATCAAGAGAAAAACTCAAACAATTCATCAACTAATCGACCAGTTCACAATAAAAAGAAGCCCCTAAAGAAAAGACGTAATGAACGCATAGAACGACAATTAAAGCAAAAGAAAAAGGAACTTAAGCTTGAGAAGAAAAAAATCACAGATATTCATAGGTACTTGTAGATTGATATAAATATAAAAACTTCATTACATCAATTTTTCTATTTTTTGAGGTTGAAGGTAATTAAATCTGAAGTGGAGAAAGAAGAGGATGAGCTGAAAGAAATCATGAAGCGCAGAAAGATTGCCGCTGCTGAGAAAAAGAAGTCAACACAACGTCTGGCGAAGTTCAAATTCAAAGAACCGGATCTTCCTATAAATACGGTCACTGATTTATGTGGAAATCTGCGAAATATAAAAACTGAAAGCAATATTTTAGAAGACAAATTCAAAAGCTTGCAAAAAAGAAATATTCTTCCTCCCAGTGTTGACATTGGAATTCGTAATCGTA
>OZ017739.1:171691629-171726629 GCA_963969285.1 Odontomyia ornata | reverse complement strand
AGAAGCATTTATCAGCGCATTAAAGGACCAGGAACTGCATCAACCCGTGCGTTTAGCTCAAAAGCAAACGGTTAAGAATGCATTGGCTTATAGTATAGGTGCTCTTCCCCATGAGAACGCGCCAGCTCACACCTCCGCCGTCGCCTCGGCCAAATTGGTCGAATTGGGCCACGAACTGCTACCCCATCCACTGTAACATCGTGTTTTGTCACGGTGAGGTCCTTATAGTGGAGTTGTCCGTTTGTTTCTTTTTCTATAGTGAAATTTATATTCGGGTGTATTTTATTCATATAGGTAAATAGTTCGTCTTGCTTATTTTCTTGTGAGTCAATAACGATGAAACAGTCATCCACAAATTCTCTGTGAAATATTACATTGAATCTTTTAATAATTTTAGGTATAAAGACTTCTTCCAAAGGTTGTAAGGATATTTCTGACACTGTTGAGGACATTGGGTGTTCCATATCCAAATCTTCCTTGTCAATGTATGTGTTATAATTGAATCTAAAATAGTTCTGCTTGATTGTGGTCTGTATGAGATAGAGTAGTTGATCTGAGAATTGTCGACTGTTATTGAATGAACGTTTTTCTTTTAGCTTGATCAGTATTTCATCGGCGGGTATGGACGTATAGAGGTTGATGATGCCTAGTGATAAAAGTTGACAAGTGTCAGCCAATGTTATAGAGGTGGTAGAGTTCGCTAGATCACGGCTTTAATGTGTATTTGTCGTCAAGGTGCATGACATCCGCCATTATCGTTGCCAAGTACCGTGCTGATTGGTATGCAGGACCTGGGCGGTAAATGACGACAGGCCGAGTAGGGGTATTGGGTTTGTGGCTTATTTTGTGCTTTAAGGGGTGGTGTGGATAGATTTGGGTTTAAGCAGCGGTGCTTAGTATTAGGACGAATGAGTACTGGGGATTGTATAATTGCAGTACGTAAGTCTGCTTGGAACTTATTAGTGGGGTCTTTGTTTATCAAGACTGCTTCATGGTATACATAGGAAAGGCAACACGGGAACTAAGGACAAGATACAAAGTGCACTTATGACCTTTCTTACACAACAAGGCAGACTTCAATTATGCGACGCACCTACAAAACCACGCATAAAAGCCTGACGCTATGACAAACCCTATGGCATTGCTACACAAACAAAACAAAGGACCTTGACTTGACATTCTAGAAAGACTTGAAAAATATAACATAGAAACACAGACGGTAACATTATCAACGCATTATTTACTACATATCCGGCCAAATTTTCTCTGTAATAGACCACACTCTTCGACAGAAAGGGAAGCGAGGCGAACCAGAACAAACGGACATCCAACAGCCCAAAGAAGAAACACCTAATACCCCTCTACCTGGCCTAATTTAGTACCTACCTGCTTAACCCATCCTACATGTCTACCACCTACCTACTACCTGCTTATCCCATCCTATAAGTCAAAGGAGTCAAACGCGTCTACGGATATCAAATAAACAAAATAATTGATTGCAATTTTAACATCGTCCATTGTATATTCTAAGCTACTGTAAAAATCATAGTTGACTTTGTCTTAATATATATTACACGGATCCGTACCAATTTTTTGGACATTTTGTTCATGATAAAGGCCATTACAAACCCAGGTATGCCTATTGACTTACCACTTGTTGAGATTGTATGCGTTTGCAATCGTTAATATCGTTACTAATCGATCTTGTTTGTTGCACTACCAGTATGTTGATTTTATCTATTTCCATTTTTTCAATAATGGTGTAAGTACTTTCGGCCGGTAGAAGTTTGTAAATTCCATAAAAACTAATCAGTTTCTCTTTGCGGGTTTTGTTGGCAGTTCACTTTTAGCGCCCTGCTCATCGTAGAACATAGATAATTCACTGTTCTATTCAGTCTACTTCGTTTTCAAGGGTAATTTAGAGTACAAGATGTATTACACAACGCCACGAGAAGGCATCGAATCAGGGATTGTCATTTCTGTGTGGATCATCATGTTGCAAATCATTTTTCTTTATAGTATCCACGGCGTTCTATTAGACCGTTCTTTTTCACGCTACTGCGAGTTTTCCTTTACTTAAACTTACTGCAGTAGATTATCATACCAAACATTAGATTAGACTTTGTGTGGAGTTTTATTTGAACCAAGAAGGGTCATCACTATACTACGAGTACAATCGAAATGCAATATCTATCCTCCATTAGAGGGAGGAGTAGAGACATTGGAGCCGCGCAATTAAACTAATTGGCTTATTTATTGAACGGTTCTCATATTTTATCAATTGGATTCTCTAAATTCCATTGCATTTAGAAAATTATATGAATTTTAATAAAAGCCACGTTACGGTATTGTTTTAAGTGTGTATATTTTCTTGCGATCCCCTTTTAAGATGATATTATGTTATGTTTGTGAGAGCGCTATATCATAATCTTGGGGTAAACTGTTATTTTTTAATTTACGTTTTAGGACCATCGAGTTACCGCATCCTGGCATGAGCTATAATCCAAGCATAAAAGATCATCAGGATCTAATGAAGCAAGTACTAGAAAAAGAAAGTAAACTTATAAAAGAAGAACAACATCTCAAACGTGTGACAACTGATATGTTTTCGAAAATTCATCCAATTGAACGTGTCATTCAAAAACTCCAAGAAGATTCTTCTGAAGCTGAAGAGGAAGGAACGGAATTCGATCAAGAGAAAAACTCAAACAATTCATCAACTAATCGACCAGTTCACAATAAAAAGAAGCCCCTAAAGAAAAGACGTAATGAACGCATAGAACGACAATTAAAGCAAAAGAAAAAGGAACTTAAGCTTGAGAAGAAAAAAATCACAGATATTCATAGGTACTTGTAGATTGATATAAATATAAAAACTTCATTACATCAATTTTTCTATTTTTTGAGGTTGAAGGTAATTAAATCTGAAGTGGAGTAAGAAGAGGATGAGCTGAAAGAAATCATGAAGCGCAGAAAGATTGCCGCTGCTGAGAAAAAGAAGTCAACACAACGTCTGGCGAAGTTCAAATTCAAAGAACCGGATCTTCCTATAAATACGGTCACTGATTTATGTGGAAATCTGCGAAATATAAAAACTGAAAGCAATATTTTAGAAGACAAATTCAAAAGCTTGCAAAAAAGAAATATTCTTCCTCCCAGTGTTGACATTGGAATTCGTAATCGTAGTAAAATCAAGCGATTTGTTAGAAGTTCACATAAATAGTTTACATATACTTTTAAGAAACAAACAAATCGTATCTTATCTGGAAATATTAAAATTGTTAAGAATATTATTGACTTTGAAATTGGATTAATTGGATTAATTTATTATTAATTCACAACTTTTCTTCTTTCGAAATGAATTTTTTACATGTAAAAAAATAATAGAGATATTTGATGAACACGATTTTGTAAATCCAGCGATATAATGTTTGAAACCTTTTTTGTACTCAAATCCTATGTCTCTTTGTATCGCCTCCTCTTTCGTGTATTTCCCGGATCTTATCAACTTCTCCACCACTTTCCATTTTCCTCTGAGTTACGGAGTAGAGTGGGATACAACTGCTAACTTGTACGCGGGAAAGGGAACTATAACTCATAGCATCTTTAAATGTTTTAAGCATAGGCAATCTACAATGGGTACCATTGCGACTTATAAGATAACGCAGAGGCAGAGGATGACCCACTGAAGAAATGTCTGATTGATTGAATTACTTTATTAATACAAACTATCAAACCTTATGGCTCAGAGGAATTTCCACGTGACCTACATATGTACATAAACCAGAGAATTACAGGAAACTATACAGATCATTTCTTTTTGGTGTAGTTATTTAGGCAACGCTTTTCACTCAACCTTAGATCCTAGCTTGAAATGGTTTGGCACATTTCTAGGGGCTAGGTCTCGCTCTCCTATACTTTAAGGCGCAGTTGTTTCGCGGGGAAAACGGATTGCTGGAAAAGGGACTCCTCCACCATTAATGCTCCCCGACGATCGAAAATGGCCTCTATTGTCGGGACTGGCCGAGTTTAATATGCCACTTAATTCTATTTTTCAACCGATTTAAGCATGTGTCTTATGAGACATTCTAATTCTCTAAGGAAGTATTGTGAGTGTTTCACACTATTTCAATATTTGTGGTATGTTAATATTTTTTCTTTGTCGCGTGAAACGTTCATGATTTATCCACATTACTTATTAACGATTCATTATTTTTTCACGTTAACTCTTATTCCCGGGCTACATTAGTTAACATTTATGTATAGATTTGCATATGTATAGTATTTTGTCCGTGCCTAAATTACACCTTATTTTACTTTCAAAAACACTGTTTTTTGAAAGTGACATGAGGCAATTTTTCTTTTTTTTTTGGAGTAATCTAAATTTTGTACTATGAATAGGTACTACAGGAAGCACAGTATTCCCCTTCACGCGTAGTAGAATTTGTTTAGTGTTAGTAAAAACTGTTTTTAATATTGGTGCATTCAGTGCCGTAAGGAATAAAGTTATTTTGAGTAGGGGTAAAATTATTTAGCTTTAAAATTAGCGTGAGGAATACTGAGGAAAAATTAATCTGAAATCAGATTTTATATAACCAATATATCTAAATATATATATATATGTATATATATATATATATATATATATATATATATATATATATATATATATATACATATATATATATATATATATATATATATATATATATATATATATATATATATATATATAAAGGATGATTCATAATAAGTGTACACGTTTTTGTCGAAAAAAAAAATAGTTTTTGTTGATTGAGCTGTAATGTTTATTTATTATGAAAATTTGGTCCCTTACAATTAAATATGAAATATTACTTCGGGCTGCTTTACAGACTATCAAACAATGATTGTAATTTTCGATGACATTTTCGCACATTTCCGGCGTCATTAGGCGTATGTTGGCTCGAATATTGTTTTTTAATGCTTCAGTAGTCTGGGGAGCATCAGCGTAAACACGATCCTTAAGAAATCCCCAAAGGAAGAAGTCACAAGGAGTCAAATATATATATATATATATATATATATATATATATATTTATATATATATATATATATATATATATATATATTGTATGTATATATATATATATATAAACAATATATATATATATATTGTGTATATATATATATATATATATATATATATATATATATATATATATAAACAATATATATATTGTGTATATATATATATATATATAGACATTGAGCGACTGGCACTTTTGGCTTACCCAGCTTATAATCCAGAACATCGAGATGACGCAGCGACAGAAGCATTTATCAGCGCATTAAAGGACCAGGAACTGCATCAACCCGTGCGTTTAGCTCAAAAGCAAACGGTTAAGAATGCATTGGCTTATAGTATAGGTGCTCTTCCCCATGAGAACGCGCCAGCTCACACCTCCGCCGTCGCCTCGGCCAAATTGGTCGAATTGGGCCACGAACTGCTACCCCATCCACTGTAACATCGTGTTTTGTCACGGTGAGGTCCTTATAGTGGAGTTGTCCGTTTGTTTCTTTTTCTATAGTGAAATTTATATTCGGGTGTATTTTATTCATATAGGTAAATAGTTCGTCTTGCTTATTTTCTTGTGAGTCAATAACGATGAAACAGTCATCCACAAATTCTCTGTGAAATATTACATTGAATCTTTTAATAATTTTAGGTATAAAGACTTCTTCCAAAGGTTGTAAGGATATTTCTGACACTATTGAGGACATTGGGTGTTCCATATCCAAATCTTCCTTGTCAATGTATGTGTTATAATTGAACCTAAAATAGTTCTGCTTGATTGTGGTCTGTATGAGATAGAGTAGTTGATCTGAGAATTGTCGACTGTTATTGAATGAACGTTTTTCTTTTAGCTTGATCAGTATTTCATCGGCGGGTATGGACGTATAGAGGTTGATGATGCCTAGTGATAAAAGTTGACAAGTGTCAGCCAATGTTATAGAGGTGGTAGAGTTCGCTAGATCACGGCTTTAATGTGTATTTGTCGTCAAGGTGCATGACATCCGCCATTATCGTTGCCAAGTACCGTGCTGATTGGTATGCAGGACCTGGGCGGTAAATGACGACAGGCCGAGTAGGGGTATTGGGTTTGTGGCTTATTTTGTGCTTTAAGGGGTGGTGTGGATAGATTTGGGTTTAAGCAGCGGTGCTTAGTATTAGGACGAATGAGTACTGGGGATTGTATAATTGCAGTACGTAAGTCTGCTTGGAACTTATTAGTGGGGTCTTTGTTTATCAAGACTGCTTCATGGTATACATAGGAAAGGCAACACGGGAACTAAGGACAAGATACAAAGTGCACTTATGACCTTTCTTACACAACAAGGCAGACTTCAATTATGCGACGCACCTACAAAACCACGCATAAAAGCCTGACGCTATGACAAACCCTATGGCATTGCTACACAAACAAAACAAAGGACCTTGACTTGACATTCTAGAAAGACTTGAAAAATATAACATAGAAACATAGACGGTAACATTATCAACGCATTATTTACTACATATCCGGCCAAATTTTCTCTGTAATAGACCACACTCTTCGACAGAAAGGGAAGCGAGGCGAACCAGAACAAACGGACATCCAACAGCCCAAAGAAGAAACACCTAATACCCCTCTACCTGGCCTAATTTAGTACCTACCTGCTTAACCCATCCTACATGTCTACTACCTACCTACTACCTGCTTATCCCATCCTATAAGTCAAAGGAGTCAAACGCGTCTACGGATATCAAATAAACAAAATAATTGATTGCAATTTTAACATCGTCCATGGTATATTCTAAGCTACTGTAAAAATCATAGTTGACTTTGTCTTAATATATATTACACGGATCCGTACCAATTTTTTGGACATTTTGTTCATGATAAAGGCCATTACAAACCCAGGTATGCCTATTGACTTACCACTTGTTGAGATTGTATGCGTTTGCAATCGTTAATATCGTTACTAATCGATCTTGTTTGTTGCACTACCAGTATGTTGATTTTATCTATTTCCATTTTTTCAATAATGGTGTAAGTACTTTCGGCCGGTAGAAGTTTGTAAATTCCATAAAAACTAATCAGTTTCTCTTTGCGGGTTTTGTTGGCAGTTCACTTTTAGCGCCCTGCTCATCGTAGAACATAGATAATTCACTGTTCTATTCAGTCTACTTCGTTTTCAAGGGTAATTTAGAGTACAAGATGTATTACACAACGCCACGAGAAGGCATCGAATCAGGGATTGTCATTTCTGTGTGGATCATCATGTTGCAAATCATTTTTCTTTATAGTATCCACGGCGTTCTATTAGACCGTTCTTTTTCACGCTACTGCGAGTTTTCCTTTACTTAAACTTACTGCAGTAGATTATCATACCAAACATTAGATTAGACTTTGTGTGGAGTTTTATTTGAACCAAGAAGGGTCATCACTATACTACGAGTACAATCGAAATGCAATATCTATCCTCCATTAGAGGGAGGAGTAGAGACATTGGAGCCGCGCAATTAAACTAATTGGCTTATTTATTGAACGGTTCTCATATTTTATCAATTGGATTCTCTAAATTCCATTGCATTTAGAAAATTATATGAATTTTAATAAAAGCCACGTTACGGTATTGTTTTAAGTGTGTATATTTTCTTGCGATCCCCTTTTAAGATGATATTATGTTATGTTTGTGAGAGCGCTATATCATAATCTTGGGGTAAACTGTTATTTTTTAATTTACGTTTTAGGACCATCGAGTTACCGCCTCCTGGCATGAGCTATAATCCAAGCATAAAAGATCATCAGGATCTAATGAAGCAAGTACTAGAAAAAGAAAGTAAACTTATAAAAGAAGAACAACATCTCAAACGTGTGACAACTGATATGTTTTCGAAAATTCATCCAATTGAACGTGTCATTCAAAAACTCCAAGAAGATTCTTCTGAAGCTGAAGAGGAAGGAACGGAATTCGATCAAGAGAAAAACTCAAACAATTCATCAACTAATCGACCAGTTCACAATAAAAAGAAGCCCCTAAAGAAAAGACGTAATGAACGCATAGAACGACAATTAAAGCAAAAGAAAAAGGAACTTAAGCTTGAGAAGAAAAAAATCACAGATATTCATAGGTACTTGTAGATTGATATAAATATAAAAACTTCATTACATCAATTTTTCTATTTTTTGAGGTTGAAGATAATTAAATCTGAAGTGGAGAAAGAAGAGGATGAGCTGAAAGAAATCATGAAGCGCAGAAAGATTGCCGCTGCTGCGAAAAAGAAGTCAACACAACGTCTGGCGAAGTTCAAATTCAAAGAACCGGATCTTCCTATAAATACGGTCACTGATTTATGTGGAAATCTGCGAAATATAAAAACTGAAAGCAATATTTTAGAAGACAAATTCAAAAGCTTGCAAAAAAGAAATATTCTTCCTCCCAGTGTTGACATTGGAATTCGTAATCGTAGTAAAATCAAGCGATTTGTTAGAAGTTCACATAAATAGTTTACATATACTTTTAAGAAACAAACAAATCGTATCTTATCTGGAAATATTAAAATTGTTAAGAATATTATTGACTTTGAAATTGGATTAATTGGATTAATTTATTATTAATTCACAACTTTTCTTCTTTCGAAATGAATTTTTTACATGTAAAAAAATAATAGAGATATTTGATGAACACGATTTTGTAAATCCAGCGATATAATGTTTGAAACCTTTTTTGTACTCAAATCCTATGTCTCTTTGTATCGCCTCCTCTTTCGTGTATTTCCCGGATCTTATCAACTTCTCCATCACTTTCCACTTTCCTCTGAGTTACGGAGTAGAGTGGGATACAACTGCTAACTTGTACGCGGGAAAGGGAACTATAACTCATAGCATCTTTAAATGTTTTAAGCATAGGCAATCTACAATGGGTACCATTGCGACTTATAAGATAACGCAGAGGCAGAGGATGACCCACTGAAGAAATGTCTGATTGATTGAATTACTTTATTAATACAAACTATCAAACCTTATGGCTCAGAGGAATTTCCACGTGACCTACATATGTACATAAACCAGAGAATTACAGGAAACTATACAGATCATTTCTTTTTGGTGTAGTTATTTAGGCAACGCTTTTCACTCAATCTTAGATCCTAGCTTGAAATGGTTTGGCACATTTCTAGGGGCTAGGTCTCGCTCTCCTATACTTTAAGGCGCAGTTGTTTCGCGGGGAAAACGGATTGCTGGAAAAGGGACTCCTCCACCATTAATGCTCCCCGACGATCGAAAATGGCCTCTATTGTCGGGACTGGCCGAGTTTAATATGCCACTTAATTCTATTTTTCAACCGATTTAAGCATGTGTCTTATGAGACATTCTAATTCTCTAAGGAAGTATTGTGAGTGTTTCACACTATTTCAATATTTGTGGTATGTTAATATTTTTTCTTTGTCGCGTGAAACGTTCATGATTTATCCACATTACTTATTAACGATTCATTATTTTTTCACGTTAACTCTTATTCCCGGGCTACATTAGTTAACATTTATGTATAGATTTGCATATGTATAGTATTTAAGCATGTGTCTTATGAGACATTCTAATTCTCTAAGGAAGTATTGTGAGTGTTTCACACTATTTCAATATTTGTGGTATGTTAATATTTTTTCTTTGTCGCGTGAAACGTTCATGATTTATCCACATTACTTATTAACGATTCATTATTTTTTCACGTAAACTCTTATTCCCTGGCTACATTAGTTAACATTTATGTAGGTTATAGCACTCTTTTATCGAATGGTTACCACTGCCCCGACTGCGTTCAAATTCTGTATTCCGGAGCATTTTTTAATTCTTAAACCGATAAGGTGAGGAAAAATCCGATCCAAAATGTTTTTCAATATAATTTTATTAATTTTAGTATCGAACTGACGGATTAGCACTACATTTATCCGTCAATTGACAACCTAGACATTTATTCAATTGTGACCAGATGTTGTCATATAACACTTTTGAAGAAAATAACTTCTAAAAACTAAAGAGGTGCCCTTGTCAAGAATAGAAGGGTGCTCTTTCAAAGAATAGAAGGGTGCCCTTCCAAAGAATAGAAGGGTACCCTTCTAAAGAATAGAAGGGCACCCTTCTATTCTCAAGAGGAACACCTTTCTATTCTATAGAAGGGTACTCTTCAAATGAATAGAAGGGTACCCTTCTATAGAGTAGAAGGAAGAGTACAAGGATGCTTCCCTAGAGAATAGAAGGATGCCCTTCTATAGAATACGCACCTAAAGAATAGAAGGTTGCTCCTCTAGAGCATAGAAGGGTGCCCTTCTAGAGAAAAGAAGGCTGCTCTTCTAGAACCCGTCCTTGCATAATATATTACAGCAGCATCGGGGATCTGCCATTTCAAATATTATAATTTAATGCCTTAAATTCCACCAAAATGTTGAAATACAATTCTCATCCCATTTTCTTCAATTGTGTTATATGATAACATCTGATCACGATTGAATAAATGTGTGGGTTGTCAATTGACGAATAAATGTAGTGCTCATCTGTCAGTTCAATACTAAAATTAATATAATTATATTGAAAAACGTTTTGAATCGGATTTTTCCTCACTTATCGGTTTTAGAATTAAAAAGTGCTCCGGAATACAAAATTTGAACGCAATCGGTGCAGCGGTAACCATTCGATAAAAGAGTGCTATAACCATTTATGTATAGATTTGCATATGTATAGTATTTTGTCCGTGCCTAAATTACACCTTATTTTACTTTCAAAAACACTGTTTTTTGAAAGTGACATGAGGCAATTTTTCTTTTTTTTTGGAGTAATCTAAATTTTGTACTATGAATAGGTACTACAGGAAGCACAGTATTCCCCTTCACGCGTAGTAGAATTTGTTTAGTGTTAGTAAAAACTGTTTTTAATATTGGTGCATTCAGTGCCGTAAGGAATAAAGTTATTTTGAGTAGGGGTAAAATTATTTAGCTTTAAAATTAGCGTGAGGAATACTGAGGAAAAATCAATCTGAAATCAGATTTTATATAACCAATATATCTAAATATATATATATATATATATATATATATATATATATATATATATATATATATATACACATCTATATATATATATATATACATATATATACATATATATATATATATATATATATATATATATATATATATATATATATATATATATATATATACATATATATATATATATATATATATATATATATATATATATATATATATATATATATATATATATATAGATATATATGTATATATATATATATATATATATATATATATATATATATATATATATATATATATATATAGATATATATATATAAAGGATGATTCATAATAAGTGTACACGTTTTTGTCGAAAAAAAAAATAGTTTTTGTTAAGATTGAGCTGTAATGTTTATTTATTATGAAAATTTGGTCCCTTACAATTAAATATGAAATATTACTTCGGGCTGCTTTACAGACTATCAAACAATGATTGTAATTTTCGATGACATTTTCGCACATTTCCGGCGTCATTAGGCGTATGTTGGCTCGAATATTGTTTTTTAATGCTTCAGTAGTCTGGGGAGCATCAGCGTAAACACGATCCTTAAGAAATCCCCAAAGGAAGAAGTCACAAGGAGTCAAATATATATATATATATATATATATATAGATATATATATATATATATATATATATATATATATATATATATATATATATATACTGTATATATATATATATATATATATATATATATATATATATATATATATAAACAATATATATATTGTGTATATATATATATATATATATATATATATATATATATATATATATATATATATATAACAATATATATATATTGTATGGAACAATATATATATATTGTGTATATAAACAATATATATATATATTGTGTATATATATATAGACATTGAGCGACTGGCACTTTTGGCTTACCCAGCTTATAATCCAGAACATCGAGATGACGCAGCGACAGAAGCATTTATCAGCGCATTAAAGGACCAGGAACTGCATCAACCCGTGCGTTTAGCTCAAAAGCAAACGGTTAAGAATGCATTGGCTTATAGTCTGAACTTTGGTGCAGCGAAAAATGTGACTCGTACCACTGCCCGGGTACGCGAGTTAGTAGCAGATGAGTGCAGGTGTGAGCGCGTGGAAATTGAGCGAGACACGCATGTAAATGGCGCGCCTAGATGCTGGAATTGCAGAGAGAAAGGGCACTTGCAAGGAGATTGCAAGAAGCGAAGAAAACCGAGCTATTGTCCAGGGTGGAGGAGATCCAGACCGAGTCAGGAGCCCAGAACGGCAGCCCTTCAAACTGACGGGGTCAACTTCGTGGGGCAAAGGTTGGCTAGGAGGAGTGACGTCCCCAGTATTACAATCACAGTGTCAAGACTATATCGGGGAGAAGCGGACCTATGCCTTCCGGGTCAAGTTGATGAAGAACATTGCACCATAACAATCGACACTGGTGCAACCCGATCGATCATCCGACCAGACCATGTGAGGCAACAAATACTTCAAAAGGGCAGGATTTTCTCACTACGGACAGCTACGGGAGAAACTGCACCTATCCCTGGAGAGGTCAACCTCCAGATACAGTTGGGAGACCTTGCGTTCCAACATTATTTTTGGTCGCGAACATTATGGATGACTGCTTTCTCGGAATGGATTTCCTTCGACCACATGGAATCACGTTGGATTTGGGCAAACGGGTATTGAAATGGCAGAATGTCGAAGTATTGATGGAGGATCCCAGCGTCCAAATTCCCAAGATGAATGTGGTAGTATGTACCGAATTCATCCGAAAGCATTGTATGGGTCAAGCTTGATGGTGATTCTGGAGACCACCGATCTTATCTGATAGAGCCAACGAAGACGTCCGCATTGCGCAGTTTGATTGTAGGACGAAGCCTTGTAAGATCTATGAAGAACGGATACGTGCCGGTTAGAGTCCTTAACACCGCAGACTCAACCACGAGCATAAAAGCGGGAGAAGTCATCGGCAGCTGCCAGCCTGTTTCCACCATCACGTCCTTAGAAGCTACTCACGGCCATCATTGGAAAAAAAGGCAAGACACAAGCAAAGTTCGGGAATCCACGTCTGCAATATTGAAGCAGGTCAAATTGCCAGCGCAGCTTTTCAAGCAAGCCTCTGAGCTGGTCACCAAGTACAGTGACATCTTCTCAACAAGCCCGGATGATCAAGGCCGAACGAGTATGGTAACTCACGTCATAGATACACAGGGAGCCAAGCCGATTTGACAAGTACCGAGACGTCTTCCTATAGCCAAACAAGGAGAAGTGAGCGCATTGATCTTGGACATGGAAAAACAAGGTGTTATCGAACCTTCTGTCAGTCCATGGGCCGCGCCAGTAGTTCTAGTAAAGAAAAAGGATGGTAGCACTCATTTTTGTGTCGACTATAGGCAGCTTAACGACGTCGCTAAGAAAGATATTTACCCGCTCCCACGCATCGATGACATCATGGACACTTTAGCCGACGCAAAATGTTTTTCTACACTCGATCTTAAGAGTGGCTACTGGCAGGTAGAAATCGACAAGAAGGACCGAGAGAAGACAGCGTGTTCAGTTGGGACCGGATTTGTGGTGATGCCATTTGGGCTTTGCAATGCTCCAGCCTCTTTCGATCGCCTGATAAAATACGTGCTACGTGGCCTAAGGTGGAAAACCTGCTTGGTGTACCTAGATGACATCATCGTCATCGGAAGAACGTTCGAAGAGCATGTGCAGAACTTGGAAGAGGTTTTCTCCCGATTGCGACTGGCGAATTTGAAACTTAGCCCCGACAAGTGTACCCTTTTTCGCAGCTGAAGTAAAATCCCTGGGATACGTCGTACCAGCAGAAGGGATCAAAACAGACCCTGAGAAAATTGAAGCCGTGAAAAGCTGGCCAACACCAAACAACAAGCGCCAACTACGAAATTTTCTGGGTCTGGCAACCTACTATCGAAGGTTCGTCAAAGACTTTGCCAAAATAGCTTTGTGTCTCCATCAGCTAACCGAGGAAAATCGTCCTTATGTCTGGAATGAACAATGCCAGGTAGCCTTTAGAGGCCTTGAAGGAGAAGCTTTGTGAATCACCCGTGCTGGCATATCCGTAACCCGGAAAAATGTTTGTAGTGGACACCGATGCGAGCAACGGCGTTATTGGAGCTGTACTCTCCCAGCAGATCGATGGCGAAGAAAGAGTCCTCTCGTATTACAGTCGAGTTCTCTCAAAAACTGAGAGGAACTACTGCGTAACCAGGAAGGAGCTATTGGCTATAATAGAGGCCACCAAGCAGTTCCAATATGGCCAGAAATTTGTTCTTCGAACGGACCATGCATCGCTGAGATGGCTGCTTAACTTCAAAAATCCAGAGGGACAAGTTGCGAGATGGATCGAAAGGTTGCAGTCATAGGACTACGAAATTGTTCATCGGAAGGGCCGAGTTCATGGAAATGCTGACGCCCTATCTCGTCGTCCATGCCCAGCTAATTGTAAGCATTGCCGACGGATTGAGGAAAAGGAGCCGCCCGTTGATCTGCGACTGATAACGGCCGAATCCGATGAAGGTTGGTCACCGGAGGAGATTCGAAGTTCCCAGTTAACCGATGAAGACATCGGACCATTGCTCGTATGGAAGGAGACAACTGGGCGACCTAAGTGAAAAGACGTTTCAATGCACGGCGCAACCCTGAAAAGCTATTGGGCACAATGGAACTCCCTTCAGGTGGAGGGTGGGAACCGGCGGACGGCAGCTCCTATAGGATGCAAACTATACTTGAAAAAAGCCGAATCCACGATGTGGTTAAGGAGATGCACGAAGGATCCTCGGGAGGCCACCTTGGTGTTAATAAGACCTTAGCGAAATTGCGGGAAAGGTGCTACTGGCTCCACGCTCGAGAAGACGTAGAGGACTGGTGCCGTAGATGCACGATTTGCGCTTCCGTCAAAGGTCCAAAGCGACGACTGAGAGGACAAATTAAACCTATAACGTGGGTATACCATTTGAAAATATTGCTGTTGACATCGCAGGACCCTTTCCTGAATCCGAGTGGGGAAATCGATACACGCTGGTTGTAGCCGATTATTTCAGCAAGTGGCCCGAGGTCTACCCCATTCCCAACCAGGAAGCAACTAATGTAGCCGAACAGCTAGTATTAAATTGGGTTAGTAGGATGGGCGTACCTTGCGAACTACATTCGGATCAAGGCCGAAAGTTTGAGTCACTAGTTTTTAGCGATATGTGCAAGCTGCTCGGAATACGGAAAACGAGGACAACACCGCTGCATCCCCAATCCGATGGAATGGTCGACCGTTTCAACGGCACGCTCAATAAACACCTGGCCAAGATGGTTGACGAGAACCAAAGGGACTGGGACCGACATATCCCACTATTTTTGATGGCGTACAGAGCTGCCGAACATGCATCGACGGGCCAAGCCCCAGCCAAAGTCAATTTTGGAAAGACTATTCGTCTGCCAGCTGATATAAAGTTCGGAACACCCCCTGAGAAACCCCAAACAATCTCGGGGTACGCAAGTGAGCTAAGACAACGATTGAACCAAATACATCGGACAGTGCAAAAACACCTCGAATCGGCTACTGATCGCATGAAGACCAGGTATGATCTAAAGGCAAATTCTACTGGATTCCAGCAAGATGACTTGGTGTGGCTATATAACCCGCAACGGCGGAAGGGTAGGTCTCCAAAGTTGCAACATAATTGGGAGGGACCATACCGAGTTACAAAGCGAATCAACGACGTCGTATACCGCATACAGGAACACCGTAAGCCAAGAGCCAAAATCAAAATCGTGCACCTGGACCGTCTTGCCCCATATAACATCCAGGGAGAATTGACTACAACTGTTCACATCTTTTCGGGGCGAAAAGGACTGAGGTGGGGGCAGTGTTACATGTACAATTAATTCTGCGAGCTACTGTCGCAATTGTTTTCACAACCATTAAGAACATCAACAAAATCAATTTACTCGAAACAATGAGAACCCACCAAGCATGATCAACATCTGAAAGTGAGTCACTGCTCCATTCATTAAGCTGCTCGAATATACCAGGTACCTCTCGGCAGAACATTCACCAATGTACGAGAAATGGATTGATGACTAGAGACCCTATATAAAGGCGAGCTGAATGAATGGGGGGATACATTCAACCGCGATAGTAAAAACTGCGATAGTGTGTGGAGTGCGAATTGAAAAGCGATCAAGTAATAGTGAAGTGATTTTAGAGACAATTGTGATTGAAATTTATGGACAAGTGGAAGTTAGACTTTTAATAGTGAAAATTAAAATTGTGAAATAGTTTTTTTTTTTTTTTTAATACCTCCTTCCCTTCCACTCTCTCCATCACACTTTCTTCGTCGCACAACGCTCGTGCGATCTGCACTTCACATTTCGTCGTTTCTACAGGTGTGCCACCCAGACAATGTTTAAAACATCGGTATAAGGGGGCACACAAAAAAATATGTGAAGTCATCCTGTTAATCTTTTCATGTCCGATTCGTTAACAGCTCTCAGAGGTAAAAAAACTCTGAGTTAAAAGAATGGCTGTTTCTTCAAGTATCTCGACGATAGGGTCAACAATGCCCTAAGATGCTATTTTGAAGTTACTGGACAGATAATAATAAATCATAAGGCTAGCTGTGTCTTGAGGCATCTCGATGATAGGATAAAAAAAATTGCCCTAAGATGCTATGTTGAAAGTTTCTGCGCTGAGATTCAATCGCTATTCATTAAATAGTTCCTGAGTCTTTTCTTGAAGATCATAAGTGAATTCGCTTCTTTTACTGATTCCGGAAGATCATTGTATATACGAAGGGCATCATTTATAGGATCGTTCTTTAGACAATCTGTTCTTGCAAATGGTATAACAAATTGGTCTGCCTTCCTAGCATTGTATTGATTCTTTTGTGATACCCTAACAAATGGCACTTGTGGGGACAAGTTGAGGTTTAAGCATTTGAAGATAAACTTAGCTTTCTCCATTATAATGATTTGGCTAAAAGTTAATGCGTTACACGATTGGTACACTAATTTTGTTGACGTGAGCCTTGGGAGATTATGCATATTTTTATATGCCTTAGTTAACATCCTGGAGATGATATTAATGTTTATCTTTGATGACTGACTCCAGATTACCACTCCGTAATGTAATTTCGACAATACGAATGCATTTAGAACCAGTTGTTTGATGTTCCTCGGGAATCCCTCGTACCTACGTAATAAGCCGATTATGGGGGCTAATTGCCTTCTTAAGCTGTTTATATGTGGGAACCAAGTTAAACGGTGGTCAATGATTAGGCCAAGATATTTAAATTCAAATACCCTTTGCAGATTTTTGCCGTTAATTTTTATATCAATATCAATGTCTTCCTTGTTCTTTTGTTTGAAAATAACAAACTTAGTCTTTGTTACATTCAGCGCTAGTTTATTTTCGTTTAACCACAAACTATGTGTTTTCAGATCCTCATTGATGGAGTCTTCAATGGCGTTCTTGTTACATCCCGAGTACAGGAGTACTGTATCATCAGCATATAATGTGTAATGCCCATTTAGTCTACATGTAATCAAATTATTCGTGTATAATAGGAACAAAGTGGGGCCTAGTATGGAACCTTGTGGAACTCCTGATTTCATTGGTGCTGGGTCACTCAAAAAATTATTGACTTCTGTTATCTGCAATCTACCTTTTAGATAACTGTGAAATAACTGATTCGCTTTGCCTTGTACACCATATGATTCTAATTTACGAAGCAGAAGGTCATGGTCGACCGCATCAAACGCTTTCTTCAGATCCACAAAAATGGCAACAGCATAGTCTCTATTGTCAAGCCTTTCATTGATGAAATGGGTTACTGAGATCAAAGCATCAAGTGTTCCTTTGGTTTTTTGAATTCCATATTGATGGGAATTTAGGATAGAGTTATCCACAATGAACGATGTTAAACGGGTGTTAATTATTTTTTCAAAAATTTTACTGAATCCTGTAAGAAGCGCAATCGGGCGATAGTTATTCGGGACCAAACGATCACCTCCCTTAAATATAGGAATTATTTTCGCTAGCTTCCCCTCCTCAGGAAACGTCCCGTTTTTGATGTGCTCATTGTAAAAGTCAGCAAGGAGACCTGGTTTTTCGTCTCTGACGAGCATAATTTCATCCATTGTTATGTTATCACTGCCTGGAGCAGTGTTCTTCTTCATTGCCTCGATGGTTTTATGCACCTCGTCTTTGTTGGTTGGATGGATGTGAAATGTGGATCTAGGCGAGGTATTTGTATCATTCCTTATACTTGTTGGAGGAGCACCGAGTTCGCTCGTTATTTTTTCACCAATAGTTGAGAAGAAGTTATTTAGAATTGTTGCTGCTTCATTTTGTTGCGAAGAATCAGGCAGAGAGACTGGAATGATTTGCAAATCAGGTGAAAAAGTCCGGGGAAGAGAGTTATCTTTTACTTCGTTTATTATTTTCCGTATTTCGCGATTATTATCAGCCGCTGCCTCCAATCTTTTGGAAAAATATGAAAATTTTGCTTCCTTTACGAGACGCTTTGACTCTTTTTTCGCTTGGATATATATGTACTTAAGCGTCAGATCTTCCATGTTCCGTCTGAGATCCGTATACGCCTTCCTCTTTCTTATACTGGCTTCTATAACTCGTTTCGTAGTCCAAGTTAGCTGGCGACATCTAAGTTTTTTCTCGATGGTCGAGTGACGTTTGGATTCAGAGATCATATTTGTCAGTTCTGTTAGATTAGTAGGTTTCTGGGTTTCCAATACCCGTTGAAGATGTGTTTTGAAGAGGTCCTTGTTTACATATCGAAACGATTTGTAACTAGGCTTTTGTTTATGAACGTTGAAGTTTTGGATGCTTATTTTTAGAACCTGATGGTCTAACTCTGGCCAGTTCTCTACTTTGAAATTAATTTTTTCCGCAGTAAGCTTGTCATTTATGACTATATGATCTAGGCAAGTATTCGAAACAGGACGAGTAATTGTTTCGTTATTAATAACAACAGCACCATTTGTATCGAGAGTATCTTTATATAGCCTTGATTCTGAGGACTCGGTGATTAAGTCAATGTTTGTGTCAGCTACTGTGAGTAAATTTTTTTCTGCTGAGTATATGTTGTCTAGAACAGAGCAAAGATCTTGCGCGTTCAAACGGCTGGGGTTGTAGAAAGTGCCGATTTTTATTTTTTTACCAGCTTGGATTAACTCGATTATTATCATATTATATTTATCAGGGGTCACACGATTAGTGGTGAAATTTATTGAGTTTTTAATATAAATTGCTGTGACGCCACCTCTTCCGGGTCTGCAGGAGAAAACTGAATGATAACCCTGAATGTTAAAATATTTAGCTTCCTCAGGATAAATCCAGACTTCATTTAGTATGATCACATCTATGTTGGGATTATGCTGCAGATAAATCTGAATGTCACTTAGTTTGTGCCGTAAGCTTCTAATATTCGCATATAGGAGAGTCAGTCGGTTTGTATCGTTACAATTCATTTGCAGTCGTAGTCAATGCTCCTCCTGGCAATCATTATCCTACGTTGGTATTCTGGGCACTGAGTAGAGTCTGATCTGTGGGAGTAATCAACATTCTTACTGTTACCCACACAATTGAAGCATTTCTCGAAATCACTTTTACAGGCCTTCGTTTCGTGCTTTCCTGCACACTTAGCACATGTTTGCTCCCCTTCGCACTTTAACGTCTTGTGATTAAACTTTTGGCATTTATAGCACCTCGTAATATTGTAGTCTTCCTTGATAAAATAAGACCCATAATCAATATTGACGTATCTGTTTACCAATCTTTGGTACATACACCCATTCACCTGCAGAATATGTAACTACTTTCCATTTCCTGTCTTTCTGGCGTGAACTACTTCCATTTTTTCATTCTCCCCAATATTAGGGTTCAAGGAACGTATTTCATTCGTTAACTCCTCAACCAGTCTTGGTTGACGGGATTTGGTCTCCATAATATCATATTCGTCCCGCATTATTTCTTTTGCCATGTTGTAAAGCGTGGTTGTGTTTTTGCTTGATGATGTTTTTATGATGGCACCGCCATCACGAATTGGCCGCAGTAGTTGCAAAGGAATTTTACATTTGGACGGCTTTATCTTCGACTTGAAATCCGCAAGTGTTTTTTCCGAGGACGAATGTTTTTTTGGCTTGATTAAAATCCCTTTTTGGCACGTTGTGTTAGAGTTCCATTCTCTTGGAGAAGTGGAGATACCTTTTGTGATATCAGCATATGAGGTTTGACGCATAGGTGCTGCTTTTGCAACCAATGAGGTTATAGTGGTTTTCATTTCTAGAATGTGATTCTCGACCTCTTTCATTTGGTTAAGGAGACGATCTTCTTTCGTTTTTTGATGGTAGCTTTTACACGAGGAACACATCCATATCACATCCTTAGATATATCCATGATTTTGCGGTATGTCTCCTCACTCATTTTTATGCATTTCAGGTGAAACCGCTTATTGCAAATGCCATCGCAGCCCATGCCTTTATGGTTTTCCTCCACTGGTTCCACTGGTTTTCTGCATTTACCACATTTGTCAGCACCAGGTGGCGCTGCCATGATTGGTGATTTTCAATTGGTATCATATATTATATTTTTGAATTGATTTTAATTAAATTTGATAATGAGGATTAACGATTTATAATATGAAACAGTATTTCGACCAATTAAAACAAGAATGAATTGAATTATGATTAAAAAGAATGTTTAAAATTTTCCAAATGAGGGAAAAAGCAAGATGAAAAAAAAAAAAAATATGAATCGATTTATTTATTATAGAAAATATTGTTAGTTTTTGGTTTATCAGTATTTTTGGGATTATGTTGCAGATGAATTATTTTATATATTATAGAAAATAATTATATAGAAATTAAAATTTTACTATTAATAATATTCAGAAATGTTCAATTTGTACTACACCAGAATCCCTCTCCTCGTACAAATAATAAATGAAAATAAACCGTTAGCAATGTTAAGCACAAAGAAAACTTTAAGTGAAAAATTTGGCTAAGATGAATACTACTTATCCGTGATTTCCACCGAGAAATAGCAGAGAACCTAACACCAACTTCACTAAAGAAAAAAACAGCTGATTTCACTTTTTATTTCACTTCCTAATAGATTTTTCTGTAGAGCTGATAACTCAAGTGTCACTATCAATCAGTTGTTAAATAAGCGATGGTGCAGTTTTAAGTAATTAAATAAACTCATTTAATTTAAAAGACATTGCGTTTTCACTTTCCCGAACCATTAAAATTATTGGCCGCGAACCATAACACGCGACAATATATACTCGTATATATATATATATATATATATATATATATATATATATATATATATATATATATATATATATATATATATACGAGGGTCATTCAACAAGTACTTAGCCTCACCGCCCGACGGCGCTGTTATTACAAAAGAGTTTTGCCATCGTGCAGTACATTCCTTTAGTAGCCTACTGTCAAAGTTTCAGTCAATTCCCTTCATTCGTTTTGTTTTTGATAGCCTTTGGAAGTGAGCGTGTCGGTTGGTTGTACAAAAATGGAAAAAGAACAGCGAAATCAAAGATCGCTTGGATGCTGTGTACGGTGACTCTTCTCCTTCGATGGCGACCGTCAAGGATTGGTTCAACGAGTTTGTTCGTGGCCGCACGTTGGTTTTTGATGAGCCACGCCCAGGTGCCCCGAAAACGTCTGCTACGGAGGAAAATGTTAAAAAAATCCACGATCTCGTGTTGGCAGACCATCGATTGAAGGTGCGCGAGATGGCTGAGGCTGTGGGCATCGCAGAAGGAACAGTGCATCATATTCTGCACGAAGAACTGGGCATGAGAAAGCTGTCGGCGCGATGGGTGTCGCAAAACAAACGCAACGGTGAGACTACATCGGCGACGTGTCTGGCGCTGTTTCAGCGCAATCCGGCGGAATTCTTGCGTCGTTTCGTGACCGTCGACGAAACACGAATTCGCTGGTACACACCAGAGACCAAGGAACAGTCGAAACAGTGGACTTCACATGGCGAACGTGCTCCGAAGAAGGCGAAGACTGTTCAATCGGCCGGAAAGGTTGTGGCCACCGTTTTCTGGGATTCACAAGGTGTCGTCCACATTGATCACCTCGAGAAGTGTAAATCAATCACAGGGCGCTACTATGCAGACTGATTGGGCCAATTTGACGTCGAATTGAAGAAAAAGCGGCCCCGCTTGGTGAAGAAAAAAGTGCTGTTCCACCACGACAACGCGCCGGCTCACACCTCCGCCGTCGCCTCGGCCAAATTGCGCTACGAATTGCTGCCCCATCCACCGTACTGTCCAGATTTGGCCCCCTGTGACTACTTTGTATTTCCAAACCTGAAAAAATCACTCACCGGGAATAGATTTGGGTCGAATGAGGAGGTCATCGCCGCCACGGAGGCTTATATTGCAGCCCTCGAGAAAATGTATTTTTTGGACGGGTTGAAAAAGTTAGAGCATCGCCGGTCCAAGTGTATCGAGCTCTAAGGAGATTATGTGGAAAAATAAGTTGCCAACTTTCCAAAATGTTTGTTCTTCTGTAGGCGAAGTACATATTGAATGACCTTTATATACGAGTATATATATATATATATATATATATATATATATATATATATATATATATATATATATAGATATATGTGTGTGTGTGTGTATATATATAGATAAATGTGTGTGTGTGTGCGTGGGTATGTGTTATATATATATATATATATATATATATATATATATATATATATGTATATATATATATATATATATATATATATATATATATATATATGTATATATATATATATATATATATATATATATATATGTATGTATATATATGTTATATATATTGTAGTGAAAATAAAGTATAAAAATGTCCGTGCAGGACTGCAGCGATGGTCAGCTGCCTCGGCGGGAGAGGATGTTAGGATCCGCCGAGACTGGCCTTGTCTGGGGACGCGGGAATGCACTGGCAAGCTAGCGTTGTGGTGTCGTGGGGCGGGTTCATTCCCCCAGCACAAGGACCCACTAAAAAAGAATTTCGCATTCACGAACTCTCGGGCCACAGAAACAGTCGACCGAAGTCGAAAAATGGAGGTAACTAGCCTAGGGTTGCTAAGATCTATGAAAAACAAATTGCGCCGCGCAAAAATGGACTGACTTGCGGAGACTTCGTTGTTACCCGACGATTCTTATAGCCCACAAATAAGAGTGAGGCATCCGGATGGATGTGGTGCCCCTCGCACCCGCCCAACCGAATCAGGATCCAAACGTAGACGTGGCCATATATTTCACTTTGGAGGGGAAAACTCATACAAACATAAATTGTATGAACTTTCCCATCAAAAGAGAAATATAGACGTGACCGATTTATGTTATAGAATCATGTGATCGAATCACATAACCCTATACCTAAAAGGGCACGTGAGCGGAAGGCCACTCTACCCGGCAAGAGCCCCTGGTAAGCAACAAAACGGTGGAGCGCGCCCGATGGCTAGCCCATATCAAGCTGAAAGCCTTCCATCGTGGCGGGTCCCATACCCGGTCTAAACGACAGAATGGAAAGACCGAAGGGTACGTTTAACAATCCATTGTATTTCTAAGAATTAAGGTTACAATTTGCTTGTTATATAAATTAAGGATAAATAAGTTATATTCTAATCTTTTTATTTCCACTGTAATTATCTCTATGCATTTTGAAATTAATTAAAATTTTTTTTTCTTTTAATTCATTCGCTTCAAATAAACTTTATCTAACTTCAAATTGGATATAAATTTTATGTATTGGATTGGTTTGTAGCGTCGATGATAATCTCATGGTAGGGACCCGACTCAGGTATAGAGTTTATCGTTTCCCTTTCTTGTATAATTTATTTAAATATTTACTGTTTGCTGAACCGACAGCATACGATTAAATTTCATTATTTTTTCTTGTATACTTCTTGGTACCGATGTAAAACAATTGTTTGTAAGGGGCTCTCAACCAAAAGTTGATCTCAAATTTCTCAGAAAAAACAAGAAAAAGAATCTTCTCCGACGAATTCCAATTGGTCGAATTGTACGTATTCAGACTTTCAAACTGAGCCGTTGATTAGTTGCTTTCAAACTCATGATAATTTAAAATTATTTCCATAGGAAAACGAAGAGTACTATAAATTCGATCTGTAAAGAACGCCCCAACTATTTTATATCGGAATCAAACAAAACTAGGAACGTTAATTCGCGTAAGCTTGCAAACTTAAGCAAATATACACGACGTTAAACAGGCAAGCAAGCACAAACAATTACCATTTGCATAAAAAAAGGAATAGGCTTGGCTATCCAAAGAATTTTCCATTTAAAAAAAAAATCTATAAATATTTACGTTAGAATGTAAATTTTTCTTTAAAATAGGGCAAGTAGACACAGACAATTACCATTTGTAAAAATTAATTTCATATTTAAATCACCTTTCCTAGATATTCCATTGTCTTCATATCAACTAGTGAACTGCCAAGAACATATGGATGTTGTACTTTTACAGCCACTGTTTCACCCGATTTTAGGCTCGCCTTATGCACTTGAGCCAATGAAGCAGTACCAAACGATTCTGGGTCAAAGCTATCGAATAACTCGTCTGCGCTTTTCTTTAAATCTTGCTTTATCACTTTATATAAATCTTCGACTGGAATACTTGGAGCATCACTGTGAAGTACTTTCATTGTTTTAACGAATTCTGGAGGTAGAAGATAGTCCAAAGCACCCATATGTTGTCCTTATCCCATTGACGATAGAATAGTTGATTTTGATGTTAGTCCAATATTCCATACGGTGATTGCTGCTTTTCCCAAACGAACAACTCCCAATGAATCTACATATATCGTAATCGTTGGCATGTAAACTTAATCTTGTTCCAGCTGCTGTAGCAGTTAAAGCTCAATACTTTATCACTCTACGAATCATGGCAACTTAATAGTACGGCACGTCATCTTTAATGCACTCAAACATTACACTTTTCAAGTTAAGTTTATCGAATTTCCTTGTTCACATGCAAAAGTATGAAACCAAAATTGAAAATAAATTTGTTGTTTGTTGTGATGACCTTCTAACGTTGAACCCCGTTCTGAACAATTTTGGAACCGATCGCTTCGAGTTGCATTAGTCGCTCGATTAAAATTAGACCGGTTTAATGCTATGAGCTGAGTACCAGTTAGTGTTATGATAGTGCCGTATTCTGCAAAAGCACCAACTGTTCATGGCCAAGTACAACAGCAGCAAATCTCGTTGGATGTATTCATTTTACCCCGTAGTTGATTTGCATGAGCCACAGATTTTATGAAAAGGATATTGTGTTGCTGCGCTCTGATGTGATATGAACTTTTCAATCACAATGGCTCCGAGCTTGTAGTGAGAAGTTGAAATTCTGAAATCCAGTTTTCTTTTATGTTCACTAACTGGTTATTATTACTAGCGGTTAGATTAGGTGGTATGTTGTTGGCTTCCATGTAAATGAAATATGCGTTCAATGCGTTAACGCACTTTAATCTTAAGGTAAATTTTTTTGAAGATTTGTATAAATCTTATTTGGTGGTTTTCCCTTCTTCCTATTCCTTGTGGTTACACCAATTTAGTCTGGTTTCTTTAAATTTTTATTCAGCTATTTTTACCAAGTTACTGATATTTCTTTTTGGTGCTCATTGTTTCAAATCAGTGGAAGAGGCGATAATTAAATTCTCGGGGCTGGAATTTGTCCAATCTTGTAGTCTCCCGGATCAAAATTCGCTTCCAGCGTGCGTACCAATGATATATTTTTTCTATTATTTCACTTTTTCTTAGCTGCACAATACTCGCGAAATTTACGCTTTCGTCACATCACCGCACATTTCTCGGCTTTTCGCTTATGTTTTCGCGAATTTTCACTCACGCGTGTTGCGAGTACAGCCGATATTTTCTGTTGTGAAGTTGCAAATGGAATCCGACAATTACAGGGTCTCAGCCCAATGAAAACAGAAATGCGGATTTTGATTCTCGCCCCGACAACAAATGCGACCACGGCGACATTGATTTCTCTTTTAAAACGATAGCAGAAAAAAATGCACATCACACTTTAAATTTTCTCCTCCAATGTATGTCAAATGACACACTCCAAGTCTAAAATTTAAAGCATTTCTAATTTGTAGCACTTGAGGCGGCAAAAATGACGAAAAAACGACCAAATAACCTGTAATGATTTTTTTTATGCCCGTGTAGGACACGGGTGCCGATGGTCTGGCATAAGTGTCAGCGAGCTATAAACAACACCGAGCTATAAACAACACCGAGCTCAGCTAACTAGCTTCGCTTAACGACCGCGTACGCGTGCTTGACGACTAGCATTTGCGGGATCATATGAGGCGGGTTCTTGTCGAGCCACGAAGCTGCACTACAAAATACTTATCACGCGTACTCTACTCTACAAGACGCACCGATCAATTTTTATTGATTTTAGAAAAGTTCTATTAGGTGTCAATTAAGCTACTCTACAGTAATTCAATATTTTTTGGCCTAATTAAAGTTAGCGGACAAACGCAAACATTACACAAAAAGCAACCGTTACTTTCATAGAAGAAGGTCGTTGCATTACAAGGGGAACGTCAAACCTAAAGATGCTAAAGTGGCTGAAGTGAACCACTCATCTCTGCCTAAAGGATGGAAACTTGACGGATGCAGTTTACTTTACACTAGTAAAACAACAAACTAAGCAGTTTCGACGGGGTGACCACCTTATCTCTTCAGGAGCAGCTACTGCTGATCACCACGGGGCTGCTCGACTGCTTATGTTTATTACAAACCTCTTCCATAACCGCACGATTTATTAAATTTTTCCTCTTCAATTTCACATGAATTGCACGTCATATGATTTTGTGTCGCCACTCGCATTATTTTGCTACACCATTTTATCATTACAATTTATTCGAAACATTTGTAATGCTAAAAATGATTTTCAAACTACAGGTCGATGACGACGGTGGAATTTAGAGAAAATTCGTGAAATTCTGATGTCGCGATTACACATGAAACGATCTTATCTTATTCAGATGGCTTTGGTGGTGGTACTCTTTTTCACGTATGATCACTGCACATGCTTTTCATTTCCTTGCGGGCTACGACAATTATTTGATATAGGTTAGTATACTGCTTTCTTGTTTTTACTCAACGAACTACAGCAAAAATTCACTGTCCAGTCAAATCAGTTTACGCCTAAACACTCCCCGCCTATCGATTTTCTTCACACAAATGCTTGCATTGCAACTGCTAGTGATAGCGATCGACCGCGAAAATCCAGGCTGGAGGAAATACACTTGAGAATTCAACTTCACACCAAACTCAACAAAATTCTTTAAATGCCGAACGCGCCCATCTCCTCTGTCCAAGGTATAAAACCGGACTCCCCGTTTTCACCCTTTTCAACTCAATTTTTCTTTTCCTTGCCCGGCTCCGCGGTACGGGATCCAGTCCCAATCCGTTCTCCCTCATTTTCCACCGGTCATTCTTGTGCTATTCTTTTTTGCCGTTCATTTCATGTTGCGGCTGCAATGGATGTTGCTGCTGCAATGCATGTTGCTGTTGAAATGGATGCTACTGCTGCAATGCATGTTGCTGCTGCTATGCGTGTTGCTACTGCAATGCATGTTGAGACTTGTGCTAAATTATTGTAGTGGAAGCCGTTAGTGGCTTCGTAAATGATTTTTTGCAATTCTTTTCGACGCAATAAGATATTTTTGCGTTCACACTTCATACGAGATTTACGACGTCGAGTTCTATGGCGTTCGTGCATTCTTTTCCTGGATAGAATTTTAAAAGTACGTACGGTTTGATCATCTTATTTATTTAACTTTCCCTTTTCAACACGACCTTTGTGTTGTTCAGCTTCCTTTTCCTTTCCTTTCCTTTGTTAACCGCTCCAGAACACCTGTCTTGATAGTCAATTGTTTTAGCCGGGGATCTGCCATATTTTCTATTGTAGGTAGGATATTAATTTAATTGAGAATTCCGCAAATCACTGTTGAAACAAAGTCGGCAGACCAACTCAAACATATGACTCATGAAATCAAATTACAACGCGCCGGCAATGAAAGCCACAAATTCATAAATAGTAGCGATGACTGTTCGTAGTCGTCGATGATGAATTTAAAAATTTCGTTGCAATGTGTGATGAGTTATGATGGGTCGCTCGGACTGAACTTCAAGGGGTGGTTGATGATGTTGATGGTGTTGGTGTGACATTTGGGACTGCTGAGTTGATTACTTGTGGCTGTAACTGCTGCTGCCACCACAATTTTGGGTAGGAGAGAGGTAGGTTTTCGAGCAGTTGGCTTGTATGTCTGGTCGATTACTAGTTTATATATATATATATATATATATATATATATATATATATATATATATATATATATACAAAGTGGTTCAAATATGATCGAGACTAATGCTCTGTCACGTTTATTTACTATCGAAAAGATTTACAAAAATTTACAGTTTTTCTAGGTACTCCCCCTTACAAGTTATGCATTTTGCCTACCTTTACGAGAGCATTTTGATGCCGGTATCGAAGAATTCCTTGGGCAACCTGGACAGTCATGTGCGCACGAACTCCTCTGCCTCACCGTCGCTGTTGAATCTTTGACCTGCGAGGGCTTCTGTGAGTAGTCCAAACATGTGGTAGTCGCAGGGTGATAAATCCGGACTGTGGTGGGGGTGTTCCAGTACCTCCCACTCCAATTCCGATATTGCATCGAGCGTGAGACGCGCGGTATGCGGGCGCGCGTTATCCTGGAGAAGAATCGCACTTCGTGCTGGAATGCTCCTCCATTTCGAGCGTTATTTTGCGATATTGAAGATGTTCGTGGATGATACATTCTACACTAACCAGGGCTGCCAGATCGAAATTGGCTGAAAAACGTACAGTGAGGGAAAAGTGTGGGGGGAGGTGGTCAGAAAAAACGTATAAAAACGTATAGTCCTTTCTCTCTCTCGCACTCATGTAACACCCGGTAGTAGTAGTATATATATGTAGGATGTACTCTTTAGAATGGTTTATCATCTCTCTCAGCCGATTATCTCTGCGAAATAAATTACATTTGAAACCACAGTTTTATTGTACTCACGCATTACATACATTATTTATCTTAAATAGACGACAAAATGTATTAATAACGACAATCAATTACTAAAACTTGACGTGAAAAAATTTATCACAAAATACTCAACAAATAAATAAGACTATTGATTACAATTACACCTAGTAAAAAAAAAAGCTTTGAATTACCGGGTAATGTTATTAAATCACGTTTACTATTAAAAATATATGGTTGTAAAATATGTAAATAAAAAAAAAATATATACACTTCATGTTGGTCAAAAAAGCTCTTCCAGCAAAACTTGAGGATTGCATTTTATTTTAATTTTCTCAGAAATATCATATTTAAAAATATAATCGAGTAATTTTAATAAATCGGAGGGTTGTGGTGCAAACCATAAGCAATTGTTGCAAACAGATTTGTCAAAAGTGCTTTTTCACAAAAATTCAAGGATTATGTGGATATATAATCAAGAATGGATGTATGTCTATTGAGGGTATTGTATGATGATTGATTGAGAGCCTCATTCTAGGCACTATTCGAAAAACCTGAAACGAGTGAATCATTCCATGTTACATTCATCATTATTCAATTAAAATTGAAATAAATTTATTCAAATTTTCAACAAAAAAAGTGTTTTTGTAGTCAAAAAGTTTTATTTTCAACAAAAATATCGACAGTAATACAATCATTTGTGATACATCGTTTTGCCAACTTTCTTGGAGAGTTCTTTGAAATTGAATTCATGCGCTTTTTTGTTTTTCAACAAGGCAGACGTATGCAGTATACCTGTCAAAGTTTCCATTGCAAGGGCGTTGCGTGTTTTGGTCTTGTTGAGGTTGATATGGCTGAAGATTCTCTCGCAATTGGCTGAGGAATGAGGCAAAACACGAACTCCTCGGACAATGTCTGTTATCTTGGGGACTTCAAGTGTTCCATCGTGCAATTTGGAATTTGCAACTTTTTTCCAGAATTCTTCAAGGCTGATGCCGTGGTTGAGCTCTGCGTCGAATGTCACCAAAAGTAGGAGAAACTCCTCGTGAACTGCTTCGACGTCCATTTGAAAAAAACTTGCCACATCTTAGAGATTATTGAGATTCTTCAAAACGGATGGCTCCATGAAACCCAGGTGTTTCAGCATCAGGACACTTGGTTCTTTGAATGGAAATCTTTTGTAGATTTCTGTTCCCAGGCAAATCAAAAATGCTCTGCATGTCATTCTGAATTCGTCAATTTTTGAACTGGATAATTCGGATTCTCTTTTAACCATTTTTTGATTTCGCAAGGCAGCACTGGACCAAGATCCAATTCTCTGAGT
The DNA here is from genome assembly GCA_963969285.1 of Odontomyia ornata. NCBI lineage: Eukaryota > Metazoa > Arthropoda > Insecta > Diptera > Stratiomyidae > Odontomyia > Odontomyia ornata. The sequence goes on along the minus strand of OZ017739.1, from coordinate 171,696,052 downwards.
GGGACCCAATGTTTTCGATTTTTTTCAGTTTGCGTGAAAAAGTGCGATTCTGGGTCTTGGATTTCCTCCAAATACATTCCTCTGACGTACTCTTTGTCCAAGTAGCAACTAATGATTGCTTTTTTCGTACAGTTCGTGAATTTTGGGCTTCTCTGCCTGGAATTCTTTGTTTTTCGCACATACAAGTGTCAGTGCAAATTTCAAAAATTGTAAAAACCACTTTGTGAAGGTTTTGCTCAAAACATTGAAAATGCGCTGAGCTTCCGTGTTTTTGGGGTTCCGTGCTTCAATCTGGAAGTACTCAAAAAGACCATCGTATTTTAAGATGGTAACTTCAACAGCAGGCAGTAGGGATAGCCATCTAATTGCGAAAATTCGGAGTAACTTCCGTTCGGGAATATCCAGCAGTTTTTCAATTTCCCTCAGTTCAAATTGGTGTTTGCTGCTGTGTTTAAAATAGTTGTATATGAGACAAAAGCTCTCGAACTTCCCGAGGAAATAACTCAGAAGCCACGGAGACAGCTCGGGCCAGGGAATGACAGATGCATTTCATTGTGAAGAGACAGAGGATCTCTCTGCGTAACAAGCGACTGACCTGTTGATGCCAAACATGACACTTGCCCCGTCGCTGGCGAAGCCCACCATAATTTGATGATAGTTGACACCGTTGTCTTCGAAAAATTTGACAATCAGATCATAAAGCCCTTGATGATCAGCTTGTGTGACTTGCCAAAAATAAAATTACTTGATAGAATAGATCGTTAACAAATTGACTTTTTTTTCCATTTATTAAAAACCAATTTCTCTAATAATGTAGTCAGAAGCTTTTTTGTTTTTCAAAAAATTGTTCGTATATTTACGTCTATCATGTGAGAATTTTATGTAATTGTATATTTTTTTATTTTTTAGATATTTATTTTGTTTTCATAAATTAATAAAAACAGAGTTAAAATTTAAATAAATAAGAAACAATAAAATATTGAAAATGTTATTTCATTGTCTATTATTATCTTTCATTTTTCTAGGATTTTTTATCCTCAATACCTATTTTGTTTTCATACATTCATAAACATAGACTTGATTTAAACACAAAAAAAAACAATAAAATATTTAAGATATTTTTTCATTTTACATTATTATCTTTCATTTTCCTAGCATTTTTTTCCTCAATTTTTTTCAATGCGCTAAATTAATTTTTTCATTAATGCACAGCAATCTCTTATTATGAGAATTCACACGATTGTCTTTCTAATAATTAGCATTTTTATTACACCACAAAAAAGTCAAACATTGAATGAAACTCACCTCTAAAAGGGCCAGAAATTCATCAGTTACTCCTTCTTCACTGCTGTCCAAACGCACCCAGAGGACAAGGTGTTTGGAAGTGGCGATGTCTGTAGACTCGTCAATAATGAGAGAAAAGTAACTCTCTTTCATTTTGACGAGTAAAAGCTCCAGGTTCTGCTGGCCCATGACATTACGGATGAGATGAGTCCATTTAGTGCGATCGCAAGTAACCTGCCTCAAAGTTTCAGGTTTGCACTTGATGCTTTTGATGAGCTCTGTCAACTCATCCGAGATCGCTATTGGCAGGTTTTTTTTAAAATGAAGGCAGTGGTTTTGAGCGACACTTCGTTAGCCTCAAGGTTAGAGTCGGCCGCGTCTTGAAAAAATTTTGCCACATTACCCGCAGTTGCTTTGGTTTTTGCAGCAGCAATGTGGCTCTCAGTTTTAGCGTGATTCGCTAGAGCTGTGCGTCCTGCATGTGCGCAAGTCCGAGGTTTCTCGGCTGGCTTCCACCATTTGCAACAAAAAAAAAAGAGAGCCTGCAACACAAATTTATATTTCAAAATTAGACGTAAAAAATCAAATATTTATTTATCAAAAATGTTTTGAAGAACGAACCTGCTGTAGATTTCGTACACCAAGGAAAATCTGCCTCCCACTTTAACGTATAATGCTGAATTTCTGAAACATTTATGAGTATGAGAATTTCATATTTCAGAAAAAATTGATAATTTGGATAAAAAAAAATATTTCTCAATACCTTTTCCCTAATGCTTTTCGTTTGGACCTGTCAACACAAAAATTATCAACTTTTTAAACTGACAAGAAAACGAAAACAGATAATACGAAATACAGAATTTTCACTTACGTTCCCGTAGAAATTTCTTCTCTATCTGATTCTTCAGAATTTTCTTCGTCGTGATCATTTTCCATCTTGCACTTGAGTTTCTAGAATTTCGAGTGAAAATATTTATTCTCGACATTTGACAATGTAAAGTAAACAAAAACATATGAAACGATGTGAAGCAATGTGTGAACTATTGTGAATTAAACACTGCAAACACTCGATATGAAGCTGTATTATCACTAAAGCCACAAAACCATAACTTGTGAAACCGCCGGTGTCTGGTATGTCAGGCTCAAATCAGGCATATATATTATATGTATGCGAAATGCGAGAGGGAGAGAGAGAGGGAGTACCTTGGTTACATATCGCACCTTGACAATAGTCGTCGGTGGTGAGAAAAGTTCGAAAATCCCTAGGAAGATGTAAAAAAGAACAGTTTTGTACCAAAAACGCATAAAAAACGTATTTGTCTGAAAAACGTATAAAAAAACGTAGCGCTCTCGGAAACCCCTGAAAAAACGTATAATACGTTAAAAAACGTATATCTGGCAGCCCTGACACTAACTATGCCGCACTGTTCGTAAGGGCTACCATATACTCAAACCACGACCTTCAAAACATACATGCGGGCCATCTACAGCGTTTGTCTCCATCATATATATACGGATATGTATATATAACTAAATATATATATATATATATATATATATATATATATATATATATATATATATATATATATATATATATATATATATATATTGTAATGTTTTTTAAAATTATTTGCGAACGCGGAACCGACCTCTCATCGGTTCTAGACGTTAAGTCTGAGTAGTGCCAACTGATGGTACCAACCGGTCAACCAATCCGTGCACCGTAACCCATTCACGCGGTGGCTACTTGTCGGCCAGCTAGATCGGAGAGGATTTCGGTCGCGGGTCTCCGAATGGGTTACGCTCATTTACATATTTCAGCCACCTATACACGCCCGTTTTCAAACGCGTTACAAAACAAAAACCACACGGAGAGGAAACCTATTCTACGTTACTCCGTATTTCTTCCTATAACCAGTCGAAAGAACAAAATCTAATTTTTATTTCGCGTTCCCGAATTTCCGACGCGGTACCGAAAAGTATACAACGTTAACTCATCCCGACGAAAGCTACTCTAATAAAACGGCAAAACAACAAAGGTACCGCGTACCGCGCGCAACGCGAAACCGACTTCAGCGGATTTTTTCAAACCCTGCCCTCGCGACGGAATACTTACCCTGCACCTCATTTCCCGCTGAAAAGCAGAACTACTGGAAAGGAAAGTCGTGCTTTAATTAGCAATTCATTTATATAAATGTTTATTCATTTTCGGCATTTTGAACTTTCAATATTTTAAATTTGATAAAATCAGGATTTCATTTTAAATATTATTAGCTTCCAATTAAAAACAAAACTTCTTTAATTTAAAAAAATATGCAACGCAAAAGAAAATCATGGAAATATTTACATTGGATACTGATCCTTATCGGACATGATTTTAGCTGTCTCATTATTAATTTTAAACTTCTTTGTATGAGTTCTTCTCTAAATGTTACAACTATGTCGTTTAGTACAAGCGTGAATTCTTATCAAGAGGGTTATATAGGTTATACTCTATGAGTTTTTAGCTTGTTTATTTATCCCTAAGTTTTTGTTTTACTCTAGGTGCTTATTTTAAATGGGTTTATAATTGTTGTGACAAAACGATCACGTCAGGCAATGTTGAACTTATTTCATAAAAATATTTCCATTTTTATATCTATGCATATCCTGTAAACTACTCTAATTAGATATCCTATTTAGTCAGAATCTGTAGGAGAACGTCCTGCAATTTATCATTCGTGTTTACAATCAGGTTTAATGATTGTTGAAATACGGGTAATAGCCATTTACTAATCGTTGTTCGAATTCTTTGAAATTGAGTTTCTTCTTAGTAATTCAAAGCATGGAGCATATGGAGCTAATGTAAAATAACTAAGCTATAGTGAAGTAAACTACGATAGTGCACGTTATCGTGTTGTGGTGGGCTGATTGTCATGTGTTAATATATTACTATAGGTTTTTTGTTCTCCATCTAACTATAAACTGGCTCATTTTTAAATGCTTGTTCGTCCCTTCAGCGCCATTAAAATCCACATTTTTGTAAGGCACCGGGTGTGTAGAAGTTATGTTTATTTCATTCCCACGATCGGTTGGTGTTACTAAGATTGAGTACTTAAATATGAAGACCTTACGTTATTTATATTACTTAAACTAT